>CM019697.1:15149627-16349627 GCA_009760885.1 Achatina immaculata | reverse complement strand
TCCCTGGTATTTCATAACATCCAATCGTTATGGCTCGTAATATTCTTTGTTTACATCTTCTCTAACATTCCTCATTATATTTTCAGTATACAAGTTAAATAAGTAAGTCGACAATATGCACCCCTGACGGACCCCTTGTTTCATGTCAAACCAAGTTGTTGTTTCACATTTATTCTCACTGGTGCCTGTTGGTGTAGATACACCAGTGATATTAATTGTATCAAATTTGTTGAAAATGTCGTTTTTTTCATTATTTCCCAAAGTTTCTGGTATCGTGGACAATCAAATGCCTTTGAATAGTCTATGAATGTTGCTGTTTCCGTTTTCTTGGTATATTTCCAGAAGGTAGTTTATCATTGATTTCCTTCCGAACAGCGACTGTGCTAGTCATTGATTGTAGCCTTTGTTCCTACATGGAAGTCATCTGCCTACCATCATAGAATGGTGACCATAACCAACATTATCTGTCAGCTGCTCTCCCATTCCATCCACCACCTGCTCCCATGGCTTCACGTCACCCTGATCAGGCGGCTATATGGGTAGTCCATCTTGCCCAAGCGTGTTCCATAGACTGACCGAGGTAAGGAGGCGTCTTACTTCTCCTTTGATAGGGATAACCCTACTGCATTTAGAGACGTCCCATATTTATGTACTGTAACATTGTGTTCTTTATTTTGGAGAAATTATCAGTTGAATAACAAAATAAAAAAATACTTTCATAAAATATCTAATGTTATAACATTAAAAAAAACGTAACAGATAACTCAAGTAACAGTATAAATTGTCCTCAGGTTATGAGGTTACGTTACAGATAGACGTAGTGCGCTTTGTGACGCATTAAAACTACCGTAGTTAATGAGTTAATCGATAAGCTCCAAGCAAATTATCCTACTCATGTTAACTATGAGTGCTGTTATACCAGTATGTACAAAGTTAATTGTGTGTTTTGCTTACGAAGTTCAGTAGAATTTCCAGTAGCATACAATCTTGAATCCAAACTCTACCGAAACAAGGGTCGTGAAGCAGCTGTTAAACAAGTAGTAGTGCACCAGCTAGAGGCGTATTGATGTCTCTCTTGTGCCTGTCACGGAACTATGAACTTACTGCAACTATTTTGCGTGTTGCCCACTCGGCTATACTGTGGATGTAGATGTGGTGCACACCAGCTGAACAAGTATTTGACTGAATACTTCACATTACTGTTTACAGAGCAGTTCTTGGCTTAATGCTACACAAGTAACAACAAGACTTTACATTAATATACCCCGTGTAACAAACGAAGACCCGGGACAAAACATAGCACTAAAAACCAATATACAAACATGATGAGTTTACATGTAACAGCTCAACACTAGCACAACAACTGGCACACTTAACATAGATCCAAACAGCATAGGATCAACAGTTACAAAGATAACAAGAATTTAATGATGATAATCCGAACTTGTAGATGTGTGATGTAAATTGATGTGGACTGAAAACTACTGATGGAACATTCATAGTGAATACAGGAAAAGATATCAGGGTGACTATATTCACACTGTCTTGTCTCGTCTTATCCTGTCTTGTCTCGTCTTATCCTGTCTTGTCTCCTTCCTCATATACCTTTCGGTGTTCAGGGGATAAAAAGACGTCTTGATAGGGCTCGACGATTTGCTTCATATAATGAGATATTTGCTCCAGTAATTTCCTCCAAATATCGTGGACACAAAAAAGAACAAATATATCTATACTGCAAGAGCTTAATATTGAAGAAGGCTGGCTAGTAAGGAGGATTAAAGAGAGAAAACTTAAATATTTTGGCCACATTAAACGTCATGATAATTTAGAGAGGACCATATTGGAGGGATACATAATGGGAAAAAGAAAGAGAGGAAGACCGAAACGAAGATGGCTGCAAGACATCGTTGATGATCTGGAAATGGATGCAGCAGCAGCAGGCCATCTTGCTCACAACCGAGAGGCCTACAGGAGTGCTGTTTGGGAGGCAAAGTTCCGCAAGGGACATGCAAAGGAATGAATGAATTTCCTCTCTCCATCTCCTGCGTGGCCGGTCTCTTCATCTGTTACCTACAAATCTTAGTGTGAATGTTTTCTGTGATATACTGTCTGGTGGTAACCGTGTAACATGACCAAATCAGTTGACTTGCTGTTTCTGGATATAATGTAATACTGATGTTACTCCAACCTTTGCTCTGATGGTGTCATTTCTTATTTGATCTCTTCTTGTCATATTCAATATTCTCCTTAAACATCTAATTTCTATGGTGATGATTTTTCTTGTTTTTTTTTTCTTGGGTGTTAGTGTCCATGTAGACATGGAAGGAGTAGACATGGAGAAGAACAACAGAGAGGATGTTGAGCAAAATATGGCTCACCTGGGCAAGAGCGGAAAAAAAGACAATGGAGAGGTTTTTGTGGAAAAACCTTGCGGAAACCCCATGTGCCCTGAGCACTTAAGGTTGAGAGAGAGAGAGAGAGAGAGAGAGAGAGAGAGAGAGAGAGAGTTCATGTTTGACATTGATAGCATGGAGCTGGGAGGAAAACTGTGTTGTAAAGTGCCTTTTTTGTTCTGGTTGTGATGAAACTATCACGCAACGAAAAATATGATAACTTCATATATACTAAACCCCAACATACATTGCTAACAATGAATCCATCCTCGTTCAAAAAATGGACAATTAAAACTAATTTATTAGTCGGTCAAGGACACCAATACGTTAATTGGCATGTATGGGAATATCCATGCTGTGTCTTCTACTAACGATAATTACTTACGCCAGTTTTCCGGTTCTACATAACATGGCTGACAAGAACAACATGTGCTTTTGTGCTAGCATGTTTCTTTCACAAGGATCCCTGCTTGCAAGCTATTACACGTAAGTTATAGTCAACATCCAAAAATCAACAAACAAGTATAAATGTTTATATTTTTGTGGCCATCATCAGCACTGACGTATGGTGTTATTGTCAATAATATTATCAGTTTTTAATTTTAAAAGTTAGTGAAAGGAATCGCAACATTTTTCAGTGTATCTTTCTTCCATTATCTTTGCAAAGAAAAGAAGCAGGCAAACTTACAGACATGCACTGTTCCTACAGTATTTCTCTTCTCTCTTCAGTCCTTTCGGTGTCTAAGGCACATGGAGATGCTTGTAGCAAGAGACTTCGAACTTGTTATGTTCTTTGCTCTCTTCCAGGCTGTCTGCCACCTCGCCCTTTTGTCTACCAACAAATTCTCTACTGTAACTCACCATGTCTCGGTGGGTCGACTCATGTCGCGTCCACTTCAGAGCTGTTCGAGGTAAGGATTCGTTTGTTATTCTGACAGTGTAGTCGACCAATATACTTTCTTTTATATCATCTTCTCCAAATTGCTCCATTCCTTTTCTTGTTCTTTGAATATTATCCTTATACCGTAATGGCCCTTCTTAAAACAGCACGATAACACATGATTTTTTGTTTCTTTCATGTTCAACAAATGTAGTTTTATATTCATTCCTTGCTGTCCAAATTCCACATTTATCTTATTAATCCACGCACTCATACTAATATACTGAGTTATTATCCCATCTTAGGTGTGGGGCAGGAGGTTTGGAGGTGATTGTGTTAGAGTGACAGCACAGTTGTTAAGGCCATAAATGCGTAACTGTCCAGGACCCAGTCTCACTTCTCTGTCGGTGCTTTCAGAAGCAATCTCAGTCTGGCCACCGAGGCAAGGATCATTATAATACCCGTGACTGTCTAGTCTACTAAATAAGCATTGCATTCTGTTGCTGCCTTCGCTCCCCGTACACCAAACTAGCCAGCGTCCCCTACATCCCATACGACACAGTGCTTGCTACTCAACATCTTTCCTGCATCAGGTGCAAAGAGAATTCTAATCCGGATTTCAGGGACATTAAAAAAAAAAGAAATAAAACTTTCCTCCCCCAACACTAGACATGGAAGATTGGCCTGTAACTGTACCTGTAGAAAAGGGCCCTAGCTCTGCTGCTGATCATAGGAGCAGCTCCATTACGCTCGGGGCCGGTCCATAAATGTTGGCCTTTGACATTTGCAGTCTTTAAAAAGTACTGAAAAAAAACCCTCTAAGTATTTGTAGAGAAACGATCAATATGTTGTGTTGTCTGTGTATTGCACGCGATATTACATTACTGCGGGATCTACATTCATTGTTCTTGGCTACATGTTAGGCTACATGTAAGGCTACATATAAGGCTACATGTAAGGCTACATGTAAGGCAGTGACTCGTTGATGGTAGTTTCGCCTACGAAGCTGCTGTTCGTTTTATCTACACAGATTCTCAATTCTCCGTTTGTTTTCCACGAGCTAGGGGCATGTTGTAATAATCTTACACTATTTTTTGCATCGTCTAATTCTGTTTGTGCTTGAGAACGGACAATCGAATCTGCGCACCGGCCTGGACATATCCACACATTTCCTGTGGCTGTGTACGTAAGACTAGAGCTCCATCTGCTGCTTCCACATGCGCAGGGTATTCACGTCCAAGACCCGAGGTAATAATGTAACGTCACGCTCTCACAACGTCCTCCTCTTCAAGAACTTGGTCTTCTCTTTGCTGGTACCGCCCATCGTTGTTGTTGTTGTCTTACATATTACGTCTGCTGCTATGGATGCTGGGAAGTTCTGTTACCTCTGCCCCCTCATCCTAGCAGGATAATGTGGCAGCTTATTAGATAACTGAGCACAAGAGTAATGTGGTAGCTTATTAGATAACTGAGCACAAGAGTAATGTGGCAGCTTATTAGATAACTGAGCACAAGAGTAATGTGGCAGCTTATTAGATAACTGAGCACAAGAGTAATGTGGTAGCTTATTAGATAACTGAGCACAAGAGTAATGTGGCAGCTTATTAGATAACTGAACACAAGAGTAATGTGGTAGCTTATTAGATAACTGAGCAAAAGAGTAATGTGACAGCTTATTAGATAACTGAGCACAAGAGTAATGTGGCAGCTTATTAGATAACTGAACACAAGAGTAATGTGGTAGCTTATTAGATAACTGAACACAAGAGTAATGTGGCAGCTTATTAGCTAACTGAGCACAAGAGTAATGTGGCAGCTTATTAGATAACTGAGCACAAGAGTAATGTGGCAGCTTATTAATAACTGAGCACAAGAGTAATGTGGCAGCTTATTAATAACTGAGCACAAGAGTAATGTGGCAAGTAAAACAACAACTATTTTTCCATGTGATAACTGTTAGATGGAGACTAGTTCTTGATACTGTACAGTAAAGGTGCCTTAAAAACGTGCACCCAGGAGTGTTGGAGAAACTGCTTCAAAATTATGAGTGCAAGATGAGAAGCAGCACAATATAGGTCAGACATTGCTGTGAATGCATTTGGGGAGAAATAATTACTCTTGTAAAAATCAGCTGCACTAACAAATGACAATAATCCAGCAACAGCGCAGGTGATTTCTTTTTCTTCTTCTTGCACTTCTTCTTCTTCTTCTTCTTCTTCTTCTTCCACTACTTCTTCTTCTTCTTCTTTTTCTTCTTCTTCTTTGTTTTCTGTTTGTCTTCTTTTTTTTTCTTTTCTGTCTTCGTGTTCTTCTTCTTTCTTTTCTGTCTTCGTCGTCTTCTTCTACGTCTTGTAGTTGTTGTTTTTCTTCTTCTTCTTCTTCTTCTTTAGATATGAAAGCCTGTGCTAACCTCTGGTTTAGACCTCGGACATGGCCCCGAGAACTACTGATGAGCTGGGACTCAGCAACCATCAGGTCTCTTCATACTAATCTGTCACAAATATAAATTTTGAAAGATAAGAACAGAATTTTTGAGAAAAGACGTGCACGGTTGTCACAGAACTCAGAGAACGACTTCAAAAGAAGAACTCAAAAGGATAATCACACTCTTTAATTGTATTACCTTACAAGGATGAAACGAATCTTGATATAATGAAATAATATCTTCCTTTATTGAGGAAAAATATACAACTCATCAGAATGTTACTTCTGAAACATCCTGTAATCTACATTATGACAATTATCATCTATTAAGATTTCACAAAACCACGTGTACGGATCATCGCTTCCTAAACTTCTACTTAGCTCTAACAACTTAAACTTCTACTTAGCTCTAACAACTTAAACTTCTACTTAGCTCTAACAATTTAAACTTCTACTTAGCTCTAACAATTTAAACTTCTACTTAGCTCTAACAATTTAAACTTCTACTTAGCTCTAACAACTTAAACTTCTACTTAGCTCTAACAACTTAAACTTCTACTTAGCTCTAACAACCTAAACTTCTACCTAGCTCTAACAACTTAAACTTCTACTTAGCTCTAACAACTAAAACTTCTACTTAGCTCTAACAACTTAAACTTCTACTTAGCTCTAACAACTTAAACTTCTACTTAGCTCTAACAACTTAAACTCCTACTTAGCTCTAACAACAATCATTGCCCCGCATTGCTCATGTGCAATTTATATTAATTCCGTGTTACATACTTCAGTCCGTGCTTTTAGCATCTTGGCTTGCTTGAACTGTGTTATATTCTTTTTTTATTTGTACATGGATGTTCTGTTTTCAAAATCCCGAACCTTCGTTTGTGATGGCAACCTTCCTATGCACTTCCTGTCAAATTTATTGGAGCAGTTGTCGCCCGTGAAACAGATGAAGTCTGGGGTCTCAGACATTTCAGGTAAAGATCAAGAACTCGATGACAACAGATGTAAGATATGAAGATAAACACACCTTGAAGCCCATTCAGGATGATAGCCAAGATTCTGAAACATTAAACATGAACAAAGTATAACAGCTTTCAAGTAAACTGTTTTGATAAAGAAATATACAGTTGAAGATAAATTAACTAACACCGTAACAGCGGTCTGAAGATGTAGGTTTGAAACAAGGAGTGTTTGCTGACAGAAAACTGTTACAGAAGAGTATGTATGATTAGTCTAGAGAATATAGGGAAGACAATTTATACGTGAGAGAAAGAAAGATAGAATGACAGTAACTTAAAGTTCAACCCGGGAGTCTGGTAGGGAGAGCACCCACCTAGCTACATGAGGAGAAAGAACACTTAACTTAGTCACATTTCAGCCCTTTAGTATACTGTCCTCTACTGGCTAGGTGGTTGCTAGTCCTACCTGAGTGTGGGAATCGAATCATTTTCAGTTTATATTTCTTTCTTTTACGTTTAACTTGTTTTTTACTTTTATTTTTTAGGTTAATTACATATATTTAGTTGTAACAATTTATCGTAAAGTTTTTGTGACGCACGTGACCATATCAAATGGTCAGATCTCTCTCTCTCTCTCACTCTCTCCTCTCTCACTCTCTCCTCTCTCTCTCACTCTCTCTCTCACTCTCTCCTCTCTCTCTCTCTCCTCTCTCTCTCTCTCTCGGCACATGGGGCTTCCAAGGGTTTTGTATAAACGCCTGTCCTTTGCCTTTTTTCCCCTCTAGCTCAGATGAGCCTTCTATTGCTCAAATCCTCTCTTTTGTTCTTCTCCGTGTCTCCTTTGGTTTACCCTTACTTCTGTTCCCCTGTGGTGTCCGTCGTAGTGCTATTTTTGGTAGTGAGTTGTCAGTCATTCGGAGCACATGTCCCAACCATCGCACGCATCTTTCCTCAATAATTGCTGTCACTGGCTTCATCTGCATTTCTGCCAACAAGATGTTATTTCTTACTGTGTGGCAAAAATATTCTTATAATTATTCGTAAACATTTAGTCTGGAAAGAATTAAGCTTTTTTCTATTGTTTTGGTGATTTTCCAACATTCACTTCCATAGAGTAGTTCACTTAGAACATTGCTCTTAAATATCCTGATTTTCGTATTCATGGTTAGTTTTCTTTTTAGATTTCCATACAGTCTGCAGCATAGCAAAAGCCTGGTTTACTCTAGTAAGTCTGCTGTTGATGTCCTCTGTATTGTCTCCATTTTCTACTACTCTACTGCCAAGGTATACAAATTCATTGACCTACTCCATTAATTTGCTATCTACTCTGAGTACATTTCTGTTGTTCACATTTTGCTTCATTAAGTTTGTCTTTCCAATGTTGATCTTTAGTCCTATGTTCTTTGTATTCTGAGTTAGCTTGTTTATTTTATCTTGCATATCTTTGTGGCTGCTTGACAGTAGACAGATGTCGTTGGCAAAGTCAAGGACCTCTGCGTTTGTCTGAAGTTAGAGAACTAATCAAAATTAAATGCAACGATATTGTCAGACTAAACACAAAATAATGCATATACGACATAGCAGATAGAAGTTGGTGGTGGCAGGGTTATCACATAGAAGTTGGTGGTGGCAGGGTTATAAAATAGAAGTTGGTGGTGGCAGGGTTATCAAATAGAAGTTGGTGGTGGCATGGTTATAAAATAGAAGTTGGTGGTGGTAGGGTTATCAAATAGTGGTTGGTGGTGGCAGGGTTATCAAATAGAAGTTGGTGGTGGCAGGGTTATCAAATAGAAG
Source organism: Achatina immaculata (assembly GCA_009760885.1). Lineage (NCBI taxonomy): Eukaryota > Metazoa > Mollusca > Gastropoda > Stylommatophora > Achatinidae > Lissachatina > Lissachatina immaculata. The sequence goes on along the minus strand of CM019697.1, from coordinate 16,341,174 downwards.
TTGGTGGTTGCAGGGTTATCAAATAGAACTTGGTGGTGGCAGGGTTATCAAATAGAAGTTGGTAGTGTCAGGGTTATAAAATAGAAGTTGGTGGTGGCAGGGTTATCAAGTAACAGCAGAAAAATAATTTACCTCAGAGTGGCAGCATCAGCAGCATCAGCAATTAAAAACACAACCCAGAAGGCTCCCGTCATTGTGGACAACTTGGCGTAGACGTATAGATTCTGGTAGTCGTCCTTCTTGAATGTGTCGTGTTGCTGAAGTTTGCGGATGTTGTGGATGCTCACCACGGTCACCAGAAAGAAGGTGGTGTTGGATAAAGTGACCAAAATGAGGGGCAGAACTACTGCAGTCCCTAATAATGGATAGAAACTTAATTAAATTATTGTCTTGTGCCATTCCTTATACACATTTTAGTGTTAATGGGAGAAATAAACATCTTGCAGTAATCAACGATTCGGAAAATCACCTTCGTCTCTTAGCATATGGGCTTCTTGGGAAATGAGAAAGCTGATAGGTTGACTGACCCTATCATCATCGCTGATGGACAACCACTGGATCGAGCCGATACTGTCAATGTGCTTAGAGAGACAAGCAGAGTGAAGCAGTGAAACCGTATCATTGCTTAGACTGAAAGAGCTGGGAGTACAGAATGACTCGGCCAGAAACGAGAGAGGCAAGCGGTTCGACTGAGAGGATTTGTCAACCAACACAGGACGGGCACAGTAAGTCGCAGGACGCTGATGGTTATGATGAGGTGGGATGCGAGCATCTATGGAGATGTCGGCAGTAAAAGAGATGATGATCCAAACCATAAACTGTCTGGTGGTAACGGTGTAGCGTGGCTAAAAGACTTGACTTGTTTCTGGATGTTAGTGCTCATGTTTAACACTGGTAACACAGAGTTAAACCGTCTTGGAAGGATACATAATGGGAAAAAGAAAGAGAGGAAGACCAAGGCGAAGATGGGTGCAAGACATCGTTGACGATCTGCAAATGGATGCATCAGCAGCAGGCCATCTTGACCACAACCGAGAGGCCTACGGGAGAGCTGTTGGGGAGGCAAAGTTCCGCAAGGGACATGCAAATGAATGAATAAATTAACACAGAGTTGGGAAGAAAAGTGTTGTATGGTGTTCTTTTGGTTTTAATTGTGGTATATTTGTTTTTCAGTAAAGGTGTTATTGGATTAAACTTGAAAGTGAAAATGGAAGTTAGAGAGATGAGTTCAAAAGTGTTGTCTTCCATTTACTCTGATTTAGACTGAGAACATATATGGCAAGTACAGAGATGATACTGTCAACGAATCCAGTCTGAGGAAAAGGACAGAGGTGATACTGTCAAAGTGTCCATACTGAGGACATGGACAGAGGAACTTTGCCTCTCTGACAGCTCTCCTGCAGGCCTCTCGGTTGTAAGCAAGATGCCCTGCTGATGATGGACAAGGACAGATGTGATATTGCCGACGGGACCACTAAACTAAGAATATTACAAACTGTCCCACCCCCTGCTCCCACAGCTACTCCTGCAGAACGATGTTTCTTTTCTCAACGCAGGTGAAGGAACTAAAATATCTGTTTATCATCCTTGCTCCACCAAGCAGAAAACACTTTCATTTCTGTTTTCCCTATCAGTTCTTCATTAACTAAAGAAACATGGACAGCACTGAAAGAATTGTGTAACCTTGATGGAAAGCGAGAGAACTGACCAAAAACGTTTCTTCTGATGGCAATGAAAGACCCCGTCAGTGATGAATCCTTAAAATATATCATGGCGACAAATTTGTTTGTGACATTTATCATTACATAAAAACCATAAAAACAAAAACATGCGAACCACTAATATTTCAGAAAAGTTGGTGAATAAATCACTCAGTAATATTTTTTCTTTCATTCACTTATATTAAAGTCACTATTGGTCTCTGTTTAATAACTTGATTATGGTGGCTTGCTCTCATCTTTTATCTGATTGGCTGGTGGCACATTTTACTAAGTTCTGTCTTGTCGTACAGTTAAATACGATTGCTTGCTGACAGAAGCAATGTCCTCCACAATCGGGTGCCTGTTCAATCCTCTGAGGTAGGTAAGAAACTTCGTTGCAGGCTTTCAGTTTACACGTTTGTTGGGGATTATTCTTCATTATCTGTTACCTTACCTTTCAGCTGAGAATGTAGTACGCTACAAATTAAAGAAGTACTTACCTACAAGCATGGCTGAATTCAGGTAACAGAAACCACCACCGTAACCGACATCGTTGCCAGCAGACGTGATGTACATGACAACAATAACGGAGATAACAACGATGGCGGGCAGCAACAAAGAGAAGACAAAGTTCTTGATGAGTAGGATGTTCTGAGAACGTAACGTCACGTGAGAGGTTCTGGTCTTGGACGTGAAAACCCTGTACATGTGGAAGCAGCAGATGAAGCTCCAACAGAACATACACAGCCACAGGAAATGTGCTAACATGCCCAGGACAATGCACAGACTCGAGTGTTCGTTCCTGAGAACAGGTCATAGTCACGTGATTATGCAAATGTTTGTATATAATAATATAAAATATTTTTCTATCTTGAATTTAGTGTTTTCAGACTACTGCATTAATATAATGTCGTGAAAAGGGATGTTGGTGTTAAAACACACTGGCCAAGACACTGTCATAAATTTCTGCGGTCCTCATGGAAACAGGTTGCTTTATTCTCCTGATGTAGAGACTGACTAGTTCTGAGACAGGCCAGATGAAAGCTGGAAACCTGTCACTTGAGGAATTAAATTACCACATCTCACTTCCGGTCCGGAGCGGTTTCTTTTAAAGATCTTCCCACTGCTACATTTGTAAAGAAAGAAAATGTTCAAGTTCAAGAAAATAACCAACAATATCATTGTTGCTCTAAACAGTATTTTCTTTTCTGAAGCTTCCTTCTTAAGAATATCTACCTTCATTCTTATGAATATACATCTTCAGTTAATTAGAACTCTCAGCGATATCTTTTATGACTTGTTAATAAATAATAATAATAATAATAATAAAAATGATGATGATGATGATGATGATGATGATAAAAGCACATGTTATGAATAGAGAATAGAGTGGTTCTTTATCCTGCAATTTCTTGGTGGATCTTTAATGACGCCAATATAGAGTCTACGTTTTTAAAAGATATTAGGAGTCTGTACTTTGTTCTATGAAATTTAATATGGCGTGGACATAAAGAAAGTTTCGACAAAGTCAGAGCAAGAGAGACAGTCTCAGCCACTATTTACAAATTACACCACAATCGTTCGCTGTTCTAACACATCTATAGATAACAAAATATAATTCATGCAAAGTTAATAGATTAAAAGAGCAATTTCGGTGGCGAGTTATCAAGTATGGGACAACAGTCAAAGGACGTACTCAGAGAGTACGAATTAATAATAGAGATATTTCAAATCCACTGCAGTATTATCCGTTAGTAAAGGAATAACTGTTTGTAGCTATATATACGATATATACTGTATATTCCTACATCAGTCAGTCATTTCATGTCCCTTGCGGAACTTTTCTTTCCTGACAGCTCTACTGTCGGTCTTTCGGATGTAAGCAAGATGTCCTGCTGCTGATGCGTCCATTCGCAGATCTCTTTCCTTTCCCATTATGTACCATTCCAGGACTGTCTTCTCTAAGTTCTTATGATGTTTAATATGTCCAAAATACATAACTTTCTCTGTTTAATCTTCTTTACTAGCCAAATTTCTTCAACATTAAGTTCTTGTAGCATGGATATATTTGTTCTTTTTAAAAATGTAAACAGTGTAAATAGCCTGTTGTCGGCGGCCGGAACATTAGACTGTGAGCACTATTTAGTTCACATGTACAAGATTTAGTTCACATGTACAAGATTTAGTTCACATGTATAAGATGTTGCAATGATGTTTTCCATTTAGTTCGGGATCTCAGTGGGCGAGATGTCATGTGGTTATGTGGATGTGGTTGGTTCTTGATATTAAAGTGTATACAGTGTTATTACGCCCTGCACTGATTATGTTGTATGTATAAGTGATATGTGGTTGGTCACGATCCCATCGAGTACCCCGGACTCAGGTTATTGCTGTAAGAGTTTTATTATTAGAGATGACTTCATAAGGATGATAGTGAATGTGCTGGGTGCACCCATAGGTATAACAAATGTGTAGTACGAGTTCTTACATCCTTCCCGTGCCGTTAAACATCACATAGGGCTTGCATTATTTGTTTGGCAAGTTTTCCTGTTCTCAGCGAGTCTTTTAACTTCATCAAGGGATGTTATTCCCACTAAACTGGCTTCTCTTAACATTGTAATCTTTAGAGTTTCACGTGGTCAACCTCTTTTTCTTCGGTCTGTTGTGCCCCATTTGATAGCTTGTTTTGGTATTCTCTGATTGTTTCTTCTCATCACATGGCCTACATATGTCCATCTTCTTTTTCTGATCACCCATGAGACAGGTTGTTGTTTGCTCATCTGTCTGATCTCTGCGTTGTTCTTGAATTAATTTCACTTTATACCCAGTATTTTCCTTATTCATTTGTTTTCAAAAGAGTCTAATTTCTTGTCTATTTCTTTAGTTGATTTCCACCTTTCGCATGCATAAATGAGTGCGGATATCACATTTGAATTGAATAAAGTATGAGTTGGGATGATGTTAATATATATTTCTATACAGTTGATATGGGTTGACATACAATAATGTTTATGGTCTAAGCTGATAACATGGTATGGTTTTTTTTGTGCGAGAGACTCTGAACAGTGGTTCAATTATGTATTTCTTGTGCTATGAGTTTGATGTCGTTGTCATGCACATATATTATATATGTAATGATGAGTTTTCTTGACATGTTCATAATAAGCAGAAGGACAGCTTGCTCTGTTTTTGTGTTTATGATAAAAACGTGAGGGTCCTCACTCTAAAGATAATGCCTTAATTCTGTGTGATGTAAATATTCAATGTTTGTATGTGTGTATGTTTGTATGTGTGTATGTTATGTATGTGTGTATGTATGTGTGTATGTTTGTATGTGTGTATGTTTGTATGTGTGTATGTTTGTATGTGTGTATGTATGTGTGTATGTATGTATTTTATTGATTGCTGAAATTTTCTTATGACAACACAGGTTGATATGATTGAGGATTACTGACTTGTAAACTTTATTTCAGTGATGCATTGCTAAGCCACCGCTTTCAATGTTTGATATATTTACATATTATGTGCTACTTATGTGTGCAATGTGGTCTGAACCGTTACTGGTATTGTGTGTGCTCATTGATGAGTTTCTTCATGTTGTCACAATACACTTATTTTTTAAATTGCTTTACACTGAGATATTTGGGATTTTTTTTTGGTAATTGGTATGAGAGATGGTTAGGAAGGAGAGAGGTCATGATACCTGTAGGTTGAATTGTTGGCTAACAAGGTTCCGGAAGCCGGACTGGCTGGGGTCAGATGTTCTTACAAAGAAATAGGGTTGGGGGGTCACAGTATGTTTGTACCATGGAAGAATTTAATTACTTAATTACCACTGGCATAAGTCCCTCTTTCGACTCACACTCTCCCTTACATATGGCGCCGTAACCAGGATGAATGACATTTGAAGGACTCCCCTGTAGCATTTACATTCAAACGCATTTATGTGTTTCTCAGCTGTTTTGTTAAGTGTCCAGGTCTCACAGGCATACTCTGTGATGGATTAGATGCATGCCCTTAAAAAGTTTAGTTATCTTTGTTCCTCTCCCAGTTCTTTAGTTGTGCTATTTGAAGACCGATGTCCTCTTTTTAATTTCTTTCATTATATCTCCCTTCTTTGCGTGTAATAATCCAATATATATAAAACTGTCCACCTCTTCCAAATTGTTCTAATTGATATATCTTTGATCTGTCTTATACGTTTAACTTGTTGTTGTCGTCAATTTATTTTCTTTAATTATTTTGCTCTTCACTGTTCTTACGGACTGACATAATTAGTTTTTCCATTCATTTTTGTGTTGTGGACAATAATACTGTGTCATCAGCATATCTAATCTCTGGTATTTTATAACCTCCAATTGTTATGGCATCGTAATATTCTTTGTCTACATCTTCTCTAACATTTCTCACTATATTTTCAGTGTACAAGTTAAATAAGTAATGCGAAAGTATACGAATATAAATACAAAAATAACAGATCCGTGAAAGGAGGACTACTTTGTAAAATTATGACCAGGAAATGACTAAATGTTCGTGACTAAATATAAAGATATTTATTTGTTATAAACAGTTTTAGTCCTAAATAGTAAAGTATTAGTGCACTAGTTTCTCATGTGGGAAATCAGTGATTCGAATACGACTGAAGCGCCAAAGTCACTCCGCTACTTGGCTCCTTCTAGAGCTGGGGAAGGACAGTGGCCAGACGTGATGCAGACCACATCATCCTTTAGTAGTCAAGAAAACCTTGGCACTAACATTATATTCTCTAATAAAATCCTGACACTAGCACCTTATTCTCTAAGAATATATTGGTACTAGCACTTTATTCTCTCAGAAAATATTGGTACTAGCACTTTATTCTCTCAGAAAATATTGGTACTAGCACTTTATTCTCTCAGAAAATATTGGTACTAGCACTTTATTCTCTAAGAAAATATTGGCATTAGCCCTTTATTCTCTAAGACAATTTTGGCACTAGCACTATATTCTCTAAGAAAATCTTGGCCCTGACACTACATTCTCTAAGAAAATCTTGGCCCTGACACTATATTCTCTAAGGAAATCTTGGCACTAACACCATATTCTCTAAGAAAATCTTGGCCCTGACACTATATTCTCTAAGGAAATCTTGGCACTAGCACTATATTCTCTAAGAAAATCTTGGCCCTGACACTATATTCTCTAAGGAAATCTTGGCACTAGCACTATATTCTCTAAGAAAATCTTGGCCCTGACACCATATTCTCTAAGAAAATCTTGGCACTAACCCATATTCTTTAAGAAAATCTTGGCACTAACCCATATTCTTTAAGAAAATCTTGGCACTAACCCATATTCTTTAAGAAAAACCTGACACTAGAACTATATTCTCTAAGAAAATCTTGGCACTAACCCATATTCTTTAAGAAAAACCTGACACTAGAACTATATTCTCTAAGAAAATCCTGGCACTAACCCATATTCTTAAAGAAAATGTTGGCACTAACCCATATTCTTTATGAAAATGTTGGCACTATCACCATATCTCTAAGAAAATCTTGACACTAGAACTATATTCTCTAAGAAAATATTGGCACTAACACCATATTCTTTAAGAAAATGTAATCACTAACATCTTTCTCCCTAAGGTATAATATAGCAAAATTTTCATGTAAGAATTTGTTCTCAGGATAGATTATAATATATTGGTTTACATGGTACTACATATGTTTATTAGATAGATTATATTACATATGTTTAAATGGTAAATGCTACTATTTATTCTTATAGAATAGTTTATACTGTATATGTTTACAGGATAAATGGTACTATGTACGTTTACAGAATAGATGATACTATATATATTACAAGATGGATGATACCATATATGTTTACAGGATAGATGATGATACTTATTAGTAATTAATTTAACATTTCGATTTTATTTTAGAACTAATCTGATAGAAAGATAAATTTGATATCTGCGTGTAGTCTCCAGAAAAAAGAACTAAATATTCCAATTTGTTTCAGATATTTTGTCCAGTACGAATATCTTATATCTTATATCCTTTCCGTGCCGTTTAACGTCACATAGGGCACGCAAGATAGTTTGCCAATTTTCCTGTATTCGGCGAGCCTTTCAACCCCATCAAAGGAATATATATATATATATATATATATATATAGAGAGAGAGAGAGATAAATGCGAATTTTATTTGAATATTCGGTACAATTGTGATTAATATTGTAAGTGACAAAGTGTGCAGAGAATAGGATGAAAATATGTGCAACAGCTGACAATCGGTGGGACAGAAACAAAACGTTAATATAGGCCATAACAAATGAAGGAGAAAGGTCAAGGGTTAGAAAGGAAGATCTGCGGAGAAGATGAAATACTAATTGTTAGAAAGCAAGATCTTCTGCGGAGAAGATGAAAAGCTAAGGGTTAGAAAGTAAGATCTTCCGCGGAGAAGATGAAAAGCTAAGGATTAGAAAGGAAGATCTGCTGGTGAAAAGCTGAAAGGCTAGTGGTCAAAGAATAAGATCTTTCGCGGCTAGGGAACAGAAAGTAAGATCTTCCACGGAAAAGATAAAAGTTTAGGAGTCAGAAAGTAAGATCTTCCAAGGAGGAGATGACAGGCTGTGAGGTCAGAAAGTAAGATCTTCCACGGAGGAGATGAAAGGCTGTGAGGTCAGAAAGTAAGATCTTCCACGGAGGAGATGAAAGGCTGTGAGGTCAGAAAGTAAGATCTTCCACGGAGGAGATGAAAGGCTGTGAGGTCAGAAAGTAAGATCTTCCACGGAGGAGATGAAAGGCTGTGAGGTCAGAAAGTAAGATCTTCCACGGAGGAGATGAAAGGCTGTGAGGTCAGAAAGTAAGATCTGCCGATGAGAAGATGAGAGAGTGTAGGAATATGCTACTAAATATTGGCAGCCGCGTACTTTTACTACATCTTTTGCTATCTGCTTAGAGAGACAGAGAGAGACACAGAGAGAGAGAGAGAGAGAGAAATAAAGTAGAAGGTTAGGAAAGGGAAAGGAACAATGTCTAATTGAAATAAATTTGGGAGCCCAAAAAAAAAGGCTTTAATTTAGGAAATGACGATGATGCCAAAGATGTATTCATTGTGATAACAATCATGATGATGGCTACAACTTACGTGTAATGACTTGTAAGCAGGGATCCTTGTGAAAGAAACATGCTAGCACAAAGGCACATGTTGTTCTTGCCAGCCACGCTACGTAGAACTGGAAAGCTGGCGTAAGTAACTATCGTTAGTAGAAGACACAGCATGGATATTCCTATACACGCCAAGTTCAGGACAATCTCAATCTTTTTTATCACGTCTGTCCCACCGACTGAGTAATATTCTAGCAATAACCTTTCGTCCAGTAGTTCTCTACACACAGACAAAACCCCGTTCTTGTCTACTGATAGTTTGTGGAATTCTGCTGATTTACTCGAAAAAGTAATTTTAGTAACGTTGAGGTCCAGTGTTACAGCAGTGTAAGGTCTAAAATCTTTCATGCTTTTCTCTGTCACGTAACTTGATGCCTGAAAACTGATAAAGCTACACGTTAAAGTGTCAGTCAGACTCAGAAAGTTATCTAGAACGTCAGAATATTGATGCTCGCTGAAAATCCCAGTAGTTATTACAGACTTGCTATAACATTTGATATCTGGGTCTTCCTCTTCTCTCTCGGCACAGAAATCTGCAGCATCAGACTGAGACCACATCATCACTGGCGTAAAATTAACAGCAATCCCTTCAGCAAAATCTATCTCAATGTTCCCATGTAGAAGTTTATCCATCATAGTCTGCTCGAATTCGTCTCCTGTTGATGTCATTCTCCCCTAGAATATAGCCACTGACCCAGAACAAAAATGGCGTTTGGAAATCATACTCCGCAAGCTTTTCTTCTGTTGCAATGGTGGTGGTAGTTTCTGCAGGAATGCTTACTGGTTTTTGTGAGTCGTTTTCGTGATAGTCTACCTCAGGTGTGTCCGCTCCTTGCACTTCCAGCAAATCTGACATGTTGACCACTGCTCCAACAGTCAGATTCATATTCTTAACCAGCATAAAAGTTTCTGCGAATAACTGAAAAAAAAAGTTAATTTTGGTGTTAATTTAGTGTGGGGGAGGGAGAGATATTTCTGTTTATGATTATTTCTCACGAAAGATTATTGGGAAATATCTCATTATAATATATTCCTCATCAATGTGTAACCTAACACTTATAAAAGTATTTTCATTCTGTGGTCAGTTGTTTTGATTTTTCTTACTCTACTCACTCTGTGCTGGATGAGATCTACTCCGTGATATTTATAGAGCGGCACCTAGAATATCAAGGATAGAAAGAAAATCAAATAAAGAGTTATTGATCGGATTAGGTGTCGCAGGGAGCTGGCTCGTAAACCGAAATCATCAAAGTTAGAAAGATGAGATACTTCGACCACATCGAGAAACACAATGGTTTTGTAAAGGATGGTACTAGAAGGCATAGTGCACGACAAAAGAAAAAAGGAGCGACTTAGCTGGAGATGGACTCAGGCCATCAATGAAAAGTTTGAATATGTCGCTGCGAGGCACTGATCAACTAGCCAAGACCGAACTACATTCAGAGAGGCAGCAAAAGGGACACAACTCTGGAATGGACACGTCACATAATGACTCTATGCTAGACAAAGGCTCAGTACATCGGCCTTCATCGATATCACTTTAACAATTTGAACTATATTTTGAGGACTATCCTGATCCTCTTATGACAGCGTAGCAATGAAGATAAGACATAAAAGAAATAACAAGTCCAGTAAAACTGGTTCTAGTAATGAAAATAAATGGGTGTATGGTTCAGTTTTACCAAAAAAAAAAGAAGAAAAAAACAAAGATAGAAAGAGAGAGGAAACATGACATAAAGCAAGATGAAGAACATACAACAATCAAATATTTCAGAAAAAACTTTTTTTCGAAAGTCTACAAAAACCAAGGTAGTACTGCACTGTGGCTGAGTAGGACACCTGCTAAACAAGAAACCGCCTGCAGGCATGCCTGGCCGAGACTGGCACTGTCTATCAAGAAGAAGTGTGCTGCTACTGTTACTACAAGTTACCTAGTGGAAAAGCTGCTTGCTTAATAACATTTCTCTATAATTCAACTTTAATTAATCTGATCTGAGATTTTCTCAACTCTGTTTCTCTGATATACGCTAAGAAACAATGCAACACTCAGGTACACGATGTTTTTCACTAAGACAACAACAGTACAACCAAACTAGATCTGGCAACCTTTCAACGTAACAACGTATCAACAGAGAGGAGTAACGACGAATAGTGTAGATTTAACGGATACAACATGGAGAGATTGAGAGACGAATCATGAAGATGGGAATAGTACTGCCACATGGCAGAGTTGACAATTACAAGCAAAAATACTCTACTCCCTGGCAAGACTTTGTTTGCCATATAAAGAGAGAGCCTATGACATAGACGGAAAAGAAAGAATCACTACTAACAAGCCATACTTATCGATGCACAAAAAATAATCAGAAAAAAATGGAACTCACAATACATCACTGAATTCCCTCAAATAGAAAGAAGATCTAACACCTAACATGGTGTCCATAACAACGGACAAACATATAATATGATGGCTGTCATCAAAAGGACAAAACTGACAAGTTACAATCTACAAAATGTCCTAAAAAGAACACATCTGGCAATTTACACTCTACGTTACAAAAGCCAACTGAAACTGCTGCAGGAAACTACATTCAACTGATCTATCACTGAAGCATAATCTTCACTCAGGCTTCTTCTACTATGCTTGAAATTTGGTTTTATCAGGCCATCATTCCCTACCAATCCTTCCTGAAGTTTCTAACCCAGGAAGTCCACACTCACGATGGAAACCAATTGTTTATGACCTTCAGTTAAAACAAAATCCTAGATCCCGTGCCACTGTGCACATGCAAGTCACAACACTGTCTCACCCTAAGATTTGATGCTCGAGTTTCCTAAATTAGATTTCTCCCTGAACTTCATTTTAAAAAAGCCGAAGATCACGGTGAAAATTATTAACAAGGGAAGCAACTCCTAACTCCGTTTAAATAGTCCTCTTTTGTCCTAATCTCGCCCTTTCTATGACAAATACTGCCAGAAAAAAAAAACTCACACACACAACAGATAAAAACAGGAAAAATGGATGAAAAATATACAGACTTAGCTTGTGGGCCTCCTCTTAGTAAGAAAGAGCTACATTAAATTATGAAAATGAAAATGCTTCGTTAAAGTTCCCTTTCTGGAGCTAGTAACAGAGACTTGGATGCTAGCAGACTGCCTACGAGGCTCCAATCACGTCGATGATATTTGAAATTTATTGATAAACATCGGGTGTTTTTAGTAAATAAAGAAAAGAAAAAAGAATATGCATGAAACTTTCTACTGTATAGAGCGGAACAATAATACTACTCCCTCGGATCATCAGAGGCCCTATGAAACTCCTGACATTCAGAGGGGGAGGGGAAAGCCCCTCTAGGAGTGACCCAGGGGTCTTGTCTGCTGCTTTTTTTTTTAGTCCTGTCCCGTAACTGAACACGCGATTTTCCAATTGGCACTTCATCTTATTACGTTAGCAGAAATTTTAAAAGAGAATGAAAGGAAAAGAACATAACATCTAGATTACTTGGCTATATTTTACCAAGAGAATAATAATGAAATTATGACCAAGATGGAAGGAGAAGTGTAGAGAGAAAAAAGGGTAAGATAGCGATAGATCAGTGTACTATATCGTAACGTGGACAGAAATTAGTTTCGCTTGGTGTGATGTTACAGCAGTGGAGAGAGAAATTTCCAGCAGTGGACAGAGAAATTTAAAGCAGTGGACAGAGAAATTTCCAGCAGTGGACAGAGAAAGCTAAAGTCCCATTGTAGATCGTTCGGTATGTAGATGTACACGGCGGTCGAGCATAATAAAGAGTGACATTCCTGTGGGCATACTTCACTTCTCTCTTCTCTACCAGCTGTGTCTACATTTTGGAGTTCTTTTTTTTTTGTTCTCCCCAGTGCCTTACTATGCACGCAATCCACAAAATTGCATTGTGAAATATGGCTACAGTCTTAATTGACATTTTCATAACAGGTTGAGTCAACTTCGATGTATAAGTTTTGAGTCAAATTGTTGTGTAAAATTAATAAAAATTAGCAAAATTATTCAACGTTTCGGTAAGATTAACTTAATGTTTATGAGCACTTCCTGAACAGTTAAGAACAGTGTTTCCCCCCGATCTTTTTTCTTTGGATCACGGCCCCACCTCAACGTCTGACAGACTGTGATCCCCCACCACACCCCACCCCACCCCACACACACACATACACTGGCATAATAGTCAACCAAGTTTTGAAGAAATATAATATAAATATATTCTAAATACCCCCTCCCATTCCCGTGTTGGGAAACACTGGTTTAGAGGAAAGGGCTTTATACAGCTACTTAAAAGAATAAATATAAAACTAGGAAATAAAAAAAAATATGCTCCGTAACATAAAATGTAACAGTCAGTTTCTTGTATGAGTTATGGAGGTACTGGCCGTACAGCTCAGCTTGGATTCCAGACACCACCAGCTACAAAGCCGACAATGGGATTATGTAGAACGTTTTTCAGTGGTCACGTGGTGGACAGCTGGTCCAACAAGTGGATTTATTTTAAGTAACAAGGATCACGTGGTATCACTCAGGATTTGTTGCGATTTGGAGATTAGGAATAGACATATTTCGGTAACTGGCTTGAAATACGTTTTTTTTTTCAGTTTAGCGTAGGCTCATCAGCACAGAATCAGTCAGGTTTAACCTGGATAGTTCTAGGTGTAACTTTTATTAAGCTTCCAAAATGAGTAGCAACTGCCTATGGTGGTATGACTTACCTTGACCAACAATCAATTCTTTACTTTGACTACCAGTCGATTTGTTACTTTGACTAACAGTCGATTTATTACTCTGACCACCAGTCGATTTGTTCCAGTGGGGCTTCACATAATGAATAAATGTCACGATATGATGGAACTTCTCATTAACCACAAAGGAAACATTTACATAGACGGAACAGCTGTTGAAGAAGTAAACCATTTTTCATTACCTCGGCAGCTACATAGACCAGGATAGTGACACCAGAAATAAAGTTAGAATTGTAAAAGCAGCATTGACTTTCAAGAATCTTGAGAACATATGGCATTACAAATTATAAGCACAAAAACTAAATTAAGATTATTCAATTAAAATGTAATATCCATCTTCATTAATGCATGTCAAAGCTGGAAAACAACTAAAGAATTAAATAAGAAATTAGACTCTTTTGAAAACAAATGACTAAGGAAAATACTCGGTATAAAGAAGACCGAATTCAAGAACAAATAGAGATAAGACAGACGAGCAAACAACCATTTGCCTCATGGGTGGTCAGAAGAAAGAAGATGGACATATGTCGGTCACGTGATGATAAGAATCAGTCAGAGAATTCTCCCCGCCCCCCCAAAAAAAAAAAAAGCCTATCAAGTGGAGTACAACAGGCCGAAGAAAAAGAGGACGACTACATGAAACTCTAAAGAGGACATTGTTAAGAGAGGACAGTTAAGTGGGCATAACATCCCTTGACGGAAACAGGAAAACATGATACATACCATGCGAGCCCTATGTGACGTTTAACAGCACAGGAACGATATAAGATGATAGAGAAAAATCTTTAGATTCGTTTATATCAGAATGATCAAGTGAACATATTTTCTGTCGCACTTAATGCTCATCTACATTGTCCGCTCAGAGATGAATGTCTCCCCGGTTCAAATTTGAACCACCTAAACCTGCATCAAATGCGTGCTCACCTTCAGGTAGAGCATTGAAGTTACCAACATTACAGGTTCTATATTTGTCTTGAATTTGGAGGTTCCAATTTTATCAGACTGTGGGACAAACCACAAGTGTACATGGTAACCCAGACCAGATATCTCAGGCAGAGCTGTAGTACAGTTCCCATCAGTCAGAACTTTACCAGGTGAGCAGTTCAGCTTAATACAGGAACCCTGAAACCCAGCATAAGACATTCAAGATTAACTCTTTTAATTACAAATAAAACTATAAGTGGTCGTAACTGTTATTAAGATTTTTAAGGACATGCAACTTTAATATCGCAACATATGCCTGAGTGACCTGGACACCTAAAAAAAGTAAGAAACACATGCATGCCTTTGAATGTAGACGCTATAGAAGAGTCACTTAAATATCATGAACACAAAAAAAAAAAGAACAAATATATCCATTCTACAACAGCATAATATTGAAGAACTTTGGCTAGTAAAGAAAATTAAACAGAGAAAGCTTAAGTATTCTGTACATATTTAAACATCATGAGAATTTAGAGAAGACAATATTGGAAGGGTACATAATGGGAAAAAAGAGAGGAAAACCAAGACGAAGATAGCTGCAAGACATCGTTGATGATCTGCGAATGGACGCATCTGTAAGGGAATAGATACGAACATAGCAAACCTAGGTTGATTGGCAACACTAGAGCCGAGGAATAATGGTCAGAGAGCAGATAGTACCAAAAGTGCGCAAGTTTGGAAACTGGTATACAAAGAAGAAGGGAGAGAACTTCACACGGTCGGGCTTTGTACACTGAGCACGTGGCGGCCAGCGGGTCGGAGGAAGGTCATTTGTCGTGCAATCGTGAATGAGATGTTTATTATCGGTGGAAAACCACTTATACGAAAATTAATAATCGGTTTGCCATGTCAACAGGGATCAAGATCTGAACCTCGAACGAAGAAGAAGATGAAGAATCAGTTTATACTTTTGTGATATGAATGCGTGCAAGCTGTGTCCATTCTGTGCTTTCCTCCTCCGACCAGACCCGACCTTTTAAGATTTAGATAAATAGAAATAGACATCGAATAATCAGAATTCCATATTAACATAATTATTCTATGTAAGGTGTCATGTTTAGCAACGTGCAAAATGTAAGTTGACATAATACATGATTTTGTATTACTGTGTTCTATTAAGAGCATGTTTGCATACAACAACATGACAATTAGTTTATGATTACAGTCAGAATCTTAATTCTTCATGCATGATTATTTTAAGATTTTATGCACATAATTATTTTTCTTGGAAATCAAAACAACAATACATATGTACGATTGTTTTACTGATCTCTGTCAGTTTATCGTTGATCTATTTCTGTAGTATTCAGAACATTGAAAGACACTGTTTTAATGATTTTGTTTATAAATATATAAGCTGATAAATAACAGCATATATATGATGATCATTTGTTTTGATTTTGCTAATTGTGTAAACTGAAGATTAAGAACATTATAAACTATGATTATTTTAAGAAATACATTGATTGTGTTTGTTTTCTTTCAGTGGTGTAGTGTGTGAATATGCTAGCATGTGCAATCTTCATTCTTCATGTGCCTATAAATATAATATACCACAAATAAAAATACAATATAACATCATATAAAGTACAGATAGTTATGAGCCCATTAAAACCTAATATAATTCCTACACATCAGCAGCAGGGCATGTTGCTTACAACAGAGAGGCCTACAGGACAGCTGTTGGGAAAGCAAAGTTTCACACAGGACATGCAAATGACTGACTGAATATAATATTCACTACATTCATAAGTCTGAAAATAATTTAACATTTACAAATACTTTGTAGAATGACTTTTTTCCACGTCAGTCATATATTAAAGTCTATTTAGGACGCGTTTATTTCAATAAAATATTCTTTATTTTTAATTATATAATTTTATATTCATTTGTGTTCTTTTGGGTTCATACAAGTAGATGAAATTTTTTTTTACATATTTCGCTATAATACAAACACATACAAAATACGTAATAATGACATGAAGCTACAGAAGCATCGATTTCACCAGCTGAGTCTAATGTTGTCAAAGGGTTAATCCAAGTCAGTCCTAGGGCACATTCGCCCTGGCATATGAATTCGCTTCTCTGCTTGCAGTAGTGTGAGCACTTTCTTGTCCTATGTGTTGTTTTATTTTTAGAAATTTTGTTCCCGTCATTTTGTGGTCGTCATTCTAAATTTTCGGTTGTTAGTATACATCTCCTCTTTTTGATTCTTAATCTCTCGAAATTAATCATATTTATTTTTTTTTAAATTTCAGATTAATCTCCAAACGTTATCCTCCACATCTTACGAGAGGTGATTGATAAGTTCTCGGCCCAAAGTACAACGGATTATTTGTGGACAACCTTTTTTTGGGTATTTCTCAACATAGTCCCATTGCAAGTTTATGCACTTAGTCTAGCGATCCTGGAGCATACGGATCCATTCTTTTTAAAATTCAGCATCTTGTGCCAGTAGAAAATGGTCTACAGCACGAATGAAATCATCATCTGAAGCAAATTTGTGACCACTGAGCTCCTTTTTGAGTTTAGTAAACAGGTAATAGTCCGAAGGGGTCAAATCTGTGGAATAAGGAGGATGTTAAAGAAGCTGGAAGCCGCATTCATGAATAGCAGCCATTGCCACCGCCGACTTGTGAACTGGAGCATTGTCTTGATGAAATTAGTCTCCTATCATCAATTTCCCTGAACGCCTTTCCTTCAGTTTGACCCGTAGTTGCTTCACAAGATTAGCGTAATAGGCCCCGGTGACCGTTCTGCTCTTTTGAAGATAGTCTATCAATAGCACACCTTCTGACCTGCAGACAGAATAACCCTTGTTTTCTTTGGTCGTAGGGATCCATGATGTTTCCACTGATTTGACTGGTTTTTTTTCTGGTTGAAAATGATGAACCCAAGTCTCATCCATAGTCACAAACTTTTCAGGATCTGCAGAAAAATGGCCAAGATTGTCTCTTGACAGGTTGAGACGCTGCCGTTTGTGATCAGCCCCAAGAAGCTTCGGGACCAACAAGCAGAGACCTGTGTCATTTGAAGATCATTGTGAATAATGGCATGAACAAGTTCCTGGGAGATGCCCAGCTCAGTAGCAATGTACTGCTCAGTTAGTCGTCAATCCTCCATTATCATGTCATGGATTCTGCGGTGGTTTCATCGACGTATACCGCTATTGGTCTTTCTAGACTGGGGTCATCTTCCAGACCCTCCCTTCCATGTTTGAACTGAGCTGCCTATTTTTTCACTGTGCTGTAAGAAGGGGCACTCTCACTAGAGTCTCTACCATGTCTTCATTGAGCTGCTTCGATGATAAGCCCTTGATGCAGAGGTAACGAATGACTGCTTGATGAGAAATTTTATCCATTTTCTCAATTTCTGCCACCCCTTACCACTTCAGCAGCTTGTAAAAACAAAATTGGTTGCAATAACTTCTTGAAACTTGGTGTTTAATCCTACACTAACCTGATATATAAATGCACATGATATCAACTGTGTGTTTCAAGCATTTGTAACTTAGCTCGTGTTATTTTCTAAACTGGAGAATTTCACTTATATACAACTTAACCTGGTTATTTTGGTTTATTTTGCTGGTTTTTTTTTTCATCGTATAATTATATTGCTAAAATAAACTTATGAAAGAAATGTTATTTTTAAATCACCAGTTCTAATAATTAACTGTAATAAGTTGTTCCTTTGTGCATGATTTTGATATTTACGACACGGAATACAGTATCAGAAAACCATCTTTTCTCCTTATTGAAACAATAAATGTATTTCTCTCACATGGAGAAACTGTTTGTTGGTGCATCCACCTTTGTTCCTACAAAATAACAGTATAGCTGCATTTTTATCACAACTAGTTCATCAGTAATTTTAACATTACAAATTTAAGTTCCATTTCTAAATACAATCAAAGCATGAAGACAAAGAAATGTTTCATTTAAGATTTCATTGCTGTTTTTTTGCCATTAAAAATAAACTTAAAAGTTCTTTTCTTTGTAACTGGCTGTTCTGCTGAAAGGGACATATTTTTCTGTTCTATCTTCAAACTACACAACTAAACGACGCTCAATTTCTAGCACTGTAACATTTCTGTTATTCAATCATTGTTTGCAAACCATAGAAAAAATGATGATACTTTGTCTTTTTTTCTGTTTTCTTTGATTTCAATTTATATATCTTCTTAGACTGCTTCCAGGAATTCTGACATCTACCTCTTTTTCAGTTGCCATGACAACGTTGGAAATGCGATTTTTAGTTTATTAACAACTCCTTGCGTTTCCATGGAAATGTTTCTCTCTAGAATATTCTTCTTTTTTGTCTATTTTGTTTTCTCATTTTGTACAAAATCAGTACAGTTTTATAAGCTGTATAGTACAGCAAACTGCAATATATATATATATATATATATACATGTGGCGAGATATATATATATATATATATTTACATATATATATATATCGCCACATGTATACTTTATTCTGACTGGTGTATCGGCACATGAAACGTGACTTCGTAATCACGATTTACATGTCGTTTTAAGACGCGCTTCCCACTAACTGAATTGTGGCTAGGACTACACAATAATTAGTGTATAAATACACAGGTATACACGAAGCACTGTAGCAAAGCTGTGATATCAAACTGTATAAACAAGGAAAAAGTAGGAGCAGCTTTATTACTTAACGATTACAAAGTTGTGACGTTTCCGGGTGAACCTTAATCATACAAAAACATACAGGACGAAGAAAAAGAGAGAGCAGATAAAGTATAGATTCACATGAATGCTATTTAATAAAATAAGAATATTAATGAATAGAGCACTTAGCTGTAACTGTGAAATGTGGCTTGTTCGACACTGTGTGTCAGAAATGAGCATGGTAGGGCGTAGAGACTGTTTAAATGGAGACCTGTGATGTGTGGTCGGTGGGTCGTAACTGGGGGTGGTGGGTGTGGTAACCGTGTAGGGGAGACAGAGTGATATAATATTAACCTACACAGGAAAAGATGAAATAGATTATTATAGTTAGGGTAGAGGGATTGTAATATGGTTCTGTGAGGATGTTATGCACTATGTGTAACAAGTGAGAAGGGATTGGAGCTTAGTAGAGACGGATTATAATTGTTGAAGAGGAGAATGTTAGGTGCAGCTGAATAGAGAGTTTAACCCGTGTGTTTCCGGCGTCCCATAATCCTGAATGCGGCTTGTGTCATCTGTGTGACATTGATGTTTGATTTTTGACCACAAAATCAGATTTCCTCTGTGGTTGGGGCCATTGGAATGATTTCGGACTGGGTGATATCGTACAGAGGTATCTGCATGCGATCTCCTAATCTGAGGCCAGTCTCACCAATATACGTTATCCTGCATCTTTTGCATATGATGACATATATCACATTACGAGAATCGCATGTGAATTCCTCATGAAGAGTGAGGATAGTTTTGGGAAAGGTGATCATTTTCGTTTCCCAGACTACGTGGCAGGTAACGCAGCGGGGGCGGTTACACTTTCTGGTACCAACATAGGTAAAGCTCCGCTTCAAGTGGCTGTGGCCGAGGATGTCCTTAAGGTTTGGCTCACTTTTGTATGCCAACAGAGGTGGATCAGAGAAAATGTCGTGAGTGTCGCGGTCTAGCTGAATTGTTGGCAGATGACGATAAAGAATTTTCTTAACCATCTGACCTTGCGAGTGAAAGGCAGTACTAATTTAGCTCTGTTCCCATAGATTAACTGACATTTTTTGAATGCTTCTTTGCTGCCCACTAGTTTGATAAGGTTGAAGGTTCAGGATTATGGGACTCTGGAACTACACGTGTTAAATACTCTATTCAGCTACACCTAACATTCTCCTTTTCAGCAAGTATAATCCCTCTCTACTAAGCTGCACTCCCTTCTCACTTGTTACACATAGTTCATAACCTCCTCAAAGCATCACATTACAACTCATCTACCCTAACTATAATCATTTATTTCACTTTCTCTTGACTGGGTTAACACTGTACCACTCTCTCTCCCCTCCACGGTTTCCCCACCCACCACACCCAGTTACGACCCACCTTTGTAATCGTGAAGTAATAAAGCTGCTCCTTCTTTTATCCTAGTTTATACATTGTGGCTAGGACTAATCCAGATCACGTATTAACTTTTTCAAAATTCATATTCTAAGGCCGAAAAAATCTATGATTTTTTTTTGGTTTATGAAAACATGAAATGTTATTAATTGTGGCGCTAAATTTGGTTTGTCCATTAAATCACCGATGATCAATAGGAAAGGATTAGAATTTTCATTTGATTTTCCTTCTTTGTTTAGTTTTAAGTGAGTCTTGAGGGCCAATGCCTTATCTCACTTTATTAATGAACACTGAACTAGTTATCCACCTTTTGTTTCCACATAACCAACTTCTGTTGTATCATTAAAATACTTTAAATAATAAAACAATATTTTAACCCTGGCCTTCGCGACTTTTTCTGATTAAATACAATGAAAATAAATGTCAAAACTAATGTTTGAAATTGTAAATAATCGCTTCACGTCTTATTACTATGAAAGCTCACTAATGGGGTAAATTAGATGCTTTGGCAGCCATTGACGTTTGAGAATAACTGAGGTGAAGTTCATAATAGAATATAAGTTAGCGACGACTCTTACTTCATTGAGTGGTTTGTGTTTAAAATACCGGTTTCTTAGCAGGCTCCATTATCTCCGGAGAACAGCTCGATTTCTACTTCCTTAGCCAAACTTATCTCACAGCAACCATTTATCATGGTTTATTAAATGCAGGGAGTTTTTAAAGTCTCACTACACTTTCTATGAAAAAAAAATTGAAAAATGAAGTAAATGACGTCATCACAAAATGTGCTAAAAAGTCATTTAATTAGTTACAATAGTGACTGCAATGATACAACGCTGTTTTTTGGTTAGTTGGAATGTACCACTGAAATATTCATTATAACAGGTGTTGGAAATGTCCACCACGGGCTTCAAGACATGACTGTACACGTCTCTTCATATTGTCAAATACCTTGTGCAACGTGTCTTGTTATTTCTTGAATGGCAATTCTGATTGCTTCTTTCAGGTCCTCAGTTGTGTGCATTATTATTGTAAACATTTCCCTTCAAGAAACCCCACAAATAACACTCTAATGGATTTAGATCTGGAGAACGAGCAGACCAAATTCCACGAGATATGCGATTTGCGAAAGTTTCTTCCAAAAAACCGTGTGTTGCTCTAGCTGTGTGTGCAGTTGCACCATCTTGCTGGAACCACGATTCTTCAATTTCACGTTCATTCAGCTGTTCTAAAAACGGTCCCAAAATGTCAGTACGGTACCGATCGGCATTTATAGTGTTGTTGAAGAAAATTGGTCCAATTAAACGTTTTCTACTGACGGCACACCATACCCCAATTTTCGCATCGTATAGCGGCGCTTCATGAAATGCAGTGGGATTAACACTGCTCCAAATACGATTATTTTGGCTGTTAACTTATCCAGATAGATGAAACCATGCCTCATCAGAGAAGAATGTTAAATCGAGAATTGACTCGTCTTCTTCAACTAAAAATGCTTGAAATCACATGGAGTAATTGACTCTGGATTGATTGTCACACTCTTTTAGTTTAGACACAACAGAAATCTTGTATGGATGAAAATTTATGCTTTGTGCTCAGTAATGTGGTTTATTAGAAGAATGTTGCGAATCCCCTGGACAGCAAAAATAACTAATGAAGAATGTATGAGAAGAGCTGGAGAGACAAAAAACCTTGTCAGAAAGATAAGAGAGAGACAATGTACTTTCATAGGACATGCAGTGAGAAGAGGGGGCATTGAAAATATTATAACAACAGGAAAAATAGAAGGAAGAAGATCAAGAGGAAGACCAAGAGAAATGATACTGGACAGTCTGACGGGATGGTGTGAGAGGAGATCACCAACTGAACTGATGGCCTGCATGAAGGATCGGGTACTCTGGAGAAGCATAATAGCCAACGCCAGTCGGCACGGCACCTGATGATGATGATGATGATGCTCAGTAATACGTTCACTTCTTGTGACATTTTCCTTAAGGACTTGCATGGACTTTTCAGGATTATGTCTTGGATATCTAGACGTTTCTTAGGACACAGCAGGCCTACCAGATCGCGGAGCATCTTCCACAGTTCCCGTATCACGAAATTTATTCAACAAATTTCTTACCGTTGTGCGCTGAGGAGGTTGTTTATCGGGAAATTTTGCTATAAACCTTTGAACAACCATCTGTGTGTATTGACCGCCAATTCGAAACACTTGTTGAACCAAATAAATTCTTTATTCCGTTGGTAACACCATTCTCTTTTGAGTGCAAAAAATTACTCCAGCAAATGGCAACCATTCACTGCATTTTTCTTCACTATTGACTGTGTAAATATTTTGGACACATTAAACGTCATGATAATTTAGAGAAGACCATATTGTAAGGATACATAATGGGAAAAAGAAAAAGAGGAAGACCAAAACGAAGATGGCTGCAAGAAATCGTTGACGATCTGCAAATTGACGCAGCAGCATCAGGCCATCTTGCTCACAACCGAGAGGCCTACAGGAGTGCTGTTTGGGAGGCAAAGTTCCGTAAGGGACATGCAATTGAATGAATGAATTGACTGTGCAGTACATTTTTTATGACGTCATTTTCTTCATTTTTATATAGAAAGTGTAGTGAGACTTTAAATACACCCTGTATTATAAGGCAAGATTCTCAACAGGTCTTTAACAGCTGACATTGATGATAGCCAAATCCTGTCCCATCTGCATATACACAGAACTATTTCTGCTTCTCTGTAAATATATTATCTATATTACAACAAATCTGTTCTCTCTGTGTTGTAGAAGGTTAGACGACATTAAATATCAAGCAATTAAAATGTTATTATAAATTATCATATGAACTTTCTACTTATTTCAATACAAAAGAACCATAGGAAGCCGATGCTTGTAAAATGCCGATCGTCGTAAACCGAGTACGTCGTAAGTTGGGAACGATTTTTACATACTTACATCAGGGGAAGACCATTCATTACTTGCACATTTTCCAGCACGCTGGGTAGTTCCCCTTCGTTGAGGTCTGGGTCTAAGACTCAGTAACAAGTCAAACTCAGTGAGGTCCAGAACACATCGCGCACTCGAGACACACTTTCTGTATTCTGGGTAATTCTTCTGGAGGAAACGTACAAAGACAAAACACTTTCTGTATTCTGGGTAATTCTTCTGGAGGAAACGTACAAAGACAAGGGAATATTATCGAACTACATTCTTGTGGTCATGACCATACACAGTATATATCATTCTAATAGTACTATATCATATCAGAATGCACAAAATAGGAAAAAGTAGGAGCAGCTTTATTACTTCGCGATTACAAAGTTGTGACGTTTCGGCGTGAGCCTTAATCGTACAAAAACATACAGGACGAAGAAATAGAGAGAGGAGATAAAGTATAGATTCACATGAATACTATTTTTAAAAAAATTTTTTTTAAGATACTTAGCTGTAAATTGTAAAGTGTGACTTGTCCGGCGGTGTGTGTCAGGAATGGATTTAGTAGAACGTGGAGACTGTTTAAATAGAGACCTGTGACATGTGGTCGATGGGTTGTAACTGGGGGTGGTGGATGGGGAACCGGGGAGGGGAGAGAGAGTGATACAATACTGACCTAGTTAGGAGAAGTCGAAACAAATGATTGGGGAAGAGGGGTTGTAGAGTGATGCTGTGAGGAAGTTTGAAAAGTAAGAATGGGTGGACTTAGTGGAGAGGTACTATAATGATTGAAGAGAATGTTACGTGTAGCTAAACAGCGAGTTTAACCCATGTGGCTCTAGTGTCCCATAATTTTGAATGCAGCGGTTCTCAAGTGCCAGGCGGCTTGTATCATCTGCGTGACATTGTTTGATGGCTGTTACCAGAACATGAGATTTGCCTCTGTATCATATCAGAGACAAGAAATTCTATGTTGCTCAGCCAACCAACCATACCCAGTGAATCAGAGAAATAGCCATAGCTCAGTAGTTCTCAAGCTTTATGAGTGTGACCCTAAATGAGAACTTATACATGGCTTGTGACTCTTTACATATATTTTTGTATTGTTTACACTGAACAAAAATGTCAATGAATAGTAAATGAGTCTAGCTGTCATATCTTTTTTTTAATAGCTAGGTTTAAAAATATAAAGCAGTAGTATTTCCAGACAATCTTGTCATTTATTGTTTTTTGTTTATTTTTTAAATTTTGTTCATATGTTCCTGTGACCCTGAGTCAAGACTTGAGAATAGGACAAACTGTTCTTGTTGTTATTTTCTTTACGCTTATGAAGTTTGCATCATCATCATCATCATCATATGCCATGCCGGATGGCGTGAGCGGCCAAATTCCTCCTCAAATCTCCGTCCATGACATTTCTGAATAATTCTGCTGCTAATATCTTCAATGTCAGGCATTCTAACATTTATTTCCTCGGTCGTTCTATGCCTCTCCTGTCTTCATTTTTGTCCTTTGTTAGAGTGATTTCCAGTTTCTCTTCTCATCACATGCCCCAAGAGTGATGATTGACCTTTTCTTTTTTTATTATTATCATTAGCTTGCCTCAAATACTGCTCATTATTTATCTTTGCTGTCAATATAGACGGCAAAGACCTGAGGATTGTAAAATATCTATACTGGCAGCAAGAAGCAGCAGTTCGAGTTGAAAATAGAACTGGAAAATATCAACCTATAAAACAAGGGGTGCGACAAGGATGTGTACTATCTACAGACCTTTTTTCTCTGTACAGCGAGAGTATTCTAAGAACGATCATCAAAGAACTAGGCATAAAAATTGGAGGATACAATATTAACAACCTTCGGTATGCTGACGACAGAGTATTGATAGCTGAGAACCAACAAGACCTGCAAAATCTCTTGGATAAATCCGCCAAAGAAAATGAACAGAAAAGCCTTACTTTGAACATAAAAAGACAGAGATTATGGTTATATCTAAGAAACAGAATCCATCAACATGCAGTATAAAATTAAACGGAACTATTCTAAAGCAGGTGCAGAAATTCAAATACCTTGGAGCAGTAATAACTTCAGATGGGAAATGCAGAACAGAAATTAGGAACAGAATAGGCCAAGCAAAGACTGCATTTCAGAGAATGAGAAACGTATTAGCCAATACATCTTTATCAATGAATGTTAGAAAACGAGTCCTAAAATGCTATATTGAACCTATCTTGTTATATGGAAGTGAATCATGGACAATAGGCAAGTGTGCACAAAAATCATTGGAAGCAGCAGAAATGTGGTTTATTAGAAGAATGCTGCAAATCCCCTGGACAGCAAAAATAACTAATGAAGAATGTAGGAGAAGAGCTGGAGAGACAAAAAAAAATCGTGTAAAAAAAGATAAGAGAGAGACAATGTACTTTCATAGGACATGCAATGAGAAGAGGGGGCATTGAACATATTATAACAGGAAAAATAGAAGGAAGAAGATCAAGAAAAAGACCAAGAGAAATGATACTGGACAGTCTGACAGGATGGTGTGAGAGGAGATCACCACCTGAGATGATGACCTGCATGAAGGATCGTATAATGTGGAGAAGCATAATATGATGATGATGATGATGATGATGATGAATACTTTCTTTCAAACATACAGTGGTAATGACTTATTGCACAAGATGGGTTTCAATTTCTGAAATGCTACCTTAAAAAGCAGAATATGCCAGCCAAAAGTAGCATTTCATCACGAACTCGGTATCGGATTTACCTGGGGAAGAATGTGGATTTCACCTTGAGCGATAAGACCTGAGATCATTGGTTTTTTTTCTTATATTTTCTCCTGGTAGAGACTAGCTGAGATGATTTGTGGAGAACATATGGCACGAGAGTATAAGCTGCTGAGGTTGTATAATAAAATATATCATCGACGTAAGACATTTACTGTAAAACATGTTTCACGAAGAAATATTAACCCAGTCTATAGCGACGCATTTTCTGTCTCTGAAAGTCTTGAGATATGTTTGCGTCAACTAATTTCGGCGTATCTAAGTAACCATAATCTTGTCCAAAAGTGTAATAATGAAAACTACTTACTATTTCGTTTCATGTACTTATACCAACATGACGTTATGAGTGTAATAAGCATTTTAACAATATATACAGTCACATTAAGCACACCATGTGCATATTACCACTTTCTTACACATTACAGAAAATGTTATGTAAATATATATTGTTTTCTGCGACACACGGGCTATGTAGTAATTCAGTAATAAGTACAACATAAAATACCAGGATAAATCAAAAGAAAGTTAAAAAATTCTAATAAAATTGACACCCGTAAGCAGACAGCCCCACCCTCATCAATAGCGCATGTCAATGCGGCGACTACACGGCGTACTCCAAGGAGGAAACGCGCTCTGTCATCTGATTCTTGTTCGCCAAAGCTCTGAACCTTTTCATTCATATTGATATATCTGCACTGTAAAGTGATCACAGCTTGTGCAAGCCTGAGGTTTACAACTGGGTCACGAACTTCAAGACAGTAATAACAAGCTTACGGCGATTGTTCTTGGCAGGAAGGAAGAGGTGCAGCAGTGGCTGCGAAGTCAGAACAAACTTTTTTATTTCTTCCTAAAATTCAGGCCTTGGTTCACAAAGGTGGGATAAGTGCATCACTGGGGAATGGGACTATATTGGCAAAAGGGTGTTATTTTCTCCTGTATTAAAAAAAGCTTCTTTAACTCGTATTTTTAATTTTAATTTTATATTATTCCATTACTACACTTATTATAATAACACACATTCTTGGAGAACTAAGTTAGTGAAGTTGTCAGAATTTATTTCTATCAGTTTTTCAATGATTTTTGAAAGGGCAGTTCACTATAGACATTATTACTTCTTCTCAAGAATATTATACTTTGAAGAATCAGTTACAGAACTTGGTATCTGATATTCGATCTTGCCTCTGAAACTGGAGGATACCTACCTGTAGGGCAAGGCGCACTGGATGGTAGCATATGCGTGTGTGCGCAAGAGGAAAAAAAAGATATTCCGTAGAAATCAGCTCAACAAATATGCATGTATCGGCCTAAAATAGCACAGAGTGAATCTTTATAGCATTGACATTTCTATATTGAATATTCATGTCTCACCTTGTTACAAATAGCACAGAAAATATTCTTGTAGGACTGTATGAAGAAACAATAATTCTCCTCAACCGCATCCCCAACTCTGTAGACCAGATCTGTGAAGGTGGCACATCCAGTCACAACATCCTCGTCATAGTCACGCCATAGACCCGTCACATTACACGTGTCAATGACGTCACTGCTGTTGAGGAGAGATAAAACATGACAACGACTGGTTAGTTTCTAAACAAAGTGTCAGTGATTTCATGTTACTTTATTTAAAAGTCCCAAGCCAGACATCACAACAGCGCATCAACAATGTCTCTCTTATGACCTTTCTCGACCTAGAAAAGCTTTACATGTTGAAGTTCAGATATTAGAAACTATAGGTTTAGTCAACAGATTCAGATCTTCTAATCTCTCTTCTACTTTCTCTTCAGTTGTTGTTCATTATCGCTGTTTTCATGTCCTTGCTTCTGTTTTTAATTCAAATTCCAAACACAACAAAATTATTACAGCAAAACTGGTTACTAAATGGAGAACAAATGCTAGGGAACAGTGAAATGAAAAGAACAAGTAATTCACATTTCTATGGAAACAAGATTGGTTTTAAAAAATGTATTTCTGCAGATAATTAACAGAGATCAGATTTTTCCTGAAAGCGGGCGTGCACATTTGTTAATAATGACTGAAAAACTGCTCTGGAAATGCGTTTGTCGTATGTTCCTAAAGACTATAGCGACATTGCTGAAACAGCCATGTGATGTTAAAGCAGCCATGTGATGTTAAAGCAGCCATGTGATGTTAAAGCAGCCATGTGATGTTAAAGCAGCCATGTGATGCTAAAACAGCCATGTAGAGAAAGAGGGACAATGAAAGAGAACTTGGTAAAGAACTGCTACATCTGAGATGGTGGTCATGCAGCACAATGAGCCGCCATATAAAGTCTTGCAGCAGAATGTGAGAAGTGGAAAAAATTGTTGCTCCAGTGTCAGACGCCACTAGGCGCACTTCACCTTGATAGCTTAGTCAGTCGATTATGGAGGTACATGAACATAATGGTTTTATATTTCTTTTTTTATTCTCTCCATCTTTCCTTCCTCAACCCCTTCCCCTATCCCTCGCTCCCTTCCTTTCTTTCTATTCAGTGCATACCAGAAAAGATAATTAGTTCTTTTATTTCATAACATTGTATGGCTTTTCCTTCCTTCCTTCCTTCCTTCCTTTATAAAATAAGCCAGCATATCATTGTTTTCTCATCACAAAGCTAACCTTGTTTCTCTCCCTTTCTGTCTGTAATTTTTAGCGGCTGGTTATATTTAGGGTAAAAAAAGATCCGCCAGATATAAAAAGGTGCTTCTAACACCAAAGATTGATAAAAGAGCTACATGGAGCTCTAAATATTAAAACGAAATGTGCGTCAAGCACCAAATATTGAAAAACGACTAATAATTAACAATTCAATGTTGAGGGATATGCTAAGTTAGTATGAAATGTTACAGAAAGAAGTATATTTATAGAATAAACAAAATTAACACATTTACAAATGTTCAGGTGCTTTTTAGCTTCATACACGAGGAAGTCCGAATTTTATTTCTAGTCATTCATTCATTCATTGTTTCATCTTTATTGTTCCTGACAAACTAACCAATATCTCTTCCATAAAAATGTCTCCGCTTGACTAGTCTTTAGAGCATCTTTTGTGAGCACTTGCCCAAAAGTGAGAACCATCAACAAGCACCACATGATCAAGTAGATTAAGATGTTGCTCTCAGATGTCTAGACGCATTATTTGTCCAGTAGCAATTTAAGGTTTAAGATATTAGATACGTTTTAGGGTATTTGGTAATCTCATGTTAGGTAACTGGATCTCTGCTTTTCTCAAAGTTTTCAAACGTTTTCATTTTATCATTCTAATACTCAGTGTCACCACTAGCGCACTGTGGTTACTATACCTGATAGTGTGTCGGTTACTGTAAAGTGGCTACCTAACTTAGTGTGTCGGTTACTGTAAAGTGGCTACCTAACTTAGTGTGCCGGTTACTGTAAACTGGCTACCTAACTTAGTGTACCGGTTACTGTAAACTGGCTACCTAACTTAGTGTGCCGGTTACTGTCCGATCGTTAGCAAACTTTAAAAACTTTGACAAATAAATAGATTAGTGCAGCAGTTACCTAAGGATAATTTTAGAACTCAGTAACCACTGTGACATTCACTGTATAACGAATTGGCACACTTAATATGACAGTCACTGGATGATGAATATTGTGACGATAGTTAGCTTACTTTCCGTAACTATAGAGTTTACGATGACAGTCAGTTTGTTCTAATGTATCGAGAAGTTCGAGATGTATGGAACATCTGGATCCATCTTTAACAGCCTCCCTCAGAAGCTCCTCGTGCGTTGTTGCTGAGTAAACTCCCAGATAATCTGTGCAGCCAGTCTCAAGCTCCACTTGGGAAAACTGAAAATTCAATTATTTAAAAACGTGTTATTGTGTGTGGGAAATAAAACAGTATGTGGATTTCAGTCTGTTTCCTGGGATTCTGATAATGCGGCCCAAGAGTTGAACATAAACTGATCTTTATTATTTTTCTATCTCAGACCTCGAGGTAAGAAATCTGATAACCAGATACCTGGTAACATAAAACATCAGTCACATTTCCTTTCAAAGTAGTTAAACACTTTCTTTATTCTGGTCAAGGTCAAACATGAAAGGATGAAACTGATCCCTCCGGGGTGTCTTAGGTTCAAACCTCCAACTCGAGGAAGGTAAAGGTAAAATTCCAGTCTCCATGATATTAAGACATATTGGAGAATATGATATTAGGCCCTTATTTTCCATGACCTTCGGCATGTGAAAGTGTGATGTGGTCAGTATCAAACCTTGCCGTTTTACCTTCCCAGATTTTCTCTGGTACTCATTTCTAGAGGCTAACTCGTAAAAAGAAACTGAAATAGAATCCTGATGTAAAATGAAGTCCTTTACTTTTTCACCTCTTTCCTTTTATTTTTTCGTCGCTTTTTAGGGCTGCCTCGCCTTATACTTCCTCCTTTTACCCTCTTTTGTCATAGTTCATCATAGTTAGCCAGTCCTCTTTTATTTTATAACAGTAGCTCGTACTGTTACAGAACAGCATAATGATACAAGAGTGAACTACACAGATAATCCAGATATTTATTTCTTGTTTTTCTTAATTTGCTTTTCTCCGTGAATTTTTAAATAATTGTCGTGTTCTCTGACTGCGTTTTCTTCACTTTCGTGTCTACAAAATGTTTTGTTTTCTTTTGCTTTTATTATTTGTTGTTTTGAGGACTTCTTTCTGTTACTAGTCGTCCTCTATGTATATATCGTCTTGGAAGGGTACATAATGGGAAAAAGAAAGAACGGAAGACCAAGACGAAGATGGCTGCAAGACATCGTTGATGATCTGCAAATGGATGCATCAGCAGCAGGCCATCTTGCTCACAATCGAGAGGCCTACAGGGGAGCTGTTAGGGAGGCAAAGTTCCTCAAGAGACATGCAAATGAATGAATTAATGAATTAATATATATATATATATATATATATATATATATATATAATTCAATTACTGAACATTTTTTCACTCTTCATTCGTTCTTATGTAAGGAAAAAACTCCGTTATCATGCTTCACTAGGGCAGAACAGTAGTTACTATCATCTTGTGCGAACTTCGTAGCTGTGGCCGGTTACACCATAAACTCTTTCTATCTCATATTTTAATAGAATGACTGGACAGTGTGCCTCATGATGCTGTTCATATGTTTCGCTCCACGATGATCTTATTTGCCGCAGTCTATCCTGTTTAATAACATCTTCTCCACCTTCCACTGCCCCCTTCCTTACGTTCACAGGCATGCATTGTACATTTTTTTTATATTTATTGTTTGTTCCAGTTTTGTGGGGAAGTTGATAATACAAGACGTAGTGGCTGACAAAAGAGAAAAAGGACGACCTCATGGCAGGTGGACTCAGGTCATCATGGAAAGTCTGAATGTGTCATTGCAAGACGCCGGTCAACTTGCTCAAGAGCTCCTTGTATTCAAGGGGGGGGGGGGTCAATGAGAGGGACAAGGTTCGGGACAAGAAGCGTCACATGAAGACTGAAGAATATTGTGCTCGTTTATAATAATCTTATATCTTATATCCTTCCCGTGCCGTTAGACGTCACATAGGGCTCGCAAAGTAGTTCGCCAATTTTTCCTGTCGTCGGCGAGTCTTTCAACCTCAACAAAGGATTTTATGCCTGTTAACTTGGCCTCTCTTAATAATGTCCTCTTCAGAGTTTCACGCGGTCTGCCCCTTTTTCTTCGGCCTGTTGTGTTCCACTTGATAGCTTGTTTTGGGATTCTCTGATCATTTCTTCTCATCAAGTGACCAACATATGTCCATCTCCTTTTCCTGATCACCAGTGAGACTGGTTGTTGTTCAGTCATCTGTCTTATCTCTGCATTGTTCTTGAATTCATTCCACTTGATGCCGAGTATTTTCCTTAGGCATTTGTTTTCAAAAGAGTCTAATTTCTTGTCTATTTCTTTAGTTGTTTTCCAGCTTTCGCATGCATAAATGAGGGTGGATATTACATTTGAATTGAATAGTCTTAACTTGGTTTTTGTGCTTATAACTTTTCAATTTCATTTCATCTAGATTGACATTTAGTTGTGGGGCTGGTAAGTCAGTTTCAAGGTTTAACAATTCTTTTGGGTGTGGTCGATTGAGTATTTCTTGGAAGTGTTCAGCCCATCTTTGCTTTTGGTTTTATTTGATGTTAATAGTGTTCCAGTTTTGCTAAGGATTGGTCTTTCTTTAGATGTAATAGTACCTGTTAGCCTCTTTTGTATGTTATATAAAGATTTGCTGTCTCCTGTTTTTGCTGCTTTTTCTGCCTCTTTCGCCATATTGTCTATGTATTCTCTTTTATCCCTTCTAGCTGAACTTTTTACTTTCTTGTCTATGTCTTTGTATTTTGCTTTTGCCGAATCTCTTTCATGATCTGCTTTTGCATTCAACATGTTTAATTTGACTGCTCGTCTTTCATGTATATACTTCCATGTTTTATCTGATATCCATGCTTTTCTATTTGGTTTTTCCAATCCAGCGCTTACTTTTGCTGCTGTGATTATGGCTGTGCTGTAAGAATTCCATAACTCATCTATACCTATCTCCTCAACTTCACTGGGTGTTTTGGAATGATTGGCAAGTTCCTGATTGAAATTAATGTTATTATTTTATTCTTGTAGGCTGTGGATGTTTATCTTTCTGTGTACGGATTTCTTGTGTTGACTTTTCAATTTTAGTTTTATTTTCCCTATGCACAGGGTGTGATCACTGTTGACATCTGCACCCCTATAAGCCCTTACATCCATGAGAGATGTTCTGTATTGCTTTCTAATACAAAAATGGTCTATCTGGTTTCTAGTTCTATCATCTGGAGATATCCACGTTGTTTTATGTATCTCTTTGTGTGGGAATATTGTGCCTCCAATGACCATGCCCTCTGTTAGACATATTTCAATTAATCTTTCTCCATTCTGATTAACCATGTCAATTCCTTCTTTCCCCATCACTTTTTCAACGTCGGTATTATCCTTACCTACCTTAGCATTGAAGTCCCCCATAGCAATTAGGATGTCGTGTTTAGGGACTTTGTTGATGATTTGTTGTAGTTGGTGATAGAAGTCGTCTTTCACATCATCATCTGCATCATTCGTGGGTGCATAACATTGAATTATTGTCATTCTTCCGTGTCGTAGGTTGTATCGTGCTCTTATTATACGACTGTTCACTGGTTCCCATTCTACAAGGCTCTTTGCAGCTACATTTGACATAATAATGCCCACTCCGTCTCGGAATTTATTGTCATTTCTGCCTGAATGTATAATTAACTTACCGTTTTCCACCGATCTTTTACCTGCCTCTGGCCATCGCATTTCGCTGATGCCCAGTATGTCTAGATGGTATCTCTCCATTTCTTTGATGACCTGGGTAGTTTTTGTTGGTGCTGCCATCGTTCTCACATTCCAGAATCCGATCTTTGTCACATGTTTGGGGCCGACGAATGAGCTCTTCGGAGTTGGCATCCCTGACGCTCGGTTGGTTTCTCTGCGAGTTTCCATAACGATATATTTTTTTCCCATCTGGAGTTGCCTCTAGATAGGTCTCAGGATAAGGTTGTTAGCCTTATGCCCAACTCCCGGTACATGATATGTAACAGATCAAGCGGAATTCCGCTGATTTCTGCATGCCGGCGAGAGCGTTTTAAAAACGACCGCCATCTTGCACGTCACGCCGGAAGTGGAGTAACATTATAATAATAATAATAATAATAATAATAACAACAACAATATTTTGTTGTGGAGACATAGCTAGTATAATTTACATTTAGAAACAAAATTACTCCTGAAATAGTAGACAGAATCTCTCTCTCTCTCTCTCTCTCTCTCACACATACACACACCCACCCACACACAAATAAAACTGAACAAACCTTCTCCACACCGTTACAAGCAGCACAGTACTTGTTGTAGTACAGCACGTTCGTGTCGTTATCAATCACTCGAGCCTCGGTATCCATGGTGATTTCAGCTTCTGGAACAGACTCACATTTATGAATCACGTCTTTGGAAACATTCACGTCCGGAGAACATGATTTAATGAAGTAATAATTGTAACATTCTACATTTGGAGCTTGTTTCTTGGTGTTAGGTTCTCTGAACAGAGACTTCGTAGACGTGTCCTTCATCATAGAAGCCTTTGTCACAGAAACAGTCATGTTGTTCCATGAAGTTTTTGAAGTTGTTTCATGATCGTTGTTTTCAGAATAAGATGTTTTGTTGTACTTGATATTTTCCTGATGTTCTACCCAAGGTGGAGGGACGTATGGTTCAGACACATCCGGGCAACAAATCCCATAGAATTCACATTCTGGTTTTTTACATATACAAGGAAAAGCAGCCAACTCAGAACAGTCCAGGCCATGCACCCATATTCGATTACCATTTTCACATCTTGTTGGTATGTAACTGTCTATAAATGTTTTAGCAGACATTACAGTCTTATCCCACATGTAATAAATAAGAATAGGTTTCTCTGAAAGCGAGATATTCTTGCTTATGTTAGACTTGCTAACATTTTCATATGCTGGCGATGCTGAATTTCGTGTTGTTGGCAGTGTGTTTTCATTGGTCACTGTTTCGTTGTCTCTTATACTGGTCGGCTCTTGCGTTGTACAGTGTGTCTCCGGGTAAAGATTTTGCGGATGAGTTTTATAAAACAAGACAATGATAACAAGGAGCTCTATAAAGCGACACATTGTTCTTTTCTTCGTGTTTATGACAATATTATTTTTTGTAGTAAACTGTGATAATATTTATCAAGCAACTGTTCGTGCAGACTTTACATGAGCATCACCGTCATACTATATAAACTATTAAAAAAGTAGGAACAACTTTATGAATTAACGAGCACACACTTGTGACTTTTCTGTGTTAGTTTTACTATATGTATACTGCAGCAGCAGGCCATCTTGCTCATAACCGTGAGGCCTACAGGAGTGCTGTTTGGGAGGCAAAGTTCCGCAAGGGACATGCAAAGGAATGAATGAATGATACTTATATATCAATTATCAGCATAATCAGATCTGTTCTTCACATGCCAATAACACTTTTTTTGTGCTGAATCATGAATAAATTTATGTTTAGTGAAAAGATTTGTGCTAGCAAATAAAATCAAAGCTGTAAAATGTGACTGAAGCTTTCTAGAAGTTATGTGTTTTATTTATAAGCAATGTTATGTTATTATATTTAGAAATTGTCTACCGCTTCCTGAACGCTTGATACGGTCATTATTTCTTTTTTTTTTGTGATGGATGGGGACGGGGGGGGGGGGGGGGAGGGTGTGACACATTATCCTGGTATCATTAAATATTTGTAAGCTATCATCCTTTATGATAGAACACTCCCCATCCGGCCACCATTCCCATTCTGGATGGAGAGAATTTTATGCACTCCCTCGATGAGAAAGTTTTAAGTTGAAAGAATTAAAAACAGTAATCCAAAAATGAGAAACAAGAAAGGAGCTGGAGAGGATGAAATAACAGCAGAAATTATGAAAGCAGCAGACGAATGTTCTCACCACCTCCTCTTAGAACTCTTCAAGGACGTAGGGCATTGTGTACCACAGCAATGGAAAGAAGGAATCATATTCAAATTACCAACAAAAAAAAAGGGTGATCTAACTGACTGTAACATCTGGCGCGGGATCACTCTACTCTCAGTTCCAAGAAAATGTTTCTGTAGTATGATACTTGAGAGAGTAACAAAATCACTAGACACGAGGTTTAGAGAAGAACAAGCGGGTTTCAGACCAAATCGGTCCTGTATCGACCATATATTTCCGCTGAGATCTATTCTTGAAGAGTTGTTGAAATTCCAATTCCACCTTATTATCAACTTTCAGAAAGCGTTTGATAGCTTAAATCGCCCCTCGCTTTGGAAGCTGCTGGGTATCTATGGCTTCCAACCTAAACACATCAACATCATAAAAGCCTTTTACTCGAATTCACGCTGCTGCGTACAAATTCTGGGAATTCCAATTGGTTTCCAGTTGAGACAGGTGTGAGACAGGTGACAGACAGAGGTGTGTCCTCTCATCAATGTTATTCGGTGTCGCGATCGACTGGGTCATGCGCAATAGCACAAAGGATAGCCAGCTGGATATCGCATGGATCGATGGCAAAACTCCCGAAGACCTGGACTTTGTGGACGACATAGCTCTATTGAGCGCGTGGCATGCAGACGCCCAAGAGAAAACGGGTCGCCTCCCCTCCTCTCTCTCTCTCTGAACCTTAAGTGCCCAGGGCACATGGGGCTTCCGCAAGGGTTTTCCACAAATGCCTGTCTTTCGCCTTTTTTTCTGCTCTTGCCCAGGTGAGCCCTCTATTGCTCAACATCCTTTCTGTTGTTCTTCTCCACGTCTCTTTTGGTCTACCCTTACTTCTGCTCCCCTGTGGTGTCCATCTTAGTGCTATTTTTGGTAGTGAGTTGTCAGTCATTCGGAGCACATGTCCCAACCATCGCCAGCGTCTTTCCCCAATAATTGTTGTCAGTGGTTTCATCTGCATTTCTGCCAATAAGATGTTATTTCTTATGGTGTTTGGCCAAAATATTTTTTTAATTCTACGTAAACATTTAGTCTGGAAAGAATTCAACTTGTTTTCTATGGTTTTGGTGATTTTCCAGCATTCACTTCCATAGAGTAGTACACTTAGAACATTACTCTTAAATATCCTGATTTTCATATTTATGCTTAGTTTATTTGATTTCCATATATTCTGTAGCATTGCAAAAGCCTGGTTTGCTCTAGTAAGTCTGCTGTTGATGTCCTCTGTGCTGTCTCCATTTTCTACTACTCTGCTGCCAAGGTATACAAATTCGTTAACCTCCTCCACTAACTTGTTATCTACTCTGAGTACATTTCTGTTGTTCACATTTTGCTTCATTAACTTTGTCTTTCCTACGTTGATCTTTAGTCCTATGTTGTTTGCATTCTGGGTTAACTTGTTTATTTTATCTTGCATATCTTTGTGACTGCTTGATAATAGACAAATGTCGTCCGCAAAGTCAAGGTCCTCCAGCACTGTGTCAAGGGTCCATTGTAATCCTCTGCGTTTGTCTGATGTTGCCTCCTTCATTAACCAGTCTACTGCCAAGATAAATAATGTTGGTGATAGTACACATCCCTGTTTCACTCCTGTTTGTACCCTAAAGCTGCTGGAGGTATGTTCTCCACAGATAACTTTGCACTGAAAACCCTCGTATAGGGCTTTGATTACATTAACTATCTTATGGGGGAGGCCATGCCATCTTAGGATTTTCCACAGTGCATCTCTGTTGACACTGTCAAAGGCTTTCTCAAAATCTATGAATAATGCATATGTTGTGCTATGCCACTCATTTGCCTGTTCTAATATTTGTCTAAGTACAAATATATGGTCTATGCATGATCTTCCTTTCCTAAATCCTGCCTGCTCTTTCCGAAGTTTTTCCTCAAGTGTTGGTACAATTCTGTTGATGATTATTCTGCAAAATACTTTACTAGTGAGTGGCAGTAGGGTAATGCCTCTCCAGTTCCCGCAATCTCTGAGGTCACCCTTCTTTGGTAGTTTTACTATAAGACCAGTTTTCCACTCCTCCGGGGCTTTTTCTAAATCCCAAATTTGTTGTAATATCCGGCAAAGTTGTTTTGGTGTTTCTGTTTCTTCTGCTTTCAACATCTCCGCAGTCACTTCATCTTCACCTGGTGCCCTGTCTGATTTTAGCATCTTTATCGCCTCTTTTACTTCATTTATTGTTATTGGTCCTGTATTGATGTTTAGTTCCGCTTTTGCTTCAGGTATATCTATTGCTTGTGCTGCTTGTGTTCTGTTTAGTAGGGTGTTAAAGTGTTCCCTCCATCTTTCAATTTTTTTTTCTCCACTGACCAGTTGTCCATTTTGTGTTCTTACTGCACTTTCACATCTTGTATTGAAGTTACCTGTCATCTGCTTTGTGATTTTATATATGGTTTTCATGTCATTTGTATATGCTGCTTTCTCTGC
Organism: Achatina immaculata; assembly: GCA_009760885.1. Lineage (NCBI taxonomy): Eukaryota > Metazoa > Mollusca > Gastropoda > Stylommatophora > Achatinidae > Lissachatina > Lissachatina immaculata. Next base: position 16,302,795 of record CM019697.1, on the reverse strand, counting down.
TGTTTCTGCTAAGTTGTCATAATATTGACGTTTATCTTGACGGCATGATTCCTTTACTTCTTTGTCTTTTTGTGCATAATTATTTAAAACTCGTTCTTTGAGCCGTTGTGATTTGGTGTTCAGTAATTTTTTCTTGATTTCTTTTCTTTGCTCTATCTTTTCCCATGTGGTCTCACTTATCCATTCCTCTTTTCTCCTTTTCCGATATCCCAGCACCTCTTTTGCTGTTTCCTGTAGTGTTTTATTGAACTCTAATATGGACATTTCTTGTTTGCTGGTCTATCAGTTTTCTTGTATCAAAATGTATCTTTCTGTGATCTCCGATTCTGGCTTTCCTTAATTTTAGTTTTATTTTTGCTACCAGAAGGTTGTGATCACTTCTTATATCTGCTCCTTTCCTTGCTCGCACATCTTGTAGTGACCGTTTCCACTTGTTGTTTATTAGTATGTGATCGATTTGGTTTTCTGTGGTTTTATCTGGTGACCTCCAAGTCACCTTATGGATGTTTTTGTGTTGGAAAATTGTCCCTCCGATGGTCATCATGTTTTCTTCGCAGAAACTGCACAGTCTTTCTCCATTTTCATTTATTTCTCCGATTCCTTCTCTTCCCATGATTCTTCTTCTATCTTCATTTCCTTCACCTACTTTTGCATTGAAGTCGCCCAAGATGAGTAGCATATCATGCGTGGGTATTGTTTCTACTGTGGCTTGGAGGCTGTTATAAAAATCTTCTTTTAATTCCTCTTCAGCTGCTTCTGTTGGTGCATAACAAACTATAATAGACAGCTTCGTGAATCTTGAGTTGAAACGTGCATATAATAATCTCTCATTTATTGGGGTCCATTTCAGCAATGCTCTTGATGCTTCTTTTGTTATAATCAATGCTACTCCTCCTTCATGAAGATCTTCTTTACCTGACCATATTATTGTATCTTCTGTGTGCTGTGTTATTAATTTCCTTCTGCCTTGTCCTGTCCATCTTGCTTCTTGTATTCCTAGTATGTCTAGATTGTATCTGTGCATTTCCTTGATGGTTTGTGCTAGTTTTCCAGTCTGGTTTAGTGTTCTTACATTCCAGCTGCCTATTTGCATCTTTTGTTTAGGTTCCAGGAGGTCTGCAGTCGGGCTGGGGACTTCCAGTGGCTGGCTTTCATCCACAACCTTCATGGGCTCAGTTTCCTGATACGCATTTCTCCTTCCACCTGCATTTGCTTTTTCCCTTGCTTCTGTTTCTGTAGCAGTCTGATAGTTTTTTACCAGATAGGGTTGCTGGCCCTATGCTGAACCCTCCTTAATCGCCTTTTACAATCATGCATGGTAGGGTACAGTGGTCCTATTCTTTGCAGATCCCGGGTACCACACGGGAGGCTCCCCTCCTACTCAAAACAATTTGACCTAAAAATTAATAAAGAAAAAACAAAAATTCTTGATCTCAGAAATAGACCTGGCGAGACCTTGCTAAATGGTTTTGCTTTTGAAAAAGTCCACAGTTTCACCTATTTGTGAAGCAAAATGTCAACCTCGGGTGATACAACACCAGAAATCAAGTCCCGCATTGCAATGGCTTCCAATACTTTCAATAAACTGTCTACTATCTGCAAGTCAAATACGCTCAGTAAAACGACGAAACTTATAATTTTCAACTCATGTGTGATCCCAGTGTTAACATACGGTTGTGAGAGTTGGAAATCAACCAGTTTACTCAATCAAAGACTTGATGCATTTGAGAACAAATGTCTCCGTAGACTATTGAACATCAGATGGTCTGACTTTAAATCGAACGAGTCAATAAGACAGGAAATGAACCAGGTCTACGTATCAAGATACATCAAAAGACGTCGATGGAACGTTCTCAGAATGGACGAATCCAGACTCCCTCGCCAAGCCCTCACATGGTCATCGAAGGGCAAAAGAAAGCAAGGCAGGCCAAGGGAGACTCTACATAGAACCATCACTAGAGAGAGTGCACAACTTTGGGATTCAAGTCCGTCCAAGACCTACAGCGGGCGGCGGCGAGTCGTCAGACATGGAAAGATATGATTTCCGGTCTATGAGCCAATGTTGGCCCTAAAGGAATGTCAATCAATAAAAAAAATACTTTGTGATATCATTAAAAAAGCAAATATACAGAGTGACATAGAGCCGACTGACACATTGTGATAACCATGTGAATTGAAACCAGAGAAACCATTAAACTCACCTTTAAATATAGAATAGAAAATACAATCAGACACTCACTAACTTATTTCTCGAAGTTACGCCAGAGAGATAGTATCCATCGTAGTCTGTGCATGATTGTAAGAGTTTCTGGAAGTCGCAGTACACTTGTATCTGTAGCTCGTCATCACAGACAGCAGCCTCATCTACAGAGACTTGTCTGGGTTCTTGAATTATCATCATAGGATCACATGGTCTTTCAAGAATCTCCGCAGGAAAAAGTTCGGGACAGTAAGGTTGAAAGGGTATAAAGGGTACGTGATGTCATCGAAACGAAAGATAACACAAATGAACAATAGCTAAACAACAGTCATACTGTTTCTTTCCGTGTGGACTGTAGCTCCATCCTGCTGAAAACAAAGGAGTTTTGATTCAATTCCATGGAAGTCTAGGTGCTGCACAACAAAAGGATTCGAACATAGTGATGTAACCATCTGAATTTACAGTCACAGTTTTTCCTCTGTTGTCAGCAGATAAATACAGCCCAGCAGTCACAAAGGCCACGATTCTAATCACAGTAGCTTTCAAGAGCACACCTCCTTTCTCTGGCAACTCTTGAAGGCTCACAGGTGATCAGAATATCATATTCTGTTTATTAAAATCTGAATCCCGACAAATGAAAGTGAGCTTGGTAGGTCATCAACAAAGTGTTCAAGCCAAGTATGGCAGTACAAAAATCAGCAAGGGTTTTTTGTCTCTGCTAAATGTTATTGAGCAGTTTAGATACAATATGGATAAAATCGATTAACATTAAAAGGATATATAAATCGACGCTATACTTTAGATACATAATTTGTTACTAGTTATGGTTATGGTTTATGGTCTGGATCATCATTATTGCACTCCTGACGTGTCCATAGGTGCTCCACCCCTCAACATACCCATCAGCGTAATGCTTGTTCTGTGGTGGTTGATAAATTTTCCCTTTCTTCCAGTTCCTGGAATTGCCAATCTGTATTCTCAGCTCTCTCAGTCTAACAAGACATGTAGATTCGCTGCGTTCCAAGTCCTCCACTCTGCCTCTCTCTCTCTCTCTCTCTCTTTTCCCTTGAAAAATAAAGATTATTCATATTCTTTCTCTCAGCCCATTAACAATTTCAGCTTGATCCAGTAGATGTCTATCTGCGATGATAACAAAGCCAGCTAATCTATCAGCTCTCTCATTCCCTTGGGTACCTGCTTTTTTTGAGACATAGACGAAGACGACTTTGCGAATCTTTGACTTCTTAAATGACTCAAGCCACTGCCTGCATACAGAAACTGCCTCGAGGTTCCAGATCATACTCATTAAATCAGTATGCAGACACGAGTATATTCCTGTGACTCTAGCCAGATGAATGGTTCGTCACCGCCATCACCTCCCTCGTCATGCTGCTTGTGATCATGACGAAGACACCACTGGTTCTGGATTCTTAGTCCACTGAGCGTGCTGTGAATGCTCATGCACTCCTTTGCTGTCCTGCTATGGATCCCTCTGTGAAAATAACAACATCTGTCTTAGTGGAGTTTTCATTAATGAGGTCGTTGATCTCTGCATCCAGAGCAAGTGGATTGTCAAACACGACAATGCAAGAGAAGGTGTCCCTGAACGCTGGAGGTACAGGTACCCATTCCTCTTCGAGGATGATATTGTTAAGTTCACAAACCTGCTTTATAACATCTTTCTGCACGGCCGATCCATGATATGCCCCTCTTTAGTCTCCCACCCTTTTCTTTGAGGAGCGCTTGGTTTCGTAGTAAAACCGACCAGAGCTGGTACGGGACATGCGGTACGATCCAGTGCAACTGAGTCAGTTAACATGTCATCTGTTTATTTCAAACACCACCCTAACAACAAGTCCACGTGTCAATGGTCGAGTCAATTCTAATTTTAAAGATGTTAATTAGTTCGGCCCCAGTTAAAACACAAAAAAGAAATAATGGGTTTTTTAAACATGCCAGCGTAATTTAAGTAAGAACATATTTTATTTCTGCTACTATCACTTTTTTCCCTTTTACCTATGACAACTAATTCTTTGCAATTAAATAAATTCATTAAAACACAAACGGAACAAGTACTTTAAGAATTTAGTTTTTAAATACGAGAAAAAATATCTGGCAGAGATAAACATTAGCCTCCAGTGTAAAGTGTATATCGTGCACTACACTTAGAATTTTGTAAAATATGAAAGCTACAGAATAATTAAAAGCCTAAAAGCTGGATACACAAACAAAAGTAACGGTCATTTTCATTCTTCTGCAGGTTTTAATCTAGGTCATATATCCTCTTACACAACAGCCTTGGTTGTAATATAAAACCACAAAGTCATCTATTCAGTCGACATATTTGATAATTATTGTATGTGGGAAAATATTTATGTATCACAAATGTAAATTATCACGTCCTGTTTTAATCTTTGTTGTAGTTATAAACTATACTAAAACTTTATTGTGATAAATGTGAGAATGTAACAACTTAAGAAAACACTCATTCCCACAGCTAATGTTGACTAACAAAACAAGAGGTCTACACCGTTGATAACAGTGAGGCAGAATGAGTACAATCGTTTAGTGTGTATCCATGATACAAGCTACCATTGATATGTGGCGCTACCAATCAACATGCAGCATTTGTACAAAACACAAGAGGCTGAAACAAGATCTCTTGCTTTATTTTTAATCATCGCTATTTTCTCATAAGAGCGGATTCGTAACCTCAGATCGCGACCTAAATTATGGTCGCGGAGTGGTCTCGCGTAGTCACGAGAAGTCATGACAAAATATTTTTACGTGTTTTGAGAAAGTCTAGTAGTTTACGTTTTCACATCCAGATATTAAACTTCAACAACAATTGCTACTTTACAATAGAATTTGTGTTTCATGTGAGATTTCTCTTGATGTTTTGAGTATTTCGTGTCAACAAAATGTTTGTCAAGACGTGACTTGTGCATATTTTTTATGAATGGTAACAAGCTTACTATCGCCTTATTTATTTAACTTGTATAATGAAAATATAATGAGGAATGTTAGAGAAGATGTAGACAAAAATATTACGATGTCATAATAATTAAAGGTTATGAAATACTAGAGATTAGATATGCTGACGAAGTAGTATTACTGTTTATAAACACAAAAAGGAATTACGTCAATCCGTAAGAACAGCGAAGAGCAAAACCTAAATCTTAATGCAAAGAAAACTAAATTGATGACAACTGACTAAACTGATAAGGCAGCTTAAGTATGTAACAATGAGGGAAAATTGGAAGAAGTGGAGAGTTTTGAATATCTTGGATTATTAGTAACTAATACTAGAGATAAAATGAGAGAAATTAAAAGGATATCTATCGCTCTTCATAAAATAAAACAACCAACGAATCTGTGGAGAGGAACAAACAGAACTAAAAAAAATCAGATTTTTAAGGGCATTCATCTTTCCCATCGCATCATATGCCTGTGAGACCTGGGCACTTAACAAAACAGCTGAGAAACACATAAATGCCTTTGAATGTAAATGCTATAGAAGAGTCCTTCAAATATCATGGTCAAAAAAAAGAACAACTATGCCCACACTACAAGAAGGTACAAGAAGGCTGGCTAGTAAAGAAGATTAAGCAGGGAAAACTTAAATATTTTGGTCATATTAAACGTCATGAAAATTTAGAGGAGACATTTATGGAAGGGGCATAATAGGGTAAAAAAGAGAGGAAGACCAAGTCGAATATGGCTGCAAGAAACCGTTGATGATCTGCTAATGGATGCATCAGCAGCAAAGCGTCTTGCTCACAACCGAGAGGCCTTTAGAAGAGCTGTTCGGGTGGAAAAGTTCCGCAAGGGACATGCAAATGACTAAGTAGGAAAGTTGTGCCACGTTAAACACATTAGAAGCGAATGGCTACAAATAGACAAGAAACTTGTGACAAAGATTCTCAACAATTTTTATAGCGCCACCCTTTACCTCTAAACCAACGATCCTAAACCAGCGACAATAAACCAGCGACCCTAACTAGTGACCCTAAACCAGCGACCCTAAACCAGCGACCCTAGACCAGCGACCCTAAACCAGCGACTCTAAACCAGCGACCCTAAACCAGCGACCCTAAACCAGCGACCCTAGACCAGCGACCCTAAACCAGCGACCCTAAACCAGCGACCCTAAACCAGCGACTCTAAACCAGCGACCCTAAACCAGCGACCCTAAACCAGCGACCCTAGACCAGCGACCCTAAACCAGCGACTCTAAACCAGCGACCCTAAACCAGCGACCCTAAACCAGCGACTCTAAACCAGCGACCCTAAACCAGCGACCCTAGACCAGCGACCCTAAACCAGTGACTCTAAACCAGCGACCCTAAACCAGCGACCCTAAACCAGCGACCCTAAAACAGCGACCCTAAACCAGCGACCCTAAAACAGCGACCCTAAAACAGCGACCCTAAACCAGCGACCCTAAACCAGCGACCCTAACTAGTGACCCTAAACCAGCGACCCTAAACCAGCGACCCTAGACCAGCGACCCTAAACCAGCGACTCTAAACCAGCGACCCTAAACCAGCGACCCTAAAACAGCGACCCTAAACCAGCGACCCTAAAACAGCGACCCTAAAACAGCGACCCTAAACCAGCGACCCTAAACCAGCGACCCTAACTAGTGACCCTAAACCAGCGACCCTAAACCAGCGACTCTAAACCAGCGACCCTAAACCAGCGACCCTAAACCAGCGACCCTAGACCAGCGACCCTAAACCAGCGACTCTAAACCAGCGACCCTAAACCAGCGACCCTAAACCAGCGACTCTAAACCAGCGACCCTAAACCAGCGACCCTAGACCAGCGACCCTAAACCAGCGACTCTAAACCAGCGACCCTAAACCAGCGACCCTAAACCAGCGACCCTAAAACAGCGACCCTAAACCAGCGACCCTAAAACAGCGACCCTAAAACAGCGACCCTAAACCAGCGACCCTAAACCAGCAACCCTAACTAGTGACCCTAAACCAGCGACCCTAAACCAGCGACCCTAAACCAGCGACCCTAAAACAGCGACCCTAAACCAGCGACCCTAAACCAGCGACCCTAAACCAGCGACCCTAAACCAGCGACTCTAGACCATCGATCCTAAACCAGAATAAACTGTGAACCGCAACTCACTGAAAAATATTTAAAAAAAAGAAAGGTAGCAAAATTCAATCAACCTTGATAATCACGAATCCGCCAATCAGTTATCCGGTTCAGTTAGTTATTCGGTTCAGTCAGTTATTCGGTTCGGTCAGTTATCTGGCACTAATTACCACGAGAGACATTGCAGGTTCCCCTGGTGGCCGCTCTGACCTGCCACTAACGTTAGGTGGCGCTAGCTGCTGCATCCGTTGTCTTCGAGCATTTTCAAACACCTGTAAGGCAGTTCTACTTATCTTTTCTGCATGTTTGTCATAACCTGCTGGCTTTTAGCACCGGTCATGGCTATAATAGCCTGCTGTCATTTTCCCAGTCATGTCTATAAGAACCTGCTCTCATTTAGCCCCCGTCATAGCTTTAATAACCTGGTGCCATTTAGCCACTGTCATAGGTTTAATAACCTGCTGTCATTGAGCCCTCGTCATAGCCTTAATAACCTGGTGCCATTTAGCCCCCGTCAGAGGTTTAATAACCTGGTGCCATTTAGCCCCTGTAGAAGGTTTAATAACCTAGTGTCATTTAGCCCCCGTCAGAGGTTTAATAACCTGGTGCCATTTAGCCCCCGTCATAGCTCTAATAACCTGCCGTCATATAGCCCCAGTCATGGCTATAATAACCTGCTGGCATTTAGCCCAAGTCATGATTTTAATACCTTCCTGTAATTTAGCCCCAGTCATAGCTTTCATAACCTGCTGGCATTTAGCTCCGGTCATGGCTATAATACCCTGCTAGCATTTAGCCCCAGTCATGGCTTTAATAACTTGCTGTCATTTAGCCCTGGTCATGGCTTTAATAACTTGCTGTCATTTAGCTACAGTCATGGCTTTAATAACTTTCTGTCATTTAGCTACAGTCATGGCTTTAATAACTTTCTGTCATTTAGCCCCAGTCATGGCTTTAATAACTTGCTGACATTTAGCTACAGTCATGGCTTTAATAACTTGCTGTCATTTAGCCCCAGTCATGGCTTTAATAACTTGCTGTCATTTAGCTACAGTCATGGCTTTAATAACTTTCTGTCATTTAGCTACAGTCATGGCTTTAATAACTTGCTGTCATTTAGCCCCAGTCATGGCTTTAATAACCTGGTGCCATTTAGCCCCCGTCATAGCTCTAATAACCTGCCGTCATATAGCCCCAGTCATGGCTATAATAACCTGCTGGCATTTAGCCCAAGTCATGATTTTAATACCTTCCTGTAATTTAGCCCCAGTCATAGCTTTCATAACCTGCTGGCATTTAGCTCCGGTCATGGCTATAATACCCTGCTAGCATTTAGCCCCAGTCATGGCTTTAATAACTTGCTGTCATTTAGCCCTGGTCATGGCTTTAATAACTTGCTGTCATTTAGCTACAGTCATGGCTTTAATAACTTTCTGTCATTTAGCTACAGTCATGGCTTTAATAACTTTCTGTCATTTAGCCCCAGTCATGGCTTTAATAACTTGCTGTCATTTAGCTACAGTCATGGCTTTAATAACTTGCTGTCATTTAGCCCCAGTCATGGCTTTAATAACTTGCTGTCATTTAGCTACAGTCATGGCTTTAATAACTTTCTGTCATTTAGCTACAGTCATGGCTTTAATAACTTGCTGTCATTTAGCCCCAGTCATGGCTTTAATAACTTGCTGTCATTTAGCTACAGTCATGGCTTTAATAACTTGCTGTCATTTAGCTACAGTCATGGCTTTAATAACTTTCTGTCATTTAGCCCCAGTCATGGCTTTAATAACTTGCTGTCATTTAGCCCCCGTCATTGCTTTAATAACTTTCTGTCATTTAGCTACAGTCATGGCTTTAATAACTTGCTGTCATTTAGCCCCAGTCATGGCTTTAATAACTTGCTGTCATTTAGCTACAGTCATGGCTTTAATAACTTGCTGTCATTTAACCCCAGTCATGGCTTTAATAACTTTCTGTCATTTAGCCCCAGTCATGGCTTTAATAACTTGCTGTCATTTAGCCCCCGTCATTGCTTTAATAACTTTCTGTCATTTAGCCCCAGTCATGGCTTTAATAACTTGCTGTCATTTAACCCCAGTCATGGCTTTAATAACTTTCTGTCATTTAGCCCCCGTCATTGCTTTAATAACTTTCTGTCATTTAGCCCCAGTCATGGCTTTAATAACTTGCTGTCATTTAACCCCAGTCATGGCTTTAATAACCTGCTGTCCTTTAGTCAGGATCATGGCTCTAATAACCTGCTGTCATTTACCCCAGGTCATGTCTCTAATAACTTACTGTCATTTATCCCTGGTCATGGCTATAATATCCTGCTGATTTTTAGCCCCTATCATGGCTCTAATAACCTGCTGTCATTTAGCCCGTCATGGCTCTAATAACTTGCTGTAATTTAGCCCGTCACAGCTTTAATAACTTGCTGTCATTTAGCCCGTCATGGTTTTAATAACTTGCTGTCATTTAGCCCGTTATGGCTTTAATAACTTGCTGTAGTTTAGCCCATCATGGCTTTAATAACCTGCTGTCATTTAGCCCGTCATGGCTCTAATAACTTGCTGTAATTTAGCCCGTCATGGTTTTAATAACCTGCTGTCATTTAGCCCGTCATGGCTTTAATAACCTGCTGTCATTTAGCCCGTCATGGCTTTAATAACTTGCTGTCATTTAGCCCGTCATGGCTCTAATAACTTGCTGTAATTTAGCCCGTCATGGCTTTAATAACCTGCTGTAATTTAGCCCGTCATGGCTTTAATAACTTGCTGTAATTTAGCCCGTCATGGCTTTAATAACTTGATGTAATTTAGCCCGTCATGGCTCTAATAACTTGCTGTAATTTAGCCCGTCATGACTTTAATAACCTGCTGTCATTTAGCCCGTCATGGCTTTAATAACCTGCTGTCATTTAGCCCGTCATGGCTCTTATAACCTGCTGTCATTTAGCCCCGATCATGGCTCTAATGAATACAAACTCTGCGTCTCGTAGTGTGACCCACAAAACATCATACGTTGTCCATGACAGTTAAGGTAGAACTAAAAAATCTTACCAGCGACATGTCTGAGCGAAGCTTGTGTGAGCATTGCCTCATCTTCAGTTTATGACATAAAGAACACAAAAATTAGATGTGCTTCATTACATTTTCATTTGATTTCCATTTAATTATTCTTTTTTTCCTTTATTAACCTACCTGAGCTGAATTAGAGGGTATTTTAAAGGTAAGATGAAGTGGTTGAAAAAAATGTTAGGTTAAATGTATTCTAAAGTAATCATTAATAATCCTCAAAATCGATTATCCGGGATCCAACAGGTCCCGATGAAGCCGGATTTGTGATGGTGAAGTGTACTAGAAACTGAAGAAGACCTAGCTCTATTGCTGGTCCTGGGGAACTGCTTGGTTACACTCGAGACATATTCACACTTGTTCAGCTTTAAGCATCAAGACGTCCTTCAGTGTTTTTAGAGACAGTACTCTGACATTGGTTGTGTGCTGGCCGTGTCCTAGCGTGTAAGGGGATTTACACCCTTGTCCATGCAAGCTTTCAAAGACTTGATGCATTTGAGAACAAATGTCTCCGTAGACTATTGAACATCAGATGGTCTGACTTTAAATCGAACGAGTCAATAAGACAGGAAATGAATCAGGTCTACGTATCAAGATACATCAAAAGACGTCGATGGGCCTATCTCTGGAACGTTCTCAGAATGGACGAATCCAGACTCCCTCGCCAAGCCCTCACATGGTCATCGAAGGGCAAAAGAAAGCAAGGCAGGCCAAGGGAAACTCTACATAGAACCATCACTAGAGAGAGTACAACTTTGGGATTCAAGTCCGTCCAAGACCTACATGTCGTGCCTGATAAACGTAATTCCATAATTTCATATTTTCTGGTGATTTTTTTTCAGTCTCTTTGGAACTGCAACAGTGAGAGTGCACTACCACAAGTTCTGTGTACGCCATATGTGTAAAAACAAGTGACGACGTCCAGAAACCTCGAAAACTGGTCTCAGCTTTGATGTTCCGTCTTTGGCTGTGGGGAAGATGATGACTGTGACTGTGACATGAGTTCATGTCTGAATGCTGGGACAGAGACGCAGTCCAGTCAATGGCCGGGGAATATTTTGCATCGTCGAACTCTGTTTGTGTCTGAATCTCAGTAACGGGCACTCGGGTCTGGTCACCGCCCTGCGGATATCCACACATTTCCTGTGGCTGTGTACGTTCTGCTGGAGCTTCATCTGCTGCTTCCACATGTACAGGGTATTCACGTCCAAGACCAGAACTTCTCATGTGACGTCATGCTCTCTGAACGTCCTGCTCATCAAGAACTTTGTCTTCTCTTTGTTGCTGCCCGCCATCGTTGTTATCTCCGTTGTTGTTGTCATGTACATCACGTCTGCAGGTAAAGATGTCGGCTATGGCGGTAAGTTTTGTTACATCTGTTCCGTAATTCTTATAGCATCCATGATAAATTGCCACACAAATCTTTGTGTAAGATGAGATGCACCACAACACAGCACATATATTGCTGTGAATGCATTTTGGAGAAAAATAAATCTCTCTCTCTCTCTCTCTCTCTCTGAACCTTAAGTGCCCAGGGCACAAGGGGCTTCCACAAGGGTTTTCCACAAATGCCTGTCCTTCGTCTTTTTTTCTGCTCTTGCCCAGGTGAGCCCTCTATTGCTCAACATCCTTTCTGTTGTTCTTCTCCATGTCTCTTTTGGTCTACCCTTACTTCTGTTTCCCTGTGGTGTCCATCTTAGTTGGTAGTGAGTTGTTAGTCATTCGGAGCACATGTCCCAACTGTAAGGAGGGGAAAAAAATAAGCAAGCAGTGACCCGGTTTTGATTGGAAATCCCACTGGCCAGAGACGGCCACGTGTGAATGGAAAATCCCCAGGCTTCCGGTCCGGCGATGACCAGGTATATAAGACAAAAGGGAGAAGTATAAAGGGGGATAAGTTGAGCTCGCGAAGGTAGCGAACAGTCGTGGACGAAGGTGGTCAGTTTTCCGAGAGATGGAGGCTGGCGTGTGTATTTTAGTTGTGCGCCTTTGTAAGCAGTATTGAACTCATATTATTCAAGAAAATTTTATTTGTTTATGATTTTTTTAGTAATACCCGTTAGAAATATATGGACATCATGTGCATCGGATTTGTGATTTGTGATGCCTTATGGATCAGAGTTTTGTAAATACAAGAATCGTGATTTTATAAAAAGGATTGTTTTCGTATTCCTGTTATTTTATATGTAAGGTGTGAACGTATGGTATAGTCATCCTTCCACCACTCAGTACAACGACGGCCAGACAAAATAAAAAAATTAAATAATAATTTTCATCAATCTAGTAAAGAAATACCATTTACCACACAACCATCGCCAGCGTCTTTCCTCAATAAATGTTGTCAGTGGCTTCATCTGCATTTCTGCCAATAAGACGTTATTTCTTATGGTGGTTGGCCAGAATATTTTCCTATTTCTTCGTAAACATTTAGTCTGGAAAGAATTCAACTTGTTTTCTATGGTTTTGGTGATTTTCCAGCATTCACTTCCATGGAGTAGTACACTTAGAACATTACTTTTTAATATCCTGATTTTCATATTTATGCTTAGTTTTTTTATTTCCATATAGTCTGCAGCACTGCAAAAGCCTGGTTTGCTCTAGTAAGTCTACTGTTGATGTCCTCTGTGCTGTCTCCATTTTCTACTACTCTGCTGCCAAGGTATACTCATTCGTTGACCTCCTGCACTAACTTGCTATCTACTCTGAGTACATTTCTGTTGTTCACATTTTGCTTCATTAACTTTGTCTTTCCTACGTTGATCTTTAGTCCTATGTTGTTTGCATTCTGAGTTAGCTTGTTTATTTTATCTTGCATATCTTTGTGACTGCTTGATAATAGACAAATGTCGTCCGCAAAGTCAAGGTCCTCCAGCACTGTGTCAAGGGTCCATTGTAATCCTCTGCGTTTGTCTGATCTTGCCTCCTTCATTAACCAGTCTACTGCCAAGATAAATAATGTAGGTGATAGTACACATCCCTGTTTCACTCCTGTTTGTACCCTAAAGCTGCTGTAGGTATGTTCTCCACAGATAACTTTGCACTGAAAACCCTCGTATAGGGCTTTGATTACATTAAATATTTTATAGGGGAGGCCATGCCATCTTAGGATTTTCCACAGTGCATCTCTGTTGACACTGTCAAAGGCTTTCTCAAAATCTATGAATAATGCATATGTTGTGCTATGCCACTCATTTGCCTGTTCTAATATTTGTCTAATTATAAATATGTGGTCTAAGCATGATCTTCCTTTCCTAAATCCTGCTGCTCTTTCCGAAGTTTTTCCTCAAGTGTTGGTACAATTCTATACAATCATGTCAGCAGGTAAAGATGTCGGCCTTTGCAGTAAGTGTTGTTACCTTTGTTCCGTAATTATTATAGCATCCATGGTAATTCGACAGTTTATTTGTTACCTTAGCTCAAGAGTAGCTGGACTAGTAAAAAGCAAACACAACTATATTTCCATGTGATAAGTGTTAGTTGGAGACTAGCTCTTGACACTGTAAAGTAAAAATGTCTTAAAAACGTGTACCCAGGAGTGCTGGATAAATTGCCACATAAATCTTTGTGTAAGATGAGATGCACCACAACACAGCACATATATTGCTGTGAATGCATGTTGGAGAAAAATAAATATTCATGTAAAAATGAGTTGCACACACAAAGGGCAATAATCCAGTCTCAGAGAGTGAACAGAAAGTAAGCGGTTGAATATCTTTTCTTTTAAATTATTGACTACATACTTTTTTCTATAAGACTTGATACTCTCATTGTTATACACACAGTTAATTGTTAAAAAAGCACAATCATTTTCCACTAGAGTTTCTCTTCAGTCCATTGAGAACAGCAATCCTTCGATCATTCATCATAGGCTTTCATATTGCATCACCTCGTTCTTCCAAAGATCGTCAAAAAACTTATTACTTGGTCATGAGATCATTTGTATGAAACAATCAAATACTGAACGAGAGGAATATTTTGTAAAGGCTTCTTACTTTCATGTAGAAGAGATGTGCGCATGCCAAAAGTTCTACATTGTCTAAGAGACTTCAACGTGGGGATAGAACGCTCTACATAAATCTCACGGAGAGCTTTACTGTCACGCTGCAGTATAACATCATGAGAGGTGGACCATATTCCATTAGCTTGATCTATTGATCGTATCCTCTCTAATAATGTTATATCGGCTCTCAGTCTGAAGCGGAGAGTAGCAAATGCCAAAATTCGAAACCAAACTATCTATTTCTAACTTCTAATCCTTCGAAGTTTTCATCTAATTTCTTTCTACCACTAGGAATTGTGATGGTTGGACCGTTCTCTTGATCACTTTCTGCAACATCAGCTTCTTTAAGGTAACCGCGAAAAGCATCCACAAGATCATCAAAATTCACAAAACGGCACACACACCACAGAATACCACCAGAGCTTCTACTTCTAAATCAAACTTTCCATTTCCAAGTTTTCACGAACTTCTTGTTGGTCGTCGTCTTCTTCTTCGTCTTCGTGATTTTCTTCTTCTGATATGAAAGGCTGTGCTAAACTCTAATTTAGATTCTCACGTAGCACTGAGAAGATCTCTTGAGCTTGGGCTCAGTACCCACCACATCTCTTTACATTATATCATCTGTCAGAAATAAACTTTATAAAGATAAGAACAGAATTTTTTAGAAAAGAAGTGGACGGTTGTCACAAGAACCCAGAAGAATAATAATACTCTTTAATTGTATTACTTTACAGAGGATGAGACGAATCTTGATATAGTGAAATAATATCTTCATTTATTTGGGAAAAACATACATCCTATCATAATGTTACTTTTGATACATTCTGTAATCTACATTATGACAATTATCATCTAGTAAGATTTCACAAGACCAAAACTCCTACTTAGCTCTAACAACAATCTGTGCCGCAGTGCTCAAGTTGACTTTCTATTAATTACATGTTATATATTTCACTCCGTGCTTTTAGCATCTGGACTTGTTTGACTTGTCTTAAATTCTTTTTTTATTTGTACATGGATGTTCTTTTTTAAACATCCTGAACCTTCGTTTGTGATGGCAACCTTCCTATGCACTTTCTGTCATATTTATTGGCGTAGTTGTCGCCCGTGAAACAGTTGAAGTCTGGGGTCTCAGACATTTCAGGTAAAGATCAAGAACTCGATGACAACAGATGTAAGATATGAAGATAAACACACCTTGAAGTCCATTCAGGATGATGGCCAAGATTCTGAAACATTAAACATGAACAAAGTATAACAGCTTTCAAGTAAACTGTTTTGATAAAGAAATATAAAACTGAAGATAAATTAACACCGTAACAATGGTCTGAAGATGTAGGTTTGAAACAATGTCTGTTTGCTAACAGAAAACTGTTACAGAAGAGATTAGTCTAGAGAATATAGGGAAGGCAAAATATACATGAGAGAAAGAAAAATAGAATGACAATAACGTAAAGTTCAACCCTGGAATCCGGTGGGGGAGCAACCACCTAGCTACATGAGGACAAAGAACATTTAACTCAGTCACATTTCAGCCCTTTAGTACACTGTCCTCTACTGGCTAGGTGGTTGCTAGTCCTACCTGAGTGTGGGAATCGAATCATTTTCAGTTTATATTTCTTTCTTTTACGTTTAAATTTTGTTTCTTCACTTTTTGAGGCTAATTACATATACTTAGATGTAACAATTTACTGTAACATTTCTAAAAAATATCTTTCACTTCTAAACTCAAATTTATTTGACGCTCTGGGACCTCACGCAGAATCTTTTAAACAAGGACCAAAGGAAGATACTCTGTGACGCACGTGACACGTCAAATGTAATCAAAATTATATGCAATCATATTATCAGACCAACATAAAATATACATAATAATGCATTTACGTTAAAGCAGATGGAATCTGCCCTTGAAGGAAATAACAAGAAACAAAATTAAAATGTAATTATTTTGAGCAATACTTGCCTGTGATGAATGCGAAGTTATTTTCAGTAATACGTCTCTAACAGGAAATAGAAGTTGATGGTGGCAGGGTTATCAAATAGAAGTTGGTGGTGGCAGGGTTATCAAATAGAAGTTGATGGTGCCAGGTTTATCAAATAGAAGTTGGTGGTGGCAGGGTTATCAAATAGAAGTTGATGGTGCCAGGTTTATCAAATAGAAGTTGGTGGTGGCAGGGTTATCAAGTAATAGCAGAACAATAATTTACCTCAGAGCAGCGACATCAGCGGCATCAGCAATTAAAAACACAATCCAGAAGGCTCCCGTCACTGTGGACAACTTGGCGTAGACGTATAGGTTCTGGTAGTCGTCCTTCTTGAATGTGTCGTGTTGCTGAAGTTTGCGGATGTTGTGGATGCTCACCACGGTCACCAGAAAGAAGATGATGTTGCAGAGAGTGACCAAAACCAAAGGCAAAACCATTGCAGTCCCTAATAATGGACAGAAACTTAATTAAATTATTGTCTTGTGCCATTCCTTATCTAGCTTTCAGTGTTCAGGGTTAACTGTATTTTGTGCGTGTGTACACCCAATAAGCGTGTATTATTTCTAGTATATGTTGACTTATTTTATTAAATTGCTTCTGTTTGTATGCTGCTGGTTGTCTTTTCTGCTGACTACAATGCGATTGCGCAGACAGAAGACGACGAAACATTCCCTGCAGTGATATGTCTTTACAGGACACCCAGGAAGATCACATACTGGCACGCACATTGGATATGTCTATCAAGACTGCATTACCCTAGCACTCACACCCGACTTATTCCGTGAACATGGTGATGATGGAAATGGCTGACGACGGAAATATACGAAGACAATTTCTCAGAAAAATGCATACTCCAACATAATTAATTCCGAGCTGCTATCTAGCCAAGTTACTAGGATAGCGCCAGAAGAATTCAAGCTGGCTAACATATACTTAACACGTCTCCATCTCTCAACCGGACCGGACTAAACTACCTTCTCCCTCAACAGTCAAAACCTTTCTTTTCCTCTGAGCTAAACTTCTGTGCGCAAACAGTGACTTGAATCATTACAGGGATCAACGATTTGCAAAATCACCTTCGTTCCTTAGCATATGGGCGTCCAGGGAAGTGAAAGAGCTGGTAGGTTGGCTGGCTCTACTATCATTGCAGATGGACAACCACTGGACGAGCCGATACTGTCAATGCGCTTAGTGAGATAGGCAGAGAGCAGGAAGCCACAATCGTTGCTTTCACTGCGAGAGCCGGGAGTACAGAATGAGAGGACCAGGGAGGAAGGAAAGAGGCAGGTGGAACGATGAGAGGACTTATCACCCAGCACAGAATGGGCACAGTCAGTCGCAGGACACTGATAGATGTGACGAGGCGGGATCTGAGCACATAGGGACACGTCGGTGGAAAGTGATGATGATCCAGACGTTAAAGAATAAACTGTCTGGTGGCAACAGTGTGGCGTGGCCAAAAGACGTGACCTGTTTCTGACTGTTAGTGCCCAGGTTTGGAGGAAATTGTTGTAGAGTGCTCTCTTCTGCCTTGTAAGATATTTGTTTTTCAGTAAAGGTGTTACTGAATTAAACTCGAAATGGAAAAATGGAGGTTAGAGGGTTCAGTTCAAAAGTTTAGTCTTTCATTTACTCAACTTTAGACTGAGAGCAGATATGGCAAGTTCAGAGATGATACTGTCAACGAATCTACTCTGAGGACAAGGACAGAGATGATACTGTCAAAGTGTCCATACTGAGGACCAAGGACAGAGGTGATACTGTCAAAGTGTCCATACTGAGGACCAAGGACAGAGGTGATACTGTCAAAGTGTCCATACTGAGGACAAGGACAGAGGTGATACTGTCAAAGTGTCCATACTGAGGACCAAGTACAGAGGTGAGCTGTCAAAATGTCCATACTGAGGACCAAGTACAGAGGTGAGCTGTCAAAGTGTCCATACTGAGGACCAAGAATAGAGGTGAGCTGTCAAAATGTTCATACTGAGGACAAGGACAGAGGTGATATTGCCGACGGGACAACTCAACTAAGAATATTACAAACTCTATCCCGCCTCCAGCTCCCACACCACAGACCAGCTACTGCTGTAGAACGATGTTTTTTTTTCTTTAACGCTAGTTAAGGAACTAAAAAATCTGTTTATCATCCTTGCTCCACCAAGCAGAAGACACTTTTTCATTCCTGTTTTCCCTATCAGTTCTTCATGAACTAAAAAAACATGGCCAGCACTGAAAGAATTGTGTAACTCTGATGGAAAGCGAAGAGAAATGACCACAAACTTTTCTTCTGATGGCAATGAAAGACACCGTCAGTGATGAATGCTTAAAATATATAATCGAGATTAATTTGTTTGTGATGTTTATCACTACAGATAGTTAAGGTATAATCGCGACAACTTTGTGACATTTATTATTACAAACAATAAAAGTATTATCGTGACAAGTTTGTTTGTGACATTTATTATTACAAATAGTTAAAGAATCATGGCGATAAATTTGTTTATGAAATGTATCATAAATAGATAATTATAATAGATAAACTACCTTGAAAATAAAAACACACGACAAGTAACAATTCATAACTGTAGTTGATAAATACATCGGCGATTTTTGTTTCATTCACTTATATTAAAGTCACTATTGGTCTCTGTTTAATAACTTGATTATGGTGGCTTGCTCTCATCTTTTATCTGATTGGCTGCTGGCACATTTTACTAAGTTCTGTCTTGTCGTACAGGTAAGTACGATTGTCTGCTACAAAAGCAGTTTCCTCCACAGTCGGGTACCTGTTCAATCCCCTGAGGTCAGGTAAGAAATTTCGTTGCAGGCTTTCAGTTTACACATTTGTTGGGGATTATTCTTCATTATCTGTTACCTTACCTTTTAGCTGAGAATGTAGTACGCAGCAAATTAAAGATGTACTTACCTACAAGCATGGCTGAATTCAAGTAACAGAAACCACCACCGTAGCCGACATCATTGCCAGCAGACGTGATGTACATGACAACAACAACGGAGATAACAGCGATGGTGGGCGCCAACAAAGAGAAGACAAAGTTCTTGATGAGTAGGACGTTCTGAGAGCGTGACGTCACGTGAGAAGTTCTGGTCTTGGACGTGAATACCCTGTACATGTGGAAGCAGCAGACGAAGCTCCAGCAGAACATACACAGCCACAGGAAATGTGTGGATATGCCCAGGACAATGCACAGACTCGAATGTTCGTTCCTGAGAAGAGGTCATAGTCACGTGATTATGCAAATGTTTTTATATAATAAAAGAAAACATGTTTCTATCTTTCCAGACTCATTCATTCATTCCTTTGCATGTCCCTTGCGGAACTTTGCCTCCCAAACAGCACTCCTGTAGGCCTCTCGGTTGTGAGCAAGATGGCCTGCTGCTGCTGCATCCATTTCCAGATCATCAACGATATCTTGCAGCCATCTTCGTTTCGGTCTTCCTCTTTTTCTTTTCCCCATTTTGTATCCTTCCAATACGGTCTTCTCTAAATTATCATGACGTTTAATGTGGCCAAAATATTTAAGTTTTCTCTCTTTAATCCTCTTTACTAGCCAGCCTTCTTCAATATTAAGCTCTTGTAGTATAGATATATTTGTTCTTTTTTGTGTCCACGATATTTGGAGAACTCTTCTATATTTACATTCAAAGGCATTTATGTGCTTCTCAGCTGTTTTGTTAAGTGTCCAGGTCTCACAGGCATATGTTGCGATAGGAAAGATGCATGCCCTTAAAAATCTTATTTTTGTGGTTCTGTCAGCTCCTCTCCACAGATTCTTTATTTGTTTCACTTTCTGAAGAGCAATAGATGTCCTCCTTTTAATTTCCCTCATTGTATCTCCATTATTAGTTAGTAGTGATCCAAGATATTCAAAACTCTCCACTTCTTCCAGTTTTTCCTCATTGATACATATTTCAGTTGCCTTGTTTGTTTTGTCAGTTGTCATCACTTTAGTTTTCTTTGCATTAAGATAGAGGTTCTGCTCTTCGCTGTTCTTGCGGACTGACATAATTAGTTTTTCCATTCCTTCTTGTGTTGTGGACAGCAATACTGTGTCATCAGCATATCTAATCTCTGGTATTTCATAACCTCCAACTGTTATGGCATCGTAATATTCTTTGTCTACATCTTCTCTAACATTCCTCATTATATTTTCAGTATACAAGTTAAATAAGTAGGGTGACAATATGCACCCCTGACGGACCCCTTGTTTTATGTCAAACCAACTTGTTGTTTCACCATTTATTCTTACTGCTGCTTGTTGGTCTAAATACAGCAGTGATGTTAATTGAATCAAATGTGTTGGAAATCCCATTTTTTCCATTATTTCCCAAAGTTTCTGGTGTTGTACACAATCAAATGCCTTTGAGTAGTCTATAAAGGATAAATATAGATTCACATTAAACTCCCTGCATTTCTCTATTATCAATCTTAGATTGAATATATGATCTCTTGATCCTCTTCCTTGCCTGAAGCCAGCTTGGACCATATTGACTTCTTCTTCTATTTTCTTTCGAAGTCTACCCATTATGATTTTTAACAGAATTTTACTGGCATGACTAATCAGGGCAACAGTTCTGTAGTTGGTGCATAATTTCAGGTTACCCTTTTTTGGCAGTGGTATGAATACAGTTCTTTTCCATTCTTTTGGCCAAATACCTGAATGCCATATCTTTTTACATAGTGCATGATAGATTGTTGCACACTCCTTTCCTCCTGCTTTAATAAATTCAGCGGTTATCTCATCACATCCTGGTGATTTACCATTTTTCAGACTCTTTATTGCCCATAAAACTTCTTCCATTGTCGGCTCGGGTTCTTTCTCCTCCAATAATAATTCACACTGTTGATTTCTGCTTCCACAGTCGGTTGTTTCATACATTCTTTTGCAATATTCCTTCCATCTTTCCAGAATTTCCTCTGTCTCTGTCAGGGTATTCCCCATCTCATCACAAATTACATTTAGCTTAGGTGTGACATTTCTCGTCAATGTCTTCATTTCTTTAAACATTTCACTATCTCTTCCACACCTCTGATGTTCTTCTATTCTTTCACAACAATCTTGTATGTATTGTTTTTTGTCTTTTCTTATGTTTCTTCGTACTTCTTTTGTTAAAGTTTTATATTTATCTTTGTTGTTGTTTGTCACTCTCCATTGTGTCTTCATTTCTCTACATTGTTTTATCAGTTCTAGTGTACCTGCTGTGATCCATCTATTCCTTTGTGTTTTCTTTACTGGAACCATGTCTTTAGCTGTTGTTACTAAGATATCTTTGGCCTGCGTAGCCAATTCATCTGGTGTCATCTCTTCCTGTACAGCCATCAGGATTTCGAAACGGTTCTTCACTTCTATACCGTATTGTTCTGGTATATTGTAAGGTCAAAGCGGAGTGGTCTTGATCCCATAACTATCTTTTTTATCTTTATCTTCATGTCTGCTATTAATAACTCATGGTCCGTGTCACAATAAGCACCTGGTAAAGTTTTTGCTGATGTTATGCTTGACCTCCACCTTCTCTGCACTAAAATGTAATCTATTTGATTCCTGGTTTTCCCATCAGGTGATGTCCATGTGTAAAGTCTTCTTGGATGTTGTTTAAAAAGTGTGTTAGCGATCATTAGCTCATTTTCCATACAAAACGCCATTAGATTGTCACCTGCCTCATTTCTGTGTCCTATGCTAAATTTCTCTACAACATGTCCTTCATCTTCTACTCTTTCTGTACCAATTTTTGCATTAAAATCACCCATTATAAATACAATATCATTTTTCCGTACCTGGTCCATTGTCGTCTGCAGTGTGTTATAAAAATGTTCTACTTCATCTTCTTCTGCTGCTGATGTAGGTGCATATACCTGGATGACTGTTACATTTCTAGGAATGCCCTTAAGTCTGATTGTTAGGATTCTATCACTTACTGGATTGTAGCCTAGTAATGCTTTTGATGTTGATTTGTCCAAATAAAAAGCCACTCCATTCTTTCCTCCTACTTCTCCGCCAGAATATATAAATATATTATCATTCTCGCTCTTAAAGTGTCCTGATCCTTTCCATCGATGTTCGCAGATTCCCAAAATGTGTATCCGCGTTCTTTTCATCTCGTCACTTATTACTTGATATTTTCCCTCATACATACTTCTTACATTCCATGTTCCTACTCTTATTTTTCTTTTTAGTTTGATACAGGGGTTTTCCTTAGTAACACCGTCAGGATTCTGTCCGTCATCACAATTACTAGCACTGACCTCTGTCTCACACTCTTGCCCAGTGGTAAAATTAGATCTGTCTGGCCTGGGGGACTCACCACCAGATCTTTTTCCTATTTGAAGACTATTGCCTTGATATAATGTCGTGAAAAGGGATATGTATGTCACAACTACTGAACATAACTGGTCACGACACTGTCATAAGCTGCTGCGGCCTCATGGAAACAGGCTGTTTATTCTCCTGATGTAGAGAATGACTAGTTCTGAGACAGGCCAGAGGAAAGCTTGAAACCTGTCATTTGAGGAATACCACATCTCACTTCCGGTCCAAAGAGGTTTCTTTAAATGATGTTCAAGTTCAAGAAAATAACCAGCATATCATTGTTGCTCTAAACAGTATTTTGTTTTGTAAAGCTTCATTGTTAAGAATATACATCTTCGTTCTTATGAATATACATCTTATGTTATTTAGACTTCTCAGCGATATCTTTTATGACTTGTTAATAGATAAAAAAAATAATAGTAATGATGATGATGATAATGATAAAAGCACATGCGTATGAATAGAGCAGTTCTTTATCTTGCAATTTCTGGTGGATCTTTAATGACGCCAATCTTGAAAAAGTGAGAGAGTGTCTAGAATTTTAAAAGATATTAGGAGTCTGTACTTTGTTCAACGAAATTTAATATGGCGTCGACATAAAGAAAGTTTCGATAAAGTTAGTGCAAGAGAGACAGTCTCAGCCACTATTTACAAATTACATCACAATCGTTCGCTGTTGTAAGACATCTATAGAAAACAAAAACATAATTCCTGCAAAATTAAAAGAGCAATTTCAATGGCGAGTTATCCAGTATGAAACAACAGTCGTAGGAATTACCCAGAGAGTACGAATTAATAATAGAGATATCTCAAATCAACAGTATTCGATAGTAAAGTAATAACTGGTTTCTAGTAATGTATACGATATATACAATACATTTTTATATCAGTCAGTCGGTCATTTGCATGTCCCTTGCGGAAGACCTAACAGCTCTCCTGTAGGTCTCTCGTTTGTAAGAAGGATGCCCTGCCGCTGATGCATACATTCGCAGATCTCTTTCTTTTCCCATTATTTACACTTCCAAGACTCTTCTCTAAATTCTCATGACGTTTAATATGTCCTAATTACTTACGTTTTTTTATGTTTAATCCTCTTTACTAGCCAAACTTCTTCAATATTAAGTTCTTGTAGTATGGATATATTTGTTCTACTTTGTGCCCATGAAATTTGGAAGACTCTTCTGTAACATTTACATTGGAAGGCATTTATTTTTTTCTCAGCTGTTTTGTTAAGTGCCCAGGTCTCACAGACATTTTTGCAATGGGAAAGATGCATGCCTTTAAAAATTTTATTTTTGTAGTTTTGTCTGTTCCTCTCCACAGATTCTTTAGTTGTTTTATTTATGGAAGAGATGTGTTCACTTTAATTTTCCTCATTATATTTTCCTTATTAGTTTGCACTGATCCAAGATATTCAAAACTCTCCACCTCTTCCAATTATTCTTTAGTGATATATGTTTCAGCTGCCTTATTTGTTTTGTCAGTTGTCATCAATTTAGTTTTATTTGGTTGAGATAAAGGTTTTGCTCTTCAGTATTCCTACGGATAGACATAATTAATCAATCGTTTTTTATTCATTTAATAAGTAACTAGATGAAAAGAATGGGTATACACTTTTTGAGAATCTGCAAACATCGATGCAAAGGATCAGGACACTTCAAGTAGGAGAATGATGGTATCTTTACATACTCTAGTGGAGAATCAGGAGGAAAGAATAGAATTGCTTTTTACTTGAATAAATTAACATCAAAAGCATTACTAGGTCACAATGCAGTAAGTGATAGAATTCTCTTAATCAGACTTAAGGGCACTCCTAGAAATGTAACAGTTATCCAGATATATGAACCTACATAAGTAGCAGGAGAAGAGGACTGAAGACTTTTATAACACACTGCAAACGACGATAGACCAGGTACGAAAAAATGATCAGTCAGTCAGTCATTTCCATGTCCCTTGCGGAACTTTGCCTCCCTAACAGCTCTCCCGTTGACCTCTCGGTTGTAAGCAAGATGCCCTGGTGCTGATGCATCCATTTGCAGATTATCAACGATGTCTGTCAGCAATCTCCGCCTTGGTCTTCCTCTCTTTATTTTTCCAACTATGTACCCTTCCAAAAGACAGTCTTCTCTAAATTATCATGATGTTTAATGTGTATAAAATATTTAAGTTTTCTCTATTTAATACTATTTGCTAGCCAGCCTTCTTCAATATTAAGTTCTTGTAGTATGGATATATTTGTTCTTTTCTGTGTCCATGATATTTCAAGAACTCTCTGTAACATTTACATTCAAAGGTATTTTTGCAACACATACCTGCGAGACCTGGACACTTAACACAACAGCTGTGAACACATAAATGCCTTTGAATGTACAAACAAGTGATGTTGTATTAATAATGGGGGATTTTAATGCAAAGTATGGTACAGAAAGAGCAGAAGACGAAGGATATGTTTTGGGGAAATTTAGCATATGACATAGAAATGAGGCAGGTAACAATCTAATGGCGCTGTACATGGGACATGAGCTAATGATCGCTAACATACTTTTTAGACAACCTCCAACAAGACTTTACACATGGACATCACTTGAAGGGAAAACCAAGAATCAATCAAATTAGATTTTGGCGCAAAGAAAATGGAGATCAGGTATCACGTCAGAAAAATATCAACCGGGTGCCTATTGTGATACGGACCATGAGTTATTAATAGAAGACATGAAGATAAAAATTAGGTATCAATACCCCCCCCCCCCCCCCCGCTTTGATCTTACAAAAATACTACAACAATATGATATAGAAGTGAAGAACCGCTTCGAGATCCTGATGGCAATTAACATCACTGCTGTATCTAGACCAACAGGCAGCAATAAGAATAAATGGTGATACAACAACTTGGTATGGCTTAAAACAAGGGGTCCGTCAGGGGTGCATATTGTCACCCTACTTATTTAACTTGTATACTGAAAATATAATGAGGAATGTTAGAGAAGATATAGAAAAAGAATATTACGGTAAAAATTGCAGTTTATGAAACACCGGAGATTAGATATGCTGATGACTCAGTATTACTGCCCACAACACACAAAAAACGGAATGGAGAAAATAATTATGTCAGTCCGTAAGAACAGTGAAGAGAAAAACATCTATCTTAATGAGAAAAAAACTAAATTAATGACAACTGACAACACAAACAAGGCAGTTGATATATGTATCAATGAGGGAATCCCCTGGGAACAACTGTGTTAAGAGCACACTTATCTTAACACAGTGTTTGTGAGACAGGGAACATAGATCTGTTTGCTTAAAAACTCTGACCTACCTCTGTAGCCCAGAAACTTGTAGCAATCAACACTAATTGTAATTGTTATTTTTGCAAAATGTAATGTCAGGTTGGTGGACGGATGGGGACATGGAGATCTCTGGCGGGGATGAGGGAAGTCTGGTGTGAAACCAATGAATCCAGGACGTGACAAGCCTATGGGTCTTTACAACAATGGCTATCAGAATGATGTGAACAAAACAGAGCCAGTAGACTATAGGTGGCGGGGAATGGATATCGTTGAAGCACTCATCAGATTCCTCATCTCAGAGTCAGAGTGTCTTTGTGGAACTGTCTCAAACCATCTGACATGGAGAAGGGGTTTAAGTACAGCCACCAGAGGCTGGAAAACAAAGTTTTGGCCAGGCCAGCCACACTGTCTTCATGGCAGTCCGAGCAAGACCACAGTCTGCCCTAGCAAGGAAAGGTGCTGAAGTCGGAGTTACCCAGCCAAAAGGCGCATCGCAAAAATCAGGGTAACACGCATTATCGCTAATGAAATGTCTATATCTACAGTTTTCAAACATGGTGCTCGCCCTGTGAAGACTAACCAGGCAGGTGCAGTGCCGGGCCCCCTGCCTCGAAAGGGTCCACCCAATGCTACTGGAGGTCCTCTCAGTTCGTCTTGTGGAGTCAGGAGACATGAGAGTAGAGCTACTGGCCAAAAAATACAACAGAAGAAAACAGCCAAAAAGCAAGAACTTAAAATAATGCAGTGGAATGCTGAGGGTGTCAGCAGTGTTAGAGATGGCTATAGCAAAAAGGTTGAACTAGAGAACATACTTTTTGCAGAGCAGGTAAGTATATGCTGCATACAGGAGACACACCTAACCAAAGATGCCGCCTTTAAAATCAGAGGCTACCAGTGTTTTAGATCAGACCGACAGGACAGAAGAAAAGGAGGAGTACTCACACTTGTTAAGAATAACATCAGCGCATGTCAGGTGGGAGTGTACATGGAAGGAGCCGAGTACCAGATGATCCATCTAAAAAGTAGTAATACAAATTTCCACCTCCTTAACTATTACTGTCCTAATGACCGCCCACTTGCTTTAGGAACAATCCCACACAAAGAGAGACTGATGGTCTGTGGTGATTTTAACAGTCATTCCCAGAGCTGGGGCTATGACCACATAGACAAGAGAGGAGAGGAAGTTGAGAGCTGGCAGGATGATAATGGACTTCTCCTGATCAACCAGCCAATGGATGCCCCAACATTTTACTCAAGGGCTTGGCATACAAAATCAACACCAGATCTGGCATTCCACTCTCCAGATCTGAAGTGGAACATTACACGTGAAGTTGGAAAACAACTTGGAGGTAGCGACCATCGACCAGTCTTCCTGACAATAGAAAATGAACTCCTTAACACCAGTAACCCTCTCCCCAGATGGAACTATAAAAAAGCAAACTGGACAATGTACAGACATCGTACAGGTATCCTGGTGGGACAGCTGTCCATAGAAGGTAAGGATATTAACAGCATAGTGAAGGAGTTCAATGCTTGTATCCTTCAGGCCGCTCGTGAAACCATTCCCAGAGGAGCTCGCAGGGACTATAAACCATACTGGTCTAGTGAGCTGGGAAAACTCCATGATGACGTGGAAGCAGCTCGAAAGCAAGCAGAAAATAGACCATGCCAAGAACACCACAATAATTACCAACATTCTAAAGCCAAATTTCAGAGAGCAAAGCTGCAAGCCAGACGGGAAAGTTGGAGAGAGAAAACAGAGTCCCTAAACTTTGAAAAGGATGGAAGGAAACTGTGGAAACTAATCAAACAGTTAAATGATGAGAGTACTGGAAGAAGTACAAAGATTACACTAATAGAGGATGGGAAAACTCTTACAGGTAAGCAGGTAGCAGATCACTTTGCTCGCATGTTTGCACAGGACTGCAACATTGATATCCATCCAGAGAAGGAGCGTACAGTGCGCATCGAGCCACAGAAAGAGGAGGAACAAGTCAGAAAAGTGGAGGTCATGGATGCACCAATCACACGCAGTGAGTTAGACCTAGCAGTTAGTAAACTGAAACCAAGGAAATCACCAGGACCAGATGGAGTGTCCAATGAAATGATCAAGAACCTGGGAGTGGCAGCAATGGGAAAGCTGTTGGATATTTTCAATATGTGCTGGAGCACAGGTAAGTTACCTCAAATCTGGAAGGAAGCAAGCATGGTACCACTGCTAAAACCAGGGAAAAACAGTGATACTGCCTCCAGCTACAGGCCAATCAGTCTCACTAGCTGCCTGTGCAAAACGATGGAACGCATCATTGACCTGAGGCTAAAATGGTACCTAGAAAGTGAAAACCTTCTCGTTCCACAACAAGCAGGATTTAGGCAGTACTACAGTACGGAAGATCAAGTGACCTATCTCTCTCAAGAGATTGAGGATGCATTCCAAGAGAAAAACCTTGTACTAGCAGCGTGGATAGACCTGAAGAAAGCCTTTGATAAAGTATGGAAAAAAGGTCTGTTGTGGAAACTAAGAAACTGCAATGTGAATGGAAGACTGTACAACTGGATAAAGTCCTATTTACACAATAGAAGAGCTAGAGTAGTAATGGATGGACACAAAAGCCAGAAAGTACTTCTGCGACACGGTGTACCACAAGGAGGAGTCCTTTCGCCTACACTATTCCTTGTATTCATTAATGACCTGGTCAAGGAACTTCCCTATGGAATCAAAGCAGCACTGTATGCAGATGATCTGGTCATGTGGTGTACAGATGAATATGTGACAGTTGCTACACAGAGACTCCAAAGAGCAGCAGACATCTTGACATCATGGACAAACAAATGGTGTGTAAGTATCAACACAGAGAAATCAAGTACCACTCTGTTCACCCTCTCATCTAAACAGAAAGCAGGTAAGATCTTTGTAAATTAAATACCCTTAAGGATGGACAACCAACCCACTTACTTAGGAGTGACTCTTGACTCAAAACTGACTTGGAAGCAACACATCAACAGTGCAGAAGCAAAAGCCAGAAGAAAACTAGCCATATTAAGAAAATTAAGTGGGACTACATGGGGAGCTAGTGAAAGAATCCTCAAGAACGTATATCAGCAAAGTATTCTACCACATTTAGAATATGGCTCAACATCTTGGTGCACAGCATCAAACACTACGCTGCATAATCTAGACAAGGTTCAAAATCAGTCACTACGGATTATCACAGGTGCCATGAGGTCCACACCAATAGTAGAAATGCAGAAAATAGTTGGTGTTCAACCGCTAAAGGAACGTAGAGACACAAAGGTCATGACCATGGGAGAAAAATTCCTTAGCTCTGTAAGCCATCCCCCGAAGGAGAGATTCAATAACTTGGCATTAGGACGGCTTAAAAGAAGCAGCTTCATTCATCAGGCCAAGCGTATGCGTAAGCTGATACCTGACCTTCCAACTGTAGTCACTCCATTATCATCTGTACCAGAGCATACACCATGGAAAGAAGCAGATTATACACAAATAACTATTCAGACTGAAGTGAAAGGTGTGCAGAATGGTGAGATGCAGAGCAGTCTTGTAAGATCAGTAGCCACACTTAGTGTTCTAGATGACAAATAAGAAGTGAAGAGTTTTGAATATCTTGGATCATTACTAACTAATAATGGAGATATAGTGAAGGAAATTAAAACGTGGACATTTTTTGCATTTAGAAAAGTAGAACAACTAAAAAGCTGTGGAGAGGTACAGACAGAGCTACAAGTGCATACATCTTTCCCATAGCAACATATGCCTTTGAGAGCTGGACACTACAGAAGAGTTATTTAAATATCATGGACACAACAAAGAGCAAATATATCCATACTACAAGAACTTAATATTGAAGAAGCCTGGATAGTAATGAAGATTAAGTATTTTGGGCACATTAAAAGTCATGTGAATTTAGACATTCTTTGAATGGTACATAATGGGGAAAAAAAGAGAGGGAGACCAAGGTAAGTTGTTTGCAAGACATCGTTGATAATCTGCAGGGCATCTTGCTTACAACCGAGAGGCTTACAGAAGAGCTGTAAGGGCGGCAAAGTTCCGCAATGGACATGCAAATGACTGACTGAGTGAGTGCACTGGTTCTCATGCTGGAAATAAGTTATTTGAATACGACTAAAGCGCCCAAGTCACTCCGCTAGAGAAATGAGTACCTGGCTCCTTCTAAGCTGGGGAAGGAAAGTGACCAGACAAAAGAAAGTGACAAAAGAAAGTGATCAGGAAAGTGATGCAGAACATATCACTCTTTAGTAGTCAAGAAAATCTTGGAACTATCACCATACTCTCTAAGAAAATCTTGACCCTAGCATCATAGTCTCCAAGAAAAGTTTGCCACTAGCACTATTTTCTATAAGACAATCCTGATACTAGCACCATAATCTATAAGACAATCTTGATACTAGCAACATATTCTCTAAGAAAATCTTGACACTAGTACTATATTCTCTAAGAAAATCTTGACACTAGCACTATATTCTCTAAGAAAATCTTGGAATTAGCACAGTATTCTCTAAGAAAATATTGGCACTGGCACTCTATTCTCTAAGAAAATCTTGCCACTAACACAATATTCTCTAAGAAAATCTTGACACTAGCACTATATTCTCTAAGAAAATCTTGACACTAGCACTATATTCTCTAAGAAAATCTTGACACTAGCACTATATTCTCTAAGAAAATCTTGACACTAGCACTATATTCTCTAAGAAAATCTTGGCACTAGCACTCTATTCTCTAAGAAAATCTTGGCACTAGCACTCTATTCTCTAAGAAAATCTTGGCACTAGCACTCTATTCTCTAAGAAAATCTTGGCACTAGCACTATATTCTCTAAGAAAATCTTAGCACTAGCATTATATTCTCTAAGAAAATCTTGGCACTAGCACTATATTCTCTAAGAAAATCTTGGCACTAGCAATATATTCTCTAAGAAAATCTTGGCACTAGCACTATATTCTCTAAGATAATCTTGGCACTAGCACTATACTCTCTAAGAAAATCTTGACACTAGAATCATATTCTCTAAGGCAATCGTGGCACTAACACCATATTCTCTAAGATAATCTCAGCACTCACACCATATTCACATATAAGCAAGAATTCATCTAAACTGGGACTGTATATTAACAAAACATAAAAACAAAGATAATGAAAAGCAATATGCAAGCAATAGCGCCAGGGTAATTGAGGGTGTGCCAATTGTGGAAATAGATTATTTCACATATTTAGACAGCACAGTGGATAAATATGTGGGAACGGAAAAGGATTTTAAAGCTAGAATAACCAAGACCAGGACCGCATTTATCCAACTTAACAAAATATGGCCATCTAAGAACATCAAAACAAGAACCAAACTTAGGCTTTTCAATATACACGTAAAGACTATCCTACTATATGGTTCAGAGACATGGGTTATGACCAAGACAATACAACAGAGGATACAAGCATTCATGAACTACTGCTTGAGGAGGATTTTAAACATTAAATGGCAGGACAAGATCAGGAACGAGGAGGTCTGGGAAAGGGCAGGGCAAGAACTTATGAACCTACAAATCATGTCTAGGAAGTGGAGGTGGATTGGGCACACTCTAATGAAACCCGACAACAGCATAGCAAGACAGGCACTGACATGGAATCCTCAAGGAAATAGAAAACGAGAAAGACCTAGACTTGCTTGGAAAAGAGAAATTATGACAGTGCTCAGAGACATGGGATATACATGGAAGGAAGCAGAGACTAATTCCAAGAACAGGAATGACTGGAGAGACTTTATCCGTGGCCTATGCTCTCAATAACATCTTGTTGGCAAAAATGCAGATGAATCCACTTACAGCAATTATTGAGGAAAGACGCTGGCGATGGTTGTGACATGTGCTCCGAATCACTGACAACTCACTACCAAAAATAGCACTAAGATGGACACCACAGGGAAACAGAAGTAAGGGTAGACCAAAAGATACATGGAGAAGAACAACAGAAAGGATGTTGAGCAATAGAGGGTTCACCTGGGCAAGAGCAGAAAAAAAGGCAAAGGACAGGCATTTGTGGAAAACCCTTGTGGAAGTCACATGTGCCCTGGGCACTTAAGGTTCAGAGAGAGAGAGAGAGAGAGAGAGAGAGAGAGAGAGAGAGAGTTGCTCTCAAGGAAGTGAAAGGCGATGATGATAATGATGATGATGTTGATGATGATGAACATCATATTCTCTAAGGCGTTATAGGGCTAAATTTTACATAATCTTCAAAAATATATGTTCACAGGATGTAATATATAGTTTTACAGGATAAATGATACTATTTATATTTACAGTACAGATGACACTATATATTTTTACAAGATACACGACTCTCAGTCAGTCAGTCATTTACAGGCCCATTGAGGAACTTTGCATCCCTAACAGCTCTCCTGTAGGCCTCTCGGTTGTAAACAAGATGTCCTTACGCTGATTATCAACGATGTTTTGCAGCCCTCTTCGCCTTGCTCTTCCTCTCTTTCTTTTTCCCATTAAGTCCCGTTCCAGGACTGTCATCTCTGAATTCTTATGCCGTTTAATGTGTCGAAAATATTTCAGTTTTCTCTGTTTAATCCACTTTACTAGCCAGCCTTCTTCAATATTTAGTTCTTGTAGTATGGGTATATAAAATAGATGATACAATATATGTTTATGGATAGATGATAGAATATATGTTTGTAAGAAAGATGATACTGTATAAACGTATAAGACAGGTGTCGTAACACATTTTCAAAGAATAGATAACTTTATATTCTTACAGGACAGAAAATACTATATATGTTAACAGGATAAAAGTTACTATGCGTGTTATTAGGAAATATGATACTATATATGTTTACAGGATGTATGATACTATATACTCATATGTTTACAGGAATATTCCAAAATGTATTATTAGATATTTTATCAAATACAAATTGTTTTGTTTTTTGGTTGTTTGGTTTATTTTGTTGTTGTTTTTTTTTGCAAATGTGAATTGAATTTGAATATTCGATAATGTGTTGATTACAAAAAGTGAGTGATTAAAATGTACGGATAATACGATAAAAATATTTGCACCAGGTAATAATCGATGTGAAAGATAAAACCATAAATTTAGGCCATGAAGATGAAAGGCTATGGGTCAGAAGGGAAGATCTGACGGAGACAAGCTGAAAGAGTGTAGGAATATGCTACTAAATATGCAGCACATGTACTTTTACTACATCTCTTGCTATCTACTGAGAGGGAGAGAGTGTGTGTGTGAGTGTGAAATAGAGAAAGAGAGAGTGAGTAGAAGGTTTGGGAAGGGAAGGGAAAGGAAGAGAAACAATGTGTAACTCTTAACTTAAATAACAAATCTGAGAGCCATAGAAAATAACGGTTTTAATTTTGGACATTAGATGATGCCAAAGATGTATTCATTTTGAAAACAATCATGATGGTGGCTACAACTTACGTGTAATGACTTGCAAGTAGGGATCCTTGTGAAAGAAACATGCTAGCACACAGGCACATGTTATTCTTGCCAGCCACACTACGTAGAACTGGAAAACTAGCGTAGGTAACTATCGTTAGTAGAAGACACAGCATGGATATTCCTATACATGCCAAGTTGAGGATAATCTCAATCTTTTTTATTACTTTTGTCCCGCCGACTGAGTAATACTCTAGCAATAACCTTTCGTCCAATAGTTCTCTACACACAGACAAAACCCCGTTCTTGTCTACTGATAGTTTGTGGAATTCTGCTGATTCACTCGAAAAAGTAATTTTAGTAACGTTGAGGTCCAGTGTTACAGCAGTGTACGGTCTAAAATCTTTCATGCTTTTCTCTGTCACGTAACTTGATGCCTGAAAACTGATAAAGCTACACTTTAAAGTGTCAGTCAGACTCAGAAAGTTTTCTAGAACCTCAGAATATTGACGGTCGCTGAAAATCCCAGTAGTTATTACAGACTCGGTGTAACATTTGATATCTGGGTCTTCCTCTTCTCTCTCGGCACATAAATCTGCAGTATCAGATTGAGACCACATCATCACTGGCGTAAAATTAACAGCAATCCCTTCAGCAAAGTCTATCTCAATGTTCCCATGTAGAAGTTTATCCATCATAATCTGCTCGAATTCGTCCCTGCTGATGTCATTCTCCCCTAGAATATAGCCACTGACCCAGAACAAAAATGGCGTTTGGAAATAATACTCCATAAGCTTTTCTTCTGTTGCAATGGTGGTGGTAGTTTCTGCAGGATTGCTTACCGGTTTTTGTGAGTCTTTTTCGTGATAGTCTACCTCAGGTGTGTCCGCTCCTTGCACTTCCAGCATATCTGACATGTTGACCACTGCTCCAACAGTCAGATTAACATTCTTAAGCAAAGTAATAAATTCTTCGAACAACTGAAAAGAAAAAAAATATCTTGGTGTAAGTTTTAATACGAGGGTAGGGGAGATATTTTTATGCTTATGGACTATTTCTAGCGATAAAATATTGGGAAATATCTGATTACAATATCATCAATTTCTAGCCTACCACTCATAAAAGAATTTTCATTCTGAGGTCAGTTGTTTTGATTTTTCTTACTCTACTCACTTTGTGCTGGATGAGATCTACTCCAGGATAATCTATAGAGCGGCACCTAGAATATCAAGGATAGAAAGAAAATCAAGTAAAGAGTTATTGATCGGGTCAGGTGTCGCAGGGAGCTGGCTCGTGAACATCATCAAAATTAGAAAGATGAGATACTTCTGCCACATCGAGAGACACAATGGTTTTGTACAGGATGATACTAGAAGGCATAGTGCACGACAAAAGAAAAAAGGAGCGACCTAGCAGGAGGTGGACTCAGGCCATCAATGAAAAGTCTGAATATATGTCGCTTCGAGACGCTGGTCAGCTTGCGCAAGACTGGACTACATTCAGGGAGGCAGCGAAAGGGACTTTATTCTGTAAAGGACGCGTCACATAAAGACTCTATGCTGGACAAAGGCTCAGTACATGATCCTTTATCGGTATCATTTTGACAATCCTCTTACGAAAACGTTGCAGTGAAAATAAGACAGAAAAGAAATAACAAATGTGATAAAACTGGTTCTAGTAATGAAAATAATGGGCGTATGGTTCAGTTTGACTAAAAATAAAATAAAGAGTCAGGAAACTTGATAGAAACAAGAATGACAGAAAGCAAGATGAGTATATATAAATGAAGAACATACAACAATCCATTATTTCAGCAAAAGTCTTTTTCGAAGATCACATACAAAAACAACACAACAGATAAAAACAGGAAAAGTGTATGAGAAATATAGACTTAGCTTTTGGGCCTCCTCTTAGTAAGAAAGAGCTTCGTTAAATTTTGGAAATGAAAATGCTTCGTTAAAGTTCCCTTTCTGGAACTAGTAACAGAGATTTGGATGCTAGCAGACTGCTTACCAGGCTCCAGTCACGTCGATGATATTTGAAAATTATTGATATACTGAAACATCGGGAGTTTTTAGTAGATAAAGAAAATAAAAACTAATATGCATGAAATTTTCTACTGTATAGAGCGGAACACCAACACATCTCCATCAGATCAGCAGAGGAAGTACTTCCCTTAGACAACTGTTTCGGTTCTATTAAACTTCTGACTATTTATGGGTTGGGGGATGGGAAGGTTTGCCTCTCTGGTTAAGAGGTCTTGTCAGCTGCTTTTTTTGTCCCGTCCCGTAACTGAACCCGCGATCTTTCACTTGGCACTTCATCTTACTACATTAACTGACATTTTAAAAGAGAATGAACGGAAAAGAACAGAACAACTAGAATATTTATGCATATTTTACCAAGAGAAATAATACTAAAATTAAGACCAAGATGGAAGGAAGTTTCTAGAGACAAACAGGTAAGGTAGTGATGCAGATCAGAGTATTATATCATAACGTGGACAGAAATTAGTTTCGCTAGGTGTGATGTTCCAGCAGTGGACAGAGAACGTTTCAGCAGAGGACAAAGTAAAGAGAAAGGACAGAGAAAGTTTCAGAAGTGGATAGAGAAAGTTCCAGCAGTGGCCAGAGAAAGTTCCAGCAGTGTACACATTTCCAGCAGTGGACAAAGTTCCAGCAGTGAACAGAGAAAGTTCCAGCAGTGGACAAAGTTCCATCCGTGGACAGAGTTCCAGCAGTGGATAGAGAAAGCTAAAGTCCCAATGCAGATCGTTCGGTTTGTAGATGTAAATGGCGGTCGAGCATAACAAAGCGTGACATGTCTGTGGGTATGCTTCACTTCTCTCTTCTCTACCAGCTCTGTCTACATTTTGTAGTTCTTTTCTTTTCTTCCCAGTGCCTTACTATACACACAATCCACAAACAACGCACTGTGAAATATGGCTACAGTCTTAATTTACATTTTCATAACAAGTTGAGTCAACTTTTGTGTATAAGTTTTGAGTCAAAATGTTGTGTAAAATTAATAAAAATTAGCAAAATTATTTAACGTTTCAGTAAGATTAACTTAATGTTTATGAGCACTTCCTGAACAGTTTAGAACAGTGTTTCCCCCAACCTTTTTTTAGATCACGACCCCACCTCTACGTCTGACAGATTATTTATTCCACCTCCTCCCCTTTCCCCCACAGCTGCATAAAAGTCAACCAAATTCTGAAGACGTATAATATACACATATTCTAAATACACCCCCCCCCCTTTTGTGGGCCGTACTCCCCATGATGGGAAACACTGGTTTAGAGGGAAAATATAATATAAATATATTCTAAATACCCCCCCCTCCCGGTGGGCCTTACGCCCCACGTAGGAAAACACTTGTTTGGAGGAAAGGACTTATAAGTCTGCCTAAAAAAAGACATAAAATTATAAAATGAAAAAAGAGTTGTAATATGAAATTTAACAGTTCATTTCTTATACGAGTTATGGAGATACTGAATGTACATCTGAACTTGGATTCCAGATCGACATCAGCAGCTAGAAATCTGATAATGGTTATACGAGGGGTGATTGGTAAGTTTGCGGTCTAAGGTACAACGGGTTATTTGTGGACGATGTTTTTTGGTTATTTCTCAGCATAGTCCCCTTGCAAGTTTATGCACTTATTCCTGCAATCCTGGAGCATACGAATCACTTCTTTATAAAAGTCAGCATCTTGTGGCATTAGAAAGGGGTTTACAGCATGAATGACGTCATCATCGGAAGAAAATTTGTGACCACTGAGCTCCTTTTTGAGTTTGGTAAACAGGTAATAGTCCGAAGGGGACAAATCTGGGGAATAAGGAGGATGTTCAAGAAGCTGAAAGCCGCATTGATGAATGGCAGCCATTGCCACCGCCGACTTGTGAACTGGAGCATTGTCTTGAAGAAAGATGACTCCTCTCGTCAATTTCTCTCGAAGCTTTTCCTTCAGTTTGACCTGCAGTTGCTTCACAAGATTAGCGTAATAGGCCCCAGTAACCGTTCTGCCCGTTTTGAAGATAGTCTACCAATAGCACACCTTCTTAATCCCAAAAGATGGAAGCCATCACTTTGCCTGCAGACGAAATCAATCTTGCTTTCTTTGGAGGTGAAGATCCATGATGTTTCCACTGCTTTGACTGTTCTTTGGTTTCTGATTGAAAATGATGAACCCAAGTCTCATCCATATTCACAAATTGCTGAAGAAACTTTTCAGGACCTGTAGAAAAATGGCCAAGATTGTCTCTTGACATTTTGAGACGCTGTCGTCTGTGATCAGCTCCAAGAAGTTTCGGGACCCATCGAACAGAAACCTGTGTCATTTGAAGATCATTGTGAATAATGGCATGAACACGTTCCTGGGAGATGCTCAACTCAGTAGCAATGTACCG
This sequence comes from Achatina immaculata, assembly GCA_009760885.1. NCBI lineage: Eukaryota > Metazoa > Mollusca > Gastropoda > Stylommatophora > Achatinidae > Lissachatina > Lissachatina immaculata. Next base: position 16,264,956 of record CM019697.1, on the reverse strand, counting down.
TTCAGTTAGTCGTCGATCCTCCATTATTATGTCATGGATTCTGCTGGTGGTTTCATCGGTGGTTATTGCTTTTGGTGCTTCCTGGACAGGGATCATCTTCCAGACTCTCGCTGAATTGAGCTGCCCATTTCTTCACTGTGTTGTAAGAAGGGGCTCTTTCCCCTAAAGTCTCTACTATATCCTCATGGATTTCCTTTGAATTTTAAGCCCTTTATAAAGAGATAGCGAATGACTGCTTGATGAGAAATTTTATCCATTTTCTCAATTTCTGCTACCCCATTACAACTTCAATAGCCTGTAAAAAAAACTTGGTTGCAGTTAATTTCTTGAAACTTGGTGTTTAATCTTACGTTAACCTGATCTACAAAAACACCTAATATCAACTGCGCGTTTCAAGTATTTGTATCTTAGGCCGTGAATTTATCAATCAAATCTTGTATGTAGTAAAGTTTTCACTGGTCATAGGTGGATCTATTTTAAGTAACAAGGATCACATGGTATCACTCAGGAATTGTTGCGATTTGGAGATTAGGAATAGACATGTTTCGGTAACTGGCTTGAAATACGTTTATTGTAGTTTAGCGTAGGTTCATCAGCACAGAATCAGCCAGGTGTAACCTGGATAGTATTAGGCGGATAGTTCTAGGTGGATAGTTCTAGGTGGATAGTTCTAGGTGGATAGTTCTAGGTGGATAGTTCTAGGTGGATAGTTCTAGGTGTAACTTTTATTAAGCTTCCAAAATGAGCAGCAACTGCGCATGGTGGTACAGTTTACCTTGGCTGCCAGTCAAATTCGTTACACTGACTACCAGTCGTTTTGTTACTTTGGCTACCATTCAGTTTGTTACTTTGACTACCAGTCGGTTTATTACTTTGAATACCAGTCGATTTGTTACTTTGACTACAAGTCGATTTATTACTTGCAATACCAGTCGATTTATTACTTTGACTACAAGACGATTTGTTTCAGTGGAGCTGTCACATAAAGTATAAATGCCAGGTTAGTATGAAAAAAAAATGTTCTAGATTCGTTGACCTCAGAATGATCAAGTGAACATATTTTCTGGCGCACTTAGTGCTCATCTACATTGTCCTCTTAGAGATAACTGCGACTCTGACTAAAATTTGTACCACCTAAATCTGTACTATGTGCGTGCTCACCTGCAAGTAGAACATTTCAGTTACCATCTTTAAAGGTTCTATATTTGTCTTGAATTTGGAGGTTCTAATTTTGTGAGATTGTGGGACAAACCACAAGTGTACATGGTAACCCAGACCAGATATCTCAGGCAGAGCTGTAGTACAGTTCCCATCAGTCAGAACTTTACCAGGTGAGCAGTTCAGCTTAATACAGGAACCCTGAAAACCAGCATAAGACATTCAAGATTAACTACAAATTAATTACAAACTCTTTTAACTACAAATAAGACTATAATCAAACTTAATTATATGACTATATGTAATATTCTATGTTTTCTTGAGTCTATAAAGGTAATTTCATTTAACATTTGCAACAATTATGTTAAATAATTTTTCTTGGACCCCAGTTATATATTAAAATCTATTTAGGACGCGGTTATTTCAGTAAAATATTCTTTTTTTTAATTATGTACAATTTATATTCATTTATGTTCTTTTGGTTTCACAGATGAAATATCCTTTACATATTTCGATATAATGCAGGAAATCTGAAAGAAAATGGCGGGGACACACAAAAATTAAATGAATCTACAGAAACATAGGTTTCACCAGGTTAGCCTAATGTTTTCAGAGGGTTAATCCAAGTCATAGCTACGAAGCATGAGTTCTGGCACATGCAGTCTTTTCTCTGCTTGTAGCAGTTTCTATGCTTGTAGCAGCATCTATGCTTGTAGCAGTTTCTATGCTTGTAGTAGTTTCTCTGTTTTTAGTAGTTTCTCCGCTTGTACGAGTAGTAGCTTCTCTGCTTGTATTAGTTCCTCTGCTTGCAGTAGTTTCTCTACTTGTAGTAGTTTCTCTGCTTGCAGTAGTTTCTCTACTTGTAGTAGTTTCTCTACTTGTAGTAGTTTCTCTGCTTGTAGTAGTTTCTCTGCTTGTAGTAGTTTCTCTGCTTGCATTAGTTTCTCTACGTGTAGCATTTTCTCTGCTTGTAGTACTTTCTGCATTAGTTTCTCTACGTGTAGCATTTTCTCTGCTTGTAGTACTTTCTCTACTTGTAGTACTTTATCTGCTTGTAGTAGGGTGATACTTTTCTTTTTTGTGTATTGTTTTATTTTTGAAGGTTCATTCTATCATTTTTAGTCGTTATTCTCTATTTGCGGCTAACAAAACGCATCTCCTCTGTTTGATTCTTAATTAAAGAAATAGAAATTAATCAAATGAGTATTCACTATGTTTATTTTAGATAGTTTCCAAGCGTTGGCCGGCACATCTTGATCAGCTGTTCGCAGTAACTGACTGTCGTGAAACATAATCCTATTTTTATTAATAAATCTTTTTTTTTCACAGCTTTCTTCTAAGAGTTCAGTACTTATGTTAATTTCTGTAATTAGTCTCATTACTTAACTATTGGACCTTGTATACTATATTCTGATTGGTGTATCGCCACATGTATACTTTATTCTGATTGGTGTATCGCCACATGTATACTTTATTCTGATTGGTGTATCGCCACATGTATACTTTATTCTGATTGGTGTATCGCCACATGTATACTTTATTCTGATTGGTGTATCGCCACATGTATACTTATTCTGATTGGTGTATCGCCACATGTATACTTTATTCTGATTGGTGTATCGCCACATGTATACTTTATTCTGATTGGTGTATCGCCACATGTATACTTTATTCTGATTGGTGTATCGCCACATGTATACTTTATTCTGATTGGTGTATCGGCACATGAAAGCTGTCTTCGTAATCATGATTTGCCTGTCGTTTTCAGACGCGCTTCCCACTGTGTGAAATGTGGATAGCAGTAATCGAGATCAGTTCAGTTTATTTGAACATCCCACACGTAACTTTGCCTCTCTAACAGCTCTCTTGTAGGTCTCTCGGTTGTAAGCAAGTTGCACTGCTGCTGATGCATCCTTTTGCAGGTTTTCAACGATGTCTTGCAGCTATTTTCTTCCTCTCTTCCTTTTTTCCGTTACGTGCCCGTCCAAGACGGTCTTCTCTAGATTATCACGACGTTTAATGTGTCCAAAATATTTAAGATTTCTCTGTTAAATATTAAGTTCTTGTAGTATTGTTCTTTTTTGTGTCCATGATATTTGAAGAACTCTTCTATAGCATTTACATTTAAAAGAATATATGTGTTTCTCAGCTGTTTTGTTAGTGTGCAGATCACGCGTTAATTTTTTAAAATTTCAGATTCGTCTTTTCTAAGGTCGAAAAATCTGTTTATGATTTTATTGGTTTACGAAAACATTGAAATATAATTAATTGTGGAGCTCAACATGGTTTGCTCGTGAAATCATTATGATGAATAGGTATGACAGTGTTTGGTAAAGATTATAGAAACTTTTGTTTTTTTCTAGTAAAAGGGATTCGATCTGGGAAAAGGCTGGTAAATACCTGGTACATTCCCCTGATCAAGTGAACTTTGACCCGTTTGTTTGTTCAAGCTCTGAGAAAATTTATATTTAGAAGTGTCACAGTCAGATTCATTCATTCATTTGCATGTCCCTTGCGGAACTTTGCGCACAAAGTAAGATTAGGTCCAGCTGTGACGGGGAAGTTATTAAGTTGCACGGGTTATCTGAGTTTAGAAGTTTATTTATGGACACAGCCGACAAACTTTTGGGTAATAGAGGGCATTGCTGAAGATTTTTGATTTTGCGAAAACTAAAGGTCATGTGATAAACATGTGGGTTCACGTGATTTTGATCGTCACGTGATTTTGACCCTCAAGTGATGGAACATCAGGGAAGCTTGGGGACTTGGTATGGAGTATATAAAAAGAAGATTTTAGGAAGAACATGATGATGATGATGGACTTACTTTTGGATGATTAGATTGAGTTAGGAGACGTAGACAGTCAGAGTTAGTTCAACTTTGTGAAGTTCGTTGAGTGTAGTTTTTGTGTAGCTAGAGTGATACTCGGAGTTAAAATGTAGCAGTTGGTTTGTTATTTGTGTTCTTGTTTGGACAATGTATTGCTTATAGCTACATCCAAAATGTAGAGTGCTATTGTGTTTTTGTTGGAATTCATTGATTTGTCTGGTTCTTTCGAAGAACTTGTGAGTATGTATATTTTTGTTTTAGGTTAGTAGAGCTGTTGTTTTCTTCCCAAAGGCGTAGCATGGAATCATATGTTTGGTTTCTTTTCAAGCCTCTTGGCTTCATCTCATCACTCATTAGTTGAAAGCTTATTTCCCTCATCAATAAATGTTGTCTGTGTTTAAATCTAGTTGGAGTTCTTGAGTTGTTGGAATTTCTTCTGTCACTTTAGTTGAACTAATGGAAGTCCAGTTCTTGATCACTGTGACACTGGTGTATTTGTTGTGCTAGTGGTGAACCTGGAAATTGTTGTTGTGTTGCTATGGGTATACTTTAGTGGCAAAATTTGCCAACTGGTTAAGAACCAGTAGAAAAATAAAATCAGTCAGGCAGACAACAACAAGAGTGATATCATAACAAACACAGCAGAGTTTCAACCTCTTCTTTAATAGCTCTGTCTATCAATGGAGAATATTCCACTCTGATTGCTGCTGTCTTCGGCGTGTTGGCCATTCGAGTATATAGGGGATGATTTCATTTTCCTTCATATGTCTAGTTTAAAATGATAGTCTTGCAGGACTATAAACCTTATCTCAGTTTATTAATGAACATTGAACTAGTTCACCACCTTTTGTTTCCATAAAACCAACTTTATTGTTTCAGTAAAACTCTTTACACAGTCAAACTCATTACACAGTAAAACTCTTTACACAGTAAAATTCTTTACACAGTCAAACTTTTTACACAGTCAAACTTTTTACACAGTCAAACTCTTTACACAGTCAAACTCTTTACACAGTCAAACTCTTTACACCGTAGACTAATATTTTAAACACTGTCTTTCGGGATCTTTCCTGAATAAAAGAAAATAAATGTCAAAACTTCAGCTAATTTTCCGCATTTAAATAATCCATCTACGTCTTATTACTACGAAAGCTCTATCATCATCATCATCATCATTATCATCATCATCATCATCATCATCATCATCATCATCATCATCATCGTCGTCGTCGTCGTCGTCGTCATCATCATCATCATCATCATCGCCTTTCACACCCTTGAGAGAATAGCCCACTGATAAAGGCTCTCCAGGCATCCCCTAAAGTTATTTTAGACTGTTCTTACAGACACAGAATACAGTTAATTGTTTATTCTGAATAGTCCCGAAATGTTTGTTTAGTAGATAGTCATTTATATATATATATGTAGTTACTTCTGTACTGAGTGAATGGATAAGAGCAAAACGTAAATGTTATATTTTATTTTATGTCTCTCAGCTTCAATGTTAATTATGTTTGTTACATGAACAGCATATTTGTAGAATGTCTGGAACGGAGTGAAAGATGTATGATAAAGGGTAGAATGTCAGACAGGCCTGCGTGCCCAATTCTTAACCCTTTTGAAATAAAGATCAATCAATCAATCAGTTATGTTCTTGGAATTATTCTATGGTTCCTTCCATGTATATCCCTTGTCTCTGAGCACTGTCATAATTTCTCTTCTCCAAGTAAGTCTAGGTCTTCCTAGTTTTCTATTTCCTTGAGGATTTCATGTCAGTGCCTTTCTTGCTATGCTGGTGTCGGGTTTCATTAGAGTATGGCCAATCCACCTCCACTTCTTAGACATGATTTGTAGGTTCATAGGTTCTTGCCATGCCCTTTCCCAGACCTCCTCGTTCCTGATCTTGTCCTGCCATTTAATGTTAAAATCCTCATCAAGCAATAGTTCATGAATATCTGTATCCTCTGTTGTATTGTCTTGGTCATAACCCATGACTCTGAACCATATAGTAGGACAGTCTTTACGTTTGTATTGAAAAGTCTAAGTGTTTATGTTTTTATGTTCTTAGATGACCATATTTTGTTAAGCTAGATAAATGCTGTCCTGGCCTTGGTTATTCTAGCTTTAACATCTTTTTCCGTTCTCCCTTATTTATCCACTATGCTGCCTAAATATGTGAAAAACTCTATTTCCTCAATTGGCACTCCCTCGATTACCATGAGGCTAGTGCTTGCACTATTACTTTTCATTATCTTTGTTTGTTTTTGTCTGTTAATATATAGCCCAAGTTTAGCTGAATTCTTGCTGAAGATCTGAAGTTTCTCTTGCATTTGTGTGTGGCTGTGTGCCAGAAGTGCCATATCATCTGCAAAGTCAAGATCTTCCTATTGGTTCCACAATGTCCATTGTATCCAATTTCTTTTCCTTTGTGTGCTAGTTTTCATGATCCAGTCAATTGCTAGAAGAAATAGGAATGGTGATAGCAAACATCCCTGCCGCACGCCTGTTGCCGTTTCAAAACTTTCTATGGGAGTTCCTCCATGCACGATCCTACAAGTTGTTATATCGTACACGGTCTTTATGAGCTTTGTTATCTTGGCTGGGATACCATAGTGCTCCAGTAGTTTCCATAGCATTCTACGATCTAAACTATCACATGCCTTCTCATAATCAATGAATTAACTAACTGAAGAATTCCACTCCATTGACTGTTCTACTGTTATTCTCATTGTAGCAATGTCGTCAGTACAGGATCTCCCTTGCCTGAAACCTGCTTACTCTTCTCTTAGTTTACTATCTACTGATGTTGTGATTCTATTTAACAAAATCCCGCTGAAGACCTTGCTGGGTATTGAGAGCAAAGAGATGCCTCCATAGTCCTTACATTCTAATAGATCTCCTTTCTTAGGGAGTTTTATAAGATGGGCATCCTTCCAGTTCTATGGGACCTTCTCTTCTTCTAAAATCCTGCTAAATACTAAGAGTATTATTTCTGTTGTTATTTCTTTGTTGGCTAAGAGCACCTCTGCCACAATTCCATTTGGACCCGGTGCCTTATTTCTCTTCAACTCTGAGATAGCGTGTCCAATTTCGGCCTTGTTGGGTGTTCTACATTGATGTCTAGAGTATTCTCTGCTCTTGGTATCTCCTTTGATTCTGTTGGTGCTGGCCTATTTAGGACTCTGCTGAAGTATTCCACCCATCTTTGCATCTGCTCTTTTTCTGATGTTACTATCTTACCTTCCTTGTTTTTGATGGGCTTTTCTGTCCTACATGGTCTGTTTGCCACCTTCTTTTCATACAGAGCTCTCATATTCTTTTTTACCAGCTGCCTCTTCTGCCTGTCCTGCCATATTATCAACATAGGCTTGTCCGTCTTTCTTTATGCTTTTCTTAACCTCTTTATGGGCCAAATTGTATTCTATCTGACTGAGCCCTTTGCTGTTCTCGTTTTACTGTCATTTATTGTTGCTTTCATTTATGTCCTTCTGCCTATCTTCTTCAGTGTTTCCAATATAATCCACTCCTTGTGCTGAAGTTTCTTAAATCCGACTGTGTCTTCATATGATTTTCTCCACATTTCTTTTCCACTATTCCACACAATGTTTACATTTGGTGTATCTTCTTCGTATAACTCCTGCAGAACCTGAAATCTGTTGCTCAGTTTCAGTTTAAAGTTCTTTGCGATTTCTGAGTCTTCTAGCAGTACCATATTATATCTTTTCCTTGCCACGTCTGTTTTGTGGTGCTTCTTCAGTTTCATTCTCAGTTTAGCTATCAGTAGGTGGTGGTCAGAAGCTACATCTGCACCTCGTTTCACTCTGACATCTTGCAATGTTCTGCGGAAGCTATGAAAACTCAATGATGGGGGTAAATTAGATGCTTTGGCAGTCATTGATGTTTGAGAACAACTGAGGTGAAGTTCATCATAGAAAATAACGTAGCAACGACTCTTACTTCACCGAGTGTTTTGTGTTTAAAAGATACGTTTCTTAGCAGGCTCCATAATCTCTGGAGAAGAGCTCGACTTCTGCCTCGTTAGCCAAACTTATCTCACAGCAACCAGTTAACATGGTTCATTAAATATTATAAGGCAAGATTCTCAACAGACCTTTAACAGCTGACATTGATAAGAGCCAAAACCTGTCCCTTGTGCATATATACAAAAATATTTCTGCTTCTCAAGCAACAGAATCTCCAGGTCCAGGTCATTAAATATCAAGCAGTTAAAATGTTATTATAAATTATCATATGAACTTTCTACTTATTTTAATACAAAAGAAGCGTAAGAAGCCGACGATCTTAAATGTCGATCGTCGTAAACCGAGTACGCCGAAAGTTGGGGACCATTTGTACATACTTACATCAGGGGAAGACCATTCATTACTTGCACATTTTCCAGCACGCTGGGTAGTTCCCCTTCGTTGAGGTCTGGGTCTAAGACTCAGTAACAAGTCAAACTCAGTGAGGTCCAGAACACATCGCGCACCCGAGACACACTTTCTGTATTCTGGGTAATTCCTCTGGAGGAAAGACAAGGAAATATTACCAGACTACATTCTTATGGACTACAAGAACTTAATATCGAAGAAAGCTGGCTAGTAAAGTGGATTAAATAAAGAAAACTTAAATATTTGGACACATTAAACGTCATGATAAGCTAGAGAAGACCGTATTGGAAGGGTACATAATGGGAAAAAGAAAGAGAGGAAGACCAAGGCGAAGTTGGCTGCAAGACATCGTTAATGATCTGCAAATGGATGCATCAGCAGCATGCTATCTTGCTCACAACCGAGAGGCCTACAGGAGTGCTGTTAGGGAGGCAACGTTCGGCAAGGGACATGCATATGAACGAATGAATGAATGAATGAACGAACATTCTTGTGGTCATGATCATACACAGTATATAATGAGCTAATAGTACTATATCATGTCAGAGACAAGAAATTTTATGTTGCACAGAATCAACAAACCATACCAAGTGAATCATGGAAATAGCCACAGCTCAGCAGTTCTCAAGCTTTCTGAGTGCGACCCTAAATGAGAAATTATACGTGGCTTGTGACTCGTTACAAACATTTTTTTTTATTATTTAAATTGAACAAAAAATAGTAGTGAGTCTAGATGTCATCTTCTTTTTTAATAGTTAGATTTGAAAATATAAAGCAGTAGGATTTCCAGAAAACTTGTCATTTTTGTTTATTTATTAAAAAATGTTTTTTCATATGTTCCTGCGGTCCTGAGTCAAGATCTGAGACAGGGACAAACTGTCCATGCTGTCATCTTTTTTACGCTTATGAAGTTTACAAATTCATCATCATCATCATCATCACGTGCCATGCCGGACAGCATGGGTGGTCATACGCCTACTAAAATTACTGTCCTTGACATTTCTGAGTAACTGTGTTGCTAATTTCTTTCTACGCCGCAATATCAGACACTCTGACATCTGTTTTCTTAGCCGTCCTCTGACATCTGTTCTCTCGGTCGTCCTCTGACATCTGTTCTCTCGGTCGTCCTCTGACATCTGTTCTCTCGGTCGTCCTCTGACATCTGTTCTCTCGGTCGTCCTCTGACGTCTGTTCTCTCGGTCGTCCTCTGACATCTGTTCTCTCGGTCGTCCTCTGACATCTGTTCTCTCGGTCGTCCTCTGACATCTGTTCTCTCGGTCGTCCTCTGACATCTGTTCTCTCGGTCGTCCTCTGACGTCTGTTCTCTTAGTCGTCCTCTGACGTCTGTTCTCTCGGTCGTCCTCTGACGTCTGTTCTCTCGGTCGTCCTCTGACGTCTGTTCTCTTAGTCGTCCTCTGCCTCTCCTCTCTTCAGTTTTGTCCACTGGTCTCCAGGCTCTCTTCTTATCACGTGAATGATGATTGCGTTCTTTTGTTTTCTTTGTTATTATACCGCGTTTCTCATTAGCTTGTCTCAAATACCGCTCATTAGTTATCTTTGCTGTCCATGGGATCCTCATCATTCTTATCAGGAACCACATCTATGTTGCTTCCAATATTTACTCATTTCCTTGCCATTGCTCCATGATTCACATCCGTATTACACAATAGGCTCATTATAGAACTGTAATACTTCTTTATAAATACTAATATTTGACGAACAAACAGCAAGGACAATTGTAGGATATTTGAACATCTCGAGCAGAGTCCTGCTAGCCCAACTGAAAGGACGACCAATAAACATAAATATTATACAAGTGTACGCTCCAACATCTGAAAGTTCTGAAGAAGACTTACAGCTATTTTATAATGACGTAGAGACAGCCCTGAAGCACACAAAGTCACATGACGTTACCATAGTCATGGGAGATTTTAATGCCAAAGTTGGTAAAGGAAGAACTTCAGACATCGTTGGTGACTATGGACTGGGGGAGAGGAATGACAGAGGTAGTAAATTAATTGAATGGGCAAGAATACATAGCATGGTTGTAGGAAACACCTACATTAAACAACATCACCGAAGACTGGCAACGTGGTACAGCCCAGACAAAAAAACTTTTAACCAGACTGACTACATATTAATCAACAAACGATTCCGGAATTAATTACTGGCAACAAAAACCATGCCAGGAGCTCACTGTAATAGTGAGCATGACCCACTATGTGGAAAAATTAGAATAAAGCTAGAGAAAGCATGCAGAAAAGTGAGAAACATCAAACTTAATACAGAACTAATTAAAAATGACCAAGAACTGCGAGAACAATACAAAGTTATTATAACAAATAGATACAATGCAATAGCACAGATAAATAGTATAGATAAACAATGGGCAATGTTAAGAGATTCTATCCACCAAATTGTTAAGGAGATAATACCACCGAAAAAAGAAGCCCCTAAAAATAAATGGATGACAGACGACATCTTAGGACTGATGGACAAGAGGAGGAGGAGTAAAAATAACGAGGAAAAATATAGCAATTTAAATAAATAAATAAGACGCAAATGCAGAGACGCAAAGGAAGTGTGGTTAAATGAACAGGGCATAGAAATAGAGGACTGCCATAATAAAGACAGCAAAAACATGCACAAACGAATTAATGAACTCACAGGTAGGAAGACAAAATATACCACATGATGCCTTAAATCAAAAGGTAAAATGTTAATGGGAAAAGAAGACATTATGGACAGGTGGACAGAGTACATCAGTGAGTTATATGGAGGAGACCAAAAATAACACCAAATACTGAAAACTGTAATGAACCACAAATACTTGAAGATGATATCATAGATGCCATCAAACACATGAAGAAAGGAAAAGCGAATGGGCCTGATTATATAACAATAGAAGAAATAGAGGCGCTAGAGGAGACAGGAATAAATTAATAACCAAGTTACTGAATGACATTTACAACAGTGGTTATATGCCCAGTGACCTGCTTAAATCCACGTTTATAGCACTACCAAAGAAACCAGGTGCAAAGGAATGTGATTACTACCGGATTATCAGCTTCTCATGTCACATAACGAAGCTACTTCTGAGAATTATTATGAGAAGAACAAGGAAAATGATAAAACTGGAAATAGCAGATGAACAGTTTGGATTTGTTGAAGGAAAGGGAACACACAATGCCATTTATGCTTTACGAACACTAACAGAAAGAGCTTTAGAAGTACAGAAAGATCTCTACCTATGCTTTATTGATTACACCAAGGCATTTGATAAGGTGAAACATAATTAAATTATTAAAATGCTTGAAGACATCAATATAGACGGCAAAGACCTGAGGATTGTAAAACATCTATACTGGCGGCAAGAAGCAGCAATTCGAGTTGAAAATAGAACTGGAAAATATCAATCTATAAAATAAGGGGTGCGACAAGGATGTGTACTGTCTCCAGACCTTTTTTCTCTGTACAGAGAGAATATTCTAAGAACGATCATCAGAGAACCAGGCATAAAAATAGGAAGATACAATATTAGCAACCTTCGGTATGCTGACGACACAGTACTGACATCGGAGAACCAACAAGACCTGCAAAATCTCTTAGATAAAGTCGCTAAAGGAAGTAAACAGAAAGGCCTTACTTTAAACATCAAAAAGACAGAGTATGGTTGTATTTAACAAACAGAATCCACTAACATGCAGTACAAAATTAAACGAAATTGTTCTAAAGCAGGTGCAGAAATTTAAATACCTTAGAGCAGTAATAACTTCAGATGGGAAATGCAGAACAGAAATTATTAACAGAATAGGCCAAGCAAAGACTGCATTTCACAGAATGAGAAACATATTATCCAACGCATCCTTATCAATGAATGTTAGAAAACGAGTCCTAAAATGCTATATTGAACCTATCTTGTTATATAGAAGTGAATCATGGACAATAGGCAAGTCTGCACAAGAATTAGTGGAAGCAGCAGAAATATGGTTTATTAGAAGAATGCTGCGAATCCCCTGGACAGCAAAAATAACTAATGAAGAATGTATGAGAAGAGCTGGAGAAACCAAAAAATCTTGTAAAATAATAAGAGAGAGACAATGTACTTTCATAGGACATGCAATGAAATGAGGGGGCATTGGGCATATTATAACAACAGGAACAAAGAGGGAAGAAGATCAAGGGGAAGACCAAGAGAAATGATACTGGGCAGTCTGACGGGATAGTGTGAGAGGAGATCACCAACCGAGCTAATGGCCTACGTGAAGGATCTTGTTATCTGGAGAAGCATAATAACCAACGCCAGTCTGCACGGCACCTGATGATGATGATGACGAATACTTTCTTTCAAACATACAGTGGTAATGACTTATTGCACAAGATGGGTTTCATTTTCTGTAATGCTACCTTAAAAAGCAGAATATGCCAGGCAAAAGTAGCAGTTCATCACAAACTCGGTATCTGATTTTCCAGGGAAGAATGTGGATTTTACCTTGAGCGATAAGACCTGAGATCATTGGTTTTTTTTCTTATTTTTTCTCCTGGCAGAGACTAGCTGAGATGATTTGTGGAGAACATATGGCACGAGAGTATAGGCTGCTGAGGTTATATAGTAAAATATATCATCGACGTAAGACATTAACTGTAAGAAATGTTTCACGAAGAAATATTAACCCAGTCTATGGCGACGCATTTTCTGTCTCTGAAAGTCTTGAGATATGTCTGCGTCCTCTATGTCTGCGGCGTATCTAAGTAACGAAAATCTTGTCCAAAACTGTAATACTGAAAACTACTTACTACTTCGTTTCATGTACTTATACCAACATGACATTATGAGTGTAATAAGCATTTTAACAATATATACAGTCACATTAAGCACACCATGTGCATATTACCACTTTCTTACACATTACAGAAAATGTTCTGTAAATATATACTGTTTTCTGCGACACGCGGGCTATGTAGTATTTCAGTAATAAGTACAACACAACATACGAGGATAAATCAAAAGAAAGAAAATTGTAATAAAATTGACACCAGTAAGCAGGTAACCCCTGCGTCACCAACTCGCAGGTGAGAACAGCGCATGTCAAGACGGCGACTACACGGCGTACTCCAAGGAAGAAACGTGCTCTGTCATCTGATTCTTGTTCGTCAAAGTTCTGAACCTTCTCAGTGATATTTGATATATCTGCACTGTACGGTGATCACAGCTTGTGCAAGCCTGAGGTTTACAACTGGGTCACGAACTTCAAGACAGTAATAACAAGCTTACGGCGAATGTTCTTGGCAGGAAGGAAGAGGTGCAGCAGTGGCTGCGAAGTCAGAACAAAATTTTTTATTTCTTCCTAAAATTCAGGCCTTGGTTCACAAAGGTGGGACAAGTGCATCACTGAGGAAGGAGACTATATTGGAAGAGGATGTTATTTTTTTCCTGCATTAAAAAAAAGCTTCTTTAACTCCTATTTGTAATTTTAATTGTATATTATTCCATTACTACACTTATAATAATAACAGCTATTCTTGTAGAATTAAGTTGGTGAAGCTGTCAGAATTTATTTCTTTCAGTTTTCAATGATTTTTGAAAGGGTAGTTCACTATAGACAGTATTAGTCCTTCTCAAGAATATTATACTTTGAAGAGTCAGTTACAGAACTTGGTATCTGATATTCTGTCTTGCCTCTAAAACTGGAGGATACCTACCTGTAGGGCAAGGCGCACTGGATGGTAGCACATGCGTGTATGCGCAAGGGAAAAAAAGGTACTCCGTAAAAATCAGCTCAACAAATATGCATGTATCGGCCTAAAATAGTACAGAGTGAATCTGAGTAGCGTTGATTTTTATATATTGAATATTCATGTCTCACCTTGTTACAAATAGCACAGAAAATATTCTTGTAGGACTGTATGAAAAAACAATAATTCTCCGCAACCACATCCCCAACTCTGTAGGCCAGATCTGTGAAAGTGGCACATCCAGTCACAACATCCTCGTCATAGTCATGCCACAGACCCGTCACATTACACGTGTCAATGACGCCACTGCTGTTGAGGAGAGATAACACATGCCAACGACTGGTTAGTTTCTAAACAAAGTGTCAGTGATTTCATGTTACTTTATTTAAAATCCCAAGTCAGACATCACAACAGCCCATCAACAATGTCTCTCTTATGACCTCTCTCGACCTAGAAAAGCTTTACATGTTGAAGTTCAGATGTTAGAAACTATAGGTTTAGACAACAGATTCAGATCTTCTAATGTCTCTTCTACTTTCTCTTCAACTGTTTTTCATTATCGCTGTTTTCATGTCCTTGCTTTTGTTTTTAAATTCCAAGCACAACAAAACTGGTTAAAATGCTAGGGGACAGTGAAATGAAAAGAACAAGTAATTCATATTTCATGTATTTCTGCAGATAATTAACAGAGATTAGATTTTTCCTGAAAGCGGGCGTGCCCATTTGTTAATAATGACTGAAAAACTGCTCTGGAAATGTGGTGATCATATGTTCCTAAAGACTATAGCGACATTGCTGAAACAGCCATGTGATGCTAAAACATTCCTGTGAGTGTGAAACAACCTTATGATACTGAAACAGCTGTATGATGTTGAAACAGTTGTATAATGTTGAAACAACTGTATACTGCTGAAACAACTGTATGCTGCTGAAACAACTGTATGCTGCTGAAACAGCCATGTAGAGAAAGAGGGACAATCAAAGACAACTTGGTAAAGAACTGTTACATCTGAGATGGTGGTCATGCAGCACAATGAGCCGCCATATAAAGTCTTGCAGTAGAATGTGAGAAGTGGAAAAAACTTGTTGCTCCAGTGTTAGACTCCACTAGGCGCACTTCACCTTTGATAGCTTAGTCAGTCGATCATGGAGGTACATGAACATAATGGTTTTATATTTCTTTTTTTATTCTCTCCATCTTTCCTTCCTCAACCCCTTCTCCTATCCCTCGCTCCCTCTCTTTCTCTCCGTTCAGTGCATACCAGAAAAGATAATTAGTTCTGTTATTTCCTAACATTTTATGGCTTTTCCTTCTTTCCTTCCTTCCTTCCTTCCTTCTTTTCTATTAACTTTATTTAAAAAATAAGCCAGTATATCATTGTTTACTCATCACAAAGCTAAGCTTGTTTCTCTCCCTTTCTGTCTGTAATTTGTAGCGGCTTGTTATATTCAGTGTAAAAAAAGGTCCATCAGATATAAAAAGGTGCTTCTAACACTAAATAGTGAAAAAACTATGCGTGTAGCTCCAAATATTAAAATGGAAAATGCGTCAAGCACTAAATAATGAAAAAACGCTGCATCCATCATTGTGCTTAGAGTTTTTCAGTGCCATGTTCTCAAGATTCTTGAAGGTCAATGGTGTTTTTGCAATTCTAACTTCCTTTCTGGTGTCACCATCCTGGTCTATGTAGCTGCCGAGATATGTTGAGGGATATGCTAAGTTAATATGAGACGTTACAGAAATCAGTATATTTATAGCATAAACAAAGTTAACAACCGAAGATCAGAAATTGATAAATGTTCAGGTCCTTTTCAACTGTAAACATGAGCAAGGACACATTTTATTTCAGCATACGGCTCAGATCTATAGGGCACATACTTCACAACCGGCTACAATTAGAGCTTCCTCTTTTTATTTAAAATTTTCTTTCATCTTTTTTCCTTTTTATCTAAACTTTTCAGGTATTTGTATTATCTTATCTTCAATGTTCTGTTTAAGAAATGCCTGACTGATACACTTTGTCTTGTCATTCATTCATTCATTGTTTCATTTTTATTGTTCCTGATAAACTAAACGATATCTCTTCTATAAAAATGTGTCACTGGACATTATCTTTTCTGAATACTTGCTCAGAAGTGAGAACCAATAACAAGTACCTCGTGATCAGTAGATTAGGATGAAGCTTTCAGTTGTCTAGACATGTTACTCGTCCAGTAGCAGTTTCATGTTAAAAATTACACTTTTAGGGTATTTGGTTATCTCATGTTAGGTAACTGCATCACAGACGTTTTCCTTTTATCATTCTAATACTCAGTGTCACCAACAGCGCAATGTGGTTACTATACTTGGTAGTGTGACAGTTACTGTAAACTTCCTATCTAACTTAGTTTGTCAGCTACTGTAAACTGACTATCTAACTTACTGTGTCAGTTACTGTAAACTGACTGTCTAACTTACTGTGTCAGTTACTGTAAACTTCCTATCTAACTTAGTTTGTCAGCTACTGTAAACTGACTATCTAACTTACTGTGTCAGTTACTGTAAACTGACTGTCTAACTTACTGTGTCAGTTACTGTAAACTGACTGTTTAACTTAGTGCGCCCATTCTTGTACGATCTGTGCCAAATAGATCAGTGCTGCAGTTACCTCAGGATAATTATAGAACTCAACAAATAATGTGACATTCAGTGTATAAGGAATAGCACACATAATATGACAGCCATTGGACGATGAATAGTATGACGATAGTTAGCTTACTTTCCGTAACTATAGAGTCGACGTTCACATATAATTAGCACTGATTTATCGGGAGGTTCGTGTTGTATGGAACACCTGGATCCCTCTTTAACAGTCTCCCTCAGAAACTCCTCGTGCGTTGTTGCTGAATAAACTCGTAGATAATCTATGCAGGCAATCTTAAGTTTCCACTGGAGTAACTGAAAGTTCAATTAATTAAAAACGTGTTATTGTGTGTGAGAAATAAAACAGTACGTGGTTTTCAGTCTGTTTCCTGGGATTCTGATAGTGCGGCCCGAGAGTTGAACATAAACTGATCTTTATTATTTTTCTATCTCAGACCTGGAGGTAAGGAAACTGATGACCAGATACCTGGTAACATAAAACATCAGTCACATTTCCTTTCAAAATAGTTCAACACTTTCTTTATTCTGGTCAAGATCAAACATGAAAGGTTGAAACTGATCCCTCGGGGGTGTCTTAGGTTCAAACCTCCAACTCGAAAAAAGTAAAGTTAGAGTTAAAGGCAAAATTCCAGTTTCCATGACATTAAGGCATATTGTAAACTATATAGTCAAATATGATCATACATTTTGGAGACATACTCGTAGCAGAGTATAATTTACATCAAGAAATACAATTACTCCTTACATCTTACATCAATCCCGTGCCGTTAAAAGCCAAATAGGATTCGCAAAGTAGTTCGCCAATTTTTCCTGTTTTCGACGAGCTTTTGAACATCATCAAGGGATTTTATGCCCACTAAACCGGCCTTTCTTAACAATGTCTTCTTTAGAGTTTCACGTGGTCGACCTCTTTTTCTTCGACCTGTTGTATACCACTTGATAACTTGTTTTGGGATTCTCTGATCGTTTCTTCTCATCATGTGACGGACATATGTCAATTTTCTTTTTCTGATCACCCATGAGACTGGTTGTTGTTCTGTGTTTTCTCTGTGTTGTTCTTGAATTCGTTCCACTTTATACCGAGTATTTTCCTTAGACCTTTGTTTTAAAAAGAGTCTAATTTGCTGTCGATTTCTTTAGTTCTTTTCCAGCTTTCGCATGCATAAATGAGGGTATATTACACTTGAATTGAATAATCTTAGTTTGGTTTTTGTGCTTAAAACTTGTGAATGCCGTACGTTCTCAAGATTCTTGAATGTCAATACTGCTTTTACAATTCTAACTTCCTTTCTGGTGTCACCATCCTGATTTATGTAGCTACATAGGTATGCATATTGGTTTACTTCTTCAACAGATGTTCCTTCCACGTATATTTTTAATTCTTAATTATTAGAAAGTTTCATTATTTTTGCTAGTCAGTGAAAACGGTATCTGTTTTTCTTGCATTAAATTCACATTGCCACTGATAAGAGTTATGTCATCTGCAAAATCAAGATCTTCTAGTTGTGTCTCATGTAACCAATCAATGCCCGTTTTACCTGTGCAGCATTCTTTTCGTTATGAAGACTATGACAATTCCAGACAGTAAGGGAGGTAATATACATCCTTGTTTCACGCCTGCTTGAAACTCATTCTTTCTTCTGTGTTGACTGCACAAACATATCCGTTGTAGAGATCCTTAATGATGTTGACAATTTTAAATGGTATACCATGCAGTCTTAAAATTCTCTACAATGAATCTCTATGAATGCTATCAAATGCGTTGTTAAAGTCTATGAAGTTCAAGATTAACGGTTTTTGTTTTTCAATATATTCTTCAAGTATTATTCTTAGAGTAAAGATCTGGTTGAAACAGCTTCTCCCTTTTAAAAATCCTGCTTGTTCTATTCTCACTGCAGTGTCCACTCTTTAAATAACAGACAAACATTCACAAAGTAAAAAAAAAACAAAACTGAACAAACCTTCTCCACACCGTTACAAGCAGCACAGAACTTGTTATAGTACATCACATTCGTGTCGTTATCAGTCACTCGAGCTACGGTATCCATGGCGATTTCAGCTTCTGGAACATCAGACTCACACTTACGAATCACTTCCTTGGAAACATTCACATCCGGAGAACATGATCTAATAAATAGATATTCGTCACATTCTACATTTGGAGCTGGTTTCTTGGTGCTAAGTTCTGTGAACAGAGACTTTGTAGACGTGTCCTTCATCATAGAAGCCTCGGTCACAGAAACAGTCATGTTGCTCCAAGAAGTTTTTGAAGTTGTTTCATGATCGTTGTTTTCAGAATAAGATGTTTTGGTGTACTTCATATTTCCCTGATCTTTGACCCAAGGTGGAGGAATATATGGCTCAGATACATCCGGGCAACAAATCCCATAGAATTCACAATCTGGTTTTTTACATATACACGGAAAAGAAGCCAACTCAGAACAGTCAGGGGAATGCATCCTTTTCCAATTACCATTTTGACATCTTATTGGGAAGTAACTGTCTATAAATGTTTTAACAGACATTACAGTCTTATCCCACATGTAATAAATAAGATTAGGTTTCTCTGAAAGCGAGATATTCTTGCTTGTGTTAGACTTGCTAACATTTTCATATGATGGCGGTGCTGAATTTCGTGTCGTTGGCAGTGTGTTTTCATTGGTCACTGTTTCGTTGTCTCTTATACTGGTCGCCTCTTGCGTTGTACAGTGAGACTCCGGATAAAGAGTTTGTGGAAGAGTTTTATGAAGCAGAGCAATGATAACAAGGAGCTCTATAAAACGCCACATTGTTCTTTTCTTCGTTTTTACGGCAATAGTATGGTTTCTAGTAAACTGATAATATTGAACAACAACCAGTCTCACGGGTGATCAGGAAAAGGAGATGGACATATGTTGGTCACTTGATGAGAAGAAATGATCAGAGAATCCCAAAACAAGCTATCAAGTGGAACACAACAGGCCGAAGAAAAAGGGGCAGACCGGGTGAAACTCTAAAGAGGACATTATTAAGAGAGGCCAAGTTAACAGGCATAAAATCCTTTGATGAGGTTGTAAGACTCGCCAAAGACAGGAAAAATTGGCGAACTACTTTGCGAGCCCTATGTGACGTCTAACGGCACGGGAAGGATATAAGATATAAGATAAGATAAGATTGTCCGCGTGGACATTAAAGGAACATCAGTGTCATACTGTACAAATAATCAAAAAGGTAGGAACAGCTTTCTCAATTAACGAGCACACACTTGTGACGTTGTAAACTTATACAACAATTACCAGCACCAACTGACCACTGAGAAGAGTCAAATCTGTTATTCCATTAAAACTTTGCTGTACTGAATCATGAATAAATGTATGTTTCTTGAAAGAAAATTGTCTAGGAAATCAAATCAAAGCTGTAAAATGTGACTGAAGCTTTCTAGAAGTTATTTGTTTTCTTTATAAGCAATGTTATAAATGGTCTAGCATTTCCTGAACACTTGATACGGTCATTATTTCTTCTTTTGTTGGATGGGGTCGGGGGGTATTATTCTGTTATCATGGGATGACTTTAGGCTATCATCCTTTGTGGTCAAACTGTAGGAGTAAAGTGATTAAAAAAGCGAATATACAGAGTGACATAGAGCAGAGTGACATAGAGCAGAGTGACATAGAGCCGAGTGACATAGAGCCGAGTGACATAGAGCCGAGTGACATAGAGCAGAGTG
Organism: Achatina immaculata; assembly: GCA_009760885.1. Lineage (NCBI taxonomy): Eukaryota > Metazoa > Mollusca > Gastropoda > Stylommatophora > Achatinidae > Lissachatina > Lissachatina immaculata. Next base: position 16,244,492 of record CM019697.1, on the reverse strand, counting down.
ACATAGAGCCGAGTGACATAGAGCCGACTGACACATTGTGATAAACATTAGAATTGAAACAAGAGAATTCATTAAACCCACCTATAAATAGAATAGAGCATGTTTGTGTTTCTGGAAGTGGCAGTACACGAGACTTTGTAGACGTGTCCTTCATCATAGAAGCCTCGGTCGCAGAAACAGACATGTTGCTCCAAGAAGTATTTGAAGTTGTTTCATGATCGTTGTTTTCAGAATAAGATGTTTTGTTGTACTTCATATTTCCCTGATCTTTGACCCAAGGTGGAGGAATATATGGCTCAGATACATCCGGGCAACAAATCCCATAGAATTCACAATCTGGTTTTTTACATATACACGGAAAAGAAGCCAACTCAGAACAGTCCGGGGAATGCATCCTTTTCCGATTACCATTTTGACATCTTATTGGGAAGTAACTGTCTATAAATGTTTTAACAGACATTACAGTCTTATCCCACATGTAATAAATAAGATTAGGTTTCTCTGAAATCGAGATATTCTTGCTTGTGTTAGACTTGCTAACATTTTCATATGATGGCGATACTGAATTTCGTGTCGTTGGCAGTGTGTTTTCATTGGTCACTGTTTCGTTGTCTCTTATACTGGTCGCCTCTTGCGTTGTACAGTGAGACTCCGGATAAAGAGTTTGTGGAAGAGTTTTATGAAGCAGAGCAATGATAACAAGGAGCTCTATAAAACGCCACATTGTTCTTTTCTTCGTTTTTACGGCAATAGTATGGTTTCTAGTAAACTGTGATAATATTGAACAACAACCAGTCTCACGGGTGATCAGGAAAAGGAGATGGACATATGTTGGTCACTTGATGAGAAGAAATGATCAGAGAATCCCAAAACAAGCTATCAAGTGGAACACAACAGGCCGAAGAAAAAGGGGCAGACCGCGTGAAACTCTAAAGAGGACATTATTAAGAGAGGCCAAGTTAACAGGCATAAAATCCTTTGATGAGGTTGAAAGACTCGCCAAAGACAGGAAAAATTGGCGAACTACTTTGCGAGCCCTATGTGACGTCTAACGGCACGGGAAGGATATAAGATATAAGATAAGATAAGATTGTCCGCGTGGACATTAAAGGAACATCAGTGTCATACTGTACAAATAATCAAAAAGGTAGGAACAGCTTTATCAATTAACGAGCACACGCTTGTGGTGTTTCGGTGTGAACCTTAAATATGTGTAAACTTATACAACAATTACCAGCCCCATACTGACCACGGAGAATAGTCAAATCTGTTATTCCATTAAAACTTTGCTGTACTGAATCATGAATACATTTATGTTTCGTGAAAGAAAATTGTCTAGGAAATAAAATCAAAGCTGTAAAATGTGACTGAAGCTTTCTAGAAGTTATTTGTTTTCTTTATAAGCAATATTATAAATGGTCTAGCATTTCCTGAACACTTGATACGGTCATTATTTCTTCTTTTGTTGGATGGGGTCGGGGGGTATTATTCTGTTATCATGGGATGACTTTAGGCTATCATCCTTTGTGGTCAAACTGTAGGAGTAAAGTGATTAAAAAAGTCAATATACAGAGTGACATAGAGCCGAGTGACATAGAGCCGAGTGACATAGAGCCGACTGACACATTGTGATAAACATTAGAATTGAAACAAGAGAATTCATTAAACCCACCTATAAATAGAATAGAGCATTTTTGTGTTTCTGGAAGTGGCAGTACACGTGTCTCTGTAGCTCGTCATCAATGACAGCAATCTCGTATACAGAAACTTGTTTGAAATATCATCATAGGTTAACGTGATCTTTCAAGAAAAGGTTCGGGACAGTAAAGCTAGAAGGGTGAGAAGGCTAGGTGATGTCACCGGAACGAAAGATAACACAAGTGAACAATCGCTGAATGACAGTCATACTGTTTCTTTCCGTGTGGACTGTAGCCCCATCCTGTTGAGAAGAAAGGAGTTTTGATTCAAGTCCATGGAAGTCTAGGTGCTGCACGAGAAAAGGATTCGAACATAGTGATGTAACCATCTGATTTTACATTCACAGTTTTTTCTCTGTTGTCAGCAGATAAATACAGCCCAGCAATCATAAAGTCCACGATTCTAATCACAGTAGCTTTCAAGAGCACACCTCCTTTTTCTGGCAACTCCTGAAGGCTCACAGGTGATCAGAATATCATATTTTGTTTATTGAAAACTGAATCCCGACAAATGAAAGTGAGCTTGGTAGGTCATCAACAAAGTGTTCAAGCCAAGCATGGCAGTACAAAATTCAGCTCACGTTTCCTTACCTCTGCTAAAAGTTGTTGAGCAGTTTGGATACTGTCTGGATAAAACCTGATCTCCTTTGGATACTGTCTGGATAAAACCTGATCTCCTTTGGATACTGTCTAGATAAAACCTGATCTCCTTTGGATACTGTCTGGATAAAACCTGATCTCCTTTGGATACTGTCTGGATAAAACCTGATCTCCTTTGGATACTGTATGGATAAAACCTGATCTCCTTAGGATACTGTCTGGATAAAACCTGATCTCCTTTGGATACTGTCTGGATAAAATCTGATCTCCTTTGGATACTGTATGGATAAAACCTGATCTCTTTCAGCATAAACCTTACATCTCTTCTGGTTACAATCACAGTGTGAGATTGCTGGCCGTGAACTATGATGACTGCGTTGAAAAGATTCTCCCACTCTGTAAGTTCTCGAGAGTCTGTACAGTTTGTGGAATGTTTCTCGCTTGACACACTACCTGTTTCCTGGAATTCATTCATCTTCGCCAGTGTCACATTCAGAGGCAGTACCTGGCCATGCCGATCAACATTAAAAGGACGTATAAATCGACACTGTACTTTAGATACAGAACCACAAAAATAAGATTTTTAAGGGCATGCATCTTTCCCATCGCAACATATGCCTGTGAGACCTGGACACTTAACAAAACAGCTGAGAAATACATAAATGCCTTTGAATGTAAATGCTACAGAAGAGTTCTCCAAATATCGTGGACACAAAAAAGAACAAATATATCTATACTACAAGAGCTTAATATTGAAGAAGGCTGGCTAGTAAAGAGGATTAAAGAGAGAAAACTTAAATATTTTGGACACATTAAACGTCATGATAATTTAGAGAAGACCGTATTGGAAGGATACATAATGGGAAAAAGAAATAGAGGAAGACCGAAACGAAGATGGCTGCAAGACATCGTTGACGATCTGGAAATGGATGCAGCAGCAACAGGCCATCTTGCTCACAACCGAGAGGCCAACAGGAGTGCTGTTTGGGAGGCAAAGTTCCGCAAGGGACATGCAAAGGAATGAATGAATGAATGACTTTAGATATAGATTTTGTTAGTAGTTATGGTTATGGTTTATGGTCTGGATCATCATCATTGCACTACTGACATGCCCATAGATGCACCTCTCAACATACCCATCAGCGTAGTGCCGGTTCTGTGGTGGTTGATAAATCTTCCCTTGCTTCCAGTTCCTGGCCGTGCCAATCTGTATTCTCAGCTCTCTCAGTCTAACAAGCCATGTAGATTCGATGCGTTCCAAGTCCTCCACTCTGCCTCTCTCTCTCTCTCTCTCTCTCTCTCTCTCTCTCTCTCTTTCTTTCTCTCTCTTTATCTAAGCGCACTAACAATTTCAGCTCGATCCAGCTATCTGCGATGATAATAAAGCCAGCTAATCTATCAGCTCTCTCATTCCCTTGGGTACCTGTATGTTTAGAGACATAGATGAAGACGACTCTGCGAATATTTGATTTCTTCAGGGACTCAAGCCACTGCCTGCATACAGAAACTACCTGGAGGTTCCGGATCATACTCATTAAATCAGTATGCAGACACCAGTATATTCCTGTGACTCTAGCCAGACGAATGCGTTCGTCGCCGCCATCACCTCCCTCGTCATGCTGCTTGTGGTCATAGCGAATAAGCCGCTGGTTCTGGATTGCTTAGTCCACTGAGCATGCTGTGAATGCCCATGCACTCCTTTGGTGTCCTGCTATGGATCCCTCTGTGCAAATAAAACATCTGTCTCACTGGATTTTTCACTAATAAGGTCGCTGATCTCTGCATCCAGAGCAAGTGGATTGTCAAGCACGACAATGCAAGAGAAGGTGTCCCTGAACGCTGGAGGTACAGGTACCAATTCCTCTTCGAGGTTGATATTGTTAAGCTCACCGACCTGCTTTATAACATCTTTCTACACGGCCGATCCATGATATGGCCCTCTTTAGCCTCCCACCCTTTTCTTTGAGGAGCGCTTGGTTTCGTAGTAAAACCGACCAGCGCTGGTACGGGACATGCGGTACGATCCAGTGCAACTGAGTCAGTTAACATGTCATCTGTTTATTTCAAACACCACCCTAACAACCAGTCCACGTGTCAAGGTCGAGTCAATTCTAATTTTAAAAATGTTAATTAGTTCGGCCCCAGTTAAAACATAAAAAGAAATAATGGATTTTTTTTTTAAAATCACCCATGCGTAGTTTAAATAAGAAAGTATTTTATTTTTACTCCTATCATTTTTTTTCCTTGACCGGTGACAATTAATTCTTAGCAGTTAAATAAATTCATGAAAATACTAACGGTACAAGTACTTTAAGAATTTAGTTTTTTTTTAATACAAGGCTTTATATGGCAGAGATAAATATTAGCCTCCTCTTGTACGCGTAGAATTTTTGTTTAAACTAAAGAATAAATAAAAGCGTAAACATTGGAAGAACAAACAAAAGTAACAGTTATTTTCATTCTTCTGCAGGTTTTAATCATGGACATAAATCTTCTCATACAGCAGCCTTGTTTGCAATATAAAACCACAAAATCTTTGATAATTAATAATAATATTTTGTTTCCGTATGTGGGAAAATAGTTTCATTAAAATGTAAACTCTCAAGTTGTTTTAATCTTTGTTGTAGTTACAGACTACAAGAACTTTGTGTGATAAATGTTAGACTATAACGAATTAAGAAAACACTCATCCAGAGCTAATGTTGACTAAGAAAACAAGAAGTCTGCACAAAGTGAGGCAGAATGAAAGAAATAATTTAGTGAGTATTCATTGATATGTGGCGCTACCAATCAACATGCAGCATTTGTACAAAGCACAAGAGGATGAAACAAAATCTCTTGCTTTATTTTTAATCATCGCTATTTTCTCATAAGAGAGGATTCGTAACCTCAGATCGCGACCTAAATTATGGTCGCAGAATGGTCTCGCGTAGTTACGAGAAGTCATGACAATACTCTAGTAGTTTATATTCTCACACCCAGATATTACAATTTCAACAATAGTGGTCGCTAACTTTCAATAAAATTTGTATTTGATTTGGGGTTTTTCTTGATTTTTTTAGTATTTCGTAAAATTTTGACAAATGCTTGGACAGTTTAGAAGTGACGTGTGCATATATCTTTTCTGATTAGTAGGAAAGTTACTTCACATCAAACACATTAGAAGCGAATGGCTTCATATAGTAGCAGAATCGTAAATCCAAAATATCATATCAGTATACTGACTGGACCACGCCGAAGTCCACGGAAATGAAAACAGCTAATCTACTAGCAGTAAGAGGATGGCCTCATCAAAATGGACAAGAAGAACTTACATACAACTCCTGTAACAGAATGTTATTCTCTAACAGATTGTTGCGAGAAACCTTGTTGTTGTGGTCAAATAGACCAGAGTTGAGAGGAGAGTTTTGTGTCAGAATGTTGTAGTGATAGGTCGTGATGTTCAGTTCTAGTAGGAATGTAGTTATTTTTTTAGTTCAGTATGCAAGTTTTGTTGGATTGTTTATGTTAGGACAAATGTATTGTAGTGGATGTATTGTTCCTTTTTGGAGAAAGGTCATAGTAACATGTAGATTGTGTGTTGATTGTCCCATTAGACAGAGATTTTCTCTTCCGCCGTCTCCTCGCTTTGTTCCCAGGCTTCCCCCATGCTACCTGAAGGAAACCCAGCAGAGACTGGTCCCTAGGGCTCTCCCCTCAGACCACTATATGGAGGTGGATGCTTCCGCCTCAGCAGTTCCTATGTCGGTGTATGATTTGCGACCTCGGCATAGGCGGAAGAAACGGATGAGAGCCGATATCTGCCATCAGTCTTAGAAGGAACACTGTCCTCACAGTGAAGATTATTTCCCTGAAGAGACTTCACCTAGTTCCGATTGCGATACGGAGATTGATCAGTTGTACGTCTCCGATCGTAAGCTCGTTGTGCCAATAGGGCAGATAATGGATACCGTGGATTTAGAAACGTTCACGATGAAAGATCTCCATAAGGCACTTATGGAAAAGTTCTCACTACTGGAACTGGATGATAGGAAGCAGTTCATAGAACATGTTGTGATCAACATATTAACTGTGCTTCATTCTACTGTATAGTTCGAAATCTAGAAGGATTTCTAGAAAAGCACAATAGACACTAGTTGGGTAGTGTTCTTCCAATAAGGAGTTCATCCTTTGCTCTTGTCCTATTTCTATGGCAGTAGAAACAGGTGGTGAAGTTCATAGAACTCATTATTAAAATGTTGTAAATATATATATATTTATGTTTGCACCACAAATGTTTAACGTACTTTTTTGTACAAATTGTGCGTGCACGAAATTGTTGTAGCTGCATAATGAACTTTGACTGAGTGTTATAGCTCACCTTTAGTGAGAGTTACCTGTTGAAGTTAGTAATTTTTTTGCAGATATTTGATGGCCAAATATCTACTTTTAGGGGGTGGGGAGATATTCTGTAACAGAATGTTATTCTGTAACAGAATGTTGTGAGAAACCCTGATTATTTTGTTTATGTGAAGCACGGTGAGAGTATCACGTGTTTCCCTGGCACAACTGAGTCACGTGATTTATGTTAGGCGGGATGTGTGAACGAGCTGAGAAGGGGCTTTGTGTCAGAATGTAGTAGTGATAGGTCGTGATGTTCAATTCTAGTAGGAATGTAGTTATTTTTTTTAGTTCAGTATGTAAGTTTTGTTGGATTGTCCTTGTTAGGACAAATGTATTGTAGTGGATGCATTGTTCCTTTTTGGAGAAAGGTCATAGTAACATGTAGATTGTGTGTTGATTGTCCCTTTATGGACAAGATTTGAATGTCTGACTTATTCCCATGGCGATGTTAGTCGCCCTGACATATTTCTTGTAATCATTTGTATTATTCTCATCAAGAGTACACTTCACATCAGTGCAACACCTATCTAACAAAAGGGCTTTCATCATTAAACCTTTTTTTTAATAATTGTGTCTGATGAATCCTATGATTATTGGATTCATGTTAAGTGTCAAATGTGGTGTAGAGTTGTCGATTTACATGTAACTGGTCATGTCGTGTATTGATCAGTAGTTGAGTTATTGTTATCTGGGTTATCTATTACATAGTGTATATCATTGTAACGTCTGTCGAGTCTCTGAGCCTATTGCTCATGTAAAATGTAAATATAATAGTACACAGTACATGAAGAAGGAATTCTGTTTTAGTAGGGCCGTGATACTGTTTTCTCCGTCCAAAATAAAATCGAAGAACAAGCCCACCATTTTATTTTCATCTAAAGCACAGGTCATGCATGACTAACTGAGCTACAAGTAACCATGGACACTGGATGTAAATCCCCTTAAAAGGCGAGTACATAACCAGTGTCAGAGTACTGTCTCTAAAAATACTGAAGGACATCTTGATGCTTAAAGCTGAACAAGTGTGAATATGTCTCCAGTGTAACCAACCAGTTCCCCAGGCCCAGCAATAGAGCTAGGTCTTCTTCAGTTTCTAGTACACTTCACCATCATAAATCCGGCTTCATAGGGACCTGTTGGATGCCGGATAATTTATTTTGACGGATTATTAATGATTACTTTAAAAACTCAACTAGAGGAGACAGGAATAAAAATAATAACCAAGTTACTGAATGACATTTACAACACTGGTTATATTCCCAGTGACCTGATTAAATCCACGTTTATGGCACTACCAAAGAAACCAGGTGCAAAGGAATGTGACGACCACCGGACTATCAGCCTCTCATGTCACATAACGAAGCTACTTCTGAGAATAATTATGAGAAGAACAAGGAAAAAGATAAAAATGGAAATAGCAGATGAACAGTTTGGATTTGCTGAAGGAAAGGGAACACACAATGCCATTTATGCTTTACGAACACTAACAGAAAGAGCTTTAGAAGTACAGAAAGATCTCTACTTATGCTTCATTGATTACACCAAGGCATTTGACAAGGTGAAACATAATGAAATTATTAAAATCCTTGAAGACATCAATATAGACGGCAAAGACCTGAGGATTGTAAAACATCTATACTGGCAGCAAGAAGCAGCAATTCGAGTTGAAAATAGAATTGGAAAATATCAACCTATAAAACAAGGGATGCGACAAGGATGTGTACTATCTACAGACCTTTTTTCTCTGTATAGCGAGAATATTATAAGAACAATCATCATAGAACCAGGCATAAACATTTTAGGATATAATATTAACAACCTTCGGTATGCTGACGACACAGTACTGATAGGTGAGAACCAACAAGACCTGCAAAATCTCTTGGATAAAGTCGCCAAAGAAAGTGAACAGAAAGGCCTTACTTTGAACATCAAAAAGACAGAGACTATGGTTATATCTAAGAAACAGAATCCACCAGCATGCAGTATTCAATTAAACGGAACTATTCTAAAGCAGGTGCAGAAATTCAAATACCTTGGAGCAGTAATAACTTCAGATGGGAAATGCAAAACATAAATTAGGAACAGAATAGGCCAAGCAAAGACTGCATTTCACAGAATGAGAAACATATTAACCAAGACATCCTTATCAATGAATATTAGAAAACGAGTCCTAAAATGCTATATTGAACCTATCTTGTTATATGGAAGTGAATCATGGACAATAGGCAAGTCTGCACAAAAATTAGTGGAAGCAGCAGAAATGTGGTTTATTAGAAGAATGCTGCGAATCCCCTGGACAGCAAAAATAACTAATGAAGAATGTAGGAGAAGAGCTGGAGAGACAAAAAACCTTGTCAAAAAGATAAGAGAGAGACAATGTACTTTCATAGGACATGCAATGAGAAGAGGGGGCATTGAAAATATTATAACAGGAAAAATAGAAGGAAAAAGATCAAGAGGAAGACCAAGAGAAATGATACTGGACAGTCTGACGGGATGGTGTGAGAGGAGATCACCAACTGAGCTGATGGCCTGCATGAATGATCGCGTACTCTGGAGAAGCATAATAGCCAACGCCAGTCGGCACGGCACATGATGATGATGATGACTTTAAAATACATTTAAACAAATAGCAAATCACTTCATCCTGCCTTTAAAATACTTTGTAAATCAGCACAGGTATGTTAATAAAGGATAAAGAAAAAGGAAATGGAAATCAAATGAAAATTTAACGAAATACAGGTAAAATATTGTAAAGTTTACAAGCACACCTAATTTTTTTATGTTTCTTTATGTCATAATCTGAATATGAGGAAATGCTCACACAAGCTTCGCTCAGACATGTCGCTGGTAAGATTTTTTAAAGTTCTACCTTAACTCTTATGGACAACGTAGGATGTTTTGTGGGTCACACCAAGAGACGCACAGTTTGTATTCATTAGAGCCATTACGGGCTAAAAGACAGCAGGTTATTGGAGCCATGACGGGCTAAATGACAGCAGGTTGGTAGAGTCATGACGGGCTAAATGGCAGAAGGATATTAGAGCCATGACTGGGGCTAAATGGCAGAAGGATATTAGAGCCATGTCAGGGGATAAATGGTAACAGGTTATTAGAGCCATGATCAGGACTAAATGACAGCAGGTTATTATAGCCATGACTGGGGCTAAATGTCAACAGGTTATTAGAGGCATGACGGGGGTTAAATGACAGCAGGTTATTAGAGCCATACGGGGGCTAAATGACAGCAAATTATTAGAGCCATGACCGGAGATAAATGATAGCAGGTTATTATAACCATGACTGGGGCTAAATAACAACAGGTTATTATAGCTATGTAGGAGGCTAAATGACAACATTTTATGAAAGCCATGACTGAGTTTAAATGATAGCAGGTTATTAAAGACATGACTGGAGCTAAATGACAGCAGGTTATTAGAGCCATGATCGAGGCTAAATAACAACAACTTCTTAGAGCCATGACCGGGGCTAAATGACAGCACGTTATTAGAGCCGACGAGAAATGTGATTTTTTTTTTGGTCTGTAAATGATGTGATCGTATATACTGCTGGCCAGTCATTGTAATATGTGCTAGTCCTGGAATATTGTGACATCTTTCAATGTATTTTGCGTTAGTCCTCGAAAACTGAGTCATTTTCATTTCACTGATCATTATTATGTGTTAAGCTCACGTGGAGTTTTTATGCTCTTGACTTCACATATATTTCCATGCCATATATTTTGGTGTTTGATATAATGTGCTAATTCTAAATTAATCTTTTCATGCTTCATGATCATCACTATGCGTTAATAACATCAACTGCCATCAAAATAACTGTTTTCCTTGATGTTTTGTTCGCGAGTTTTTGTGTTCCTTAGTGGAATAAATTGATATAAATGTCTTAAATCATTGAATGAATGTCCATGTTGGTTGTGTTGTTTTTGTGAGGTTAGAACTGTTGCTCAGTTCAAGCAAAGATTTACAGTAAGTAATCATCAAGATGAGCCACGAAAGATCTGGGGGAAGAAGATTGACAAAAAAATTACTGCGTTTAGATAACTGATTTAAAAAAAGGTAAGGATATAGAATGACTCTCACAGTAGTACTTCAAACAAGACAATCGGTTCCTTCTCAGTTTTACAATTTCTCAACCTGATTCCACAGAACCATAGAGTTCCATGACGGATCTGCATGTGTTCCGCAAGAGATCGTGACTGAAAAATCTCTTCTAGGCACTTTTAGCTAAACCCTATGGTCCCGTCAACGCCCACATTTGAGTGACCCTAACTCTAGCCTTATCCTGTTATTTTCTAAACTCTGCGCTGTCATGAAGAAAGTCCCATTCAATTCAAGCCGGTTATTTGCATACACCTGTTGTCTGACTTGTTTTCAACATTTATGAATATTCATTCATTCAACTTTCCGAGCCACTGCGGCTCATTGCAGCAAAGAAGACTTGTCTCCCTGCCTCTCTGTTCTTAGTCTTCTCCTGCCAACTTCCCGGTCAGAGAGCTCGTGGGTCTTCTTTCAGATTGTCACGCATCCGTTGTCTCGGTCTGCTCGTGGTCTGTCTCCGTTCATCACTTCTGTGTAAGCCCGTTTTGTCTGTCTAATCTCGTCCATCTTTTCCAAGATTTATGAATATAAAAGAAAGAAACTAATTTCTAGAAAGGTAAGTAAGCATGTTTTTCTTTTTGTCCACGACAAAAGAGTTAAAAGATCATTTTTAGTTCTCCAGAAGGGAAAACACATGCCACGCCATTAGCACATGCCAGGAAACGCAGGCCATGCCTGAGCAGCAACTTGCATGTCATACATTTATTATTCTTCTGAGGACGGAGGAATCTGCTGAATAAAATCAATGTCTTTCTGCCGACGCCAGTCATTTTAGTGGAGTTGTTGTCATTTTTTGGCGGTGGGGGAGGTGTGTAAGGGGGTGACAATGGAAGTGATTACTGGGGGAAAGGAAAGGGAGGACGATGAGACGATGACGATAATAGTTGAGAGAAAGAGGAATGATGGAAGAAGATATAAAATGAAGGATGAAGGGCGTTAAATATTTTAATATAGAGGTTCTGTGGGGGGGGGGGGATTAAATATTTTAAAATAGAGGTTATGTGGGGGGGGGGGGGTAAAATATTTTAATATAGAGGTTCTGTGGGGGCTAAATATTAATATATATTACAAGAGTTAAGTGCGGGCAATATATAAATATACATTACAAGAGTTAAGTGTAGGGCAAAATATAAATATACATTACAAGAGTTAAGTGTAGGGCAAAATATAAATATACATTACAAGAATTAAGTGTAGGGCAAAATGTAAATATACATTAAAAGAGTTAAGTGGAGCAAAATATAAATATACATTACAAGAATTAAGTGTAGGGCAAAATATAAATATACATTACAAGAGTTAAGAGGAGGCAAAATATAAATATACATTACAATAGTTAAGTGGAGGCAAAATATAAATATACATTACAAGAGTTAAGTGGAGGCAAAATATAAATATACATTACAAGAGTTAAGTAGAGGCAAAATGTAAATATACATTACAAGAGTTAAGTGGAGGCAAAATATAAATATACATTACAAGAGTTAAGTGGAGGCAAAATATAAATACATTACAAGAGTTAAGTGGAGGCAAAATATAAATATACATTACAAGAGTTAAGTGGAGGCAAAATATAAATATACATTACAAGAGTTAAGTGGAGGCAAAATATAAATATATATTACAATAGTTAAGTGGGGGACAACCAGTTTGGGAAAGGCTGGACTATACAAAAATAGGACATGAAATCTCAACTTTCAGAGTAAGGATACGTAATTTCAACTGACTTACTGTTCTAACCTTATCTATCTTTGATTATAATACATAAAACTACATAAACTTCTTCATCTAAGGATGTTAATATTCCTGTTGATTTTTCAAACTGAAAGAAAAACTAGACTTTGGTACTAAAGTTACACTTGTTTGTGTGTGGTAATCATCAGACAGAAGCGGTCACACTGTTTCACAGACTGAAGCTTTATTATCTTTCAAATATAAATCCATACATTTAACTTCGGATATTTTTTTTATTTGAACTGATTACTATTATGGCAGCCAGGTTATCCACTTTAGATGATTTTATAGCTGAAAATTTCATGAAGAAGAAATAAAACCTCCACAAAAATGGGCTTTTAGATCATGCGCTGTTTTTCAGATGAAATGAAACACTCTCATTTAGATATGAGATTTGGCACTATAGACTATGTGAAACTTAGATATCTTTGGTGATTGCATGAATTTTTTAGCATTCTTGTAGAGGTTTCTGGCCGTGTTACTTTTCATATAATGAAAATTCTTCGTGGCTTGTTTATGCACGCCTATTCCCTGGAGAAGAACTTTTTCAAAACGTTGTCCAGGAAGATAGTAGGCTCAACAATAACAGTCTCTGACTTCCTGTGAACATTTTACAATATTGTATTGCTTTTCACAATCTAAAATGAGCATTAGAAATTTTGATTACTATTTTTTTTCTTGTATTCTGAATAAAATGCAGACGCCAAAGGCATATCCTGAACATGGTATACACTCCATTTGTCTTATTCTTCATAGCTGGTATTTTATTTTTCATAACTAGTGTTTTATATTTCGTAGCTGATGTTTTATTCTTCATAGCTGATGTTTTATACCTCATAGCTGGTGTTTTAACATTGGTAGCAGATACTTCAACGTATATGTTGTGCAGTTCCTCATATGACAAGGTTATAGGAATTAAGCAATAATTTTTGCTAAATGTCCTTTTTTTTTGGTCCCAAACGTAATCCTCTTCAGCCTACAACAGTACCGAGAATTTTAATGCTCGTTCCCTACAAGCGTTAACTGTCTCATGATGTTTTCCCTCTTACAAGCAATAGTACTAACAATTAGTATGATAGCTCAGGTTCGTGGCTTGCCTGTATGTTCTGTTCGTCTTCTATCCATGCAACATCAGTCATTTAGGGTGCACCTTTGAACGATAAAGACCACCGACTCACATTGCACCCGGATTCTCACAACCAGCTTCCCATAAACGTATTCTTCTGTCGAACACAACTGTCTCTTTAGCTCTTTCACACACTTAGATCGCATCCCTGAGTACCTCCGTCCTCTACCCTGTCCTACAATATGTCATAGTACCTCCGTCCTCTACCTTGTCTTACAATATGTCATAGTACCTCCGTCCTCTACCCTGTCTTACAATATGTCATAGTACCTCCGTCCTCTACCCTGTCTTACAATATGTCATAGTACCTCCGTCCTCTACCCTGTCTTACAATATGGCATAGTACCTCCGTCCTCTACCCTGTCCTACAATATGGCATAGTACCTCCGTCCTCTATCCTGTCTTACAATATGGCATAGTACCTCCGTCCTCTACCCTGTCTTACAATATGTCATAGTACCTCCGTCCTCTACCCTGTAATACAATATGGCATAGTACCTCCGTCCTCTACCCTGTCCTACAATATGGCGTAATAAGTCGCCAGAAGTAGTTAATGAGTGACAACGATTAAGCTGTTGATATGGTTTGAAAGAGAATCAGTTGAGTGTTCGTGAATGGCCTTGTATATACAGGTATGCACCGTCGGCTTAACTACAGCTTGCCTTAATAATCGAGCTCCAACTGACCGAACAAACTAGCGTCCAGAAGCAGACGTAAGGACAACATGTGCTTCGCGCATTATGTAAGCAGGCAGGTGCAGTAAGGTCTTATTTGACTTGTGTTGCTGTTTAAGTGGCATTTAAGATCATTACGTGCACGCCCTCAAACAGGTTCTACACATGATCCCAAAAGACAAAGGAAATGCTCCCAAGAGACAAAGGAAATGCCCCAAGAGACAAAGGAAATGCTCCCAAGAGACAAAGGAAATGCTCCTAAGCAACAAAGCAAAATACCAGACATTGAAACTAAATTACATGTTATAAAAACACGAAAAAAAACATATTAGATTTCTGATGCGAATTCAGGATCGCACATTACACAATTTTGACTATACTCAAAGATAAATGTGAGATGTTAGAGACAGTAAATAGATCAGCACTCTTAAAAGGAACCAGAATAAGGAATCATCTAAATGGATCCATAACGAAAAAGTTACTAATGGCCTGGATACTGCATGAGGTGTAAGGAATGGATTAAGCTCATAGTTACTTGGGTTGATTGGCACCCCTACAGCGTAGAAAATGGTCAGAGATAGGCTAGTACTGGAAGTGCGCAATTCTGAGAGGCCCGTCTCAGGCCAAGTATATAAAGAAAAGACAGTAGAATTTTAATCGGTCGGGACTTTGTAAGCCGAGCACGTGTGAGGCTAACGACCGGGGGAGCCACGTTATTGTTCACGAACAAACGAGAAATTTATTCGTCAGATGAGAACCAAAATCTGTTAGGTTAATATGGATTTTTATTATGTAATGTGGATAATGTGGATACCAGGCGGGTCAGAGGCGCCTTAAAACCTCTCGCTCCCGCTGCCTTGCGGGTAGGACAGGGAGTCCAAAGGCTAGCGGAGAGTCCGTACACAAAGCGACAGAAGGCAACGGGAAACCACGGTTGTAGCTCCCAAGAATAGTTATGCTTGATCGATTCACCATGAACGACGTTAAGGGATGTTCCTCCGGAACAGCCTCGTCCGGTAGGGCAGCTCACGAGCCACAGGTGAGGCCAGATCGTTATCAAGCTACTGGTGGCAAAACTAACAAGTTCAAAATAGCAACATGGAATGTTATAAATTTATTCCAGGCTGGAAAATTAGAAAATGTAAAGATGGAAATGGAAAGGATGGAGATCAACATATTAGGAATGAGTGAAGTTAGATGGACAGGTGCAGGGAAGATAAACTCAGATAAATATACAATAATATATTCAGGAAGTGAGAAACATGAACGAGGAGTAGGAATTATATTTGATAAACAAACGGCAAGGACAAATGTAGGATATTTGAACATCTCGGACCGAGTCCTGCTAGCCCAACTGAAAGGACAACCAATAAACATAAATATTATACAAGTGTACACTTCAACATCTGAAAGCTCTGAAGAAGATATACAGCTATTTTATATTGAGATAGAGACAGCACAAAAACACACAAAGTCACATGAAGTTACCATAGTGATGGGAGATTTTAATGCCAAAGTTGGTAAAGGAAGAACTTCAGACATCGTTGGTGACTATGGACTGGGGGAGAGGAATGACAGAGGTTATAAATTAATTGAATGGGCAGGAATACACAGCATGGTTGTAGGAAATACCTGGTTTAAACAACATCCTCGAAGACTGGCAACGTGGTGCAGTCCAGACAAAAAGACTTTTAACCAGATAGACTACATATTAATCAACAAAAGATTCCGCAATGCATTACTGACAACAAAAACCATGCCAGGAGCTGACTGCAATAGTGACCATGATCCACTCTGTGGAAAAGTTAGAATAAAACTAAAGAAAGCAGACAGAAAAGTGAGAAACATCAAACTGTATACAGAACTTCTTAAAATTGACCAAGAACTACGAGAACAATACAAAGTTATTATAACAAATAGATACAATGCAATAGCAAAGATAAATAGTATAGATGAACAATGGGAAATGTTAAGAGATTCTATCCACCAATCTGTTAAGGAGATAATACCACCAAAAAAAGAAGCCCCTAAAAATAAATGGATGACATACGACATCTTAGGACTGATGGACAAGAGGAGAAGTAAAAATAACGAGGAAAAATATAGCAAGATAAATAAAGAAATAAGACGCTAATGCAGAGAAGCAAGTTACTGAATGACATTTACAACAGTGGTTATATTCCCAGTGACCTGATTAAAACCACATTTATAGCACTACCAAAGAAACCAGGTGCAAAGGAATGTGACGACCACCTTACTACCAGCCTCTCATGTCACATAATGAAGCTACTTCTGAGAATAATTATGAGAAGAACAATGAAAAAGATAAAAATGGAAATAGCAGATGAACAGTTTGGATGTGTTGAAGGAAAGGGAACACACAATGCCATTTATGCTTTACGAACACTAACAGAAAGAGCTTTAGAAGTACAGAAAGATCTCTACTTATGCTTCATTGATTACACCAAGGCATTTGACAAGGTGAAACATAATGAAATTATTAAAATGCTTGAAGACATCAATATAGACGGCAAAGACCTGAGGATTGTAAAACATCTATACTGGCAGCAAGAAGCAGCAGTTCGAGTTGAAAATAGAATTGGAAAATATCAACCTATAAAATAAGGGGTGCGACAGGGATGTGTACTATCTCCAGACCTTTTTTCTCTGTATAGCGAGAATATTATAAGAACAATCATCACAGAACCAGGCATAAAAATTGGAGGATACAATATTAACAACCTTCGGTAAGCTGACGACACAGTACTGATAGCTGAGAACCAACAAAACCTGCAAAATCTCTTGGATAAAGTCGCCAAAGGAAGTGAACAGAAAGGCCTTACTTTAAACATAAAAAAGACAGAGACTATGGTTATATCTAAGAAACAGAAACCACCAGCATGCAGTATTAAATTAAACGGAACTATTCTAAAGCAGGTGCAGAAATTCAAATACCTTGGAGCAGTAATAACTTCAGATGGGAAATGCAGAACAGAAATTAGGAACAGAATACGCCAAGCAAAGACTGCATTTCAGAAAATGAGAAATATATTATGCAACCCATCTTTATCAATGAATGTTAGAAAACGAGTCCTAAAATGCTATATTGAACCTATCTTGTTATATGGAAGTGAATCATGGACAATAGACAAGTCTGCACAAAAATCATTGGAAGCAGCAGAAATGTGGTTTATTAGAAGAATGTTGCGAAACACCTGGACAGCAAAAAGAACTAATGAAGAATGTATGAGAAGAGCTGGAGAGACAAAAAACCTTGACAAAAAGCTAAGAGAGAGACAATGTACTTTCATAGGACTTGCAATGAGAAGAGGAGGCATTGAAATTATTATAACAACATGAAAAATAGAAGGAAGAAGATCAAGAGGAAGACCAAGAGAAATGATACTGGACAGTCTGACGGGATGGTGTGAGAGGAGATCACCAACTGAACTGATGACCTGCATGAAGGATCGGGTACTCTGGAGAAGCATAATAGCCAACGCCAGTAGGCACGGCACATGATGATGATGATGAATGTGGATGAATGCAATCTGTGCTGTGGGGTCCCTCGATCAGTCCCGATCCACCTAGGTAAAAATTTTTGCTGGTGAATGTGTTATAAGAGATAATGAATAATCATAACTCAGTGAAGGTGTAATAGTTCTATGTAAGATGTTGATATTCTTTTGAGTAATGGCGAAGTTGTTTTTATTTGCACTTACAAATTTTATTAGTGATTTTTATGCATATACGTTTGAATATATTCTTGCCAGTTAGCTGCGCGGTTACAAGCTAAATCGAGCCCATATATAAAGGGACAATGGTTATAGTGATTTATGTTGATAACATATAAATTGATGATTCATTTCTTGATTTTTTCTTAACTGTGCAAATTGATGTTGTAAAAATAGAAGCTTATGATTATTTGAAGAATTGTTTAATTGTGTTTTCTTTCCATTTTATTTAACGGGTCAATGTGTATTGTATAATCACCATTCCAACCATTCATTCAGTCATTCATCTGCATGTTCCTTGGGGAACTTTGCCTCCCAAAAAGCATTCCTGTAGGCCCCTCGGTTGTGAGCAAGATGACCTGCTGCTGATGCATACATTTTGCAAATAAACAACGATGTCTTGCAGCCATCTTCTTCTTGGTCTTCTTCTCTTTCTTTTTCTCTTTATGTACCCTTCCAGGACGGTCTTCTCTAGATTATCATGACGTTTAATGTGTCCAAAATATTTAAGTTTTCTCTCTTTAATCCTCCTTACTAGCCAGCCTTCTTCAATATTAAGTTCTTGTAGTATGGATCTATTTGTTATTTTTTTGTGTCCATGATATTTGAAGAACTCTTCTGTAGCATTTACATTCAAAGGCATTTATGTGTTTCTCAGCTGATTTTTTAAGTGTCCAGGTCTCACAGGCATATGTTGCAATGTGAAAGATGCATGCCCTTAAAAATCTTATTTTTGTGGTTCTGTCTGTTCCTCTCCACAGATTCTTAATTGTTTTACTTTCTGAAGAGTGATAGATGTCCTCCTTTTAATTTCCATCATTGTATCTCCATTATTCAGTGTGTATTCGAAAAATACACATAGAAGTGACAGATATTGAAGAAATCAATCAATTTGCATACCTTGGCAGCTACATAGACCAGGATGGTGACAATAGAAAGGAAGTTAGGATCAGAATTGCAAAAGCAGCATCAATCTTCAAGAACCTTGAGAACATATGGAATTCAAAAGTTATAAGCACAAAAACCAAGTTAAGACTATTCAATTCAAATGTAATATCCACCCTCATTTATGCATGCGAAAACTGGAAAACAACTAAAGAAATAGAAAAGAAATTAGACTCTTTTGAAAACAAATGCCTAAAGAAAATACTCGGCATCAAGTGGAATGAATTCAAGAACAATGCAGAGATAAGACAGATGACTGAACAACAACCAGTCTCATGGGTGATCAGGAAAAGGAGATGGACATATGTTGGTCATTTGATGAGAAGAAATGATCAAAGAATCCCAAAACAAGCTATCAAGTGGAACACAACAGGCCGAAGAAAAAGAGTCAGACCGCGTGAAACTCTAAAGTAAAAAGAAAGTAAAAAAGGACATTATTAAGAGAGTCGAAATTAACAGGCATACAATCCTTTGATGAGGTTAAAAGACTCGCCGAAGACAGGAAAAATTGACGAACTACTTTGCGAGCCCTATGTGACGTTTAACGGCACGGGAAGGATATAAGATATAAGATATCTCCATTATTAGTTAGTAGTGATCCAAGATATTCAAAACTCACCAATTCTTCAAATTTTTCCTCACTGATACATATTTCAGATGCCTTGTTTGTTTTCTTAGTTGTCATCAAATTAGTTTTCTTCGTATTAAAATAGAGGTTTTTCTTTTCACTGTTCTTACGGACTGACATAATTAGTTTTTAGATTCCTTTTTGTGTTGTGGACAGTAATACTTTATCAACAGCATATGTAATCTCTGGTATTTCATAACCTCCAATTGTTATGGCATCTTAATATTTGTCGTCTACGTCTTCTCAAGCAGCACAAACAATAGACATACCTGAAGCAAAAACGGAGCTAAACATCAATACAGGACCAATAACAATAAATGAAGTAAAGGAGGCGTTAAAGAAGCTAAAATCAGACAGGGCACCAGGTGAAGATGAAGTGACTGCTGAGATGTTGAAAGCAGAAGAAACAGAAACACCAAAACAACTTTGCCGGATATTACAACAAATTTGGGATTTAGAAAAAGCCCCAGAGGAGTGGAAAACTGGGCTTATAGTAAAACTACCAAAGAAGGGTGACCTCAGAGATTGCGGGAACTGGAGAGGCATTACCCTACTGCCACTCACCAGTAAAGTATTTTGCAGAATAATCATCAACAGAATTGTACCAAGACTTGAGGAAAAACTTCGGAAAGAGCAGGCAGGATTTAGGAAAGGAAGAGCATGCATAGACCACATATTTGTACTTAGACAAATATTAGAACAGGCAAATGAGTGGCATAGCACAACATATGCATTATTCATAGATTTTGAGAAAGCCTTTGACAGTGTCAACAGAGATGCACTGTGGAAAATCCTAAGATGGCATGGCCTCCCCTATAAAATATTTAATGTAATCAAAGCCCTATACGAGGGTTTTCAGTGCAAAGTTATCTGTGGAGAACATACCTCCAGCAGCTTTAGGGTACAAACAGGAGTGAAACAGGGATGTGTACTATCACCTACATTATTTATCTTGGCAGTAGACTGGTTAATGAAGGAGGCAACATCAGACAAACGCAGAGGATTACAATGGACCCTTGACACAGTGCTGGAGGACCTTGACTTTGCAGACGACATTTGTCTATTGTCAAGCAGTCACAAAGATATGCAAGAGAAAATAAACAAGCTAACTCAGAATGCAAATAACACAGGACTAAAGATCAATGTAGGAAAGACAAAGTTAATGAAATAAAATGTGAACAACAGAAATGTACTCAGAGTAGACAACAAGTTAGTGGAGGAGGTCAACGAATTTGTATACCTTGGCAGCAGAGTAGTAGAAAATGGAGACAGCACAGAGGACATCAACAGCAGACTTACTAGAGTAAACCAGGCTTTTGCAATGCTGCAGACTATATGGAAATCAAAAAAACTAAGCATAAATATGAAAATCAGGATATTTAAGAGTAATGTTCTAAGTGTACTACTCTATGGAAGTGAATGCTGGAAAATCACCAAAACCATAGAAAACAAGTTAAATTCTTTCCAGACTAAATGTTTACGAAGAATTAGAAAAATATTCTGGCCAAACACCTTAAGAAATAACATCTTATTAGCAGAAATGCAGATGAAAACACTGACAACAATTATTGAGGAAAGACGCTGGCGATGGTTGGGACATGTGCTCCGAATGACTGACAACTCACTACCAAAAATTGCACTAAGATGGACACCACAGGGGAACAGAAGTAAGGGTAGACCAAAAGAGACATGGAGAAGAACAACAGAAAGGATGTTGAGCAATAGAGGGCTCACCTGGGCAAGAGCAGAAAAAAAGGCGAAGGACAGGCATTTGTGGAAAACCCTTGCGGAAGCCCCATGTGCCCTGGGCACTTAAGGTTCAGAGAGAGAGAGACGTCTTCTCAAAGATTTCTCATTATATTTTCTGTATACAAGCTAAATAAGTAAGGTGACAATACACACCCCTGACGGACCCCTTTTTTTATGTCAAACCAAGTTGTTGTTTCACCATTTGTTCTTACTGCTGCTTGTTGGTCTAGATACAGCAGTGATGTTAATTGTATCAAATGTGTTGGAAATCCCATTTTTTCCATTATTTTCCAAAGTTTCTGGTGTTGTACACAATCAAATGCCTTTGAGTAGTCTATAAAGGATAAATATAGATTCACATTAAACTCTCTGCATTTCTCTATTATTAATCTTATATAGAATATATGATCTCTTGATCCTCTTCCTTGCCTGAAATCAGCTTGGACCATATTGACGTCTTCTTCTGTTTTCTTACGAAATCTACTCATTATGATTTTTAATAGAATTTTACCGGCATGATTAATCACTGCAACAGTTCTGTAGTTTGAGCATAATTTCAGGTTACCCTTTTTGACAGTGGTATGAATAAAGTTCTTTTCCATTCTTTTGGCCAAATACCTGAATGCCATATCGTTTTACATAGTGCAGAATAGAGTGTTGCACGTTCCTTTCCTCCTGCTTTAATAAAATCAACACTTATCTCATCACATCCTGGTGATTTACTATTTTCGGATTCTTTATTGCACATAAAACGTCTTATATTGTCGGTTTGGGTTCTTTCTCCTCCAATAATAATTCACAGTGTTGATTTCTGCTTTCACAGTCGATTGTTTATATATTCCTCCGCAATATTCCTTCCTTCTTTCTAGAATTCTCTCTGTCTCTGTCAAAGTATTCCCCATCTCGTCACAAATTACATTTAGCTTAGGTGTGACATTTTTCGTCAATGTCTTCATTTCTTTAAACATTTCACTATCTCTTCCACACTTCTGATGTCCTTCTATTCTTTCACAACAGTCTTGTATGTATTGGGGGGTTTTTTATCTTTTCTTATGTTTCTTCGTAATTCTTTTGTTAAAGTTTTATATTTCTATTTGTTGTTGCTTGTCACTTTCCATTGTGTATTCATTTCTCCACTTTGTTTTGTCAGTCCTAGTGTGTCTGCTTTAATCCATTAATTCTTTTGTGTTTTTTTTTACTGGAACCATGTCTTTAGCTGTTATTATTAAGATATGTCTGGCCTGTGTAGCCAATTCATCTGGTGTCGTGTCCTCCTGTACAGCCATCAGGATTTCGAAACGGTTCTTCACTTCTATACAGTATTGTTCTGGTATTTTTGTAAGATCAAAGTGGAGTGGTCTTGATCCCGTAACTGTCTTTTCTTCCAACCATACAAATAAAAATACAATATAACATATGAACTAACAGAAAAATTATTACCCCCATCAAAAACATTTTTTCCTACAGAGATCTGGAGTCGAATCCTCCTTCAGCACTAAGACTATGACAGCAAAGACACTGATTCTATTTGATCCTCCTTCAACACTAAGACTATGACAGCAAAGACACTGATTCTATTTGATCCTCCTTCAACACTAAGACTATGACAGCAAAGACACTGATTCTATCTGAAATGTAAACAAAGTAAAAACCTGCCCCTGAATGTGGTGTATAATTTACTGCTAGCTCTGGATAGATCAAGAGACCAAGAAAGCGTTTTTACTTTATTATCTGTTATTTCTTACTGTCGTAGATTATTACATCAGCCTTGACTTGTTAGGCAGCCTACAGCACTGAATTTACTGCATATTTTTACAGTAACATATATGGTCGCTTTTACCGATCTAATCGGTTTACGAAAGCCTGATGGAGGTATATGTGTTTTATTAACTTGTACATTTGCAGGGAGTATATAATAAAGCATGCAGTTGCCTGGTTTGATTGGCAACCCCACTTGTCAGAGACGGGCTTTAAAATGCGCAGTCCTGCGAGTCCCTCGCTGACTAGGTATATAATACAAGAAGATAGAAGTTGAAGAGGTCGGGATTCCATAAGCTGAGCACGTTAGAGACCAGCAACCGTAGGGAGCCGTGTCATTGTTCAGGCGTGAATGAGAGAAGTCATTCGTTAGATAGGAACCAATATGTGTAGGTTAGTATGAACTTTTAATATGTGATGTGAATGACTGCAAATTGTGCTGTGGGCTCCCTCTATTATATGTAGTTAGGATTATATTGTGTATGATCACGGACAAAATCATCGCCCAGTCCAGATGTGAAATGTTCAGAGTAAGACTTCTATATTCCCTTGTGTAATAGGAAACATGTTTCTAGCTGCAAGTAATTCATATCACTGATTTTTGTACTGTGTTTTATATATATATATATATATATATATATATATATATATTACCAATAGATTATGTGTGTTCACAAACAGAGTTGAACCCATATTGTTCAAGGAAATGCTTTTAATGATTTTGATGATAAATATAAGCTGATAATTAACACCACATACATAAGATTAATTTGATTTTGCTATCTTGTAAATCGATGTTGTGACAATGCAAAATTGTGACTATTTGAAGGATAGTTTTATTTGTGCTTCTATTCTTTGGTATGAAGTGGTAATATGCAATGTATGGATGTATGATATAAACACACTCCCAACCATACTAGTAAAATAGACGGTATAACGTCAATATAAAATGTAGGGATAAACATTCTCCCCATTAATTCAATATCATTATTTTCCTACACATTCGTAAGTCGTGGTTCTAGAACAAATGTAATGATTTTCCGTTATGTTTGTCATGGATAACTGGCTGAATATCAGTAATATTTCATCTCAATCGAGCAGAGAAAAACACTCTCCTAGGCCCAGTGAAACTAAAGTGATGACAACTGACAAAACAAACAAGGCAACTGAAATATGTATCAATGAGGAAAAACTGGAAGAAGTGGAGAGTTTTGAATATCTTGGATCACTACTAACTAATAATGGAGATACAATGAGGGAAATTAAAAGGAGGACATCTATTGCTCTTCAGAAGGTAAAACAAATAACGAATCTGTGGAGAGGAGTAGACAGAACCACAAAAATAAGATTTTTAAGGGCATGCATCTTTCCCATCGCAACATATGCCTGTGAGACCTGGACACTTAACAAAACAGCTGAGAAACACATAAATGCCTTTGAATGTAAATGCTATAGAAGAGTTCTCCAAATATCATGGACACAAAAAAGAACAAATATATCTATACTACAAGAGCTTAATATTGAAGAAGGCTGGCTAGTAAAGAGGATTAAAGAGAGAAAACTTAAATATTTTGGACACATTAAACGTCATGATAATTTAGAGAAGACCGTATTGGAAGGATAAATAATGGGAAAAAGAAAAAGAGGAAGACCGAAACGAAGATGGCTGCAAGACATCGTTGATGATCTGGAAATGGATGCAGCAGCAGCAGGCCATCTTGCTCACAACCGAGAGGCCTACAGGAATGCTGTTTGGGAGGCAAAGTTCCGCAAGGGACATGCAAAGGAATGAATGAGGCCCAGTGAGACACATCGACCTCACCTTTGTGTTTTAATACTTTAGCTTGGCATGCTTATAACTGAAGTAAAGAAACATGAAAAAATAACAGGAGAATTTTGTATCCGATAAGATTTGATATGGGCAAGAAACAAAGTGTGTTGAATGGATAACATTATTAAGTTTTGGTGGTGTTTTATACTAAGCTAAAACAACATTCAGATACTCTAACACAGTCAGTCAGTCAGTCAGTCATTTGCATGTCCCGTCTGGAACTTTGCCTCCCTAACAGCTCTCCTGTAGTCCTCTTGGTTGTAAGCAAGATGGCCTACTGCTGATGCACAAAGGAAGAAAATTGTAGAGAAACTTTGAGAACCTAGGGCACGCACAGCGTGGGTAAAAGGCTGGAAAAAAGCACGAAAATAAAAATGACATGGTCAGTCATTTGAATGTCCCTTCTGGAACTTTGCCTCCCTAACAGCTCTCCTGTAGGCCTCTTGGTTGTAAGCAAGATGGCCTACTGCTGATGCACAAAGGAAGAAAATTGTAGAGAAACTTTGAGAGCCTAGGGCACGCACAGCGTGGGTAAAAGGCTGGAAAAAAGCACGAAAATAAAAATGACGGAATTTTAGAATGGTTACAGTATAAATACTGAAAGAGAGAAGAAAGGAGAGGATCTATAGAGAATTGTTACAGTAGGATGGTTTTGAGTATCGATGGAGATGGTTTCTTCCAGCATTGTTAGAGAATTATTAGAATATTGTTTCAGGATAAATTAGATCTGAAATACAGAAAGATTTTCGAAGATTGATGTTAGGATGTAAATTAGTGGCTTTCTTTAGTTTATGAGTTTTATGAGCCGTATTGAGTAGATTAGAATGGCACTTCGTTGAAGTGGGTTTTGTTCATATAGGAAGTATTATTTACTTCTTGGAAATTGTGAGTACGTAACATATGTTGTTTTCGACTGTAAAGTTTTTTTTTTATTTTGTTCCCAACGGCGAAGAGTAATCTCCCAGGGAATCTTGTGATGTGCTGTTCGCCTGATGGCTACACCTTTATCCTCATTTCCGCCTGATGGCTACACCTTTATCCTCATTTCCGCCTGATGGCTACACCTTTATCCTCATTTCCGCCTGATGGCTACACCTTTATCCTCATTTCCGCCTGATGGCTATACCTTTATCCTCATTTCCGCCTGATGGCTACACCTTTATCTTCATTTCCGCCTGATGGCTACACCTTTATCCTCATTTCCGCCTGATGGCTACACCTTTATCCTCATTTCCTTATTTTCCTCATTAAGAAATGTGCTTCATTGAGGATATATTCTAAACTGGGATTTTGTTGATTCGCTTTTGACTTGATTTCCATTTGTCAGTGGCGCTGATTGATTGCTAGTTTCAGTATAGTCCTGTCTATGACACAGATAAGTTCTTGTGAAGAGCGATTCTTTCGCTGGGTGCTTATTGTTGTGTTACTCAGCGTGTATATAGTAACAGTTTGGCTATTTAAATCATCAACTTTGATCACTTAGTAAACCAACAGCAAGAAACATTTTTCTAACAAAAGAGAGCAAGAAAAGCCTCACATGGAGGCTCACCAATCTTTTATTATATTGTGTGTGTTTGTGCCTGCGTACGTACGTGTGTGTGTGTGTGTCTCTAAACGTGTTAAACGTATGGGTGGGGGTGGGTGACGCCCATGCGGTTGGTAAAATTCCGTTAAAACATTCTGTGACATATTTGTTGTGTGTGATAGATAAGAAATGTTTAAAACACTTTTTCTGTGCTTATTTCAGATGATTTGGTTTCTAGAAGCACAGAGAATATGTCGCTCGTACCGTTTAATTGTTTTAATAAGACCAGTAAACGTGAGTCAAACATTTTCAGTTGAGATGAATGAATCAACAGATTTTTGTAGAAAGACTACAGGGATTTACTGTGTTGGTTGTGTTTGTTCGTGTGTATAATTTAGTTATATTCACTAAATTAATAATGGAAGAGACCACGGTGTTTTGGATAAGAAAAACAATCAAAATGTCTTGGACATGTCATGAGAAGGCAGAAGTTGGAGAACTTAGTAATGACTGGAAAATTCAAGAGAAAGAAAGGAAGAGAGGAAGACCAAAAGAACAATATCTCAGAGAACTGAGAGGAAGAACTAGAGAACAATATCTCAGAGAACTGAGAGGAAGACCAAAAGAACAATATCTCAGAGAACTGAGAGGAAGACCAAAAGAACAATATCTCAGAGGACTGAGAGGAAGAACTAGAGAACAATATCTCAGAGAACTGAGAGGAAGACCAAAAGAACAATATCTCAGAGAACTGAGAGGAAGAACAAGAGAACAATATCTTAGAGGACTGAGAGGAAGAACTAGAGAACAATATCTCAGAGAACTGAGAGGAAGAACTAGAGAACAATATCTTAGAGGACTGAGAGGAAGAACTAGAGAACAATATCTCAGAGGACTGAGAGGAAGAACTAGAGAACAATATCTCAGAGGACTGAGAGGAAGAACTAGAGAACAATATCTTAGAGAACTGAGAGGAAGAACTAGAGAACAATATCTTAGAGAACTGAGAGGAGGAACTAGAGAATAATATCTCAGAGGACTGAGAGGAAGAACTAGAGAACAATATCTCAGAGGACTGAGAGGAAGAACTAGAGAACAATATCTTAGAGAACTGAGAGGAAGACTAAAAGAACAATATCTTAGAGAACTGAGAGGAAGAACAAGAGAACAATATCTTAGAGAACTGAGAGGAAGACCAAAAGAACAATATCTCAGAGACTGAGAGGAAGACTAAAAGAACAATATCTTAGAGGACTGAGAGGAAGAACTAGAGAACAATATCTTAGAGGATTGCGAGGAAGAACTAGAGAACAATATCTTAGAGGACTGAGAGGAAGAACTAGTGAACAATATCTCAGAGGACTGAGAGGAAGAACTAGAGAACAATATCTTAGAGGATTGCGAGGAAGAACTAGTGAACAATATCTCAGAGACTGAGAGGAAGAACAAAAGAACAATATCTTAGAGGATTGCGAGGAAGAACTAGAGAACAATATCTTAGAGGACTGAGAGGAAGAACTAGAGAACAATATCTCAGAGGACTGAGAGGAAGAACTAGAGAACAATATCTCAGAGAACTGAGAGGAAGACTAAAAGAACAATATCTTAGAGGATTGCGAGGAAGAACTAGTGAACAATATCTCAGAGACTGAGAGGAAGAACTAGAGAACATATCTCAGAGAACTGAGAGGAAGAACAAAAGAACAATATCTTAGAGGACTGAGAGGAAGACTAAAAGAACAATATCTTAGAGGATTGCGAGGAAGAACTAGAGAACAATATCTCAGAGAACTGAGAGGAAGAACTAGAGAACAATATCTCAGAGAACTGAGAGGAAGAAGAAGAGAACAATATCTTAGAGGACTGAGAGGAAGAACAAGAGAACAATATCTCAGAGAACTGAGAGGAAGAACAAGAGAACAATATCTCAGAGGACTGAGAGGAAGAAGAAGAGAACAATATCTTAGAGAACTGAGAGGAAGACCAAAAGAACAATATCTCAGAGGATTGAGAGGAAGACCAAAAGAACAATATCTCAGAGGATTGAGGGGAAGACTAAAAGAACAATATCTCGGAGGACTGATAGGAAGAACAAGGGAACAATATCTCAGAGGACTGATAGTAAGAACAAGAGAACAATATCTCAGAATACTGATCAAATGGCGTGAAAAGAACATCTGAATCAACCCCAGGCACTAAAGACGGTACAAGATCTAGATGTAGAACATAATCGCCAGCCGTATCCCGTACGGCACACAATAATAATAATAAGTGATTTGTTGCACATTTCTGTCAACTCATAGAAATGTTAGCGAAATATTTCATCTCATTGATTAATGTATGGACGAACATGAAACAAAATGACCGCTACGTTCACGTATTTGCGTGGATGGATCTGTAGCTATCGATAGAGCATATTCCAGGCCCTATTACACACATTAAAATTTAAAAGAAAAAAAAATCAGGCCATTCATAGAATCTTGAAAGAAGCAAGCATGTTACCGTTGCTAAAGTCAGGGACAAACAGCGATACCGCCTCCAGCTACAGGCCTAACAGTCTGACTTGCTGCCTGTGTAAAACCATGGAAAGAATCATTGACTTGAGGCTAAAATGGTACCTACAGAGTGAAAACCTTCTCATTCCACAACAGGTAGGATTTAGGCAGTACTACAGTACAGAAGATCAAATGACCTATCTCTCTCAAGAGATTGAGGATGCATTCCAAGACAAAAACCTTGTACTAGCAGCGTGCGTGGATAGACCTGAAGAAAATCTTTGATAAAGTATGGAAAAAAGGTCTGCTGTTGAAACTAATAAACTACAATGTGATTGGAAGACTGTACAACTGGATAAAGTCCCATTTAGAAGAGCAAAAGTAGTAATGAATGGACACAAAAGCCAGAAAGTACTATTGCGACTTGATGGACCACAAAAAGCAGTTCTTTCACCTACACTATTCCTTGTATTCATTAATGACCTGGTCAAGGAACTTCCCTATGGAATCAAAGCGGCACTGTATGCAGATGATCTGGTCATGTGGTATAGATCAACACGCGACATTTGCTCACAGAGACTCTAACGAGCAGCAGTCATCTTGACATCATGGACAAACAAATGGTGTGTAACTATCAACATCAAGAAATCAAGTACCACTCTGTTCACCTCTCATCTAAACAGAAAGCAGGTAAGATCTTTGTAAATGAAATATCCTTAAGGATGGAGAAGCAAGACAGGTCTTAAGATATTCAAACTGACCGACATGAGGTCGACGAATCTTCGATACGGTTTGTATTTCCAACCATAATGAAATTTTGACTGAAGGTGAATCTAGCAACAGTAACAGGTAATTGATCATAACCCAAGACTTTCATATGAGAAGACGTGACCATCTGAGGTGAGATTTTGGTAGGCAAGAGTTTACAGGGAGATGAAAGGGACCTAAAAGATTTAGTAAGTAAACTTACACTAGCGCCACAATCATTAAGTGCAAGGTAACACAAGAGATGAGGACAAACGTAGGAGAATCAGAGTTAGCAGAAAGTTTTAGCAAGGCGGTAGCATGAGAAAAATGCACACCTAAGTTTCTAACATGACGAGTTGGCGTGCATTTTCGGTCGGAAGTACTTGAGGTCGCCGTGCCCCAACCTAACGTTGTAACTGCGAACCAGTGGCTGTATACTGTACAGAAAAAGAAAACAAGCAATATGCCCCTTTCTTATGTTAATGCACGTTCTATTATATTTTACCCGTTGAGATGCAAAAAGAATATGTCTTGTCTTATACTGAGCATAGTTACTTCTTTTAGCATTCGATGTCTGTGGCAATATCAGATTATCCCGAGAAACCGGTACCTTGATGTCTGTGGCAATATCAGATTATCCCGAGAAGCTGGCACCTTGATGTCTGTGGCAATATCAGATTATCCCGAGAAGCAGGTACCTTGATGTCTGTGGCAATATCAGATTATCCCGAGAAGCCAGACCTAGATGTGTGCCGACGTGGATGTCATGTCTGAAGCTGCCGTCTCACGCTCATGAACTATGGCCAGACTTTTTGAGTGGAAAGCAAGATCAAAGTTAGCTGGCAACGTACATTCTCTCTTGAAGTGCAATCAAATCGACCGCTTCTAATGTCTGAGGTTTGTCTCTAAGCAACCTCAGGTTTACTGCACGAAGAAACAAAATATCTCTGCTAGCTGTCTCTCATCAACAGCTGTAATTAATTAAGACTCAGAGAATGCCACTCTAGCCAATTCCAATACCCGACCTGCATATGACGAGATTGATTCTCCCTGTGAGTTTTGGATGTTGACTAGGGTGTGCCAAGCACTAGCAGATATCTTTGGACTCCCATATCTGTCGATCAGTACTTTGACAGTCTTGACATGACTACTACAGCTGAAGTCTTGACTTCATAAATTTAGACAGCCGTCCGGTAGTTCTGAGATAAACGACAGTACTCTTTGTGTTATCATCTCCACTGTGACATCATGAGCAGAGGGTTGCCGGAACCTTTGATAGAAGAGCGCATACAGAAAGATGCACACGAGGTGAACAGGAAGTGTCCGTCAAAGCGGAGAGTATGATGTGAGCACCAACTAGCTAGAGAAGAAGAAAATAGGGAAGTGACGACAGAGAAGGGACACTTAGAAATGAAACAAGGACAGAGGAGGGACACTTAGAAATGAAACAAGGACAGAGGAGTGACACTTAGAAATGAAACAAGGACAGAGAAGGGACACTTAGAAATGAAACAAGGACAGAGAAGGGACACTTGGAATTGAAGCAAGGACAGAGAAGGGACACTTAGAATTTAAGCAATGACAGAGAAGGGACACTTAGAAATGAAGAAAAGACAGAGAAAGGACACTTAGAAATGAAACAAGGACAGAGGATGGACACTTAGAAATGAAACAAGGACAGAGAAGGGACACTTAGAAATGAAGCAAAGACAGAGAAAAGACACTTAGAAATGAAGCAAAGACAGAGAAGGGACACTTAGAAATGAAGCAAAAACAGAGAAGGGACACTTAGAAATGAAACAAGGACAGAGAGGAGACTTGGGGCAAACTTAGGGACAGGCCTGGACGAGGGAAACGTGTGTAGATATGTACAGTCGTGGAGCAGCAGTGATGAACAGAGACCAAAGAAAGAATCATTGAACTGACAAGCAGCAGCTTTGTGTGTCTCTATCCGATAGAGGAAGAACAAGAGAACAATATCTCAGAGGACTGAGAGGACGAAGAAGAGAACAATATCTCAGAGAACTGAGAGGAAGAACAAGAGAACAATATCTCAGAGAACTGAGAGGAAGAAGAAGAGAACAATATCTCAGAGGACTGATAGAAAGACCAAAAGAATAATATCTCAGAGAACTGAGAGGAAGAACTAGAGAACAATATCTCAGAGAACTGAGAGGAAGAAGAAGAGAACAATATCTCAGAGGACTGATAGGAAGACCAAAAGAATAATATCTCAGAGAACTGATAGGAAGACCAAAAGAACAATATCTCAGAGGATTGAGAGGAAGACCAAAAGAACAATACCTCAGAGAACTGAGAGGAAGACCAAAAGAACAATATCTCAGAGGACTGAGAGGAAGACCAAAAGAACAATATCTCAGAGGACTGATAGGAAGACCAAAAGAACAATATCTCAGAGGACTGATAGGAAGACCAAAAGAACAATATCTCAGAGGACTGATAGGAAGACCAAAAGAACAATATCTCAGAGGTCTGATAGGAAGACCAAAAGAACAATATCTCAGAGGACTGATAGGAAGACCAAAAGAACAATATCTCAGAGGACTGATAGGAAGAACAAGGGAACAATATCTCAGAGGACTGATAGGAAGAACAAGGGAACAATATCTCAGAGGACTGATAGTAAGAACAAGAGAACTATATCTCAGAGAACTGAGAGGAAGACCAATGGAACAATATCTCAGAATACTGATCAAGTGGCGTGAAAAGAACATCTGAATCAACCCCAGGCACTAAAGACGGTACAAGATGTAGATGTAGAACATAATCGCCAGCCGTATCCCGTACGGCACACAATAATAATAATAAGTGATTTGTTGCACATTTTTGTCAACCCATAGAAATGTTAGCGAAATATTTCATTTCATTGATTAATGTATGGACGAACATGAAACAAAATGACCGCTACGTTCACGTATTTGCATTGATGGATCTGTAGCTATCGATAGAGCATATTCCAGGCCCTATTACACAAATTAAAATTTTTTTAAAAATCAGGCTATTCATAGAATCTGGAGGTAAGCAAGCATGTTACCGTTGCTAAAGTCAGGGAAAAACAGCTCCAGCTACAGGCCTAACAGTCTGACTTGCTGCCTATGTAAAACCATGGAAAGAATCATTGACCTGAGGCTAAAATGGTACCTACAGAGTGAAAACCTTCTCATTCCACAACAGGCAGGATTTAGGTAGTACTACAGTACAGAAGATCAAATGACCTATCTCTCTCAAGAGATTGAGGATGCATTCCAAGACAAAAACCTTGTACTAGCAGCGTGGATAGACCTGAAGAAAGTCTTTGATAAAGTATGGAAAAAAGGTCTGCTGTTGAAATTAATAAACTACAATGTGATTGGAAGACTGTACAACTGGATAAAGTCCCATTTAGAAGAGCAAGAGTAGTAATGAATGGACACAAAAGCCAGAAAGTACTATTGCGACATGATGCACCACAAAAAGCAGTTCTTTCACCTACACTATTCCTTGTATTCATTAATGACCTGGTCAAGGAACTTCCCTATGGAATCAAAGCGGCACTGTATGCAGATGATCTGGTCATGTGGTGTACAGATGAACACGCGACATTTGCTACACAGAGACTCTAACGAGCAGCAGACATCTTGATATCTTGGACAAACAAATGGTGTGTAAGTATCAACACAGAGAAATCAAAACACTCTGTTTGCTCTCTCATCTAAACAGAAAGCAGGTAAGATCTTTGTAAATGAAATATCCTTAAGGATGGACAACCAACACACTTACTTAGGAGTGGCTCTTGACTCAAAACTGACATGGAAGCAACATATCAGCAATGCAGAAGGAAAAGCCAGAAGAAAACTAGCCATATTAAGAAAATTGAGTGGAACCACATGGGGAGCTAGTGAAAGAATCCTCAAGAATATATATCAGCAAAGTATTCTATACCATTTAGAATATGACTCAACAGTTTGGTACACAGCATCAAGCACTACGCTGCATAATCTAGACAAAGTAGAAAATCAATTACTACGGATTATCACAGGTGCCATGAGGTCCACACCAGTAGCAGAAATGCAGAAAATGGTGTTCAAGCGCTAAAGGAACGTAGAGACACAAAGGTCATGACCTTGTGAGAGAAATTCCTCAGCTCTGTAAGCCATACCTTGAAACAGAGATTCAATAACTTGGCACTAAGACGGCTTAAAAGAAGCAGCTTCATTCATCAGGCCAAGTGTATACGTAAGCTGATACCAGACCTTCCAACTGTACTCGCTCCATTATAATCTGTTTCAAAGCATACACTATGGAAAGAAGACGATTGTACACAGATAACTGTTCAAACTGAATTTAAAGGTGTGCAGAATAGTAAGATGCAAAACAGTCTTGTAAGATCAAAATCCACACTTAGTTTGCTAGATAACAAATATCCATGTGACACCTGGACTGGTGTGTATACAGATGGATCTGCACACAATGCCATAAAGAATGGAGGGGCAGGAGCACATATTGAATATCCAAATAACACCACTGACAAGATTTCCATACCCATGTGAAAATACTGCAACAATTATGATGCAGAAGTTAGGGCAATTATGGTTGCTGTCAAAAACTATCAGACTCTAGAACTGATACATGTTCCTTAGTAATTCTCACAGATGCAAGATCAGTACTGGAAGCTCTTCAGTGCAACAAACTACCAGACCTTAAGGATGCCTTGTCAAAAATTGGCTCACAAGACAGAGTCACCTTGCAGTGGATTCACTCCCACTGTTTGATACCAGGCGATGAGAAAGCTGAACGTCTGGTCAAAGATGACACTGAAATGGAGCAACCAGACATACTGATCACCTATAATCAGAATAAAAGCACAATAAAAACATACAGGAAGCCACAAACACCACCACAAGATGACTATTACATGCTAAACAAAACGAGACACGTCACCATTTTCCATCTTCGAACAGGACACAGGCGACTCCGAAGTCATATGTATACAAAACAAAGTTTAATGTTGGTACTACTAAGTTAGATGGACAGGTGCAGGGAAGATAAACTCAGATAAATATACAATAATATATTCAGGAAGTGAGAAACATGAACGAGGAGTAGGAATTATATTTGATGAACAAACGGCAAGGACAACTGTAGGATATTTGAACATCTCGGACCGAGTCCTGCTAGCCCAACTGAAAGGACAACCAATAAACATAAATATTATACAAGTGTACCCTCCAAAATCTGAAAGCTCTGAAGAAGGTGTACAGCTATTTTATATTGACATAGAGACAGCACAAAAACACACAAAGTCACATGAAGTTACCATAGTCATGGGAGATTTTAATGCCAAAGTTGGTAAAGGAAGAACTTCAGACATCGTTGGTGACTATGGACTGGGGGAGAGGAATGACAGAGGTTATAAATTAATTGAATGGACAAGAATACACAGCATGGTTGTAGGAAACACCTGGTTTAAACAACATCCTCGAAGATGGCAACGTGGTGCAGTCCAGACAAAAAGACTTTTAACCAGATAGACTACATATTAATCAACAAATGATTCCGCAATGCGTTACTGACAACAAAAACCATGCCAGGAGCTGACTGCAATAGTGACCATGATCCACTCTGTGGAAAAGTTAGAATAAAACTAAAGAAAGCAGGCAGAAAAGTGAGAAAGATCAAACTGAATACAGAACTTCTTAAAAATGACCAAGAACTGCGAGAACAATACAAAGTTATTATAACAAATAGATACAATGCAATAGCAAAGATAAACAGTATAGATGAACAATGGGAAATGTTAAGAGATTCTATCCACCAAACTGTTAAGGAGATAATACCACCAAAAAAAGAAGCCCCTAAAAATAAATGGCTCACAGACGACATCTTAGGACTGATGGACAAGAGGAGGAGGAGAAAAAATAACGAGAAAAAATATAACAAGATAAATAAAGAAATAAGACGCTAATGGAGAGAAGCAAAAGAAGTGTGGTTAAATGAGCAGTGCAGACAGATAGAGGACTCTCATATTAAAGACAGCAAAAACATGCACAAACGAATTAATGAACTCACAGACAGGAAAACAAAATATACCACAGGATGCATGAAATCGAAAGAAGGTAAAATGTGAATGGGAAAATAAGACATTGTGGACAGAGTATATCGATGAGCTATATGGAGGAGAAAGAAAAGAATTAACACCAGAAACTGAAAACTGTGAGGGACCACCAATACTTGAAGATGAAA
This sequence comes from Achatina immaculata, assembly GCA_009760885.1. Classification (NCBI taxonomy): domain Eukaryota; kingdom Metazoa; phylum Mollusca; class Gastropoda; order Stylommatophora; family Achatinidae; genus Lissachatina; species Lissachatina immaculata. The sequence continues at coordinate 16,208,505 of CM019697.1, read as the reverse complement.
TCATAGATGCCATCAAACACATGAAGAAAGGAAAAGCGACTGGGCCTGATAATATAACAATAGAAGAAATAGAGGCACTAGAGGAGACAGGAATAAAAATAATAACCAAGTTACTGAATGACATTTACAACAGTTGTTATATTCCCAGTGACTTGATTAAATCCACGTTTATAGCACTACCAAAGAAACCAGGTGCAAAGAAATGTGACGACCACCTTACTACCAGCCTCTCATGTCACATAACGAAGCTACTTCTGAGAATAATTATGAGAAGAACAAGGAAAAAGATAAAAATGGAAATAGCAGATGAACTTTTTGGATTTGTTGAAGGAAAGGGAACACACAATGTCATTTATGCTTTACGAACACTAACAGAAAGAGCTTTAGAAGTACAGAAAGATCTCTACTTATGCTTCATTGATTACACCATGGCATTTGACAAGGTGAAACATAATGAAATTATTAAAATGCTTGAAGACATCAATATAGACGGCAAAGACCTGAGGATTGTAAAACATCTATACTGGCAGCAAGAAGCAGCAGTTCGAGTTGAAAATAGAATTGGAAAATATCAACCTATAAAACAAAGGGTGCGACAAGGATGTGTACTATCTCCAGACCTTTTTTCTCTGTATAGCGAGAATATTATAAGAACAATTATCACAGAACCAGGCATAAAAATTGTAGGATACAATATTAACAACCTTCGGTATGCTGACGACACAGTACTGATAGCTGAGAACCAACAAGACCTGCAAAATCTCTTGGATAAAGTCGCCAAAGAAAGTGAACAGAAAGGCCTTACTTTGAACATCAAAAAGACAGAGACTATGGTTATATCTAAGAAACAGAATCCACCAGCATGCAGTATTAAATTAAACGGAAATATTTTAAAGCAGGTGCAGAAATTCAAATATCTTGGAGCAGTAATAACTTCAGATAAGAATGCAGGACAGAAATTAGGAACAGAATAGTCCAAGCAAAGAATGCATTTCAGAGAATGAGAAACATATTAACCAACACATCCTTATCAATGAATGTTAGAAAACGAGTCCTAAAATGCTATATTGAACCTATCTTGTTATATGGAAGTGAATCATGGACAATAGGAAAGTCTGCACAAAAATCATTGGAAGCAGCAGAAATGTGGTTTATTAGAAGAATGTTGCGAATCCCCTGGACAGCAAAAATAACTAATGAAGAATGTAGGAGAAGAACTGGAGAGACAAAAAACCTTGCCAAAAAGCTAAGAGAGAGACAATGTACTTTCATAGGACATGCAATGAGAAGAGGGGGCATTGAAAATATTATAACAACAGGAAAAATAGAAGGAAGAAGATCAAGAGGAAGACCAAGGGAAATGATACTGGACAGTCTGACGGGATGGTGTGAGAGGAGATCACCAACTGAGCTGATGGCCTGCATGAAGTAACGTGTACTCTGGAGAAGCATAATAGCCAACGCCAGTCGGCACGGCACATGATGATGATGATGACTACTAATCTATGTACATATGTCCAGGTGCCCCAAACTGTGGAACATATCCTGCAGAACTGCATCAACTATGAGACACTGAGAAGTAATTACTGGCCCAATGAAACCACTAAAGAAGATAAGCTCTACAGTTCCATACATGAATTTAAAAAAAAACAGTGAAATTTATCCAAGAGACAGGACTGGAGATACAGACAGACAATGTGTAAGAAGAAAAGGAAGGATATTCATGCATCCTTTGTTATCTCCATCGACAAGCTCTAGCTATAAAGCGAATGCTGCAACACGTGAAGGAAATGCTGGATGATGTAATACAGAAAGTTCATTTTTATCAAGTGAAGACCACTTAATTCAGCAATCTCCAGTTTTCTGTATGGAGATATTGGAACTTCGCATAAAAGATATATTTCTTCATACATGAGTTTGAAGGCTTCCTCGCGTAAATGTATGTGCTAGGTTTCATGAACAACATGAGGAAATAGGTTTTTTTTTAATATGAGTGTTTTCTTAGCTTTCTTTTTTATATGAGTGTCTTTATTAGCTTTCTTTTTTATATGAGTGTCTTTATTACCTTTCTTGCAGATTAAAAGATAAATGATGGATACAAAAACGACATAAATTTTTAACATACATGTATCTGTGAATGAAGTAAATGTTGGAATAAAGTGTGAAAGGTTGCGTAATTCAAGTCAGTTTAAAACAGAAATACTTCAACGTACATAAGAACTTGTGACAGTGACATATCAGTTGTGTATGATGTGTAGAATAGAAAGTTCTACAGTAATAGTAATAGTAATAGTAGAGATTACAACTAGGAGGGAGCCATGCCATATAGGTAGACGGTATAGGTCGGAGAGGGAGGGGTCCTTTCTAAGCTTTGTCTTGGAGTCGTGGTGGTGATTGAACAGCGACTGTTTCAAATGATATGCGCCAGAGCTACTCCGAGATGGTCTCTGTTTCAAATGATATGCGCCAGAGCTACTCCGAGATGCTCTCTGTTTCAAATGATATGCGCCAGAGCTACTCCGAGATGCTCTCTGTTTCAAATGATATGCGCCAGAGCTACTCCGAGATGCTCTCTGTTTCAAATGATATGCGCCAGAGCTACTCCTAGATGCTGTCTGTTTCAAATGATATTTTACAACTCTTCCAAGTTCTCTTTCTCACAGAAGTTCATCATACATAACTTTACTTGAGGGACACAGCTGGCATGCACTCTTGCTACATGCTGTATGTTACCTGTTTGAGTGAGGCCATTACACTGCATTACCTCAGAGTACAGCCGTCACTTTGTTCTTAATTTGATGTTCATTATTTTATCAAAGCAAGAAAGATGGAAATAATTTAAATTTCTTATGTTTTTAATATATTGTCCGTATTTGAGATACATAAAAAACGAGTTTGATTAATGAGGAACTTAATGATGGAAGATTATGTTGTTAAAAGTTATGTAAACTGCAAATAAACCTTTCATTACAGCGACTACATCATCGTCATCACAAAGGTATCAGTCACGAAAATAACCAGAAAACTATCAAATGTCATTAGTACCATTATATTTACCTTCACCACATTATCTGCCATGCTGAAAATATACTCATCTCAACTAAAATCACTAAAATCACAAACTATCACAATGTACTACACGGCTGCAACAAACTATCACCATGTTATACACGGCTGCAACAAACTATCACCATGTACTGCACGGCTGCAACAAACTATCATCATGTACTACACGGCTGCAACAGGCTATTACCATGTACTACACGGCTGCCATCAAGATTGTTTCCACATCACGAACACCAAAACTATCAACTGTTTACTTTTACTTACTTCAACAGCTAGTACTATCGCAGCCATCACCACTAAATATGTAGTCACCACGTTATAACAGCAGGCGTCGTGAACGCCATTATACGAGTCATCACAGACATCATTGCCATGCAGTGACCAGAAGGTTCGTTATCGAAAACATAAATCTTTCACTCTGAAAACACGTGATCACGCTCAGTTTACTTTGAGAAAACACGACCTTCTCCTTCAAGTGTTATCACAGTATAGAACTATTTCATAATTCATTCTTAATAAAGTAAACTTCCCTTGACAGCTCACATAATGAGTGTTCGTTGGTAAACACTTAAAAAACACTTCTGTTTATTTTTATCTAGAAAAGGGCAGCGACCATTAGTTCCATAGTTATTGTCCGTATTAAAAACCAAATGTTTGTATACATACTGCGAGAGTGGTATTGTCTTGACGTTAACAGTTCGAAGTATCACGGCAAAATGAAGAATCTAAACGTCTGTATTTGGCTGTTCTGCTTAGAAAATAACAAGTTGGAACAACAACTGTTTTCGACGTTGTTGCAATAGTTCCAGCAAGTGGAAATGATGTGAGACCGTAATAGTCTGTTCTCACAAGAATATCAGCAACTCCGGTGTGAACGTACCTATTTCAGAATAAACTGGAATTCTAACTACATTTACTGAACAAGAAAGTGTATTACAATATTTGTACTGAGTATATTTTATAAGGCTATACTGTAAAATGGAAAGCTTGACTGGAGGTATCAATGTACCTGTTCGCGTTCTTTATTCGAAAAAAGATGCTTGAGACGCTAAGAAATAAAAGGTTTTCTGTCTTAGGTGTAACCTATCTGGGAAAAGGGAATGACTAATGGCTGTGTTACTCATTGTCTGTACTGATAAGGTGCTTTGATAAAAGCTTAATCTAAATTAAAAACATATACAAAGACGATCTTATTCTTTTCTGTTTCTTCTTCTTCCTCTTTTTTTCTCCTTGTTTCTTCTTCTTCTTTTGCTTTTGCCTTCTCATTTCGGTCCAAATTCACTCGGTTAGAATATTATCTGTTCTGGGGACACTACTGGAAAGGGTCTTAGTCAAATATGGGTCGTAGCCTTGACACAAGTACTCAGCTACAGGTAACTAACAGGTATCTCAGCTTGACTAATACATCTTCTCTGCTCAACCTCTACCTCCTTTCTTCACACACACACACACACACACACACGCACACACACACACAGAGAGAGAGAGAGAGAGAGAGAGAGAGTGAGAGAGAGAGAACGAAAGAGGTACAACTGGGTATAGTATACACTTCAGAGTACGAGCTAAGTTGTTGTTCTTGTGTGGCAATATCTACACATCACATAATATTAAAGGGCGTAGGTATTTTTTATTTAAACATTTTGTTTTGAAATCACTTAAGTTTACACATATTAACCATATGAAAATTAAGATAATGTCGCTACATTGAACTATACAACGATTATTGTTGCCTTGTATCGTAATACTCATGGAGGTCTCAGTAAAGAGACACGCACTGCAGAGTAAGCTGTAACAAGCTTAACAGAAAGCAAAATCGCAACCTACAGCTATAAAACGGAAATAGTGAAGACATAGAATCCACGAACATTTTCTCTGAACATTTTCCACGAACATTTTCTCTGAACATTTTCCACGAACATTTTCTCTGAACATTTTTTCTGAACATTTTCTCATCTACAAAGAAATGGACTTCTGTTCTACATAGACCGCAATCACGGCATTCACCGCCACGCTATGTCACGACCTTCATCAGGTCTTGGATGTTTGACACTTTAGTCCATTCCAGTTCTAGAGGGATCTGCTCTGGGTCGCGCTGTCAGTGCCTCTTTCTTCTTCCGCCATCCACGATCTCCTTCGCGTGATGCGCTTCCTCTTTGTTGAGTCCAGCTCTGGTAGAAGATGCCGGCAGTCCTGAGATACGTCTTCACCTGAGCATACTTGTGCCTTACATGAGCATACTTGTGCCTTACCTGAGCATACTTGTGCCCTACCTGAGCATACTTGTGCCTTACCTAAGCATACTTGTGCCTTACCTGAGCATACTTGTGCCTTACCTGAGCATACTTGTGCCTTACCTAAGCATACTTGTGCCTTACCTAAGCATACTTGTGCCTTACCTAAGCATACTTGTGCCTTACCTGAGCATACTTGTGCCTTACCTGAGCATACTTGTGCCTTACCTGAGCATACTATTGCCTTACCTGAGCATACTTGTGCCTTACCTGAGCATACTTGTGCCTTACTTTCAACCTGGGCATATCCATCAAGTAGCCCATAGCTGTGACGGAGTATCTCTGGTGTACCTTAGAACGGCTCTCGTGGCCTCATCTTGGATCGGCGACTATGATGGGGTCACTTGTGACGGACTCTCAAAGCATGTTACGGAGAACTAAGAGACAATTTTTTAGGGGAGGGAGTGAGTCCAGCTTCAGGAGGACTCTCATTTACCCAGTCTTACGTGGATCTTACATGGCCCAGGCCATGCAGGAATCAACGGCAGTGAGAAAGCAGACAAGCTAGCAGGCATGGCAGTAATTCAGCGCACCTCAGAATGAACAAGAAGGAGACTACAAGAGCCACTTTGGAAGACTAGGTATGGATGACGACATTTGGCTGAATGATAACAATCACATTGGGAGGAGGATCATGTTGGGGAAGGAGGGGAAGTGCACATTTTTCGGACGAAGTGGTTTAGCGCGCATTACCCACAACCTGCGTGGGAGTGGCTCCATCAGCAGACGCAGGCTTCAGTGGTTGTTGGAACGGGAGGCGGGGCACAAATGGCAGGAGTTAAAGGATGTCAATCTCAAATTACAGACAAAGAAATCCTAGTGAGGATTTTATCCCCGTTTTACTCATGGAACAAGTCAGTAATGTCTGTTAAAATATTTCAGAAGATGTATGGCCTGTGTAGATGTCAAAATAGACAACTCTTACAAATGTCGGAAGTTAGCTTTATCCGTGTCAGTGTAAGACTACAGTGTGAAATCTACGGCATTTATTGTCCGGACATACAAGAGTCCATGTGTCTTTATTTAGAGTTTCCTAGAACATGAACATGTCTTCTTCTGAAGACAACGACCAGGAAGCTGTAGTGAAAAACTTCACAGACTCGATGACTGAAACATCAGACTCGACGACTGAAACATCAGACTCGATGACTGAAACATCAGACGACGACTGTAACATCAATTATTAGTGCTGAGTGGACGAATATCTGCTCATCGAATCATGTCCTATGAGACCTGAATGCTTCCAAACGTTTGGTTCTTAAATGTGAAACTAATGTTCCAGAAGATTAAGTCAGTATAGAGGACATAGCTGGAGTAACTGGACTTAACTAGAAATCTAATACAATAAATATTCCTCCACACCACCGCTATTACAACCTTCCTTTTTTCACGAGAATCAAACGCATCAGTGGAAGAGAAGTTTGTTAAGCCGTTTCGCGGTTGTTGATAAGTCTTCAAGATGGACGAACAATTCCTATAAATTACTAACTTGGGAAACCACTGCTCATAACGATCACATCAACAACAAGTCGAGGATATTAACACATCCTAAGGTTATTTATAGGAAACCAAGCTCTAATTTTCCTTTGATGTTACTAATAGACACAGTTCATGTAGCAGGGTTTAGAGTTAGTTTGAGTTTTAGAGGAGAAAAGACTTGCTTATCTAGCGATCATGTATCATAGTACCATTTTGGTACAGTAATCGGTTCTTTACCATGCTGGAACTAGTTATTATCCAGTTCTTTGGATATGTTCACCCAGGCTGGATAGTAGAGGATCTCAGACAGCACGATCTCTATCTCCGTTGTTGATATCGGACAGTGTTATTCATATCTTAGATATGCACCATGTCCACCAACTAATCCGGTGGTACTGGCTTCAGTCCTAGCAGTGGCATTTTTTCTAGTACATACCAAAAAGGCCCCGGGTCTCACCCAGCCTCTAAAAACGGCTACCAGAGAAATCTGGGAAGGTAAAGCGGCCAGGCGTGATATCACCACTGACACTTTCATGTGCCGAAGGTCATGGAAAATACGGGCCTAACACCGTATTCCCCAATATGCCTTAATGGCGTGGAAACGGTAATTTGACCTTTTTCACTGTTGGGGTTGCTCATAATATCTATAACGCTTTTCAGTTTGGTAACCATGCTTCAATAAATGTTACAATTTTAACTTTGGTAACTTTAGAAAAGTAAGTGTTACGCTTGTAGTTAAAGTTATAAAATAATAGATTTGAAGGCCTCTAGAACATCAAATAACACGAGATAAAGAAAAATGTAAACACAGTAAGTGAACCCTGGACTGCTACTGAACGAGCAAACCGGCCAAGACAAGTAAGAGCAGTAACCGAACCTACTTGTTTACAAATTCTTCTCAGTAACTCTGAGCTTGAGCAAGTGTTAACATTTGGGTTGGAAGAGATGCTATATCAAATCTTTAAGAAATCATACATGGCTTTCTTTCTTTCTTTTTTTTTTATAAAGATAAGAATATAATTTTTCAGAAAAGAAGTGGGCGGTTGTCATGGGAACCCAGAGAACGACTTCAAAAGAATAACTCAAAAGAATAATCATACTCTCTATTACCTTACAGAGGATGAAGCGACTCTTGATATAGTGAAATAATATCTTCCTTTATTGGGGAAAAACATACAGCCTATCATAATTTACTTTTGATACATTCTGTAATCTACATTATGACAATTATCATCTAGTAAGATTTCACAAAACCAAAACTGATCATCCTTTCTTAAACTCCTACTTAGCTCTAACAACAATCATTGTCCCGCATTGCTCATGTGCAATTTATATTAATTCCGTGTTACATACTTCACTCCGTGCTTTTAGCATCTTGGCTTGCTTGAACTGTGTTATATTCTTTTTATTTGTACATGTGTTCTGTTTTCAACATCCCGAACCTTCGTTTGTGATGGTAACCTTCCTAAACACTTCCTGTCAAATTTATTGGCGCATTTGTCGCCCGTGAAACAGTTGAAGTGTGGGGTCTCAGACATTTCAGGTAAAGATCAAGAACTCGATGACAACAGATGTAAGATATGAAGATAAACACACCTTGAAGTCCATTCAAGATGATGGCCAAGATTCTGAAACATTAAACATGAACAAAGTAACAGCTTTCAAGTAAACTGTTTTGATAAAGAAATATAAAAGTGAAGATAAATTAACTAACACCGTAACAGTGGTCTGAAGATGTAGGTTTGAAACAATGACTGTTTGCTAACATTAAACTGTTACAGAAGAGTATGTATGATTAGTCTAGAGAATATAGAGAAGGCAATTTATACGTGAGAGAAAGAAAAATAGAATGACAGTAACCTAAAGTTCAACCCGGGAGTCTGGTAGGGAGAGCATCCACCTAGCTACATGAGGAGAAAGAACATTTAACTTAGTCACATTTCAGCCCTTTAGTACACTGTCCTCTACTGGCTAGGTGCTTGCTAGTTCTACCTGAGTGTGGGAATCGAATCATTTTCAGTTTTTATTTCTTTCTTTCACGTCTAAATTTTTTTCTTCTATTTTTGAGGATAATTACATATACTTGGGCGTCTGAGGCGAAGTGGTTAGTGCACTGGTCTCTCATGGCGAAGGTCGGGGGTTCGAATCCGACGGGAGGCGCCCCAGTCACCCAACTATAGAAATGGGTACCCGACTTCTTCTGGAGTTGGGGAAGGAAAGGCGGCCAGGCGTGATACTAACCATATCACCCTCTAGTATGCTGACAGGTCAAGGAAAATATGGACACTAACATAATATACCTATGTGCCTCTAAGGCATGAGAGGATTACCTTTACCTTTAACTTTACCTTCACATATACTTACATGTAACAATTTAATGTTAAATTTTCTGAAATATCTTTCACTTCTGAACTCAAATTAATTTGACGCTCTGGGACCTCACGCAGAATCTTTTAAACAAGGACCAAAGGAAGATACTCTGTGACGCACGTGACACATCAAACGTAATCAAAATGAAATGAAATTATCAGGCTAACCACAAAATATACGTAATAATGCATCTGCGACAAAGCAGATGGAAACTGCCCTTGAAGGAAATAACAAGAACAAAAATTAGAATGTAATTATTTTGAGTAATATTTGCCTGTGACGAACTGGGTTATTTTCAGTAATACGTCTCTAACAGGAAATAGAAGTTGGTGGTGGCAGGGTTATAAAATAGAAGTTGGTGGTGGCAGGGTTATCAAATAGAATTTTTTGGTGGCAGGGTTATCAAATAGAAGTTGGTGGTAGCAGGGTTATCAAATAGAAGTTGGTGGTAGCAGGGTTATCAAATAGAAGTTGGTGGTAGCAGGGTTATCAAATAGAAGTGGTGGTGGCAGGGTTATCAAATAGAAGTTGGTGGTGGCAGGGTATAAAATAGAAGTTGATGGTGGCAGGGTTATCAAATAGAAGTTGGTGGTGGCAGGGTTATAAAATAGAAGTTGGTGGTGGCAGGGTTATCAAATAGAAGTTGGTGGTGGCAGGGTTATCAAGTAACAGCAGAAAAATAATTTACCTCAGAGCGGCGGCATCAGCAACATCAGCAATTAAAAACACAATCCAGAAGGTTCCCGTCACTGTGGACAACTTGGCGTAGACGTATAGGTTCTGCAGTCCCTAATAATGGATAGAAACTTAATTAAAGTATTCTCTTGTGCCATTCCTTATACACATTTTAGTATTAATGGGAGAAATAAACGTCTTGATATGGCTCGGAGATTTGGTTCATACATTGAGACGTTTAAGGTTTCTGCGATTTCCTCCCTCTACCTATTACATGGGCGGTCTCTCCCTCTATTTCATTCTATTCTTAATGTGAATGTTTTCTGTGGCATACTGTCTGGCGATGAGGCAGAAGCGCTTATTTACAAAAATTGATCCTTTGTAAGACATGAAGGTAGTATGTGGGTATTCGCAGTATGCTCAACGGACAGAACAATCAAATAAGTCAACAATTCCGTCGCTATGACAACAAGCAGCATTACAATGGCGGTGACGAGAGCATTCATCTGACTGCTGTCACAGGGCGCTCGTGTCTGAATTCTAAATAATTCACTGAGTAGGATCCGGACTGCCGAGGGAGGTTATGTGCGCAGACACTGACTTGAGTCATTACACAGATCAATTATTCGCAAAATCACCTTCCTCCCTTTGCATATGGCGGTCTAGATCTGGTAGTTCAGCTGGCTCTATCATCATCGGATATGGGCAACCACTGGATCAAGCCGATATTGTTAATGCGCTTAGAGAGACAGGCAGAGTGAAGCAGTGAAACCATATCATTGCTTAGACTGAGAGAGCTGGAAGTACAGAATGACTCGGCCAGGAACGAGAGAGGCAAACGGTTCGGATTTGTCAACCAACACATAACTCGCACAATCAATCGCTGGACACTGATGGATATGATGAGGTGGGATGTGAGCAACTATGGATACGTAGGTAGTAAAAAGATGATGATCCAAACCATAGACTGTATGGTGGCAAATGGTGTACTTTGGCCAGAAGACTTGACTGTTTGTTTCTGGGTGTGGTATAGTGCTGGTGTTACTTCTAATCTTGCCCCGATGGTGTCATTTCTGATTTGGTCTCTTCTTGACACATTTAATATTTTCTATAAACATCTCATTTCTGTGGTGTTGATTTTTACTTTTGTTTCTGAACGTTAGTGTCCATGTTGGGAGGAAAAGTGTTGTAGGGTGCTCTCTTTGGTTTTAATTGTGATATATTTGTTTTTAGTAAAAGTGTTACTGGATTAAACTCTAAAGTGAAAAATAGAGGTTAAAGGGTTGAGTTCAAAAGTTTGGTCTTTCATTTACTCAGCTTTAGACTGTGAGCAGATATGATACGTTCAGAGCTGATACTGTCAAAGACTGAGGACACGGACAGAGCTGATACTGTCAAAGACTGAGGACCCGGACAGAGCTGATACTGTCAAAGAGTCCATACTGATACAAGGACAGATGTGATACTGTCAAAGAGTCCATACTGAGGACAAGGACAGAGCTGATACTGTCAAAGATTCCATACTGATACAAGGACAGAGCTGATACTGTCAAAGAGTCCATACTGAGACAAGGACAGAGGTGATATTGCCGACGGGACAACTCAACTAAGAATATTACAAATTCTGTCCCACCTCCAGCTCCCACACCACAGACCAGCTACTGCTGTAGAACAATGTTTTTTCTCAACGCTGTTGGAGCCAGCAAAATATCTGTTTATCATGCTTGCTCCGCCATTTCATTTCTGTTTTCCCTATCAGTTCTTCATGAACTAAGGAAACATGGACAGTAAAGCAGTTTACTCCGGTGGTGATTCATTTTCCTGCTCTTCTGTGTGTAGTATGTAAATTGTATTGCTATTCATTTTTGTGTATATTTCCACTACTGTCCACAATTAGTTCTTTCTTACATTACTATTCTACGTTGTTTTGCGTCTGTTTTGTTACTCACTTCACAGACTTACTTTCTCCCAGGTTCATTCTCTCTCAGTGGAAATAGTAATACAGAAGCAGCAACTTTACAGTTGAAATGACTTTAATGATGCACGGGGTGACGATGAGTCGATGAGCGATATGACGAGAACGATAAAGGCATCAACAAAATCCATGGACACGAGACTGGACATCTCCACTATACAATATATGTTCCCGGCAGACTAATGTCGCCATCAGAACATCCTAATACACTCTACATCTATTTGACTAAACCACAACATTTCTAACAGCCTAATTTACGTCTATCTCAGACGATACACAAAACACAACTGTCCCTCAGTCATATGATTTCTCTCTCACTTGATCTTTTTCTTTCAAAGATTAAACTTTCCACTCTTGTAACCATTTACCTTGACCTTGAGTCCTGACTTTTACTATTTTGTGTTCCCCACGTGCTTCTCGTACAAGGCACGAGCTGAGCGCTGTCATTCACGGGACGGTACGCCTACATTCCTAGGTTTGATTTTACAAAGTCCCTTTGACTACTAAATACTAATCACACGCACATGAATGAGCATTAAATATCTAGGGATCTCATCAAAGATAAATACAAAGCAATTATCTGATTAAGAAGAAAACATGGTAAATTAAGCCCACATGACCATTGAGATGACCTAAGTCTATAAGATAATAAGACAAACTTAACGTGGAAACTTTAGATTTTCTTTTTGTGTTATGTTGTCTGTCACAATTTAATGTCTGTTGCTCTCTTGTTACTATACTCGCTTGCGATATTTTATTGAAGTTATCTTCCTTGATGTTTTATTCGACTGAGATATGTAATTCTAGATATGTGAATCTTTATAGACTATTCAACAGGTTAGGGGGTAGGGGTATCCCCTATCAAAAGTGAAGTAAAACGCCTCCTTACGTCCGTCATTCTACGGGACACCCTTGGGAAAGGTGGAGTACCCGTATAGCCCCCCGATCAGGGTGACGTGAAGCCATTGGAGCAGGTGGTGGATGGAATGGGAGAGCAGCCGACAGATAATGTTGGTTATGGTCACCATTCTATGATGGTAGGCAGATGATCTCAATGTAGGGACAATGGCTACGATCAATGACTAGTACATTCACTGCCCGGAAGGAAAGCAATGGTAAACTATCTTCTGGAAATATATCCCAAAAAAAAACCCAAACAGCAACATGCAAGGTCAGATATGAAAAAGATCAGGTGGTGAAATCCCCTGACCAGAAAGATCTAATTTTAACACTGGGGAAGCGTGTGAGACAGAGGTCAGTGCTAGTAACTGTGATGACGGACAAAATCCTGACGGTGTTACCAAGGAAAACCTTTGCATCAAACTAACAAGAAAAATAAGAGCAGGAACATGGAATGTAAGAGGGGAAGTATCAAATAATACGTGATTGGATGAAAAGAACGGGGATACACATTGTGGGAATCTGCGAACATCGCTAGAAAGCATCAGGACACTTCAAGAGCGAGAATGATAATATCTTTATATACTCTGGTGGAGAATTAGGAGGAAAGAATGGAGTGGCTGTTTACTTTGACAAATCAAGATCAAAAGCATTACCAGATTACAATCCAGTAAGTGATATAATTCTCACAGTCAGACTTAATGGCACTCCTAGAAATTTAACAATCATCCAGATATATGCACCTACATCAGCAGCAGAAGAGGAGGAAGTAGAAGATTTTTATAACACACTGTAAACGACAATAGACCAGGTACGTAAAATGATATTGTATTAATGATAGGGGTTTTAATGCAAAGATTGGTACAGAAAGAGCAGAAGATGAAGGACATGTTGTAGGGAAATTTAACATAGGGCATAGAAATGAGGCAGGTGACAATATAATGACTTTTTGCATGGAAAATGAGCTAAGAATTGCTAACACACTTATTAAACAACATCCAAGAAGACTTTACACACGGATATCACCTGATGGGAAAACCAAGAATCAAATAGATTACATTTTAGTGCAAGGAAGGTGGAGATCAAGTATAACATCAGCAAAAACTTTACCAGGTGCTGATTGTGACACCGACCATGAGTTATTAATAGCAGACATGAAGATAAAGACAAAAAAGACAGTTACGAGATCAAGACCACTCCGCTTTGATCTTACACAAATACCAGAACACTACGGTATAAAAGTGAAGAACCGTTTCGAAATCCTGATTTCTGTATAGGAGGAGAAGATAAAAGATGATTTGGCTAGGCAGGCCAGATATATCATAATAACAACAGTTAAAGACGTGGTTCCAGTAAAGAAAACACAAAAGAATGGATGGATTACAGCAGGCACAATAAAATTGCTAAAACAATGTAGAGAAAGAAGACATAATGGAAAGTGACAAACAACAACAAAGAGGAATATTAATCTTTAACAAAACAAGTACAAAGAAACATAAGAAAAGACAAAATCAATACATACAAGATTGTTGTGAAAGAATAGAAGGACATCAGAAGTGTGGAAAAGATAGTGAAATGTTTAAAGAAATGAAGACATTGACGAGAAATTTCACACCTAAGCTAAATGTAATAAGAAACGAGATGGGGAATACCTTGACAGAGACAGAGGAAATTCTAGTAAGATGGAAGGAATATTGCAGAGAAATGTATGAAACAACCGACTGTGAAAGCAGAAATCAACAGTGTGAATTATTATTAGAGGAGAAAGAACCCGAACCGACAATAGAAGAAGTTTTATGGGCAATATAGAATCTGAAAAATGGTAAATCACCAGGATGTGATGAGATAACAGCTGAACTTATTATAGCAGGAATAAAGGAATATGCAACAATCTATCAATCACTATGTAAAAAGATATGGCATTCAGGTATTTGGCCAAAAGAATGGAAAAGAACTGTATTCATACCACTGCCAAAAAAGAGTAACCTAAAAGTATGCACAAACTCAGAACTGTTGCCCTGATTAATCATGCCAGTACAATTCTGTTCAAAATCATAACGGGGAGACTTCGTAAGAAATTAGAAGAAGTCAATATGGTCCAAGCTGGTTTCAGGTAAGGAAGAGGATCAAGAGATCATATATTCAATATAAGATTAATAATAGAGAAATGCAGAGAGTTTAATGTGAATCTATATTTATCCTTTATAGACTACTCAAAGGCATTTGATTGTGTACAACACCAGAAACTTTGGGAAATAATGGAAAAAAATGGTATTTCCAACACATTTGATACAATAAACATCTCTGCTGTATCTAGACCAACAAGCAGCAGTAAGAATAAATGGTGAAGCAACAATTTGGTTTGACATAAACAAAAGTTCCATCAGGGGTGCATATTGTCACCTTACTTATTTAACTTCTATACTGAAAATATAATGAAGCATATGAGAGAAGATGTAGGCAAAGAATATTACGATGCCATAACAATTGGAGGTCATAAAAAACCAGAGATTAGATATGCTGATGGTTCTAAGGACTGTCATAGCCAGAGGTGGGGTGGAGGATACGCTCTCCACTGCAATTAAATGTCTCCAAGGTGTGCGTATCAAATAGCTTCTGATAGTCAAGTCCAGTTCCTGGCCTTCTCGTGGCGGAACTGTTCCAACTGACAGGGAAGGGGCGAAGGCGAACATCTGGCGCCTGAAAACCAGTCGCTTCGGGTAGAAGAGAGTCTTGTTTGATAGATCATTTGAGATAAGGAAAACTCTGATTTAAAACCCGCTGCTGGCGATATTCTTCAGCTGCCGTGCGTGGAGTGGGGCTTCTCTCGGCCAGTGATGAAGGTGCAGATGGGGTTGCCGCGCGGTGCCAACATGGAAAAGGTGAAAGAAAGGATTAAGTGAAGTAATCAGTATTCTCGAAGTCAGGCCTGCTCAAATCACGGCACCTCTGCTCTGGAGGTCGGCCACGTCCTATGTGCACTTATACCGGGCGAATTGCCTGAATCGACTTAACCCAGGGCTTAAACTAAGACACTGATGGCGAGATTCTTCGTCTGCCGCGCTTGAAGTGAAACTCCTCCCGGCCAATGAATAAAATGTGAATAGGTTTGTGAAGCGGCGCTGCTTTGAAAAGGTGATGGTGATGGAAAGGAAGATTAATCGGTATGTCCAGTAGTCTCGCGACGAGAGCTACACATACCACGGCACCTCTGCTCTAGAGGCCGGCTATGTCCTATATAAACCAATACTAGGATAATACGCCTAACCTCACTTAACCCAAGGATAAAACCTACCAGTGACGAGGATTCGTCCTCCTGGACAATAGCTCCGTCCTGGTCACAACTAGGAAGGGTAGCGGCCACTACCAAAAAATGCTGAAGTCGGAGACACTGGACCAGTGCAGTCCAGATAAGCAACCACCTCTCACCCGACGGGGATATATGCTTATCCTAATCAGGCTGAGGTTTTCCGGTGAGTAAGTCCAACTCTGGGCTGGATTGGCAACCACCTTTCACCCAGCGTGGATACACTGATATCCAAAACACGTCGAGGTTTTCCGGTGAGAATGTCCAACTCTAGATTAAACTGGTGCAACGACAACCACAGTGTCACGCAATCCCGCTTCTGAGACCCACCGAGTCTTCTCGGCCCAAGCCCCGCGATGCTCTGAAACTCATGTGGTCCTCTCGGGGATCTCTTGTGGCCGTCTCGGGGACCACAGGGGAAACACAGGACCAATCAAGGACCACATGAGTAAATTCAGTAGGATCACGGGGCGATCTTGGTGGCAGAAGCGAACGAAGAAGAAGAAGATATGCTGATGACACAATATTACTGTCCACAACACAAAAAAGGAATGGAAAAACTAATTATGTCAGTCCGTAAGAACAGTCAAGAGCAAAACCTCTATCTTAATGGGAAGAAGACTAAATTGATGACAACGGACAAAACAAACAAGGCAGCTGAAATATTTATCAATGAGGAAAAATTGGAAGAAGTGGAAAGATTTGAATATCTTGGATTACTTCTAACAAATAATGGAGATACAATGAGGGAAATTAAAAGGAGGATATCTATCGCTCTTCAAAAAGTAAAACAACTAAAGAAACTGAGTAGAGGAACAGACAGAACTACAAAAATATGATTTTTAAAGCCATGCATCTTTCCTATCGCAACATATGCCTGTGAGACCTGGGCACTTAACAAAACAGCTGAGAAACACATAAATGCCTTTGAATGCAATTGCTACAGAAGAGTTCTTCAAATATCACTGACACAAAAAAAGAACAAATATATCTATACTACAAGAACTTAATATTGAAGAAGGCTGGCTAGTAAAGAGGATTAAATAGATACAACTTAAATATTGTTGATACATTAAACGTCATGATAATCTAGAGAAACCGTCTTGGAAGGGTACATAATGGGGAAAAAAGAGAAGAAGACCAAGGTGAAGATGGCTGCAAGACATCGTTGATGATTTGCAAATGGATGCATCAGCAGCAGGCCATCTTGCTCACAACTGAGAGGGCTACAGGAGTGCTGTTAGGGACGCAAAGTTCCGCAAGGGACATGCAAATGAATGAATGAGACTATTCAAAGGCATTTGATTGTTTACAACAATAGAAACTTCGGGAAATAATGGAAAAAATGGGATTTCCAATAAATTTGACACAATTAACATCAGTGCTGTATCTAGACCGACAAATAGCAGTAAGAATAAATGGTGAAACAACAACTTGGCTTTTAATAAAACAAGGGGTCCGTCAGAGGTGCATACTGTCAGCATCCTTATTTAACTTGTATACTGAAAATATAATGAGAAATGTTATAGAAGATGTAGACAAGGAATACTATGATACCATAACAATTGGAGGTTATGAAATACTGGAGATTGGATATGATGATAACACAGTATTGCTGTCACAACACAAAAAAAGAAATGAAATCACTAATTATGTCAGTCCGTAAGAATAGTGAAGAGCAAAATCTCTATCTTAATGCGAAGACTAAATTGATGACAACGGGCACAACAAATAAGGCAGCTGAAATATCTATCAATGAGTGAAAAGTTGTAAGAGGTGGACAGTTTTGAATACCTTGGTTCATTACTAACTAATAATGGAGATACAATGAGGGAAATTAAAAGGAGGATATATGTCGCTCTTCAAAACCTGAAACAACTAAAGAATCTGTGGAGAGGAACAGACATAACTACAAAATAAGATTTTTAAGGGCATGCATCTTTCCCATCGCAACATATGCATGTGAGACCTGGACACTTAACAAAACAGCTGAGAAAAACATAATCGTCTTTGAATGTAGATGCTACAGAAGAATTCCTCAAATATCATTGACACAAAAAAGGACAAATATATCCATACTAAAAGAACTTAATATTGAAGAAAACTGGCTTAGTAAAGAGGATCAATCAGAGAAAACCTAAATATTTTGGACACATTAAACGCCATGATAATTTAGAGAAGACCATCTTAGAACGGTACATAATTGGAGGAAAAAAGAGAGGAAGACCAAGGCGAAGATGGCTGCAAGACGTTGATAATCTGCAAATGGACGCATCAACAGCAGGGCATCTTGCTTACAACCGAGAGACCTACAGGTGTGCTGTTAGGGAGGCATAGTTCCGCAAGGGGCAAGTGAATGACTGACTTGACTGTTTACTCTCAGTTTATAGCATTCTCAGTCATTACAGTTACCTCTCCTAGCTATTTTACTGGCCTGCCATATGTTACAGTTGATACATTCCTCGTTACTTTACTTGGGACTCGTAGTTTTTTTCACAGTGATCGTTCTTGTTACTATACTGGCTTGCGATATATTTATTGCAGTTATCTTCCTTTAGTTTTATTCGCCTCAGATATGTAATTCTTGTTAATTGTTATGATACTCGCTCGCTATGTTATTCTAGTTTTTTACTTCATTGTTATTTTACTCATTTCCTATCCGTTATTGTGGCTATATTCCTAGCTACTTTACTCGCTTGCCACGTGGCTTTGAAATCTCACAAATGAGTTATGAATTAATGCAGTCCTCATCTCGACAGAGATAATTGAGAATATTTGAAATCGAGGTCTCTTATATGGCAGCCATTAGCCTATTTCGTTTCATTAAATCAAATTTGCTAACTTTTCTGCTGGGTCTTTCATTTCCTGGCTATGTACAACTTTCCCTGTGACATTTTCCCATAACCCACATTTTCTATCATTAACCGTTACATTCTCGACACTGCTCTGATGACTGCTAACATTCTCTTATACAAAACTCCCCCCCCCCCCCCCGATTCAGAGGTTAACTGAAGGAGACAGCAGTTTGTGGGGTCAGGGTTTTCACGTAAGATCAGTTTGTCAGCGTTGTCAATTAACAGCAATTTGTTGTGTCAGGAATTTCAAGTAATGTCAGTTGTGGGGTCATGGTTGCCAAGTAACATCAGCTTGTCAGGGTTGTCAGTAAACAGCAATTTGTTGTGTCAGGAATTTCAAGTAATATCAGTTGTGAGATCAAGGTTGCCAAGTAACATCAGCTTGTCAGTGTTGTCAGTTAACAGCAATTTGTTGTGTCAGGAATTTCAAGTAATATCAGTTGTGGGTTCAAGGTTGCCAAGTAACATCATGAAAACAATTCACCTTAAAGGAAAAACACTGTGGTCCTCACAGATTATAACTAAAATCTACGAAACCCCAGTCATTGTGGAAAACTTGGCATAGACGTATTGGTTTTGGTAGTTGTCCTTCCTGATTGTGTGCTGTTGCTGGAGTTTGTGGATCTTGCGGATGCTTACCACGGTGACCAGAAAGAAGGCGATGTTGTAGAAAGTGACTACAAGGAGGGGTGCAATCATGGCAGTCTGGTGGTAGAAATAAACCGCATTAAACTGGAAAATGAAAGATGGAGGTTAGAGATAAAGAGTTGTGTGGATATTGGAGATAAAGAGCTGAGTTTAGAATCTGGTTTTACGTATATTCAGCTGTAGAATATTTTGCAGATGTGATAATGGTACAGGACCAGATTTAGGACAAGGACACAAACGATGCTGTCAACAGGCCCAGGTTGAGGACAATGACACAAGCGATACTATGAACTACTCGAGACAACAAAAGACTGTGACAATCCTACTTTAACTCCCATTCTTTCATACCACAGTCGACCACGGTGGTAAAACCACTGACAATAGTAAAACCACTGACAATGGTAAAACCACTGACAATGGTAAAACCACTGACAATGGTAAAACCACTGACAATGGTAAAACCACTGACGTTTATCCGCTAGTGCCGCAGATTACACTGATTTCTTACTTCATTGGTTTGCCTGATTAGTTATATCGAGAACTTGTAAACTCAAAAATTACACTGTATGTACATAAATTTGATTTTTATGAAATGCTTTTCTTCGTTCAGGCACTGACTGTACATTGTTTTTCCATGTCATGCAGAGGTACTTTTACCTGTAGTAACATATCGAGTGCCTATAACGTTACATAAGCGAGTTAGTAGCAAAAAAAAACCCTCACCTTGCAATTTCCGGTGGAATTTATCCATTGTCTTACTCTTTAGACAAAAATAGAGCGTGTTAGTGAAGAAATATGTACTTACTGACAAGGATGACGGAATCCAGGTAACACTAATAACCACCGTAATTGATATCGTTACCAGCAGGCGTGATGTACATGACAACAACAACGGAGATAACAACGATCGCAGGCAGCAACAAAGTTCTTGATGAGCAGGACGTTCTGAGAGCGTGACGTCACGTGAGAAGTTCTGGTCTTGGACGTGAATACCCTGTACATGTGGAAACAGCAGATGAAGCTCCAGCAGAACATACACAGCCACAGGAAATGTGTGGATATGCCCAGGACAGTGCACAGACTCGAGTACACGCTCCTGAGAATCGAATACAAAATAAGATTTTACATTTTTTTTAATATTGAAAGAAAAGTTATTGTAAAAGAAAAATATT
The DNA here is from genome assembly GCA_009760885.1 of Achatina immaculata. Classification (NCBI taxonomy): domain Eukaryota; kingdom Metazoa; phylum Mollusca; class Gastropoda; order Stylommatophora; family Achatinidae; genus Lissachatina; species Lissachatina immaculata. Next base: position 16,187,767 of record CM019697.1, on the reverse strand, counting down.
ATCTTGAATTGATCTAGAATTGATCTTGAATTTATCTTGAACTTACTGGTTCCTGCACTAATCAGCTGTTCCATGGAGGTCACTCATCTGGAGCTGGGAAAGTAAACACGGCCATTCATGATACTGATCATATCATCTTATAGTCTGACAATAAATCAAACAAGGGCACTAACACTATATTCCCTAGATGATTCCGTGGTATTATAGTGCTATCTTTTCACAGTCTTGAACTGCATTTTTCAAAGATATATCATACAAATTACAAATTACTATTTTACTACTGCAATTTTTTAAACTCTTATCAGTAGCAGTGTGAATTCCATGCAAGAAAAAACACATATCCTGTCCTCACTGGCCAGCAAAATAGTACTTGAAATTAACAAGGACATAACAAAAATAATGAAACTTCCCCTTAATCAAAATGGAAAAATACGCGTAAAAGGGACAGATATTGAATAAGTCAATCAATGTGCATACTTTGGCAGTTACATAGACCAGGATGGTGTCACCAGAAATAAATTTAGAATTAGAACTGCAAAACCAGCATCGATCTTCAAGAATCTTGAGAATATACAGAATTCAAAAGCTATAAGCACAAACACCATGTTAAGACTATTCAATTCAAATGTAATATCCACCCTTATTTATGCATGTGAAAGCTGAAAAACAACTAAAGAAATAGACAAGAAACTAGACTATTTTGAAAACAAATACCTAAGGAAAGTACTCGGCATCAAGTGAAACGAAGTCGAGAACAATGCAGAGATAAGACAGATGACTGAACAACAACCAGTCTCATGGGTGATCAGGAAAAGGAGATGGGCATACGTTGGTCACGTGATGAGAAGAAACAATCGGAGAATCCCAATACAAGCTATAAACGGATCACAGCAGGACAGAGAAAAAGAGGCAGACCGCGTGAAACTCTGAAAAGGACATTGTTAAGAGAGGCAAAATTAACAGGCATAAAATCCCTTGATGAGGTTGCAAGACTCGCCGAAGTCAGAAAAATTGGCGAACTACCTTGCGAGCCCTATGTGACGTTTAACAGCACGAGTAGGATATAAGATATAGGATAAGATTTTGTTTACCTGCAGTTTAACTGAAAAGTAAATTTAATGCCAGACTCAGTAATCCGGGAAAAACATTTCCTTACGTATTCAAATTTTAATCTGCAGTTGTTTTTTTTTAGAATATAGAATGTGAAATATTTGGTGATAACGGTAACGACCCATAAGATGACTACATGCATATGGGTTGGCGAGCCATGGTCAGCTAGGGTCTGGTCACGTGAAAAGTGGGAAACAAGGCTGGTCTCAAAAATGTGTCAAGTCTAAGTCTTATGTCTTAGAACATCAACTCTAAGTCTTATGTCTTAGATTATCAAGTCTACGTCTTATGTCTTAGAATATCAAGTATAAGTCTTATATCTTAAAATATCAAGTATAAGTCTTATGTCTTAGAATATCAAGTATAAGTCTTATATCTTAAAATATCAAGTATAAGTCTTATGTCTTAGAATATCAAGTATAAGTCTTATGTTTAGAATATCAGGTCTAAGTCTTATCTCAGAATATCAAGTCTAAATCTCACGTCTTAGAATATCAAGTCTAAGTCTCACGTCTTAGAATATCAAGTCTAAGTCTTATGTCTTATAATATCAAGTCTGATGCAGGGTTGGTGATGTCACCACTGGAGTATGGTCTTGACCTACACTGACCCTGTCAGCTGCACAGCTGAACAGACTTGAGCATATGCAGAGCGAGCAAACGAGAGTGGTCTTGGGTTGCGAGGTGTCTGCTTGATATGATGAGATTTAGGTCGAAACAAAAGTATCCTCAAGTAAAGGCATATATCAGGGTTGCGGGCATCCGCTGTCTGCTTGATACGATGAGACTTAGGTCGAAACAAAAGTATCCTCAAGTAAAGGCATATATCAGGGTTGCGGTCATGAAAGACCACGCTCTCCATAACCATAAGGGGATGGGGTTGATAAAGGGCAGACGCATGAAACGAGGTAGATCTTGGATAGCTGTAGCTGTTTGCAATAATGTCAATGTGCGACCTAGATGAGGGGCCTAAATAAGATGATTGGTTGTGGATACAGGACCGACCTCAGCTGTTATACAGAAGGGCCACGAATGTAAACACTTGGCACAGGGGGCAGTTGAACTTGGATTATTAGTAACTAATACTAGAGATAAAATGAGTGAAATTAAAAGGACATCTATCGCTCTTCACAAAATAAAACAACCAACGAATCTGTGGAGAGGAACAAACAGAACTAAAAAAAATCAGATTTTTAAGGGCATTCATCTTTCCCATCGCATCATATGCCCCTGAGACCTGGACACTTAACAAAACAGCTGAGAAACACATAAATGCCTTTGAATGTAAATGCTATAGAAGAGTCCTTCAAATATCATGGTCACAAAAAAAGAACAACTATGCCCACACTACAAGAAGGTACAAGAAGGCTGGCTAGTAAAGAAGATTAAGCAGGGAAAACTTAAATATTTTGGTCATATTAAACGTCATGAAAATTTAGAGGAGACATTTATGGAAGGGGCATAATAGGGTAAAAAGAGAGAAGAAGACCAAGTCGAATATGGCTGCAAGAAATCGTTGATGATCTGCTAATGGATACATCAGCAGCAAAGCGTCTTGCTCACAACCGAGAGGCCTTTAGAAGAGCTGTTCGGGTGGAAAAGTTCCGCAAGGGACATGCAAATGACTAAGTAGGAAAGTTGTGCCACGTTAAACACATTAGAAGCGAATGGCTACAAATAGTAACAAAATCGCAAATCCAAAGTCACATGGATATACATGCTGGAGTTCACGGAAATGAAAAAGGTCAGCAATATAAGTATTACTATACTACACAGTCTGCCTCTTTATAACTACCACTATTAGCACATGATCATCACTACCACTACCACTCACCACTGATTTCATCACCACAGCTACATCCGCTATGCAAAGCATTGAGAGTTCATTGACGCAAACAATCCACAGCGAAAACAACCAATTATTAACTTTTTTTCTCGCCTGTTTTGAGAATGTGCTATTTATTAAACATAAAAAAGAAATAGACAAGAAACTTGTGAAAAAATTCCAAACAATTTTTATAGCGCCACCCTAGACCAGTGATCCTAAACCAGCGACCCTAAACCAGCGACCCTAGACCAGCGACCCTAGACCAGCGATCCTAAACCAGCGACCCTAAACCAGAATAAACTGTGAACCGCAACTCACTGAAAAATATTTAAAAAAAAAAGAAAAGTAGCAAAATTTAATCAAACTTGATAATCATGAGAATGAGAAACATATTAGCTAACACATCTTTATCAATGAATGTTAGAAAACGAGTCCTAAAATGTTATATTGAACCTATCTTGTTATATGGAAGTGAATCATGGACAATAGGCAAGTCTGCAACAAAAATCATTGGAAGCAGCAGAAATGTGGTTTATTAGAAGAACGTTGCGAATCCCCTGGACAGCAAAAATAACTAATGAAGAATGTATGAGAAGAGCTGGAGAGACAAAAAACCTTGTCAAAAAGATAAGAGAGAGACAATGTGCTTTCATAGGACATGCAATGAGAAGAGGGGGCATTGAAAATATTATAACAACAGGAAAACTAGAAGGAAGAAGATCAAGAGGAAGACCAAGAGAAATGATACTGGACAGTCTGGCGGGATGGTGTGAGAGGAGATCACCAAATGAACTGATGGCCTGCATGAAGGATCGTGTACTCTGGATAAGCATAATAGCCAACGCCAGTCGGCACGGCACATGATTATGATGATGATGATGATGACAATCATGAATCCGGCAATCAGTTATCCCGTTCAGTTAGTTATTCGGTTCAGTTAGTTATTCGGTTCGGTCAGTTATCTGGCACTAATTACCACGAGAAACAATAAATAGAAAGTATGAGAATGTATAAATGAACATACAACACCCAATATTTCGGCGTGAGCCTTTTTCAAGGAATGCGTGCACAAACGAGACAAAAAACATATAACTAAACCAAGAACTTATCTTAATATGGTATCCTCCAGAAGTAGGAAACAGAGAAATGCGAGTCCACTAGAAGATGCATAGAGACCACGCGGGGCCACACAAAGGATACGCCGATAGAGCCAATAGTAAAGAAGAGATGGAGAGAGATGAGGAAAACAGGTGGTTGGAGGGGGAAGGGCAATAGAAACATGGTAGCCGCTAGAGGATAAGGTGTCGGGGGGGGGGGGAGAGAAAGGGGAAGCGGAGAGATAATGAATGAAGAACAATAACACCTGCAGGGAGAAAATGTGAAATTGATGAATAGAGCAAGACCCTATAAACACTAATATATTGCCAGAGAAGAAAATAGGGTGGCGATAGGGAGTGGTAGCTAGGAGAAAGAAAGTAGAGCAAAAAATAGGGGGGGGGGGAACTAAAGATGTTACAGAAAGCTGAAGACATTGTTAATTAAAGCTGGATGGAGACAGCCAGACTGGAGATAAAGGCATTGTTCTAGGACTTTCCGAGATCGTACATCAGCAGAATAAGAGCGGATCGCACTAACAGAAATGTCCTGTTTTTCCCTATGGTTGCTAAGGCAAAAATGTTTAGCCACAGTTTTCAGGTCCTCTTAGAAATATCATTAAGATGTTGGAGAAAACGATCTCCTAAACGTAAACCGGCCTCCCCTAGGTACTTCATACCACAACGTTTACTAGGGAGGTGGGTTGTTCTTTTTAGTAGGGAGATTGGTTTTTATTTTTATTAGGGAGGTGGGTTATTCTTTTTACTAGGGAGGTGGGTTGTTCTTTTTATTAGGAAAGTGTGTTGTTCTTTTCACTAGTGAGCTGGGTTGTTCTTTTTACTAGGGAGGTGGGTTGTTCTTTTTACAACGCAGGTGGGTTGTTCTTTTTTACTAGGGATGTGGGTTGTTCTTTTTACTAGAGATGCGAGTTGTTGTTTTTACTAGAGAGATGGGGTGATGTTTTTATTAGGGAGTGGGTTGTTCTTTTTAATAGGGAGGTGAATTGTTCTTTTTAATAGGGAGGTGGGTTGTTCTTTTTACTAGGGATGTAGGTTGTTCTTTTTACTACGGAGATGGGTTGTTCTTTTTACTAGGGAGGTGGGTTGTTCTTTTTACTAGGGATGTAGGTTGTTCCTTTTACTAGGGAGATAAGTTGCTCTTTTTACTAGAGAGATGGGTTGTTCTTTTTACTAGGGAGATGGGTTGTTCTTTTTACTAGGGAGATGGGTTATTTTTTTTACTAGGGAGGTGGGTTGTGGTATGAATGCACTGGAGTTATGATAGGTTTTTCATTCTTTTGTTTTCTGGACCTGTTAACTGTATCGCCTGTGTCCTTGTACTCAAACTGTACCTGTTGCCAGCATCATCTTTGTCACTGTCATATCTCCAACAATTCTGGAGCTGAAGAAACGAAAGACTATATTCTACACTCAACTGTTTATCACTTACCTCCATTTTTTTCACTTTCCGCTTTAAACTCCAGTTTATTTCTACCACCAGGACTGCCATGATTGCACTCCTCCTTTTAGTCACTTTCTGCAACACCACCTTCTTTCTGGTCACCATGGTAAACATCCACAACATCATCTTCTTTCTGGTCACCGTGGTAAACATCCACAACATCATCTTCTTTCTGGTCACCGTGGTAAACATCCACAACATCATCTTCTTTCTGGTCACCGTGGTAAACATCCACAACATCATCTTCTTTCTGGTCACCGTGGTAAACATCCACAACACCACCTTCTTTCTGGTCACCGTGGTAAACATCCACAACATCATCTTCTTTCTGGTCACCGTGGTAAACATCCACAACATCACCTTCTTTCTGTTCATCGTGGTAAACATCCACAACATCACCTTCTTTCTGGTCACCGTGCTAAACATCCACAACACCACCTTCTTTCTGGTCACCGTGGTAAACATCCACAACATCAATTTCTTTCTGGTCACCGTGGTAAACATCCACAACACCACCTTCTTTCTGGTCACCGTGGTAAACATCCACAACAAAACCTTCTTTCTGTTCATAGTGGTAAACATCCACAACATCACCTTCTTTCTGGTCATAGTGGTAAACATCCACAACACCACCTTCTTTCTGGTCAAGGTGGTAAACATCCACAACACCACCTTCTTTCTGGTCACCGTTGTAAACATCCACAACACCACCTTCTTTCTGGTCACCGTGGAAAACATCCACAACATCACCTTCTTTCTGGTCATAGTGGTAAACATCCACAACATCACCTTCTTTCTGGTCATCGTGGTAAACATCTAAAACACTACCTTCTTTCTGGTCACCGTGGTAAACATCCACAACATCATCTTCTTTCTGGTCACCGTGGTAAGAATCCACAATATTACCTTCTTTCTGGTCACCGTGGTAAGCATCCACAACATCATCTTCTTTCTAGTCACCGTGGTAAACATCCACAAGGTTCGCATACTTCAGCAACACGACACATTCAAGAAGGATGACTACCAGAACCTATACGTCTACGCCAAGTTATCCACAGTGACGGGGGTCTTCTGGATTTTGGTTATGATTGTTGACGCCGCTGATGCTGTCGCCGTGATGTAAAGTGTTTTCCTTCTGTCACGTGATAGACCTGAGACCTTAAGCTGATGTTAACTGCAATCTCTGACACCGCGAGTTACTGTTCCTTACACGGGTCGTCTTTGTCACGGAGAATTGTTGTATAAGGGATTTGTAGCAGTCTTTCCAGAAGTTTCAAGAATGTAATAGTTACGGATTTTTTTAAAAATGTGAATTAAAGGAAAATGTCACTGGTAAATATGTATATTGAGGGTAAATGAGTGACCAGGAAGAAAAGAGAGAAAGTTTGAATGGTTGCCATTTCAGAGAGCTTCAGTACCACTATCCTAGCTATCTCCATCCAGATGGGGACTGCATTGATTCGACTTTTAATGAGATTTTAAGGCAAAGTCACGGTCACATGACACGCGAGTAAACAGTAAGGAAAATACAGCCACAACAAAAAGACAGCCACAACAAAAAGACAGCCACAACAAAAATGCAGCCACAACAAAAATACAGCCACAACAAAAAGACAGCCACAACAAAAAGACAGCCACAACAAAAAGACAGCCACAACAAAAAGACAGCCACAACAAAAAGACAGCCACAATAAAAAGACAGCCACAACAAAAATACAGCCACAACAAAAAGACAGCCACAACAAAAAGACAGCCACAACATCAGATGGCACATGAGTAAAATAACAAACATTAATTCAGACAAACAAATAGCAGGCAAGTGCAATAATAAAGCTAACTAGAAAGAAAAACTATCAAGCGAGTAAAATATCACAAAGATAAATGTGATAAACGATACCAAACGAGTATAAGAACAAGGAAGATAACTACTGTAACAGATGATAAGTGAGGAAAGCAACGAGGAAAGGTATCGGCAATAAACGAGATTGCTACAAACTGAAACTAACAGATACAAACTTATCATAGACGGTATAACTCAGAAATTTAAAGTTTAGATCTTAGCTTTGTTCTATTATGCTGTTAACCAACAACATCTCAGTGGTCGTGTATGCTCTGTCTACAACCTTTTTCTTTTCAAACAGATAAAAGATTTTTATTGAACTTTGCCGAGACCTTTAAATATATAACGATCATTCATTCGCGTCACTGAATCGGATCCGTTTTCAGTAGATTCTCGTACATGTCCTGTAGGTCGCATATTTTACAGCATATTTTATCAAATTTTACCGTAAAATGTTAGAGCAAAATAAGTATGAAAAATAAAACAATTTTAAACGTGAAATAACAAATTTTAAAAAAAACATAAGAGAATGGCTGTGACCGGAACCAGAAGCTCGGGAAGATGGAGCACCCCAGTACAGTAGAGGACCAGGAACTACAAGGATAGAAGGTTGTCTTCTCATAGTTAGGCGTTAGTTCCTCATATCAGAGAACTGGGCTAGATCCTCATCTAGTCTCATGGAAATTTTTTTCTCTGATATTAAAGTATATGTCTCACTATTTCCAAGAGATTACTTATAAAAAATTCGCTCCAAACCTTACTAATCGCAAACGTTACTGTCTCCATTGCAATACGTGAAGAGAACAAAACAGTCACTCTGGTAGAGCCCTCGTATCAGAGAAGAGGCTTAACTAGCCGCTCGATGCCGCCCCATTCGCAACAGAGCGCCTCGACGTTAGCGATTGCATCCCCTGCAGCCATTCAGTCCCTCACCAGGCTGAGAACACTTCGGACTTAGGTTTCAATTCTTCCTGGTACAAATGCCACCATGGCCAAGCCAACCTCCCTGTGTCAGTAATAGGTATCTTGCCACTACACGCCACGCATACTTTTTCTACGTTTTCAGCACGATGAAGCAACAAAGCACAACATCCCACGCCAGAAACCGAAAACAAAATATCGAGATAATCATACAAAGAAAACCGAAAAGAGAAGTACCCGGAAGTAGAATTTTCAAGGGAATTGATTACTGGGTCAACGACATCGGGTGCGATTAGACACGCCACGGACCACTGCACTGCGCATGTTGTCTGCGCAGAAGAGTAAGAAGGAAAAGAGTATATATTGTAAAAGTGATATGAACCCGACTAGCTTAGTCGATATAGCATGATTCTTTTGATATCATGATCATGGGTTTGAGCCCCACGTTCGGCGGATTTTCCCCCCACCTTTTATAGTTATATTTAAGATTATTTTTTTCTAAATGACACCATTCGTGTTTGTCATTTTATTAGGAAATTAACTCTTAACTTTTAGAAAAACTAGCAATTTTCAACTAATTTTGTTACCGCTTACTTGTGATAATAACACTTGCATTTCATGTCATGAAAAGATGATCTATCTATCTATCTATCTATCTATCTATCTATCTATCTATCTATCTATCTATCTATCTATCTATCTATCTATCTATCTATCTATCTATCTATCTATCTATCTATCTATCTATCTATCTATCTATTTTGCAGATATGCAAGATGGAGTGTAGGTGTTCTCCGTCGCATCATTTTTGCCCCTTTTGGCTGTATCACTCACAATCCATCGATGTGTAAATGACAACAAGAACTTACGCTCAAGTCCCAAGTTACTCTCCTGACACTCTCTCCCAGTCTCAAACGCCCCTCCCCCACACAGGTCCCACTACACAACAACACGCTCTAACACCTCACCTTAAAGCCTTGTTTCCACGTTTTCAGCAGCATTTGGAATCATCAATCAATCAATCAATCACTCAATCAAGTGCTGTGCCGCGTGGCGTAGACGATCATTTCTCTCCACAATTCAGTGTCTTTGGAATTGATTATGAGATCCACCGGTGACTTTCTTCCTAACCAAACTAACAGCCCATCCAGTAACTTCTCTCTCTGTCTTCCTCTGTCTCTTCTTCCCTCAATTTTTCCACTTGCCACAATGTGTTTCAATTTTCCTCTTCTCAGAAAATGTCCACAAATCTCCCTTGTCTGCCTCTGATCTTTGTTGTAATTTGCCTTTTAATTCCAGCCTCTCTTAAGACGTCTTCGCTGGTTTTCTTAGCTGTCCATGGTACCTACAACATCCTTCTTATAAATTACATCTCCATGGCCTCCATTTCTCCCTGTACTCTCTTATTTATGGACCATGCTTCACATCCATAAAACAAAATTGGCTCGATTAACATTTAAGTACTAAGAATCTTGTTTCAGTTGATATGGATCTGTTGCACAAGATGTTTCTCATTTTCTGGAATGCCGACTTGGCCTGAGCATGTCTGCTTTTTTTGTGACATTTCTCATCAGTTGTTATAACTGTTCCTAAGTCTATCGACTTCTTTCAGTTCTGTGCCATCGATGATAATGGTACATTTTGGTGGTATTCTATTCTTTGAGATGACCATCACTTCAGTATTTTTTTATTCAAGCTGAGACCTTTACTTTTACTTTCATGAACCTCGACGTCCAGAAGACCCTGTAGCTCCCCTTCACTTTTAGCAATCAGAACTGTGTCGTCTGCATATCTTAAGTTGATAAGGTTGTACCCGCCATTTGATATTCCTGGCAAGCTCTCTATATTTCTCCTTATGTTTTCGTTGTACAAGGAAAAGAGGCAGGATATAGAACACATCCCTTTCTCACTCCCAATTTTATGTCTTGGAATGTTCCTATTTGGTTCTCATCCTTCATTGCTGCTGATTGCTGCCAGTATACGTTTTTGATGAGTTACAGATCTTTCCCATCTATATAATCTATATAATATATTGATGTCTTCCAGCATTCTCTTTTCAGTGCCTTACCAAAGAAGCAAGGTGCAGCTGAATGTGAAGACCATCGAACCATTAGTCTTATGAGCCATGTTACCAAAATCCTTCTTCGTATTGTCAAGAGAAGAGTCAGGGATAAATAAGTAATGCCATATATATATATATATATATATATATATATATATATATATATATATATATTCATTCATTCATTTCCATGTCCCTTGCGGAAATTTACCTCCCTAACAGCACTCCTGTAGGCCTCTCGGCTGTGAGCAAGATGTCCTGCTGCTGATGCATCCATGTGCAGATCATCAACGATGTCTTGCAGCCATCTTCGCCTTGGTCTTCCTCTTTCTTTTTCCCGTTATGTACTCTTCCAAGACGGTCTTCTCTAGATTATCATGACGTTTAATGTGTCCAAAATATTTAAGTTTTCTCTCTTTAATCTTCTTTACTAGTCAGCCTTCTTCAGTATATAGTTTATGTATATATATATATACATATATATCGAGAACACTGATGGAAAGATCAATAGAAGTAAAGACGGGCCTATACTTATGCTTCATACATTACTGTAAAGATTTCGATTCAGAATCATACCCTTATATATTACCGCTGATAGGTGCGCTACCATACCCTTATATATTACCGCTGATAGGTGGGTTATCATGCCCTTATATATTACCACTGATAAGTGGGTTATCATGCCCTTATATATTATCACTGATAGGTGGGTTATCATGCCCTTATATATTACCGCTGATAGGTGGGCTACCATACCCTTATATATTACCACTGATAGGTGGGTTATCATGCCCTTATATATTACCACTGATAGGTGGGTTATCATGCCCTTATATATTACCGCTGATAGGTGGGCTAACAAGCGGAGAACTCTTCCCACATTCTCACTTAGACATATACTGCTGCTGTAACTGTGTCATTCTTGCCTTCAGTTATCAAACACTTTCTCACTCAGTGTACATGCCGTGTGGCTACGACGATACCCCATCTTTAAAAAATAGCTACTTGATATGTAAATAGAGCTTTTTGAAAATTAGTTTAAACTCTATCAAGGTTTATTTCTCAGCATCGTTGGGGACATCCTGAATATACTGCAAGACATGTTTATCTTTGTGTCCTTCATCTGTAACCGTCGTGTTTACATCTGTAACCGTCGTGTCCTTCATCTGTAACCGTCGTGTGTACATCTGTAACCGTCGTGTGTACATCTGTAACCGTCGTGTCCTTCATCTGTAACCGTCGTGTGTACATCTGTAACCGTCGTGTTTACATCTGTAACCGTCGTGTTTACATCTATAACCGTCGTGTCCTTCATCTGTAACCGTCGTGTGTACATCTGTAACCGTCGTGTGTACATCTGTAACCGTCGTGTGTACATCTGTAACCGTTGTGTCCTTCATCTGTAACCGTCGTGTGTACATCTGTAACCGTCGTGTCCTTCATCTGTAACCGTCGTGTCCTTTATCTGTGACCGTCGCGTCCTTCATCTGTAACCGTCGTGTGTACATCTGTAACCGTCGTGTCCTTCATCTGTGACCGTCGTGTCCTTCATCTGTAACCGTCGTGTCCTTTATCTGTGACCGTCGCGTCCTTCATCTGTAACCGTCGTGTATACATCTGTAACCGTCGTGTCCTTCATCTGTGACCGTCGTGTGCTACATCTTTACATGGAACGTCTGGGACGCGGAACTTTGAATGCTTCATTACCAGATAGGTCACTAACATTGGCAGCAAATTCTTAGCAAAATTGATACCCAAGGCAAATCACAGCAGAATAATACTCATTTACGAATAAAAAGGAATACGATTGTGATCTGAGGATTCAAAATGCGAAGAAGTGCAGACTAGAACTATTTGAAATGTAATTAACATAAAAATGTAAATATAAAATAGCACAATGCAGGACAGCTGCACGCTTTTTTAACATAATGAACCTGTATTAGTAAATGCTTCTTACAAGATAGGTAATTGTGACAATGTAGATAAAAGAATATAGCAAAAATAACATTACACAGCAATTTTATTTTATCTTTTATTCTAATAAAAGAGAGATAATTTCTCTGCTTTAAAGTTCACCTTATCTTTCTTCCTCCTTGAGATGTAAATATTATTACGTATGATTAATCTTTTCAAATCTGTCTATATCTTTGTGTCCACGCTTGCTATAACTTCCTCCGCCTTGCCCTTAATCTAGAACTACTTTAGAAGAACATCTCATATCTGAAGACCTCTCATGGTGAGAACCATAACTCGGTGTACCATATTGTAAAACTTCCAAATAAGGACACCCATAGGGGTGAATATGAAGCCCAAAAATAAGGACATCTCCATATTGTCACGACTTAAAACGAGGATTACCCCCCTCCCCCCCCCAAAAAAAAAACATCACAGCCAAAAAAAACTAGGTTCACAAACTTGAGCATGAAGTCCTGAAAAAAAAAACAAAAGTTATAAGAGACACATCAATACACTGTATGAACTCCCTTAGTACCGGCTTCTCAGCAATGTACTGATCACTTTGGCCAATAACGTCCTGATGACTTCGATCAAAAAAATAATGTTCTATCACAGTGTTCATTGTTTCTCTTTTGTAATCAAGATTCTGATTTAAAATACCTACGCTATGTCGTCATACTCCTGATGTTTAGTAGTTCTCATGTAGCAGCACTGACTTTTTTCCCTCCCTTACTCTCTTGGGTTCTGCTGTCACTCGTACAAATCTCGTGATTTACTAATTGTTTAGTTCTGTTTATCTTGACTACATGTTTCTTAAGTTCCAGGCGCTTCTCTTCTTGCGTTAGTTAATACACATACATGGAGGGCCAAAATGACATGAGCAGTACAAAACTCACAATTAAGAATGTGCAACAATTTTAAGATAAGCTACATACTTTAATTATTTATTCATTAAAAGTCCTTTTCTACTTCTTTAAGTTTTATTTCATACAACGATAGCAATGAGATGTTTAAAGAGAATACTAAATGTGACAAGGAGAGACTAAATAAGAAATTACACCATCAGGGCAAAGTTGGAGTAACACCAGTATTACACTATATCCAGAAACAGCAGATCAAATGGGTTGGCCACGTAACACGGTTACAACCAGACAGTATATCACAGAAAACATTCATACTAAAATCTGTAGGTAAGTAATTGAGGAAGAGAAAAGGCCGCCCACGCAAGAGATGGAGAGAGCAAATTACAGAAGAATTAAATATACCATTATATAAAGCAAATCACGGACCCCTGTTAAGACGTTTATTTGTCCCCTCAAAACTGAAAGTTATATGAGGAAGGAGACAACACAAGACAAGACAACAATTTTATCACAATGAACCAAAATAAAGACCAAATAATATTATCATTTAATTCCAACAAGAACAAAAAATTCTCATGATTATAAATCTCATATATTATAAGAGTCAGGCCTCGAAAATCAAAGGTCAATTTAAAGCTTTGTGGTTGGTGCAAGTTTAGGCCATTGTAAAGCTTGGTGTTTGGTGCAAGTTTAGGGCATTGTAAAGCTTTGTGGTTGGTGCAAGTTTAGGCCATTGTAAAGCTTGGTGTTTGGTGCAAGTTTAGGGCATTGTAAAGCTTTGTGGTTGGTGCAAGTTTAGGCCATTGTAAAGCTTGGTGGTTGGTGCAAGTTTAACAAATGGGATGGAAGACTTGAGGAGCATGAGAATTTATAGAAGTTAGAAAACCAGCTTCTCAGTTCAATGTACAACCGTACCTTGAGAACAATAACCTAACTCCAACCCATGAGACTCATTCACGATCATTCAGTACATAATGTGATATGATGAAGTTAACAGCTCAAGCTCTCATCTCACTCTCCCCCCCCTCTCTCTCTCTCTCTCTCTCCAACTTATGACATCAGCAACATCAGTCAAGATATTCCATCTATTAAGTTACATCACATAAGCTTTATGACTGACGACACATACACATGTTGGCACTGTCATGACATAAACCACATAAAGGGCGTACAATAAGAATGAACTGTGAGAAATGAATATGAGATGAACAAGAGCAACATTACGATTTTGTCTAACAATAATGATGTTATGGTCAAAAATGATGAATGAATAAAATTCTTAGGGCCCTCTTCAATAATGCATTACACAACGGGCCCTCAATATCATTAATATTTGACATCACATAAAAGAAAATACATAACTAATCTATGGACTAATACTAAAGGCCCCTATCAAAGAAAACAAATTGCATCTCAAACTCAGTGTTCAAGAATTGTCTTGCTGGAGTAATAATGCACATTCATTGCTAGTTCAGAATGAAAATATGTCATACGTCAATTTTATCTTCAAACAGGAGACTAGCAAAACTGAAATACAAGCAATCGACATAAATCTTGCAGCTATAGGCTGCACATAACATCAGCAAATTATAACCAAACAAGAGATCCATTACATGTCATAAGACATAACATGACAATCAATGAATTTCAAATATTACACAAACATATACATTTGGCATTATCAAGAATGTAATGTAATAATTACTTAATAACAAGTTGTCAATCAATCAATAAATCAATCAATCAAGTGCCGTGCCGCATGGCGTAGGCGATCATTTCTCTCCACAATTCCCTGTCTTAGTACTTGATTATGAGATCTGCCGGTGACTTTCTTCCTAGCCACACTGACAGTCCATTCAGTAACTTCTCTCTCTGTCTTCCTCTGTCTCTTCTTTCCTCAGTTTTTCGACATGTCACAATGTGTTTCAATTTCCTCTTCTCCAATTGATGCATTAAAAAACAGATTCCCTGTCTTACTTGGCTAGCACAATAGGTCTTGAAATTAACAAAGACAAAACAAAAATAATGAAACTTCTCATTAATCAAAAAGAACAAAAAATATACGTAGAAGGAATAGTTGTTGATGAAGTAAACCAACTTGCATACCTTGGCAGCTATGTAGACCAGGATGTCGACATCAGGAAGGAAGTTAGAATTGCAAAAGCAGCATTGTCCTTAAAAAATCTTGAGAACATATGGAATTCAAAAGTTATAAGCACAAAAACCAAGTTAAGATTACTCACTTCAAGTGTAATATCCACCCTCATTTATGCATGCGAAAGCTGGAAAACAACTAAAGAAATAGAAAAGAAATTAGACTCTTTTGAAAACAAATGCCTAAGGAAAATGCTTGGTATCAAGTGGAATGAATTTAAGAACAACACAGAGATAAGACAGATGACTGAACAACAACCAGTCTCACGGGTGATCAGAAAAAAGAAGATAAACATAATGTAGGCCACTTGATGAGAAGAAATGAGCAGAGAATCCCAAAACAAGCTATCAAGTGGAACACAACAGGCCGAAGAAAAAGAGGCAGACCGCGTGAAACTCTGAAGAGAACATTATTAAGAGAGGCCAAGTTAACAGGCATAAAATCCTTTGTTGAGGTTGAAAGACTCGCCGAAGACAGGAAATATTGGCGAACTACTTTGCGAGCCCTATGTGACGTCTAACGGCACGGGAAGGATATAAGATATAAGATAAGATTTGCCGTAACAAGCACGTTCATTTTATCCGGAACTTTTACTTTTAATCAGGCTCTTCTCGTGAAATTGTTTACATGCAAATTTATCTAACGTAGACAAACCAGTTGCCATTACCTTAATTAGTGACACATTTTCAATCCAAAATTAATTATGTTGGCTTCCTTGTGGAAGATTATTTAAAATGCACTCTAACAAAGTGTGCGCAGTTCCTGATTGATCGTTCATAAAGATAACAACTACTGTGACTTTTGTTTTACAACTGTTATAGACTTTGGCTATGAAGCATGACCAGAAATGTGAGCATGTTTGTCTGAGCACTCTTCTGTATTGTTTATTTAACATCCAATACAATCAAAGATCATTAAGTCTATACTGAACAGGACGCATTTATCCACGAGTGTCGATCTACTGAAAGTTGATATTTCAAGTCACATATTGTGTAAATTTAAGATACCGTCTTAGGCCACCAATTACATTATGTATTTGTTACTATTCTTGTCGAGTTTGTATTAGAACATTTGCAGAACATAAGGGTATGTATGTGCGTCTTCAATTGGATGTTTGCGTGGGGCTTAATTTTAAGTTATTGAAATTCTGTGCCTTGACCTCGTTTCCTTTTTATTTGTCATGAGCTGAGATACACATTAAAACAGCGGTTCCCAACTTATTTTTATCTCTATCCTAAACCAAGATTTGTACGAGACCCGGACATATGAAAGAGATGTTTAGAAATATTGAAATTTAAAATATATATATATTAGTTATTTCAAAGTATTCACATAACGTAACTTTGATTGTTGTTATTTTTAACACTTAGGTTTAGAAACATAAAGTAGTAGAAATTTCCAAAAATCGAAGGTTTTTTTTTATCTTGTTGCGACTCTATGTCAGCTTCTAACGACCTTCATTTATGTTAGGATCTGAGACTGGAAACACGGCCTATATATATGGACAGTGTGTTATCTTCTGGCGAGCAACCGGAATCTCACCCTATTGTAAGACTGGATTAAAAGGTATATAATTTTCTGTTGTACGTATATATTGTTAATAATTTTACAGATACAGTTGGTTGTTGAATACACAGATTACACATCAACACATTACAGCAAAGCAAGGAAAACACAATTAACGACTCTTCATCATGACGACCAATGCATGCAGGACATATATAGCTGATGTGCCACCACGACACAAACTATACTAGGAATCTCTACTGCTAGCTTATCTAGACTAGCAAGGACGAGTGAAATTGTGAGAAGTAGGGGGTGGGGGGAGGAGATACAGGAACCGTCTTTCTGGCATGGCCAACCAGTGGGGCTGGTTCCAAACGCATCGTGTGTAGATAGAGAGGGCAAAGCATGGATATATAACAGGAATGAACGATTTCACTTTAGTATTGTCTATTGTTTTCGTGAGGTAACGGTGGATATTTTTTAATGAAAATGTGTTGTTCTTTGTATATTGATTATGTACCTAACTGTGTTAGAGGTAGTTGTACTTGTGTTATAATCAAATTATCGCGCCTCCTCTGTAATGTTGTTTTTCTTAAGGTTTCTTTGTGTAGATGAAAGGTATTATAATTATGCACATGAATAATAGGAACTGGATAGCGATTGTTGGTTAGAATTGTATTCTTTCATTAAAGGTATCGAGTGCACTTACAGGGGCACTATATATATTCATTGATTATGTGAGTACTATATTTTATTGTATTGATTATATGATGATTACACTGTTGATTACATGCGTCTATAGTGAGGTGACAAGGAGCTATGGAAGAAGGAATTAGGAAAGAAAGGAGACGGTTGCGCAGGCAACAGAATAATACTGAATTAAGATAGGAGGCTACCAGGTGCAGAATGCACCGACAACCAAAGTCGTATGGTAGAGAGTGCGGAGGAAAAGTAGAGAAGAGAGAGACAGAATGAGCTACCAGATGTGCGGGCACCGATGACCAAAGTCATAAGGTAGAGGATAGAGGGAGAAGACGTGGGACTAGAAGAAAGGTAGGAACCCAAGAAACAGCTGATGTATATAGGGAACTAGTAGAAATGGAACTCATGATTGAGACAGTGAGACAAGTGACATTAATGAACCAGGCTATTATTAGATTGAACATTGGCAGTTATGTTGTGTCATGTACTCTGTGTTGTAGTCCTGTTCTGTCATTCTCGTTTATTATACAGCGTGAGCTGGAAGTTGTTGTGAAACGTTTATTTCTGGATTTTCATTTGATATATATTGGCTGTGTTTCTATGTGTGGTGTAACATGGATAATTAACATCTGAAATAGTGATTGCCATCCCAATATGGCAAGTCTGACATAGGTAGAGAGAAGTCTAACACGGGTAGAGAGGTCAAGGCCCTGGGAAGAGATTTGGGGAGGGGAATTATTGTTCGACCCACATTTGTAAGACAGTACGGGGTTTGAAATACAATACTCTCTTATAAGCTGAAAGATGTAGTACTAATCATCTTGTTTACATAATGTTTTCTTAGATAGAATTCCTCGCAAAGAGATAGTGGAGATATACTGTGTTTTTATGTTATACTTGTTGTTGTTGTTGCCTAAACAATTTGCTCAACTGCTTTTAAACCAACTAGGCAAGTTTGTGACTGTAGTATTCCCTGAGTGACACAATAACAATACTCAGACTCGCAACTGTTACAATAACAATACCCAGACTCGCTAGTACTACAACACTAATACCCAGAATCGCTACTACTATATCAGCAATACCTAGACTCTCTACTACTACAACACTAATGCCCAGACTCGCTACTACTACATCACTAATACCCAGACTCGCTACTACTACAACACTAATACCCAGACTCGCTACTATTACAAAAACAATATCCAGACTAGCTACAACTATATCAGCAATACCCAGATCGCTACTACTATAACACTAATACCCAGATCGCTACTACTATAACACTAATACCCAGATCGCTACTACTATAACACTAATACCCAGATCGCTACAACTATATCAGCAATACCCAGACTCGCTACAACTATATCAACAATACCCAGACTCGCTACTACTATAATACTAATACTCAGACTCGCAACTGTTACAACAACAATACTCAGACTCGTTACTGCTACAACAAAAACACCAGTCAACTGGACTTCCAGTCACACAACAGAACTAACAGCAGAAAAACTCCATCAAGTCAATAAGACTCCAACTAATAAGTACACATGGAGTACATTTATTAATGAGGAAAATGAGTTTGAACTCATGGAACATGAGATGAAGCCACGCGGCATGTCAAGATTACAAACAGATGATCCCCGGTGTTAGTACGCCATATGGAAAGAAACCAGTATCAACAATTAATCAAAAAAAATATTTCTTACTCACAAGATTACCGAAAACTTCTCACAATACAACGAGTTCCAAAAAAAAAAATACCACAGTCTCATTCCTAAATATGACAATAACACGTGTCTGTCCTAAACAGGACAATACTACAGCCGTAGGCTACATTTTCACTAGTTCTGCTACAGACTAACTAGCAGTTCAAGTCAAACTTAAGAACATAAAGAAGACCTCTCTAGCCAGTCTATCTCAACACATGCTGAATGAAAACTCAACTACATTTCAACTAAACAGAGGTACATCAACTCTGACTGAGCTGAACTGAAACTAAACTTCTGAACTACATTTACACTGACTTTCTACACTGATACTGACTCTGACTCTTACATGCTCTCTACAAAATCTTCCTAAGTTTACCGAATGTCCCATCATGAAAAACTATACTCACGTGAAGCTACATGTTTTTATAATCTTTGGTTTCTTAAATAAACAAATTCCTAAAAACTAAGTCTCTGTTACCAAATTTAGTCTGTTATGTCAACAACAGACATTCCAAAGGTGAGGCTTTAACTTTTCCCTAACCTAACATCACATAGCCCGTGCAACTTTACGTCACCTGTCAGGATTACTTGAGCTGGGACTAACTTTCTTTTCCCCCTGGAAAAAAAATGAGGTGAGTAATACTCACAAAAATCAATAATACAACAAAGGACTGAATCAACTACCCTTACTCGATCTTTAGTCATCTGAACAATATACTATCACAATCAAAAGATCGTCCATTTATATTAAACAAAAAAAAGTAAAGGTAATCCTATTATGCCTTAGAGGCACATAGGGATATGGTGTTAGTGCCCATATTTTCCTTGATCTGTCAGCACACTAGAGGGTGATATGGTCAGTATCACGCCTGGCCGCCTTTCCTTCCCCAACTCCAGAAGAAGTCGGGTACCCAGATCAGTTTATATTATTAACAACAAAATCAACCTTATATTCATTTCTTTAACATTTAAGGTTTCTTCACACAAAATATAACCGAAAATCAAATTAATACCTTTACATATTATGGAGTTAACATGACTGCATCACAATCGTTCCATACCAATCTCAAACTATCACCCTAAATGACTGAATGTCTGATTGTTATCAAAGGAATTAACTGGCAAGAAGTATATAACAAAATGCATACACATAAAATTCAATGATACGTAAATTTGTGTGCACATAATAGCCATCACAATGAGTATTAAGATAATATCAAAATCTTACATAGAACATATACTCGTATGTTATAAAAATATAACTATTCATGTAATCTTCATCCATTAACAATGGATGGATCGGAGGGACCACAACGCAACTTCCATGCGTTCACATCACAGAATATAAATCATGGTCAAAGCAAATACAGATATATGTACACCCACCGACAACATACACACTCATTTGTGCTTGAACTAAAACCTCCCATCCGTTTTCACTTCCAACGTTCTCAATGAACAAATTCCAACCAGTAAAAATTCTCTCGTATCTCCTTTGTATACTGGACCAGTCGGTTCCTATTTTAGTTGCGCACCTCTGAGCTGACCAGTCCCTGATTTTATTTATTTATTTATTTGTGTATGCTTCTGGTAGTGAAAACAAACTTAGGTTTAATATTACCAACTTAGTATTTAATAACAGAAATTTAGTATTTTATAATAACAACTTAGTAAATGTTACATACTTTCCTTATTCCTGCCTATATTACACTATCACATCGTGGGTTCAGTACATCAAAGAATCCACTAAAGAAACAGTCAACGTGTTTAGGAACTGATCTTCTTGCATGTTTGAGTATGTTACTGCAATATTATGAAGAAACATGTTTTTGCATGTGGTAGAAATGTGAAATTATAGTGTTTTTACATTTATCTTTTAGGCTGCTTAACCCCAGCCCTTGTCTGTCAAGAAAAAAAAGAGAAAAAAAGTCCGCCTGAGTGTGAAATCGTGTCAAGGACGTTTTCATAGGCAGGCCTGTGCTCTAATCGTCACAGAACATCGGCATCTTCTATACATAACAATCATAACAACACCAGATAACCGCTGATTATGACTGAAATAAACAACAGAAATACAGACTACAAACTTACGAGACAAGGCTGAGAGTGAACATAAACTGACAGATTTTGTCACCGCCTCATCCACGCAAGAGAGGGGGTCGCAGCGCCACACATAAGCAGGAATCTACACATAAACTAATGACTACATCTGTTCCACATCAGAGCTGAAATAACGGGTTCCCGCAATACAGACAAGATTCTATTACTAATCAGCGCATGCTTTGAACTAGTTTCTTTTTATCGATATATTCTCACAGGATTGTTACAAAATTTAAAAAATATGAATTTATCAAATTCAAATCACATAATACAAGATCTACAAGAACTTAAAAATGAAGAAGGCTGGCTAGTAGAGGATTAAACAGAGAAAACTTAAATATTTTGGACACATTAAACGTCATGAGAAGTTAGAGAATGTCTTGGAAGGATACATAATGGGAAAAAAAGAAATAGAGGAAGACCAAGGCGAAGATGGCTGCAAGACATCGTTGATAATCTACAAATGGATGCATCAGCAGCAGGGCGTCTTGCTTACAACCGAGAGACCTACAGGAGAGCTGTTAGGGAGGCAAAGTTCCGCAAGAGATATGCAAATGACTGATTGACTGAGATCAAATAAAATTTCTAACTAGAACACATATTTAGAAAGGAATTAGAATTTTTCTTTTGTGATGAAAATATTATATATATAATCGAACAGTCTTGTTTGTAGTTTTTGTGAGAAAATATTACATGCACGGTACTTTATAAGGTGATTTATGAGAACGAACACAAATTATTTTTGTTAGTTATTCTGTAGATTTACGAGATCATTATTTCTTCATATACTGTGCTCAAAAATTTAAAAATTTCACGTGGACAAAACAAACTGACAAATTTTGAGAATAATAAATATTTCACAAGGCGAGCTCAATTTTATTTCTTCGATACAATATGCCGGATAAATTCTCGTATTTAAAAAATATTGTTAAAGTGGTTGTTCATTTTATATTCTCTCGGATTTATTTAGCTGCAAACAGTCAGTTGTAAGCAGTCAAATATGACGGGAGGAGACTGAAAATATTTCTATTTTCTTAAACACAACAAACTTTACTGAACTTCTCGCATTTTTTTGTTACCTTCATCGCAAAATTGTGTCGCCAAAAGAAAGATTAACAGTTTCACACCAGCGGACAGAGTCATCTTCAATTTAAGATGAAATGATTACTACGCCATTATGAAGAAACGTTTAATATCTGCAAAAATATGCCACTCATATTGAAAAATATATAAAAAAAAACTTTAGAAAGTTTCAGCGTTTCAACTTGGCTTTATTTTTAACCTGTGGCAGAAATCTTTCAAGCAATCTTTCAGAATATAACATTATTACAAATTTTCGAAACAGAAACAATCTTTATCGACATGTAAAGAATAAATTTGGTATGTTTTCACTGTGCATGTACGGCAGCGCTCTACTATTTTATGTGCGCACTGAGAGACGTTTGAACAATATTACAGTTGAGCTCTTGAAACCTTTTTATTGTCGTAAATACAAAGAAAAGAACAATGTTCCGCATCATAGAGCTTCTTGTTATCGCTAATTTGTTAAATAAGACTGTCCTGCAAGATCTTTACCCAGAGGCAAAATGTACATTCCAGGATGTGGCTAATCTAACAGAGAACGAAACAGTGAACATCGAGAACACACTAGAAGCAGCATGGAATTCAACAGCGTTTCCGCATCAAAATTTTAGTTCGTCAGAAATAGAAGAAGATAGTTTGCTGTTAGAAGAACCTCAACCACTCTTTTATACGTGGGATAAGACTGTAATGTCTGCTAAAACATTTATAGATAGTTACTTCCCAATAAGATGTCAAAATGGTAATCGGACAAGGATGCATTTCATGGAGTGCTCTAAGTTAGTTACTTTTCCGTGTACATGTGAAAAACCACAATGTGAAATCTATGGGATTTGTTGCCCGGATGTGTCTGAACCATACGTCCCTCCACCTTGGGTAGAACATCAGGAAAATATCAAGTACAACAAAACATCTTATTTTGAAAACAACGATCATGAAACAACTTCAAAAACTTCGTGGAACAACATGACTGTTTCTGCGACCGAGGCTTCTATGGTGAAGGACACGTCTACGAAGTCTCTGTTCAGAGAACTTAGCACCAAGAAACCACCTCCACATGTAGAATGTGACGATTATTTGTTCACTAGATCATGTTCTCCGGATGTGAATGTTTCCAAGGATGTGATTCTTAAATGTGAGTCTGATGTTCCAGAAGCTGAAATCACCATGGATACCGTAGCTCGAGTGATTGATAACGACACGAACGTGGTGTACTACAACAAGTTCTGTGCTGCTTGTAACGGTGTGGAGCAGGTTTGTTGAAATAATAAATATTTCACAAGGCGAGCTCAATTTTATTTCTTCGATACAATATGCCGGATAAATTCTCGTATTTAAAAAATATGAATTTATCAAATTCAAATCACATAATACAAGATCTACAAGAACTTAAAAATGAAGAAGGCTGGCTAGTAGAGGATTAAACAGAGAAAACTTAAATATTTTGGACACATTAAACGTCATGAGAAGTTAGAGAATGTCTTGGAAGGATACATAATGGGAAAAAAAGAAATAGAGGAAGACCAAGGCGAAGATGGCTGCAAGACATCGTTGATAATCTGCAAATGGATGCATCAGCAGCAGGGCGTCTTGCTTACAACCGAGAGACCTACAGGAGAGCTGTTAGGGAGGCAAAGTTCCGCAAGAGATATGCAAATGACTGACTGACTGAGATCAAATAGAATTTCTAACTAGAACACATATTTAGAAAGGAAATATAATTTTTCTTTTGTGATGAAAATATTATATATATAATCGAACAGTCTTGTTTGTAGTTTTTGTGAGAAAATATTACATGCACGGTACTTTATAAGGTGATTTATGAGAACGAACACAAATTATTTTTGTTAGTTATTCTGTAGATTTACGAGATCATTATTTCTTCATATACTGTGCTCAAAAATTTAAAAATCTCACGTGGACAAAACAAACTGACAAATTTTGAGAATAATAAATATTTCACAAGGCGAGCTCAATTTTATTTCTTCGATACAATATGCCGGATAAATTCTCGTATTTAAAAAATATTGTTAAAGTGGTTGTTCATTTTATATTCTCGCGGATTTATTTAGCTGCAAACAGTCAGTTGTAAGCAGTCAAATATGACGGGAGGAGACTGAAAATATTTCTATTTTCTTAAACAAAACAAACTTTACTAAACTTATCGAATTCTTTTCTTACCTTCATCGCAAAATTGTGTCGCCAAAAGAAAGATTAACAGTTTCACACCAGCGGACAGAGTCATCTTCAAGTTAAGATGAAATGATTACTACGCCATTATGAAGAAACGTTTAATATCTGCAAAAATATGCCACTCATATTGAAAAATACACAAAAAAAATTTTAGAAAGTTTCAGCGTTTCAACTTGGATTTATTTTTAACTTGTGGCAGAAATCTTTCAAGCAATTTTTCAGAATATAACATTATTACAAATTTTCGAAACAGAAACAATCTTTATCGGCATGTGAAGAATAAATTTGGTATATTCTCACTGTGCATGTACGGCAGCGCTGTACTATTTTATGTGCGCACTGAGAGACGTTTGAACAATATTACAGTTGAGCTCTGGAAACTTTCTTATTATCGTAAATACAAAGAAAAGAACAATGTTCCGCATCATAGAGCTTCTTGTTATCGCTAATTTGTTAAATAAGACTGTCCTGCAAGATCTTTACCCAGAGGCAAAATGTACATTCCAGGATGTGGCTAATCTAACAGAGAACGAAACAGTGAACATCGAGAACACACTAGAAGCAGCATGGAATTCAACAGCGTTTCCGCATCAAAATTTTAGTTCGTCAGAAATAGAAGAATATATTTTGCTGTTAGAAGAGTTTCACCCAATCTTTTATACGTGGGATAAGACTGTAATGTCTGCTAAAACATTTATAGATAGTTACTTCCCAATAAGATGTCAAAATGGTAATCAGACAAAGATGCATTTCATGGAGTGCTCTAAGTTAGTTACTTTTCCGTGTACATGTGAAAAACCACAATGTGAAATCTATGGGATTTGTTGCCCGGATGTGTCTGAGCCATACGTCCCTCCACCTTGGGTAGAACATCAGGAAAATATCAAGTACAACAAAACATCTTATTTTGAAAACAACGATCATGAAACAACTTCAAGAACTTCATGGAACAACATGACTGTTTCTGCGACCGAGGCTTCTATGATAAAGGACACGTCTACGAAGTCTCTGTTCAGAGAACTTAGCACCAAGAAAACAGCTCCAAATGTAGAATGTGACAAATATCTCTTTATTAGATCATGTTCTCCGGATGTGAATGTTTCCAAGGAAGTGATTCGTAAATGTGAGTCTGATGTTCCAGAAGCTGAAATCACCATGGATACCGTAGCTCGAGTGATTGATAACGACACGAACGTGGTGTACTACAACAAGTTCTGTGCTGCTTGTAACGGTGTGGAGAAGGTTTGTTGAAATTCTAAATGTTTGAGAATTTCTGTGTTTTCATAGAAAATAACATATTCTTCTTCTTTTAAGACCTTAAATTTTTAGAAACGTGTCACATAGACATGTGACTATATATCAAATAACATACTATTAATAGAGAGACCAAAAGCATTTAATAAGATGGTCACAGCCAAAGAATGAAGAAATTGGAGGGGAGGGAGAGAGAAGGATGTTTGCAGAAAGTAGAAAGAAGGAAGGAAATTGGCTAGCTGGGGAGAGAGGATGAACAAACAAAGAAATGAACTTTCGAAAGGTGACGAGTTGCAGGTTAGTCTGATATTCTGCCCTTTATAATACACCTTCACTTTATTCCACTTTATTCCAGACTTGCTGTCCTTTATCATACAACTTTCCCTTTATTCCAGACTTTCTGTCCTTTATTATAACACTTTCCCTTTATTTCAGACTTTCTGTCCTTTATTATAACACTTTCCCATTATTTCAGACTTTCTGTCCTTTATTATAACACTTTCCCATTATTTCAGACTTTCTGTCCTTTATTATAACACTTTCACTTTATTTCAGACTTTCTGTCCTTTATTATAACACTTTCCCTTTATTTCAGACTTTCTGTCCTTTACCATACAACTTTCCCTTTATTTCAGACTTCCTGTCCTTTACCATACAACATTCCCTTTATTCCAGACTTTCTGTCCTTTACCATACAACATTCCCTTTATTCCAGACTTTCTGTCCTTTACCATACAACTTTCCCTTTATTCCAGACTTTCTGTCCTTTATCATACAACTTTCCCTTTATTCCAGACATTCTGTCCTTTATTATACAACTTTCCCTTTATTCCAGACTTTCTGTCCTTTATTATACAACTTTCCCTTTATTCCAGACTTTCTGTCCTTTATTATACAACTTTCCCTTTATTCCAGACTTTATGTCCTTTATTATACAACTTTCCCTTTATTCCAGACTTTCTGTCCTTTATTATACAACTTTCCCTTTATTCCAGACTTTCTGTCCTTTACCATACAACTTTCCCTTTATTTCAGACTTTCTGTCCTTTATTATACAACTTTCCCTTTATTCCAGACTTTCTGTCCTTTATTATACAACTTTCCCTTTATTCCAGACTTTCTGTCCTTTACCATACAACTTTCCATGTATTCCAGTCTTTCTTTGATGGTGGCCTGGTAAGCCGAGCGGTTAGCCCCGTGTTTTACTAATTCGGTGCTACCAGGTTCAAGTCTCATAAGTAAGATTTTTTCTGCTACACATCAAAAAGGCCCCGGGCTCCACACAGCCTCTAAAAATGTTTACCGAAGAAATCTGGGAAGATAAATGCGGCCAAGAATGATTCTAATCATATCACACTTTCATGTGTCAATCCTCATGGGAATACAGTACTAACACTGTCCCCAATATTCTTTAATGTCATGGAAACGGAAAATGTACCTTTTTTATTGCTTCCTTTTATTACACAACTTTTTCTCTATTCCATACATTCTGTCCTTTATCATACAACTTTCACTCTATTCCAGACATTCTAAATCAGTTAGTACAACTGTATATCGCGTAAACCAAAAATAATTAAAACTGAACTGACACAACTGAAATAACAACATTAACGTTACACTGTCACCCATGCACTCAGTCCAAGACGCAACATCAGAGTTTGTTCTCAGAATATTAAATATCCAACTTTTCATTAAGTTGTTTAATGTACCACAGCAGTTTCCATCTTTCACGTTCAAGTTAGTTCCTGATATTTTAACACTCCGTGCCTCCTCTTTGACCACGTGATTCATCCTGATATTCTCTTGAACTCGTTGTAAGCAGTTTGGAGAGAGATTAATTTTAGCATCAATAAGCGCTCAAGAAGGGGATGAAGACCCTGCCAGATTTGGCAAACCTCCAGCTGAGATACAAGCATCGAGGTGGCGAACCAAAGCTGGCCAAGATCTTGTCCCACCTCTTCGTTATTATCCCTAATAACAGAGCTAGGCTGGCTCATGGGGCATTGATCGCCAGAGTCTTCCTAGAAGTGGAGTCCTCCACACAAGCAGTGGATACCCTGTGCTTTTAAGCTCCACTCAGTAAAGAAAAAAACCCTACATTACTCGCTACAAGGCCAACACGATGCTGGCATTAACATCTTCACAGCATCGGCCGCAAGTAAAACCATCTCGCAGTTCCATGAAGAAGAAAAGCAAAAACATTGATGTTAAATGTTTACTAAATCAAAATCGTAATCCATGTTCCGACAATTAAGTAATGAGACTGATTTTATTCCGGCCAAGGCGAAAATGCCATCTATGAAGCAAAGCCATCTATGGAATCCAAAGAGGCAACCTTCATCTATGATCTGGCAACTTTTCATTGCTACCCGATAAGTAGACGATAAACAAGCCGTCATTTTGTTCACATAGTCAGAGGTGCATTGTTACGTAATCAGCATAGAGCAAAAAGCTAAAATTAAACTTTGTTTCAAACTCAGAAAAACCGCCCTTGAGACAGCTGAATTGATGCGACAAGTTTATGGGGATAATTGTTTATCTCGTGCACAGATATTCAGGTGGTATTCACAATTCAAATATGGTGTGGAAATGATTACAAATGAAACTAGACATGGACGCCCAATTTCTGTTCGTAACGATGAACTCATTGCAAAAGTCAGAGAACGGATAAAAGAAGATCATTGTTTGTCTGTGAGGATGATTGCAGATGAATTTGGTGTTAACCGAGAGACCATTCGTAAAATGTTTGTGGAAGATTTGGGCAAGAAAAATAACTGCTTGCCGGTTTGTACCACATTCGTTGTCTGATGACCACAAACATCAGCGTGTTGAGTATGCAAAAGATATCATCAAAACGTGTCGCAGAAATAAACATTTCCTAAATTTGATTGTTGCAAAGGATGAAACTTGGATTTTCCGCTATGATCCCACAACTAAACGCCAAAGTGCTCAGTAGAAATCATCATCATCACCAAAAGGCAAACAATTTCGTCTTCAAAAGTCTAAAGTGAAGACAATGTTGGTGTGCTTCTACGACAGCAAAGGAGTTATTCACAAAGAATTTATTCCAGAGGGACAGACTGTCACTGCCAAAGTTTATTCAAGTATTTTCAAATCTCATTGAAAAGGATTCTCCGAGTCCGACCCGAGTATTCAACAGCTGGCAGTTTTTCCTTCTTCGTGATATTGTACCGGTTCACCGGGCGGTAGCTGTACAGGAATGTTTGGCCCCAAAAAAAGTGTGTGTTCTCAACCATCCACCCTATTCCTCAGATTTGTCTCCCTGCAATTATTTTCTATTCCAAATTTAAAGTTACCATTGAAAGCGTTGTTTATCTTACTGTCGCTACCAAGTCTAAATCCCTTATTGCGGCTTAGGAGGTCATCAGGTCTAAAACCCTCACTTCATGTTAGGAGTCTCCAAGTCGTAAACAGGCAATTCATTTTAGGGGAGTCAGCACGTTTAAATCAGGCACTTCATTTTAGGGGAGTCACCACGTTTAAATCAGGCACTTCATTTTAGGGGAGTCAGCACGTTTAAATCAGGCACTTCATTTTAGGGGAGTCACCACGTTTAAATCAGGCACTTCATTTTAGGGGAGCCACCACATCTAAATCTCAGGCACTTCATTTTAGGGGAGTCAGCACGTTTAAATCAGGCACTTCATTTTAGGGGAGTCACCACGTCTAAATCAGGCACTTCAGCTTTGGGGGTCGCCAAGTCCAAAACAGGCAATCCAGCTTAAGTAATACCTTATGTGATCGTGAATCAGTCCTACCATTTCAAGGATGAGTCTCTTTCAGGTTGCCACAGAAGAATTGGATAACCACATATTCTGAACCTGAAAATGAATTACATTTTGAAAGAGAAAGAGGGTTTGGATGGAAGTGAGTGATGAACAGTATATACACAAACTGCTTTCAGACTTCTAATATTACTTCGTCGTTCGCTCAGACATCGACACCAGCCTCTCTCACAAGTGGGACAGCTCGTCCCAGCCTTTCAGCCTCGCCGAAGAGGTTCTTCTGTAGGGGGCTGGGGTCTGGCAAGCTCCTTTATCTCAGTGGCCTATGGGAATGGCAACTGGCGTAAGTGATTTGGGGTCTTTTGCTCTTTGCTGCAGGCACATATGTCTACTATTTTCAGCTTCTGGTGTAGATGGTGTCTCAGCCTGCAACGTCTTGTTCCTAATCGGAAGATTATCACTTTGTCATTTCTTGAAAGTTTATAGCAGGGTTTCTCAAAGTGTGGTTCTCGGAATCCCAGACGGCCGCGGGATATTCCTAGGAAGTCCTTGGGATTTCTGAAATAGGTAAAAGATAAAACTCCTGTTTCCACGCCATTAAGGCATATTGGGGAATAGTTAGGCCGGTATTTTCTAGGACCTTCGGCACATGACAGTGTGATGTGGTCAGTATCACGCCTGGCCGCGTTACCTTTCTAAATTTCTCTGATACCCATATTTAGAGGCTGGGTGAACCCCGGGTCCTCTTCGATGTGTGCAGGAAAAAAATCTCACTGCTAGGACTGAACCCGGTACCACCAGATTAGTCTAACCACTCAGTTAACCAGGCCGCATTGCTAAAATAAGAATTTAATAATTTTTTTTATTTTAAGAATTTTGCTATTAATAATTTGTTTAATAAACTGGACGATGTGTGAACATTTTCTCGTCATCGGGTGTGCATGATTCGTATACCAAGATTTGTAAAACTCCATGACTAAGACAACCATATAGTGAAAGTATCACAAAACACAGGTGACGACTAAGACAGCCACACAGTGAAAGTATCAGAAAACACGGATGACGACTAAGACAGCCATACAGTGAAAGTATCACAAAACACAGGTGACGACTAAGACAGCCACATAGCCAGAGTATCAGAAAACACGGGTGACGACTAAGACAGCCACACAGTCAAAGTATCACAAAACACGGGTGACGACTAAGACAACCATACAGTGAAAGTATCACAAAACACGGATGATGACTAAGACAGCCATACAGTGAAAGTATCAGAAAACACGGATGATGACTAAGACAGCCATACAGTCAAAGTATCACAAAACACGCGTGACGACTAAGACAGCCATACAGTCAAAGTATCAGAAAACACGCGTGACGACTAAGACAGCCATACAGTGAAAGTATCAGAAAACACGGGTGACGACTAAGACAGCCATACAGTCAAAGTATCAGAAAACACGGGTGACGACTAAGACAGCCACACAGTCAAAGTATCACAAAACACGGGTGACGACTAAGACAGCCACACAGTGAACGTATTACAAAACACGCGTGACCGCAGATACAAGGAGAATCGCCCAATATTAAGCCGCCCCCCCCCCCCGGTTCGGCTTCCTTACAAAATTAAAATCCATTGGTAATACTTTATCCTTTAACTCAAACCTGTTTCATTATTTACTTGGTTGTAATTATATGCCTCCATAAAATAGCCACCACTCTCTCAACACATGGCTCGTAAACCATCAAGTACTTTAATGACATAGTTAGAAAAGCAACTTGTTAGATATTGTTAGAAATTATTTTAATGTTTGTTAAAAAAAACATATGTTAGAAGATGATTTACAATGTATTTTTATTTATGTATATGTCTGCGTGTGTATGTGTGCGTGAGTGCTATTTTATTAGGTTAATTACTTCTTCTCTTTTACCTTGAATGTAGTAGTTAAATCTTACACTCTTTTGATATGTTTTTCCTAATTTAATTTGTATTTTTGTACTAAATCGAGTGTGTGGGAAGAATGAAAGATGGAGTGATGAAGGGCAGAATGTAAGACGGGCCTGCGTGCCCAATTCTTTACCCTTGAAATATAAAGATTATTCATTCATTCATTGCTTTTCTTAACATAGGGTGGCGGGAGCAGGGGGGGGGTGTAAAGCTTCACGTTTGTTACGACCTGGATCCGACCTGGCTTGTGAGTGCCCAAAGTCTAAGCGGTGAGTCACAGTCTTGTCTTCTCATCTGAACTTGCGAACCGACAGAGAAGCTACTTCCACAAAGTTACAAGGAGTTGTCTGTCCTTGTGTATATTTTACAGTTCAGTTGAAGTTGTAGGTATAGTCACAGCGTGCCTCGTAACTCTCTAATCTCTTATTCATTATATATTATAATTTAGATAGAAATGGGTCGTTGGCTCAAGACAGGAACATTGCGAAATGTGCTATTGAAATCTTCTCCGCCGACTTGGAATGCAGGAAGGGATGGGCCATCAAAAGCCTCTTCTGATAAAGCAGAAACTGAGTTGTTAGATGAGCAGGACATTCCTTCAATGGCTGAGCCGACATAACATAAATATGTTTTAATCAGAGCCTCTGCAACATTAAGTAAGAAACGGAAATGCAATGATAGTTATCACTCTTTTGCATTTATGGAGTCCAACAATTGCCTGCAGAGTGTCTTATGTAACAAAATGATTCAGGGCAGTTACATGAGGCCTGTAAAATTGCGTCGGCAGTTGAAAAAAGGCAGACTGCGAAGACAAAAAAAAGGAGTACATAGTGCACAAACGTGATTAGCTGTTGAAAACTTAAATGTACATCGCAGACTGTGACTGAAAAGGCACTGAGACGTTTTACATAGTTAGCTATCGCATAAGGTTGGCAGGAGAACCTCACACAACAACAGGCAAATTTATCAAGCCGTCTGCATTCGAAATGGCTCGGTGCATGTTGGATGAAAAATCAGCAAAACAGTTGTCAGTAATAGCCCTTTCAAATCATACTGCATGTCGAATAATTAATGATTTTAGCATACGCCGTGCTATTTGTATTAACACGATATCAGCACCAGTTGTCGCTGAAAAGGACATGCTTTGTGCCAGCCTCTACCGAAAGGTTCGACATCGTAAATTATGCAGGAAAATCTCCATGGTACATGGACATCGATGTTTGCGCTGATGGTGCCGAAGCAATGGTAAGAGATAAAACTTGGTGTTGTCGCTAGAATCAAAACTGGAGCAAATTAAAAAAACTGCACCAGGAGCCCTGTATTATTCATCAACAGGCACTTACCAGAAGAAGAACGCCATCAAATATCAAAGACAAGGAAAATGATTAATTTCATTAAACTCAGTCCTTGAGTAACCAATTGTTCAAAATCCTTTGTGACGATATGAGAAGTTTCCATACATGTTTGCTGCTCCATGCTGCGTGTTTGCTGCTCCATGCTGCGTGTTTGCTGCACCGTGCTACATGTTTGCTGTACCATGCTACATGTGTGCTGCTCCACGCTGCATGTTTGCTGCACCACGCTGTATGTTTGCTGCACCACGCTACATTTGTGCTGCTCAACGCTGCATGTTTGCTGCACAACGCTACATGTGTGCTGCACCACGGTACATGTTTTCTGCACCGCGATATATGTTTGCTGCTCCACGTTACATGTGTGCTGTTCTACGCTACATGTTTGCTGCACCATGCTAAATGTTTGCTGCATCACGCTACATGTATGCTGCTCCAAGCTGAAGTAAGATGGCTCACTCGTGGCAAAATGTTGCTACGGTTGTTAGAGTTGCGTGCCCAAGTCCTCGCTTTCTTCATTGATCAGCAGTTTGTTTTGCAATCCCGGATGACTGACACACAGTGACCGGCAAGACTTGCCTACTTGGCAGATATCTACTTAGCAAAACTAAATGACGTAAATCTAGCATTACAGGTGAAGTGCACTGCAAATAATAAAATCTGTACCTTCATGAGAAAGTTCTGGACCAATTATGTTCACTGTCTTGACCTAGATAGCTTCCCAGCCCTAAAGGAAATTTTAGAAGAGATGGACGGAAGCACTGGACTTCAGGACGTTCTTTATGACGAAACTGTGCAGCACTTGGAAGATCTGGTTGATGCCCTGTCTCGTTATTTCCCCGATAAAGCAGAGGAGAAATTGCAAGACCATCCAAATATAAAACTTGTTTGGTGCAAGTTTACACGTTATCAATAGTGGAAGGAATATTTTCTCAAGATTGTTTATAGACCAACATTTCCCTTGGCATGTACTTCTGTACTCAAGGCCACTCTAGGTCCCCCATTGGACCGCCAACCCAGCCTCTCCCCTCCTTGGTAAACTGTATGCTAATTAAGCATAAATCCTAAGCATGTAATCAATACACAATACACAATGCACATGCAATACAAAACACCCCGTCTGGAATTACAGGACAGCATTTTAATCTCACTATAAGCCACACCAGCACATACAACTGAAACAGGTGTCATCATAATGGACGAACAGTTGGATGAACAATATTAATGCAATGCAAGATAATTAAGCATGATATAATATGATACTGACTTCTCATGTTGCATATTGAAAACCTAATGGACCTGAGGTCACGGTCTTTCATGTAGCCTTCACTACGAATATAATGTGCAATAGCACTTATTCCCCGCAGCTATCGCTGCCATGACACACCTCCATATAACTGTGCTTCTGTAGTATACTATCAGTCTACATGAAAAGCATAGTAAACGAATCATCACATGTTGCCCATTAATATTTCACTCTGAAATCATACACAGAATTTCCATATCGATACGTAAATACAAGAACCCTACATCACAGATTAATTCACAACTACATAATCTACACCACATGAGGTGGGCTCGGGAAGAGAATATACTAAACACGCACACTAATATAAGCCCAAAGAAGACACTACATCGCCATCCATGCCCCCCCCCCCCCAATCTAATCTGATGCAATTGTTTCCATATCCTTGCCCCACAAAACCTCTCCCAGATAACTTGGACGATGACGCCTCGGTCAAGATCGTACACCCCTCGACCCCTCGTCCACACAAATGTCAAAAGCCCATTTTCCTCAACAAAAAAGCCTCGTCAGTTGACAACGCTCAAGTATGAAAAGTTCATTGACATATCAGATCGTTCCCTTGATGAAGAGTTTCACAGAGTATCTCTGTCTAAACTTTGAAGTAAAAGGAAGGACGAGTGTCCTGAATTTGCGAAGAAAGCCGTCAAAGTTCTCCGATTTATCAGCTCCTACTTGTGTGAGCGTGGATTTTTGCATTGCACGTATAGAAAAACAAAGTAGCGCAGTAGGCCAGATGCTAAAGTGGAGATGAGGTTGCAACTTTCCTCGGTAAGAGCACATTTTAAAGAAGTCGACGCTGCAAGTCACAGGGATAAGAGAAATGACGACTGTGGTCAAAATGGTTCTAGTAATACACCTTCATCTACTTTCATTACAACTCACAAACAATTTCATAAGGCACTTTGAAGTAAGATTTTTTTTCTATCTACATTCAACATCTTGTCATTCAGTTCTTAGTAACGTCAACTGTCACCTTGACACGCCTGTGTGTTTTCACATTTTTATGCCACTCCATCGCCTTCTCATTTTATTACAGCCTTGTCCTGCGATGAAAAAATGTCTCTTGGGGTCCGCCGTACTAGCTTTCACTGAAAAGGGTTCCACGGCCCAAAAAGTTTGAGAACCGTCGATTTATAGTATTCGTCATTTCTTTTTGTTGTTAGGTGTTGTTTTGTCTGTTTGTCTTTCTATATGGCTTTTATTATGTTTTTTGTTTGTGTGTTTCTTTATGTGTCGTACTTCTATCACTCTGTTGCTTTCTACCTCCCTGTTTTTCCTAGTCTGCCTGCCTCTTCATTTCTTTGGATGTTACAGTGGGCGAGTATCCATTGTATAATACTTCAATGAATATTGTGCTTGCTAGTGACAGAGCTTATGTCAGGTGTTCCAGGTGTGTACTCTTCTCGTAATACTGACTGTGAATGTGAGGAAAATACTCTTTGCCTCTTGACGTGGTTTGTTGTGGTCTTTTATTTTCACCACTACAGTTTTTATTGCTTCTGCTTATGTTGTGTAGTTACTGGAGTAGACTTCTGTTGTGTAGTTATTGGAGTAGACTTCTGTTGTGTAGTTACTGGAGTAGACTTCTGTTGTGTAGTTATTGGAGTAGACTTCTGTTGTGTAGTTACTGGAGTAGACTTCTGTTGTGTAGTTATTGGAGTAGACTTCTGTTGTGTAGTTATTGGAGTAGACTTCTGTTGTGTAGTTATTGGAGTAGTCTTCTGTTGTGTAGTTACTGGAGTAGACTTCTGTTGTGTAGTTATTGGAGTAGACTTCTGTTGTGTATTTACTGGAGTAGACTTCTGTTGTGTAGTTATTGGAGTAGACTTCTGTTGTGTATTTACTGGAGTAGACTTCTGTTGTGTAGTTATTGGAGTAGACTTCTGTTGTGTAGTTACTGGAGTAGACTTCTGTTGTGTAGTTACTGGAGTAGACTTCAGTTGTGTATTTACTGGAGTAGACTTCTGTTATGTATTTACTGGAGTAGACTTCTGTTATGTATTTACTGGAGTAGACTTCTGTTATGTATTTACTGGAGTAGACTTCTGTTGTGTAGTTACTGGAGTAGACTTCTGTTGTGTAGTTATTGGAGTAGACTTCAGTTGTGTATTTACTGGAGTAGACTTCTGTTGTGTAGTTACTGGAGTAGACTTCTGTTGTGTAGTTACTGGAGTAGACTTCTGTTGTGTAGTTATTGGAGTAGACTTCTGTTGGTATAGGAATCTTTACTGCTTATCCTTGGTTTAGTTTTACACATGATTCCACTCGTGTCTTCTGTGGCGTGTGTAGCTGATCCGTCTGGGTATAAATATGCCCAGTACTTTTTGGGATCTGTTGCTATCACGTGATTTTCTTTTTCTGTTTAAGTTCATTTTTTCTGCATGCATAGAAGTTGACTACTAACGTTAAAGTTCTGATATGAACATTTCGATTCTTTAAGAGTTTTGAGGGCAACCACTTATTTAACTACTGGGCACAGACTAGCTTAGACTGTCAGCAGTTAGCCACTTAAGAATTCAGTCAATGGTAACCTTACCTCAAAACATTATCCCATCCATCCATCCATCCATCCATCCATCCATCCATCCATCCATCCATCCATCCATCCATCCATCCATCCATCCATCCATCTATCCATCCATCCATCCATCCATCTATCCGTTCGTCCGTCCGACTCTATACAATGGTAAAGTAAACAAATTCCTCCATTACGTTAGTTTATCATCCAATGTTTAGTGTTGTCTGTTTGAGCACTCCACTGCCCTGTACTTTAATCTCACTGTGAAGTTAATCATTATATGTAGCAATTCTTTTAAAAAAAGGCAAACGCTCAAACGTATGTATATATGTACATTCATACATAATGCATACATACACACATACATACGCATATTCATATACGTACATGCATATAAACATGTAAGCAATACATGCATACACTTATATGAACCACATATATGTATAAATACTTACATGCATACATGTATACATATATATACGAGGGGTGATTGATAAGTTCTCGAAATAAGGTAAAAGGAATGGCGACTACAGTAAAACTGGTTTAAATTAAAAAAAAAAGGTAGACAGATGTGTATGGTGCAGTTTTACAAAGTGAGGGAGGGAGTGAGTAAGGTGAGAAAAAAAAGAATAGAAAGAATGAGAATGTATAAATGAAAAACATACAAAATCCGATATTTCGGCGTGAGCCTTTTTCGAGGATTACATGCACAACGAGACAAAAAAAAAACGAAGAACTTATCTGAATGTGTCTTCCTCCAGAAGTAGAAAATAGAAATGTGTGTAGTAGAAGGAAAGACCACGCTGACCACAACAAAGGATACCCGATAGAGCCAGTCATAAAGAAGAGGTGGAGAGAGAGGAGGGAAACAAATGGTAGAAAGGGATGGGGGGAAATGCAATAGAAACATGATAGCCGCTGGAGGAGGTGTCGGGGGGGGGGGGGGAGAGAAAGGGGTCGCGGAGAGATAATGAATGAAGAACATAAACACCTGCAGGGAGAAAATGTGAAACTGGTGAATAGGACAAGACGCTATAGACATAATATGTTGGCAAAAAAAGGGTGGTGGTAGGAAGGGGTAGCATAGAGAAAGAAAGTAGAGTTTAAAAAAAGGCCACTGGAAAACTAAAGAAGTTACAGAAAGCTGAAGACATTGTTAATTCCAGCTGGGTGGAGACAGCCAGTCTAGAAAATAAGGCGCTGTTCTAGGACCCTCCGAGATCGTACATCAGCAGAACAAGAGCGGATCGCACTAACAGAAATGTTCTGTTTTCCCCTGTGGTTGCTAAGCAAAAATGTTTAGCCACAGGTGTCCTATCTACCTCGGCATAAGGTAGTCCTGTGTAGTTGATCCTTAACATGGGTCCTGTGCAGTTGTCCGTAACATGGGTCCTGTGTAGTTGATCCTTAACATGTGTCCTGTGTAGTTGATCCTTAACATGTGTCCTGTGTAGTTGTCCCTAACATGGGTCCTGTGTAGTTGATCCATAACATGTGTCCTGTGTAGTTGATTCGTAACATGGGTCCTGTGTAGTTGTCCGTAACATGGGTCCTGCATAGTTGACCCGTAACATGTGTCCTGTGTAGTTGATCCTTAACATGGGTCCTGTGTAGTTGATCCGCAACATGTGTCCTCTGTAGTTGATCCTTAACATGGGTCCTGTGTAGTTGATCCGTAATATGGGTCCTGTGTAGTTGTCCGTAACATGGGTCCTGTGTAGTTGATCCTTAACATGTGTCCTGTGTAGTTGTCCGTAACATGGGTCCTGTGTAGTTGATCCTTAACACATGTCCTGTGTAGATGATCCTTAACATGGGTCCTGTGTAGTTGATTCTTAACATAGGTCCTGTGTAGTTGATTCGTAACATGGCTCCTGTGTAGTTGATCCTTAACATGGGTCATGTGTAGTTGATCCCTTACATGGGTGAAGAGCTTATCAAGAATTTCTTGTTGTTATCAAGATGTCACATTGTTAGCCTGGCTACTACGTACTTCATCCGACACACCTGCATTATACTACGTATAGAGGTAGAGAGCGACCTGTCACAACGGTAACATTGTATTAAAATCCTGATCTTTCAGGTACATCGCTGGAAGCTGGACATTCGTTGCTCAGATTATCTACAAGTTTATTCTGCAACAACGAACGATGAGCTTCTGAGGGAGACTCTTAAAGAGGGATCCGTATGTTCTGTACATCAAAGGCCTCCAGACAAATCTACCCCTTTAAAATGTATACAACGATTTTACAGTTATGGAAAGTAAGTAACAGTCGTATGGTGACACTTTAATTGATTAAGTTTGTTTCATTTCGTATAGTAACTGTCAAACTGATTAATTTTTCTACTTTTCCTACATTGATTGTCGCATTAATTAAGTCTACTACACTTTATACAATGACATTTACAGTGTTTTAATTTGCTACTCTTTGCATAGTGACTGTCAAACTGATAAAGTTAGCTTCTCATTTTTCAGTGACTGTCACTTTGATTGTTAACCTTTCTACTCATCATCGTTCTGTAACTGTGGAAATGATGGTCCTGTCTGGCACAGTTCATGTAGTGATTGTTGTAGTATATGTTAAGTTTGTTATACAACGCGCGTGAACTGCAATATGATTACTGTCAATTTTGGTAGTCGCTGTACAGAAACTATTATAATGTTACGTTTGCCAGCTATATCACAGTAAATGTCACACTTTAAACTTTGTTGTGACGCTAAAATATCTGCTTTATGTAATCTGGTAACCATAAAACAATAATTGTTACACTGTTAAGTTTATTCACAATAGTACAGTAACTATCAAACTTTTAAACTTGGTACAGTAAATGCATCTTTCCCATCGCAACATATGTCTGTGAGACCTGGAAACTTAACAAAACAGCTGAGAAACACATAAATGCCTTTGAATGTAAATGTTACAGAAGAGTTCTCCAAATATCGTGGACACAAAAAAGAACAAATATATCTATACTACAAGAGCTTAATATTGAAGAAGGCTGGCTAGTAAAGAGGATTAAAGAGAGAAAACTTAAATATTTTGGACACATTAAACGTCATGATAATTTAGAGAAGACCGTATTGGAGGAAAACAGAGAGAGAGAGAGAGAGAGAGAGAGAGAGAGAGAGAGAGAGAGAAGTTACTGGATGGGCTGTCAATGTGGCTAAGAAGAAAGCCACAGGCGGATCTCACAATCAACTTAAAAGACAGGGAAGTGTGGAGAGAAATGATCACCTACGCCATGCGCCACGGCACTTGATTGATTGATGTGGTAAGGGGTAGCAGAAATTGAGAAAATGGATAAAATTTCTCATCGAGCAGTCATTCCCTACCTCTTTATCACGGGCTTATCATCGAAGGAGATTCATGAGGATATGGTTGAAACTCTAGTGGAGAGTGCCTTTTCTTACAGCACAGTGAAGATATGGGCAGCTCAATTCATCTATGGAAGGGAGAGTCTGGAAGATGATCTCCGTCCAGGAAGACCAAGAACGGTAACCACCGATGAAACCACCGGCAGAATCCATGACATGATAATGGAAGATCGACGACTAACTGAGCAGTACATTGCTACTGGGTTGGGCATCTCCCACGATCGTGTTTATGCCATTATTCACAATGATCTTCAAATGACAAAGGTCTCTGGTCGATGGGTCCCGAAACTTCTTGGAGCTGATCACAAACGACAGCGTCTCAAGAGACAATCTTGGCCAT
Organism: Achatina immaculata; assembly: GCA_009760885.1. Lineage (NCBI taxonomy): Eukaryota > Metazoa > Mollusca > Gastropoda > Stylommatophora > Achatinidae > Lissachatina > Lissachatina immaculata. Next base: position 16,147,338 of record CM019697.1, on the reverse strand, counting down.
TTTTCTGCAGATCCTGAAAAGTTTCTTCAGCAGTTTGTGACTATGGATGAGACTTGGGTTCATCAATTTCAAACAGAAACCAAAGAACAGTCAAAGCAGTGGAAACATCATGGATCCCCACCTCCAAAGAATGCAAGGGTGGTTCTGTCTGCATGCAAAGTGATGGCTTCCATCTTTTGGGATTCAGAAAGTGTGCTATTGGTAGACTATCTTCAAAAGGGCAGAAAGGTCACCAGGGCCTATTACACTAATCTTGTGAAGCAACTGCGGGTCAAACTGAAGGAAAAGCATGGAGGGAAATTGACGAGAGGAGTCATCTTTCATCAAGACAATGCTCCAGTTCACAAGTCGGCGTTGGCAATGGCTGTCATTCATGAATGCGGCTTCCAGCTTCTTGAACATCTTCCTTATTCCCCAGAGTTGGCTCCTTCGGACTATTACCTGTTTACCAAATTCAAAAAAGAAGCACTGTGGTCGAAGATTTGTTTCAGATGATGACGTCACTCATGCTGTAGACCATTTTCTACTGGCACAAGATGCTGTCTTTTATAAAAAAAAAGGGATCCGTATGCTCTAGGATCGCTGGACTAAGTGCATAAACGTGCAATGGACTATGTTGAGAAATAACCCAAAAAAGATTTCCACAAATAATCCGTTGTACCTTATGCCGAGAACTTATCAGTCACCCCTCGTACATACACACACACACACATATATATATATATGAGATAAAAGGAGAGAAGAAAGAAATAAAGAGAAGACAAGCATTATAATAACAGCTGTGGATATTAATGTTGTGAGTACTGTAAAACTGATTTGATCATTCTTCCAATGATGATGATGATGATGATGATTTTTATTGAAGATTCAAAGATATGATAGAGAATAAAGAAGCATTACTGTCTACCGTCATTGACATGACCCATGATGATGATGACTTCCATAAAACAGTTTATATTGATTTTACGGATTGGATTGCATCCCTTGTTGATAGCTGTAAAAGATTAATTCCCCTGAGTTGTTTAAGCGTGCAGAAGTTTTCAAGACACAGGAACTGACGTGGCATTGTCTGGTTTTCTCAGAGCCCTGTCTTGTCAGAAAGTTGAGGGGTGTATCAAAAATCTGAGATACGAATCAAGTGTATAACTCTCGACAAGCCTTGTCCAGGACTGTCATGTGGAGAGTGTGTTTTCTCTCGTCATGGTGTGACTGGATTGAAAGAAAGACAGCCATGCATCTTTCTGTACGCGCTTATTTTTTCCTGGATGTGTTACCAGGAGTGAAGCTGGCCTTCATCACCACCGTTATCGATATTTAATCATCATCAGGTGTCAGTACGAAAATGTTTATTGAACTTGACAAGATGTCTAGCTTTCGTGAATGTTGCCCTGTGTAGTTGATCCGTAACATGGGTCCTGTGTAGTTGATCCGTAACATGGGTCCTGTGTAGTTGATCTGTAACATGGGTCCTGTGTAGTTGATCCGTAACATGGGTCCTGTGTAGTTGATCCGTAACATGGATCCTGTGTAGTTGTCCGTAACATGGGTCCTGTGTAGTTGTCCGTAACATGTGTCCTGTGTAGTTGTCCGTAACATGGGTCCTGTGTAGTTGATCCGTAACATGGGTCCTGTGTAGTTGATCCGTAACATGGGTCCTGTGTAGTTGATCCGTAACATGGGTCCTGTGTAGTTGATCCGTAACATGGGTGAAGAGCTTATCAAGAATTTCTTGTCGTTATCAAACTGTCACATTGTTAGCCTGGCTACTACGTACTTCATCCGACACACCTGCATTATACTACGTATAGAGATAGAGAGCGACCTGTCACAACGGTAACATTGTATTAAACTCCTGATCTTTCAGGTACATCGCTGGAAGCTGGATATTCGTTGCTCAGATTATCTACAAGTTTATTCTGCAACAACGAACGATGAGCTTCTGAGGGAGACTCTTAAAGAGGGATCCGGATGTTATGTACATCAAGAGCCTCCAGACAAATCTACCCCTTTAAAATGTATACCACAACATTACAGTTATGGAAAGTAGGTAACAATCGTATAGTGACACTTTAATTGATTAAGTTTGTTTCATTTCATATAGTAACTGTCAAACTGATTAATTTTTCTACTTTTCCTACAATGATTGTCGCATTAATTAAGTCTACTACACTTTATACAGTGACATTTACAATGTTTTAATTTGCTACTCATTTCACAGTGATTGTCAAACTGATAAAGTTTGCTACTCTTTGCACAGCGAGTGTCACACTGATAAAGTTAGCTCCTCATTTTTCAGTGACTGTCACTTTGATTGTTAACCTTTCTACTCATCATCGTTCTGTAACTGTGGAAATGATGGTCCTGTCTGGCACAGTTCATGCAGTGATTGTTGTAGTATATGTTAAGTTTGTTATACAACGCGCGTGAACTGCAACACTATTAAGTTGTAAAACCATACAGCAGTATGATTACTGTCACACTACTCATTTTTGGTAGTCGCTGTACAGAAACTATTATAATGTTACGTTTGCCAGCTATATCACAGTAAATGTCACACTTTAAACTTTGTTGCGACGGTAAAATATCTGCTTTATGTAATTTGGTAACCATAAAATAATAATTGTTACACTGTTAAGTTTATTCACAATAGTACAGTAACTATCAAACTTTTAAACTTGGTACAGTAAATGTTACATTGTTAGCCTGGCTACTACGTACTTCATCCGACACACCTGCATTATACTACGTATAGAGATAGAGAGCGACCGGTCACAACGGTAACATTGTATTAAACTCCTGATCTTTCAGGTACATCGCTGGAAGCTGGACATTGGTTGCTCAGATTATCTACAAGTTTATTCTGCAACAACGAACGATGAGCTTCTGAGGGAGACTTTTAAAGAGGGATCCGGATGTTATGTACATCAAGAGCCTCCAGACAAATCTACCCCTTTAGAATGTATACCACAATATTACAGTTATGGAAAGTAGGTAGCAGTCGTATAGTGACACTTTGATTAAGTTTGTTTCATTTCGTATAGTAACTGTCAAACTGATTAATTTTTCTACTTTTCCTACAATGATTGTCGCATTAATTAAGTCTACTACACTTTATACAGTGACATTTACAATGTTTTAATTTGCTACTCATTGCACAGTGATTGTCAAACTGATAAAGTTTGCTACTCTTTGCACAGCGAGTGTCACACTGATAAAGTTAGCTCCTCATTTTTCAGTGACTGTCACTTTGATTGTTAACCTTTCTACTCATCATCGTTCTGTAACTGTGGAAATGATGGTCCTGTCTGGCACAGTTCATGCAGTGATTGTTGTAGTATATGTTAAGTTTGTTATACAACGCGCGTGAACTGCAATATGATTACTGTCAATTTTGGTAGTCGCTGTACAGAAACTATTATAATGTTACGTTTGCCAGCTATATCACAGTAAATGTCACACTTTAAACTTTGTTCTGACGCTAAAATATCTGCTTTATGTAATCTGGTAACCATAAAACAATAATTATTACACTGTTAAGTTTATTCACAATAGTACAGTAACTATCAAACTTTTAAACTTGGTACAGTAAATGCATCTTTCCCATCGCAACATATGCCTGTGAGACCTGGAAACTTAACAAAACAGCTGAGAAACACATAAATGCCTTTGAATGTAAATGCTACAGAAGAGTTCTCCAAATATCGTGGACACAAAAAAGAACAAATATATCTATACTACAAGAGCTTAATATTGAAGAAAGCTGGCTAGTAAAGAGGATTAAAGAGAGAAAACTGAAATATTTTGGACACATTAAACGTCATGATAATTTAGAGAAGACCGTATTGGAAGAATACATAATGGGAAAAAGAAAAAGAGGAAGACCAAAACGAAGATGGCTGCAAGACATCGTTGACGGTCTGGAAATGGTTGCAACAGCAGCAGGCCATCTTGCTCACAACCGATAGGCCTACAGGAGTGTTGTTTGGGAGGCAAAGTTCCGCAAGGGACATGCAAATGAATGAATGAATGAACAGTAAATGTTACATTGTTACTTTTGGTAACTATAACTATATTAAAGTAACTGTTACTCTGATTGTTACTTTGATAGAATAATCTATATATGTGAAGGCCTTAAGAAAATCAGATAACACGAGATAAAGAAAATACTGACAGAGTAATCGACCATCGGATACTAATGGACAAGCAAGCGGGCAAGACAAAGTGAGAGTAGTGTACGAACCAACATGATTAAGGAACTCTTCTCGATAGACTAGAATGGCACGAATTATGTGTATTACTTTTCTTTCGTGTTTTCTCTTTTGCTTACATCATCACTGCACCACTTATATTGTATCTGTAAATCTGAATGTAAAATTATGTTCACCTGGTGTAATATTTACTACTGGTCTAAATATTCACTGTTCTACAAATATTCACTGCTGTACTAACTGTACTAGAAGTTGTTGTACTTACCACTTACAATTTCCTTTTTTTCAGAATCTGAATATCCACAGTTGAATACTTCTTCTTTTCACACAGGTTATGGTTATATAGTATACTTCTGTTACTTGTAGTTATGTTTATACTACACTTACTTTCACTTACAGTCGAGATAATTTTCTTTTCATGTCTGCTTAACTATCCGCTCCAAAGATTTTTCTTCCCAGAAACGACCATTCTCCCTATTGGCACAATAGCAGCACAGTAGCAGCAGCACAGTAGCAGCACAATAGCAGCACAGTAGCAGCACAGTAACAGCAATATTACGTTTTAAAAGACTTTACTAATGCACAGGGTGACGATGACGATGACGATGAATGATGACGATGACGATGACAATGATGACTTGCTTAACAATACCATAATACAATTTCCAAAAACTCTATACTCAGAAAACATATAGAATAAATTCACGGCAGTTACAGGGAAATGATAGCCTACGTCACATGGCACGGCACTTGATTGATTGAGCTACAGCCGTCAGTAGACGACACAGCCATCAGAACTTCTATCTACATTTCTAAACAGTTCTAAACTAACAGCAATTTTTTTTAACAGACCAGCTAACCTGACTCTACCTTCCCTAACCTAACTCAAACTTTCTAGACTGACTCTCCTTCCCTAATCAAACTTTCTAACCTAACTCTACCTTCCCTAACATAACTAAAACTTTCTACCCTGAAGCTACCTTCCCTAATCAAACTTTCTAACCTGGCTCCGATTTCCCTAACCTAACTCAAACATTCTAACCTGACTCTACCTTTCCTAACATAACTCAAACTTTCTAACCTGACTCTACCTTTCCTAAATCAAACGTTCTAAACTGACTCTACCTTCCCTAACCTAAATCAAACTTTCTAACATGACTCTACCTTCCCTAACCTAACTCAAACTTTCTAACCTGACTCTACCTTCCCTAACCTAACTCAAACTTTCTAACCTGACTCTACCTTCCCTAATCAAACTTTCTAACCTGGCTCTGCCTTCCCTAACCAAACTCAAACGTTCTAACCTGACTCTACCTTCCCTAATCTAACTCAAACTTTCTAACATGACTCTACCTTCCCTAACATAACTCAAGATTTCTAACATGACTTAACCTTCCTTAACTTAACTTGAACTTTCTAACCTGACTCTTCCTTAGCTAATCAAACTTTCTAACCTGACTCTGCCTTCCCTAACCTAACTCAAACGTTCTAACCTGACTCTATCCTCCTAACCTAACTCAAACTTTCTAACATGACTCCACCTTCCCTAACCCAACTTAAACTTTCTAACCTGACTAAGCCTTCCCTAACCTAACTCTAACGTCTAACCTGACTCTACCTTCCTAACCTAAATCAAACTTTCTAACCTGACTCTACCTTCCCTAACCTAAATCAAACTTTCTAACATGACTCTACCTTCCCTAACCTAACTCAAACTTTCTAACCTGACTCTACCTTCCCTAACCTAACTCAAACTTTCTAACCTGACTCTACCTTCCCTAATCAAACTTTCTAACCTGGCTCTGCCTTCCCTAACCAAACTCAAACGTTCTAACCTGACTCTACCTTCCCTAATCTAACTCAAACTTTCTAACATGACTCTACCTTCCCTAACATAACTCAAGATTTCTAACATGACTTAACCTTCCTTAACTTAACTTGAACTTTCTAACCTGACTCTTCCTTAGCTAATCAAACTTTCTAACCTGACTCTGCCTTCCCTAACCTAACTCAAACGTTCTAACCTGACTCTATCCTCCTAACCTAACTCAAACTTTCTAACATGACTCCACATTCCCTAACCCAACTTAAACTTTCTATCCTGACTAAGCCTTCCCTAACCTAACTCTAACGTCTAACCTGACTCTACCTTCCTAACCTAACTCAAAGTTTCTAACCTGACTCTACATTCCCTAACCTAAATCAAACTTTCTAACATGTCTCTACCTTACCTAACCTAACTCAAACTTTCTAACATGACTCTGCCTTCCCTAACCTAACTCAAACGTTCTAAACAGACTCTACTTTCCCTAACACAACTCAAACTTTCTAACCTGACTCTACCTTCCCTAATCAAACTTTCTAATCTGACTCTACCTTTCCTAACTTAACTCAAATTTTCTAACCTGACTCTGCCTTCCCTAATCAAACTCAAACTTTCTAACCTGACTTTTATCATCATCATCATAATGTGCCGTGCCGACTGGCGTTGGCTGTTATGCTTCTCCAGAGTACGCGATCCTTCATGCAGGCCATCAGCTCAGTTGGTGATCTCCTCTCACACCATTCCGTCAGACTGTCCAGTATCATTTCTCTTGGTCTTCCTCTTGATCTTCTTCCTTCTATTTTTCCTGTTGTTATAATATTTTCAATGCCCCCTCTTCTCATTGCATGTCCTATGAAAGTACATTGTCTCTCTCTGATCTTTTTGACAAGGTTTTTTGTCTCTCTAGCTCTTCTCCTACATTCTTCATTAGTTATTTTTGCTGTCCAGGGGATTCGCAACATTCTTCTAATAAACCACATTTCTGCTGCTTCCAATGATTTTTGTGCAGACTTGCCTATTGTCCATGATTCACTTCCATATAACAAGATAAATTCAATATAGCATTTTAGGACTCGTTTTCTAACATTCATTGATAAGGATGTGTTGGTTAATATGTTTCTCATTCTCTGAAATGCAGTCTTTGCTTGGTCAATTCTGTTCCTAATTTCTGTTCTGCATTTCCCATCTGAAGTTATTACTGCTCCAAGGTATTTGAATTTCTGCACCTGCTTTAGAATAGTTCCGTTTAATTTAATACTGCATGCTGGTGGATTCTGTTTCTTAGATATAACCATAGTCTCTGTCTTTTTGATGTTCAAAGTAAGGCCTTTCTGTTCACTTTCTTTGGCGACTTTGTCCAAGAGATTTTGCAGGTCTTATTGGTTCTCAGCTATCAGTACTGTGTCGTCAGAATACCGAAGGTTGTTAATATTGTATCCTCCAATTTTTATGCCTGGTTCTGTGATGATTGTTCTTAGAATATTCTCAATGTACAGAGAAAAAAGGTCTGGAGATAGTACACATCCTTGTCGCATCCCTTGTTTTATAGGTTGATATTTTCCAATTCTATTTTCAACTCGAACTGCTGCTTCTTGCTGCCAGTATAGATGTTTTACAATCCTCAGGTCTTTGCCGTCTATATTGACGTCTTCAAGCATTTTAATAATTTCATTGTGTTTCACATTGTCAAATGCCTTGGTGTAATCAATGAAGCATAAGTAGAGATCTTTCTGTACTTCTAAAGCTCTTTCTGTTAGTGTTCGTAAAGCATAAATGGTATTGTGTGTTCCCTTTCCTTCAACAAATCCAAACTGTTCATCTGCTATTTCCATTTTTATCTTTTTCCTTGTTCTTCTCATAATTATTCTCAGAAGTAGCTTCGTTATGTGACATGAGAGGCTGATAGTTCGGTGGTCGTCACATTCCTTTGCACCTGGTTTCTTTGATATTGCTATAAACGTGGATTTAATCAAGTCACTGGGAATATAACCACTTTTGTAAATGTCATTCAGTAACTTGGTTATTATTTTTATTCCTGTCTCCTCTAGTGCCTCTATTTCTTCTATTGTTATATTATCAGGCCCAGTCGCTTTTCCTTTCTTCGTGTGTTTGATGGCATCTATGATTTCATCTTCAAGTATTGGTGGTCCCTCACAGTTTTCAGTATCTGGTGTTAATTCTGGTCTTTCTCCTCCATATAGCTCACCGATATACTCTGTCCACCTGTCCACAATGTCTTCTTTTCCCATTAACATTTTACCTTCTTTTGATTTCAGGCATCCTGTGGTATATTTTGTTTTCCTGCCTGTGAGTTCATTAATTTGTTTGTGCATGTTTTTGCTTTCTTTAATATGAGAGTCCTCTATCTGTCTGCACTGTTCATTTAACCACACTTCTTTTGCTTCTCTGCACTGCGTCGTATTTCTTTATTTATCTTGTTATATTTTTTCTCGTTATTTTTACTCCTCCTCCTCTTGTCCATCAGTCCTAAGATGTCGTCTGTCATCCATTTATTTTTAGGGCTTCTTTTTTCGGTGGTATTATCTCCTTAACAGTTTGGTGGATAGAATCTCTTAACATTTCCCATTGTTCATCTATACTATTTATCTTTGCTATTGCACTGTATCTATTTGTTATAATAACTTTGTATTGTTCTCTCAGTTCTTGGTTATTTTTAAGAAGTTCTGTATTCAGTTTGATGTTTCTCACATTTCTGCCTGCTTTCTTTAGTTTTATTCTAACTTTTCCACAGAGTGGATCATGGTCACTATTGCAGTCAGCTCCTGGCATGGCTTTTGTTGCCAGTAACGCATTGCGGAATCGTTTGTTGATTAATATGTAGTCTATCTGGTTAAAAGTCTTTTTGTCTGGACTGCACCACGTTGCCAGTCTTCGAGGATGTTGTTTAAACCAGGTGTTTCCTACAACCATGCTGTGTATTCTTGCCCATTCAATTAATATATAACCTCTGTCATTCCTCTCCCCCAGTCCATAGTCACCAACGATGTCTGAAGTTCTTCCTTTACCAACTTTGGCATTAAAATCTCCCATGACTATGGTAACTTCATGTGACTTTGTGTGTTTTAGTGCTGTCTCTGTGTCATTATAAAATAGCTGTACATTTTCTTCAGAGCTTTCAGATGTTGGAGCGTACACTTGTATAATATTTATGTTTATTGGTTGTCCTTTCAGTTGGGCTAGCAGGACTCGGTCCGAGATGTTCAAATATCCTACAAGTGTCTTTGCCGTTTGTTCATCAAATATAATTCCTACTCCTCGTTCATGTTTCCCACTTCCTGAATATATTATTGTATATTTATCTGAGTTTATCTTCCCTGCACCTGTCCATCTAACTTCACTCATTCCTAATATGTTGATCTTCATCCTTTCCATTTCCATCTTTATATTTTCTAATTTTCCAGCCTGGAATAAAGTTCTAACATTCCATGTTGCTATTTTGAACTTGTTAGTTTTGCCACCAGTAGCTTGATGACGATCTGGCCTCACCTGTGGCTCGTGAGCTGCCCTACCGGACGAGGCTGTTACTGAGGAACATCCATTAACGTCGTTCATGATGCATCGATTATTCTGTTTAAGCATAACTGTTCTTGGGAATTACAACAGTGGTTTCCCGTTGCCTTCTGTCGGTTTGTGTACGGACTCTCCGCTAGCCTTTGGACTCCCTGTCCTACCCGCAAGGCAGCGGGAGCGAGAGGTTTTAAGGCGCCTCTGACCCGCCTGGTATTCCCTTCACTGAGCACCTGAGGCACTTTATAGGAGTAGTAGAGCCACCTACTACCCCACCTCGCTCTCTGAGTCTACCGTCAGTTGGTCCGCGACTGCTTATTTGGATAACTCCTTATTCACAGGGATGCTCCATGTCTGGAGGACTTTCACCATCCGCCACATGTGACGCGCTGGATTGGGGATGGTCGCCCCAGCTTTACCCTGACTTTACCTTTCCTAAATCAAACATTCTACCCTTACTCTACCTTCCCTAACCTAACTCAAACTTTCCAACCTGACTCTAAATTCCCTAACCTAACTCTAACGTCTAACCTGACACTACCTTCCATAACATAACTCAAACTTTCTAACATGACACTACCTTCCCTAATCTAACTCAAACTTTCTAACCTAACTCTTCCCTCCCTAACCTAACTCAAACTTTCTAACTTGACTCTACCTTCACTAATTAAACTTCCTAACCTGCCTCTGCCTTCACTAACCACACTCAAACTTTTTAACCTGACTCTACCTTCCCTAATCTAACTCAAACTTTCTAACATATCTCTACCTTATCTAACGTAACTCCAGATTTCTAACACAACACTACCTTCCCTAACTTAACTCAAACTTTTTAACCTGAATCTTCCTTGCCTAATCAAACTTCCCTATGGAAACAAAGCTGCACTGTATGCAGATGATCTGGTCATGTGGTGTACAGATGAATATGTAACAGTTGCTACACAGACTCCAATGAGCAGCAGACATTTTGACATCATGGACAAACAAATGGTGTGTATGTATAAACACAGAGAAATCAAGTAACTCTGTTCACTCTCTCATCTAAGCAGAAAGCAGGTAAGATCTTTGTAAATGAAATATCCTTAAGGATGGACAGCCAACCCACTTACTTAGGAGTGACTCTTGACTCAAAACTGACCTGGAAGCAATACATCAACAGTGCAGAAGCAAAAGGCAAAAGAGAACTAGCCATATTAAGAAAATTGAGTGGAACCACATGGGGAGCTAGTGAAAGAATCCTCACGAATGTATATCAGCAAAGTATTCTACTACATTTAGAATATGGCTCAACATCTTGGTGCACAGCATCAAACACTACGCTGCATAATCTAGACAAGGTTCAAAATCAGTCACTACGGATTATCACAGGTGCCATGAGGTCCACACCAATAGTAGAAATGCAGAAAATAGTTGGTGTTCAAGCGCTAAAGGAACGTAGAGACACAAAGTTCATGACCATGGGAGAGAAATTCCTTAGCTCTGTAAGCCATCCCCTGAAGGAGAGATTCAATAACCTGGCACTGAGACGGCTTAAAAGAAGCAGCTTCATTCACCAGGCCAAGCGTATGCGTAAGCTGATACCTGACCTTCCAACTGTAGTCGCTCCATTATCATCTGTACCAGAGCATACACCATGGAAAGAAGCAGATTATACACGAATAACTATTTAGACTGAATGAAAGGTGTGCAGAATGGTGAGATGCAGAGCAGTCTTGTAAAATCAGCAACCACACTTAGTGTTATAGATTATAAAAATCCATGTGACACCTGGATACGTGTGTATACAGATGGATCTGCACATAATGCCATAAAAAATGGAGGGGCAGGAGCATATATTGAATATCCAAACAACACCACTGACAAGATTTTCATACCCACTGGTAAATACTGCAACAACTTTGATGCAGAAGTTAGATCAATTATTGCTGCAGTTGAAAAACTATCAGACTCCAGAATTGATACATGTCCAGTAGTAATTCTCACAGATGCAAGATCAGTACTGGAAGCTCTTCAGTGCAACAAACTACCAGACCTTAAGGATGCCTTGTCAAAAATTGTCTTACAACATGGAGTCACTTTGCAATGGATTCCCTCCCACTGTGGGATACCAGGCAATGAGAAAGCTGACCATCTGGCCAAATAGGGCACTGAAATGGAGCAGCCAGACATACAAATCACTTATAATCAGAAGAAAAGCATGATAAAAACCTACAGGAAGCCACAAACACCACCACATGATGACTATCACATGCTAAACAGAAAGGAACAAGTCACCATCTTCCGACTCCGAACAGGACACAAACCGACCCTGAAGTCATATGTATACAAAGTTTAAGGTTGGTACTACTAATCTATGTACATGTGCCCATGTGCCCCATACTGTGGAACATATCCTCCAGCACTGCACCAACTATGAGACGCTGAGAAATAATTATTGGCCCAGTGATACCACTAAAGATGATAAGCTCTACGGTTCCATACATGAATTACAAAAAACAGTGAAATTTGTCCAAGAGACAGGACTGCAGATATAGACAGACAATGCGAACGAAGAAGAAGAAGAAGACTGTTCTTACTGCTTTTTTCAGAATCTGAATATCCACAGTTGAATACTTCTTCTTTTTTACACAGGTTATGGTTATATAGTATACTTCTGTTAATTGTAGTTATATTTATACTACTCTTACTTTCACTTACAGTCGAGATCACTTTCTTTCCATGTCTGCTTAACTATCCGCTCCAGAGATTCTTTCTTCCCAGAAGCGACCATTCTCTCTAGTGGCACAATAGCAGCACAGTAGCAGCAATATTACGTTTTAAAAGACTTTATTGATGCACAGGGTGACGATGACAATGAACGATGTTGGCGTGCTTAACAATGCCATAATACAATTTCCAAAAACTCTCCACTCAGAAAACATATAGAATAAATTCCCGGCAGTTACAAGGAAATGATAGCCTACGGCACACGGCACAGCACTTGACTGACTGAGTTACAGCCGTCCGTAGACGTCACAGCCATCAGAACTTCTAGCTACATTTCTAAACAGTTCTACATTAACAGCACAAACCTCCATCCCCCTTTTTTTTAACAAACGAGCTAAGCTGACTCTACCTTCATAACCAAACTCAGACGTTCTAACCTGATTGTACATTCCTTAATCTGACTCAAACTTTCTAACCTGACTCTACCTTCCTTAATCTAACTCAAACTTTCTAACCTGACTCTACCTTTCTTAATCTAACTCAAACTTTCTTCCCTAATCAAACTTTCTAACCTGACTCTACCTTTCCTAATCAAACTTTCTATCCTGACTCTACCTTCCTTAATCTAACTCAAACTTTCTAACCTGACTCTACCTTCCCTAATCAAACTTTCTAACCTGACTCTACCTTTCCTAACCTAACTCAAACGTTCTAACCTGAATTTACTTTCTCTAACCAAACTCAAGCTTTCTAACTTGACTTTACCTTCCGTAAGCAAACTAAAACTGTAACTAACTTGAAATCATCTGATTTTGCTTCTGATACTACTTTCTGTCCCACTCACACGCGACTCATGCCAAAAGCGTGGGAAGTGAGTCTCATTTAAAGGGAATAGCTCTAACAAGAGCCTACTGTTTACTATGGGACATAACCCTTCATATCTCAACTTTCCAATTCTCTGTTGATTTATCTAACTTTTCTATCATTCTATCACATCAGAGATTCTCAATTGTGAGCGAGTATCACCACTTGGTCTAGAAAAGATGTTGTGCTAAATATTTTTGAGTGGATACATTTTGACAGAAGTGATGTTGGTTAGGTTAGGATGATTAATAGAATGACAAGGAACTTTTGATCAATTAGACAATCCTAATACAATCATTCTGATGCTAACACAAATAACTGAAATGTTTTCTTTTTTCTTTAATTCTAATTTTCTTGGTGTGTATATACGCTTTATTTAGTATCTTACTGCACTGCATAAATTCAAGTTCATTTTAGCTTCACCTATTCTTGTTTTTCAGATTGTTTTTTATGTGATCTATCTCTTTTTTCTGTGCCCATAATATGGTTGTTTGAACAATTAGGGTTTTCTGGAGTATATGATCATTAAGTTTCTAAACCTGTTTTACACTTAATTTCATGAACAGTTTCCTGTCATCTTTTAGTACAAAAGTTTCTAATATATTTATGTTTTGTGATCAGATAAATAACCAAGACCTGCAAAATCTCTTGGATAAAGTCGCTAAAGAAAGTGAACAGAAAGGCCTTACTTTGAACATCAGAAAGACGGAGACTATGGTTATATCTAAGAAACAGAATCCACCAACATGCAGTATTAAATTAAACGGAACTATTCTAAAGCAGGTGCAGAAATTCAAATACCTTGAAGCAGTAATAACTTCAGATGGGAAATGCAGAACAGAAATTAGGAACAGAATAGACCAAGCAAAGACTGCATTTCAGTGAATGAGAAACATACTAACTAACACATCCTTATCAATGAATGTTAGAAAACGAGTCCTAAAATGTTATATTGAACCTATCTTGTTATATGGAAGTGAATCATGGACAATAGGCAAGTCTGCACACAAATCATTGGAAGCAGCAGAAATGTGGTTTATTAGAAGAATGTTGCGAATTCCCTGGACAGCAAAAATAACTAATGATGAATGTATGAGAAGAGTTGGAGAGACAAAAAACCATGTCAAAAAGATAAGAAAGAGACAATGTACTTTCATAGGACATGCAATGAGAAGAGGGGGCAATGAAAATATTATAACAACAGGAAAAATAGAAGGAAGAAGATCAAGAGGAAGACCAAGAGAAATGATACTGGACAGTCTGAGGGGATGGTGTGAGAGGAGATCACCAACTGAGCTGATGGCCTGCATGAAGGATCGGATACTCTGGAGAAGCATAATAGCCAACGCCAGTCGGCACGGCACATGATGATGATCAGATAAAAATGTTTTTTATTTTCTTATGGAGTTGCTGAACTGTGAATTACTTGGCTATTTCATGTCCACAATTTCCCGAATTTGTCTCTATTTAGCATACGCTGTAACTGTAATAATTTTAAGTGGAAAAATCGAAAATCAACCTCCGATTGGCTGATAAAAATGAACCAGCTGACATAACAACGGTGCATATTCTGCAGCTAGCAGAAACGTATTATCTCTTTAAATATACCCCGCAGTCCATTTTTGTCAGTTGTTTGTTAAGCAAACATGGAACTGTAGTCTCCAATCTTATCAATGTGAGGTCCGTCTTTTGTAAGTAGAACAACACACTGAGTTGTAGACATTCATTGTCGACTGTGTCGTGTCCACGTGACAACGTTATGAGTGGCTCATTGTCGACTATGTCGTGTCCACGTGACAACGTTATGAGTGACTCATTGTCGACTGTGTCGTGTCCATGTGACAACGTTATGAGTGACAGTTCTGTGAAGGATTGGTGCAGAAGTTCAGGGATGTGAACACGGGGGTGGATGACGGGGTAAGGGGGATGGAAGCGGGGGGGGGGGGGGGAACAAGGACAACACTCAGTTACAACTACTGCACAAAGGTTAAGAGAAACTTGCTAAAACCTTTCTAAAAATAATATGCACGCAATATTTGTAGGTTAATATCAATATTAAGTGCATTTAAAATGCAACAAATCATACAACTCTTATGCAGGTGTGATTATTCGTACAAAAATTATAAGCCTGACTAATCACCCAACCATCATCATAGAAGTCAAAAGATAACTGCAGTTACACATGATTTGTCAAAATGTGGTATAGACACCATTTGTGCCCGGACATTAAATTCATCTTTGTTGCATGGAGGGTTGTAAGAACATCCATCGGAATAACCTGCCACTCTTGAAAGAGAGTCAGCTGTGCAACATGAGTGGCGGAGGGTGATTAGGTCATACCCTCTGCCCAATGACGTCCCACTGTTGACATATGGCTCAAGGTCACCTAGGTCATTCTGATGATATCCCGGTGTTGAATGAAGTCAATAAAGATACGAGCTCGATGAAGTAGAGCCTTGTGATCCTGCAAGAATGCATCATCACCATGGCTTCCAGTGCAGGTTGAATAAGAGGTCGTAATATCTCATCCTGGTACCCTAGACCGGTCAGTGTGCCATGGATGACATGAAGAGGGGTTTTGCCTTGACGACTGAAGTCACCCCAGACCTTGATAAAATTTTCTCCATAGCGATCCAGTTCTCGAACTGTGTCATCAGTAAAGCTCTCTTTCCTTCTCCAAACACGAACACCGATGACACTAAATGCTAGAATGAAGTGGGACTCATCTGTAATGAAGGGTTTACTTCACTGGCGTTTTGTGCAGCTGATGTGCTCACAACCCCAGTCACCATAGACTCTGTGGGTGAGCTGAAGAGAGAGGGATTCTGTTGGCTGGTCTTCGTGAATCTAGTCCATATTCACATCAGACCCAGCAAACTGTCATCCTGCTGACGTTAATGTTTGCGGTTTTCATCAGCTGACGTGGCAGAGTGGTACAGGTAGCTGTCTGGTGACGAAGGACAGACAACAAGAGATGTCTCTCATCCTGGCAGCTTGTACAAGACGCCGTCCTGAACTGTCTCGGTCTTCTACTCCTCTGGTGGCTCTAAATATCTCTAAAAGCCTTCGGATGGTAGAATGTGACATTCCCAAACGTCTTGCGACCTGACAAGTAGGTTCGCCATTCTCAGGCCACGTAATAGCCAAAAGAAGTTCCAGGGTGCTCCTTCTCTGGAGCATGGATTTTGCAACCGGTAAAAGTGTCATTTTATCACTAACTTTAAAAGGAATGAAAAGTGATGCCTGTTCAGTAAGAGTCCTTATTGCACTTGCATCACAAATCAGTGCGATTTTTTTACATGCGTGGGTTGGCATAACTCCTGAATCATACCCTAAATTTACGCTTAACCTTATTGTGCGTGATTTTTACACTCTGCAGGTTAAGACCGAGTACATTTCAAAGCTCTTATACACTGAAGATTGTGGATGACATTGAAACAGGTTTCAGGGAAATTATTCTTTACCACGTCAATATATTAGCGGACACAAAAAAATGTGTTAAAAATAAACGTATGTCCCTTAACTTTTGTGCTATGGTATAGTTAAAAAGGTAGATAATTTTACTGAAAGTTTTGTTGAAAGTTTTTTGTTTCTTTTTTAAAGTTCCTTGCTTGTTTACAGCGATTATTTACTTTTAATTGCTACTTTCCCTGAGTTAAACTTCCTTCAGGAGTTCTTGTTCTGCGCGGGATATTTGAGTCTTGTGCCCTGGACGAGTGAGAATAATAAGTCTTGCTTGGACCTTTCGAAAATTAATTAGAGTGAGAGAGAGAGAGAGGGAGAGAGAGGGAGAGAGAGAGAAGGAGAGAGAGGGGAGAGAGAGAGGAGAAAGAGAGAGAGAGAGAGGGAGAGAGAGAGAGAGAGAGTTTAGTTCGAGTTTATGCGAGATTCTAGACTGCAGTAGTTAGTCGTTAGAATGATAGCTGTGATCTGTTCTCGCGCGTTAGAAATGTAGTTTCATAAGTTATTCTTTTTAGTTGCAATGGCGACAGCATAAATTCTAATAAGTTAAACGTCCGAATCTTATTCTTCATGTCCTGCTGTGTAGTTTCATATGTTATTACATATATTTTTATCAGCTCCATCATATATATCATCATCGTGTGGCATGCAAATAAACGTATGTGTATATTTATCAGTGTCTCAGCCTTGGATGATCTGCCTTTGCCGTACGTTTATAGTTAATGTTACCTGAGTTGTCAACATATATGTACATTGTGTTTAGCATCAATAAAATCGATCATCATCATCATCATCATCACGTTTTACACCATTGCGGCGTATACTTTAAAAATTGGAGCTATGACTAGCCATAAGCGAAGATTCCCTTATATAAGTCGTGCGTGAAAAACGTGGTTTCATGATTTTATATCTTAATGATGAACATATTGTCTCAGATTTTGAGTACTAGTCTTTTTTCAGTTGTCACAAAGAGATTGGACTGCCACAAGTTCTGTGCGCAAACACATTTTCGTTCGAAAAATGAGGGTTATAAAGTTATGTCACCACAAACGACCTTCTTAATGTAGATTATTGGCATCATGGACCACAGTAACGTCAGAAGTGAAATGGGAAACATTTAACACACTTTGAAGACCGAACCAAAACAAAAACAGAAAAACCGGACTGCTCACCAAGATCATCGTGCAGCACACAGCCTCCCCTCCCCCCCCCCCCCCCACTGCGGCTCACTTTACTCGAGCAGTGCTGGGAGGATTTCAACCACAGTCAAACGTTTAACTATCTGTTCGAGAAGAAGAAGGTCTGGGTGGCCATGCAGTCAACTAGGAGCCTATGAAGATTTGGCTAGCCACGCAATACTACGAAACCAACGTGCAGACTATGAAAGTTGTAAGCAAGCACCTGCCTCTATATTATGGTCGTATCGTTAGCGAAGATTTGTGAAAGCTGGTGCTACGGTGCTACAAATGCCTGCATTTGGATGAATACTATATGCAAAAGTAATGCAGTTATATATTTAAGTTTTCTATGTAATAACATGTTTCTCAATTTTTTTAACTAGCGAATCGAAGATGATTTTCAACTAATTTTCTTTCAAAGAATGCTTTAAAGGCAATTAAAAAAGAGCATAGAAACAATATACATGAAAATAAAGTTGAGAAAATACAAGAAAAGCAGAAGAGATCCTGTCTACTGCTTAAACCTGTTGTTTCTATGATCCGTCTTATTTATGGAGCCTATTTAAAATCTAACTGAAGTATAGCCAACGCTTACACAGTATCTTTTTCCATAGCCTAAACTACAGTCCGAAGAAAAAGATGCCGGCCACGGGAAGCTCTAAAGAGAACATCGGTAAGAGAGGCCAAACTAACAGGCATAAAATCCCTTGATGAGGTTGAAAAGCTCGCAGAAAACAGGAAACATTGGCGAACTACCTTGCGAGCCCTGTGTGACGTTTAACGGCACAAGATGGATATAAGATAAGAAACTTGATGTGTTTTACAAAAGCCTTGCTTATTCTGCTGCACATCTTTGGAATACCCTAACATCCTGTTTAAGAAATGTAAACTCTGCTCCTTCCTATAACTAAAACTTTCTCGGTATCAACTCGATGTCGATTACATTTCTAAAACTTACATGCTACTTTAGACTCTTTACAGACACTGAATTGATTTTCCTTTCTAATAGAATGGATAATAGTTGTTTTTTTTTTTTTTTTAGAAATTCATTAGTCCGAGACTCAAAAGTAACTTTTTTATATATGTGTAGTTACTTTCAGTATTGGAGACATGGGAGGAAGTGAAATGTAAATGTTTCTATTTTTTCTTTCAGTTTCGTTATTTCAATATTAATAATGCTTCTGATATTCGTAGTATATTCATAATGTCTGATGTAGAAGGCACGGAACTGAGAGAAAGCTGTATAATAAACGACAGAATATTACGCAGCCCTTCAACCTTTGCAAATAAAGATCAGTCAGTGAGTCAATCAATCAATAAATCAATCAGTCAATCCTGAGTCAATCAATCAATTAATCAATAAGTCAATCAATCACATCAATCCTACACATAAATATATAATGGTTTATAAAGCAGAGACTGTGCCAGTAGAGACATCAAGGAATTAGTATGTCTCTAGGATGTCTTACGTGTTCATTAAAATAGTCATTAAAAATATCCAAGACTGACGCTTTGTTTACAAACTAACCAGTCGTTGACACGTTTTATATCAGAGGTTACCAAACCACGGTTTGCAAGCTGCATGTGGCTGTTTGACATATAATGTACAGCTTTGCGGAAATACATTGACTGAACGCTTTTTCTTACATCACACTAAAGAGTAAATACAAACTTTTCAAGGTTTATGAATATTTACCTGGAATGAATTGAGAGTCAAATGGAATATAACAGAATTTTAATGTTTACGCAAGTAACATATTTCAGAATTGAATTTAAATGCAAAGTTTAACGCTAGATTTGAATGAACAATTAAAGAAATTTAGGATCAGCAAGGATTACAGAGCAATTTTACTGGAGAATCAGTAATCGTACAAGCCGGTGAGGACAATGGACAAAAATCATTGCGTTTTTAATATTTATATTTGTCTTAATTTTAGTAACAAAATGTTCATATAAATATTTGTTCATGTCTTTCACCTGTCACTAATCTAAGGTGTAACATGTGTGACTCTTAAGCAAGTTTGTCCACCCCCAGTTTTATGTTCTGTCAACAGCAGTGACGTCATTGACACGTGTAATGTGACGGGTCTATGGCGTGACTATGACGAGGATGTTGTGACTGGATGTGCCACCTTCACAGATCTGGCCTACAGAGTTGGGGATGCGGTTTTAAACAACTTTTGTGTATTCAGGCAATCTTACAAGAATATTTTCTGTGCTATTTGTAACAAGGTAATGCATGCATTTTTCTGTATATAGAAATTAATAGTACAAAATTCATCAGTGATATACTAATCAAGTACTTTCCATGTTTGTGCTTTTTTTTGTGGAGGGGGGGGGGGGTGGGGGAATATCCTGCTTTTCCTTCATACACTGACACGGGTGTGTTACAGTCCAGTATACCCCGCCTTGTAGGTAGGTGTTCTCTTTTCACAGAGAAAGTTTCTCCAACACACTTATATCAGATACCATTTTCTATTGAACCTTCAGCCTAAACTATTATGGGATTTGATGCAATATAGTCTATAGTGAACTGTCTTGAAAATGGTCAGTGAACATGGTACAATTATATAATTCTGATATCTTAACCCGGAAAGATGTACAGAAAAATAATAAGTATTATCTTAACAAGTGCAGTATTGCAAGAATATTTTCATGTTTCCTGTGTCACAGAATTACTACAGGTATATATCAAGTATTACATATTATATATATATATATATATCAATATATATATATATATATAGTCATGGGAGACTTAATTCCAAAGTTGGTAAAGGAAGAACTTCAGACATCGTTGGTCAATATGGACTGGGGGAGAAAAATGACAGAGTTTGTAAATTAATTGAATGGGCAAGAATACACAGTATGGTTGTAGGAAACACCTGGTTTAAACAACATCCTCGAAGACTGGCAACGTGGTGCAGCCCAGACAAAGAGACCTTTAACGAGACAGACTATGTATTAATCAACAAACGATTCCGGAATGCATTACTGAAAACAAAAGCCATGCCAGGAGCCGACTACAATAGTGACCATGACCCACTCTGTGGAAAAATTAGAATAAAGCTGAAGAAATCATGCAGAAAAGTGAAAAAACATCAAACTGAATACAGAACTCTTTAAAAATGACAGAGAAATGCGAGAAGAATACAAAGGTATTATAACAAATAGATACAATGCAATAGCAAAGATAAATAGTATAGATGTAAATGGGCAATGTCAAGAGATTATATCCACCAAACTGTTAAGGAGATAATACTACCGAAAAAATAAGTCACTAAAAATAAATGGATGATAGACGACATCTTAGGACTGATGGACAAGAGGAGGATGAGCAAAAATAACCCCCAAAAAAAAATATATATAGCAAGATAAATATAGAAAAATGACGCAAATGCAGAGAAGCAAAGGAAATGTGGTTAAATGAACAGTACAGACAGATAGAGGACTCTCATAATAAAGACAACAAAAACATGCACAAACGAATTAGTGAACTCACAGGCAGGAAATCAAAATATACCACAGGATGCCTGAAATCAAAAGAAGGTAAAATGTTAATGGGAAAAGAAGACATTGTGGACAGGTGGACAGAGTACATCGGTGACCTATATGGAGGAGAAAGACCATAATTAACACTAGATACTGAAAACTGTCATGGATCACCAATAATTGAAGATGAAATCTTAGATGCCATCAAACACATGAAGAAAGGAAAAGCGACTGGGCCTGATAATATAACAATAGACGAAATAGAGGCACTAGAGGACATAGGAATAAAAATAATAACCAAGTTACTGAATGACATTTACAACAGTGGTTATATGCCCAGTGACTTGCTTAAATCCATGTTTATAGCACTACCAAAGAAATCAGGTACAAAGGAATGTGATGACCACCGGACTCTCAGCCTCTCATGTCACATAACGAAGCTACTTCTGAGAATCATTATGAGAAGAACAAGGACAAAAATAAAAATAGAAATAGCAGATAAACAGTTTGGATTTGTTGAAGGAAAGGAAACACACAATGTCATTTATGCTTTACGAACACTAACAGAAAGAGCTTTAGAAGTACAGAAAGATCTCTACTTATGCTTCCTTGATTACACCAAGTTATTCGATAAGGCCAAACATAATGAAATTATTAAAATGCTTAAATACATCAATATAGACGGCAAAAAATCTGAGCATTGTAAAACATCTATACTGGCACCAAGAAGCAGCAATCCGAGATGAAAATAGAACTGGAAATTATCAACCGATAAAACAAGGGGTGCGACAAGGATGTGTACTATCTCCAGACCTTTTTTCTCTGTACATCGAGAATATTTTAAGAACGATCATCACAGAACCAGGCATAAAAATTGGAGGACACAATATTAACAACCTTCGGTATGCTGACGACACAGTACTGATAGCTGAGAACCAAGAAGAACTGCAAAATCTCTTGGATAAAGTCGCTAAAGAAGGTGAAGAGAAAGGCCTTACTTTGAATATAAAAAGACAGAGACTGGTTATATCTAAGAAACAGAATCCACCAACATGCAGTATTAAATTAAACGGAACTATTCTAAAGCAGGTGCAGAAATTCAGATACCTTGGAGCAGTAATAACTTCAGAAGGGAAATGTAGAACATAAATTAGGAACGGAATAGGCCAAGCAAAGACTGCATTTCAGAGTGAGAAACATATTATCCAACACATCCTTATCAATGAATGTTAGAAAACGAGTCCTAAAATGTTATATTGAACCTATCTTGTTATATGGAAGTGAATCATGGACAATAGGCAAGTCTGCACAAATATCACTGTAAGCAGCAGAAATGTGATTTATTAGAAGAATGTTGTGAATTCCCTGGACAGCAAAAATAACTAATGATGAATGTATGAGAAGAGTTGGAGAGACAAAAAATCTTGTAAAATAAATAAGAGAGAGACAATGTACTTTCATAGGACATACAATGAGAAGAGGAGGCATTGAAAATATTATAACAACAGGAAAAATAGAAGGAAGAAGATCAAGAGGAAGACCAATAGAAATGATATTGGACAGTATGATGGGATGGTGTGAGAGGAGGTCACCAACTGAGCTGATGGCCTGCATTAAGGATCGTGTACTCTGGAGAAGCATAATAGCAAACGCCAATCGGCACGGCACCTGATGATGACGATATATCTATGGAAATTTATAGTATGTTTTTCTTATGTGTAAGAAGGCGATTACACAGATATATTCTGCTTTACATGAAACAGTGTGTCAGGGTGAGAAAGTACTTTCGTTAAAAAGAAAAGCAGTATCTCTCTATAACCAGTGATCACGTTAACCGCCAATTAGCGGTAATTTATCGACTTTAAAAAAAACGAGAAAAACCAAAACTTTTGGATTCGTCGGTTACCATAACAAGTTTTTATATTTATATTATCAAAAACCTAGTTAAAAAAACACCCCAAACAAACAAACAAACAAACAAAACGCCGAAATCGTTTGAAGTATAATTGGGCACACGCGCTGATCATATTTAAAGTAAGAGAACAATTGTGTAGGATTACACCTCGAAAAAATCGTAGATAAAGAACTTTAGTGAGACGTGAGAGAAAGAAATTATATCTATGATTATGTTTAGTCTGCACAACGGGAAAAAGCCAGACTTCACTTTGCTTCAACATGTGAGTATTCTGTTAATAGTAAAAAAATCATCCAAAAAAGGTAAGAAATCTTTCAAGCGAACATTTAATTCCTGTTGATATTTATAATGTATGTTTCATTTTACATTTAAAAAAGAGTATAAAGTACGGAGAATGAGAAACATATGATGATGATGATGATGATGATGATGATAAAGTACGGAATGTTCTATTGACATAACAAGTATTTCGAAAACTCCTAGCGCGATCACTGGGTATAACTGTATGAAAGGAAATATTAATTGGTATTTATTATTATTATTATTTGTGCCTGGCCACAAGTGCAATAATCTCCTCCAGTGATGGAGTATCCCAGAGAAGTCACGTTGTGCTGTAGAGGATTCGTGAGAAGACTGACATATGAACGTAGCAGCCGGTGGAAAATTTTCACTCAAAGAAATTGCCTTGATATAGACAGAATCCATTATTCTGCTACACGAAATATTTTCTAAATTAACGTCCTACATCGTTGATATATTCTAGACATTTCCACATCAGATTAAACTCATGCGGCATATATTTTCTGTCTAATGTAAAAATGCGATTGTATGCGCACTTCATACACATACAGCAGATGTAATCTAGGACAGCGGTTCCCAAATATCAGATAGTGACCCAAATCAGTATCGTAGGAGATCTGATAACGGGTTTCCAGAAGAACCGAAGAACGTAAAGGAAGCTAAAACAAATAATAATTTATTTATTGTATAAATGCACGATTTTTCGGAAAATTCAACTGATTTATGTTTTTCAGCACAGACATTTAAATAACAAACAAACTAGCTAATATTCATTAAATAATTTTTTTCCATTTCCAATACTCCAAAAAAATTTTTTTTAAAATAGTATCATAGGTCACATATCACATACCATTTCTGGTTTATGGTAGAATTCAAAAACGTTTGAGAACCGCTGATCTATGTGTACTTCTCTGATGCCTGAGTGTGCTTGTTTGGCTATCTATGACATAAAATCTCTTGTTTCTTTAACGATAAAGTTTTCTAAGAATGTTCCATTCTTTTTTACGATATATCACAAGTATATTCTCTGATAACATTTTCTCGCTTTGTAAATTTTATTCAGAAAAACTACCCAGAATACAAAGCGTGTGGTGATGGTTGGGGGTGTGCTCTTGGTCCGACTGCATTTAACGTTGTGTTGAGTCTCAGACCCAGAACTCAACCAGGGGAAACAATGCAGCCTGTTCGAAAATGTGCAAGTAATGAGTGGCCTTCCCCTGACGTAAGTATGTGTTTACAATCTATGAATACTGTGAAAAAGGATTTCACATTTCACAATCTGGGGCAAGAGGGGTTGGTAAAAATATTATTTTACTTATAGAAGACACAGACACAAGAAAAGATGGGCGTACAGAAACATGAGATGTTGACATGGTTCAATGCACGTTAATGAACTGACTTCAGACATGTTTTGAAACATTGCTTTATTTCAAACTCGAAATATGAAGGTAAATCAGACAAAATTGTCACATTGTAATATTTTGTATAAGTTTTCATGGGGAAACTTCTTTGGTCGCCATAGTTCTATGTCACCGTTTTTTTAAACCGCCATAGACTACATCTATCGTAGACAGAGCTCTATCCTTTCAGCCGTAGAACAGATGAATGTGAATTTAAAAAGATAATATATGGTGTCCATTAGTGCGAGTCAAAATTCAGTTAGTGGGAAGATGCCCTGCAAAAGACAAGATAATCACAATTACCATTTATTGATTTACGTCCCTTTACTCTAGAGAAGATAATAACGATTACTATTTACTGATTTACGTCCCTTTACTCTCTTAAAATGTTTCTATCTTTGTGCATAGGTATGCTGCTACGTCCCTCTACTCTCTAATAACGTGTCTATCTTTGTGCATAGGTATGCTGCTACGTCCCTCTACTCTCTAATAACGTGTCTATCTTTGTGCATAGGTATGCTACTACGTTCCTCTACTCTCTTAGAACTTCACTATC
Organism: Achatina immaculata; assembly: GCA_009760885.1. Lineage (NCBI taxonomy): Eukaryota > Metazoa > Mollusca > Gastropoda > Stylommatophora > Achatinidae > Lissachatina > Lissachatina immaculata. Next base: position 16,121,904 of record CM019697.1, on the reverse strand, counting down.
TTTGTGCACAGGTATGCTGCTATCTGCAGTCAACCAATTTTTGTGATAAGTTTAGAAAAACCTGGAATTAATAGGTCAAACTGAGATACAATAACAATTGAGTAACGTTTTAAATATTGCAGTATTAGCCAGACTATGCCACGGAGACAAAGTGTGCAAATGCGGTAAGCAAAATGGTGTTGATTGAAAACCGAATCGATGTTACGACTAAAAACTATCTGACGATAAAGGCACTTTCTGAAAAGAATGAAAATGAATGGATTGAAAATAGGCGCAATATCTGAGGAACACAATGAAAGTGAATGGATTGAAAACAAACGCAATATCTGAGGAACACAATGGAAGTGAATGGCTTGAAAACAAGCGCAATATATGCACAACAAAATGAAGTGAGGTAAAAACAGCGAGATGTGCTTAAATATAATTAAACAAACGACACGTTTTGAGTAACCCGTTGTCAGAGAGACCTTTAAATAAAACTGATATGTCAAAACTGGCTTATCAAAGAAATAATTTAAATAAGTATCAGCAAATGATTAATGACCGTTATATATATATATATATATATATATATATATATATATATATATATATATATATATATATATCTCTGAACCTTAAGTGCCCAGGGCACATGGGGCTTCCTCACGGGTTTTCCACAAATGCCTGTCCTTCGCCAGGTGAGCCCTCTACTGCTCAACATCCTTTCTGTTGTTCTTCTCCATGTCTCTTTTGGTCTACCCTTACTTCTGTTCCCCTGTGGTGTCCATCTTAGTGCTATTTTTGGTAGTGAGTTGTCAGTCATTTGGAGCACATGTCCCAACCATCGCCAGCATCTTTCATCAATAATTGTTGTCAGTGGCGTCATCTGCATTTCTGCCAACAAGATGTTATTTCTTATGGTGTTTGGCCAAAATATTTTTCTAATTCTTCGTAAACATTTAGTCTGGAAAGAATTTAACTTGTTTTCTATGGTTTTGGTGATTTTCCAGCATTCACTTCAATAGAGTAGTACACTTAGAACATTACTCTTAAATATCCTGATTTTCATATTTATGCTTAGTTTTTTAGATTTCCATATAGTCTGCAGCATTGGAAAAGCCTGATTTGCTCTAGTAAGTCTGTTGTTGATGTCCTCTATGCTGTCTCCATCTTCTACTACTCTACTACCAAGGTATACAAATTCATTGACCTCCTTTACTAACTTGCTATCTACTCTGAGTACATTTCTGTTGTTCACATTTTGCTTCATTAACTTTGTCTTTCCTACGTTGATCTTTAGTCCTATGTTGTTTGCATTCTGAGTTAGCTTGTTTATTTTATCTTATATATCTTTGTGGCTGCTTGATAATAGACAAATGTCGTCCGCAAAGTCAAGGTCCTCCAGCACTGTGTCAAGGGTCCATTGTAATCCTCTGCGTTTGTCTGATGTTGCCTCCTTCATTAACCAGTCTACTGCCAAGATAAATAATGTTGGTGATAGTACACATCCCTGCTTCACTCCTATTTATACCCTAAAGCTGCTGAAGGTATGTTCTCCAAAGATCACTTTGCACTGAAAACCCTCATATAGGGCTTTGATTACATTCACTATCTTATGGGGGAGGCCATGACATCTTAGGATTTTCCACAGTGCATCTCTGTTGACACTGTCAAAGGCTTTCTCAAAATCTATAAACAATGCATATGTTGCGCTATGCCATTCATTTGCCTGTTCTAATATTTGTCTAAGTACAAATGTGTGGTCTATGCATGATCTTCCTTTCCTAAATCGTGCCTGCTCTTTTCGAAGTTTTCCCTCAAGTGCAGGTACAGTTCTGTTGATGATTATTCTACAAAATACTTTACTAGTGAGTGGCAGTAGGGTAATGCCTCTCCAGTTCCCGCAATCTCTGAGGTCACACTTCTTTGGTAGTTTTACTATAAGGCCAGTTTTCCACTCCTCTGAAGCTTTTTCTAGATCCCAAATTTGTTGTAATATCTGGCAAAGTTGTTTTGGTGTTTCTGTTTCCTCTGCTTTCAACATCTCAGCAGTCACTTCATCTTCACCTGGTGCCCTATCTAATTTTAGCTTCTTTATCGCCTCATTTACTTCACTTATTGTTATTGGTCCTGTATTGATGTTTAGTTCCATTTCTGCTTCAGGTATGTCTATTGTTTGTGCTGCTTGTGTTCTGTTTAGTAGGGTGTTAAAGTGTTCCCTACATCTTTCAATTTTTTTCTCCTTCTCCACTGACCAGTTGTCTATTATGTGTCCTTACTGCACACTCACATCTTGTGCTAAAGTTACCTGTCATCTGCTTTGTGATTATGTATATGGTTTTCATGTCATTTGTATATGCTGCTTTCTCTGCTGCTTCTGCTAAGTTGTCATAGTATTGACGTTTATCTTGACGGCATGATTCCTTCACTTCTTTGTCTTTTTGTGCATATTTACTTAAAATTTGTTCTTCAAGCCGTTGTGATTTGGTGTTCAGTACTTTTTTCTTGATTTCTTTTCTTCGCTCTATCTTTTCCCATGTGGTCTTGCTTATCCATTCCTCTTTTCTCCATTTCCGATATCCCAGCACCTCTTTTGCTGTTTCTTGTAGTGTTTTATTGAACTCTAGTATGGACATTTCTACTTCGTCTTGTAGGACACTGAAGCGGTTCTTAAGTACTATTGAGAAATCATTTCTTGTTTGCTGGTCTTTCAGTTGTGTTGTATCAAAACGTATCTTTCTGTGTTCTCCGATTCTGACTTCCCTTACTTTTAGTTTTATTTTATCTATTAGAAAGTTGTGATCACTTCCTACATCTCCTCCTTTCCTTGCTCGCACATCTTGTAGTGACCGTTTCCACTTGTTGTTTATTAGTATATGATCGATTTGATTTTCTGTAGTTTTATCTGGGGACCTCCAAGTCACTTTATGGATATTTTTATGTTGGAAAATTGTCCCTCCGATGGTCATCATGTCTTCTTCAAAGACACTACACATTCTTTCTCCATTTTCATTTATTTCTCCGATTCCTTCTCTTCCCATGATTCTTCTTCTATCTTCTTCACCAACTTTTGCATTTAGTCGCCCAAGATGAGTAGCATATATGCTTGGGTATTGTTTCTACTGTGGCTTGGAGGCTGTTGTAAAAATCTTCTTTTAATTCCTCTTCAGCTGCTTCTGTTGGTGCATAACAAACTATAATAGACAGCTTCGTGAATCTTGAGTTGAAGCGTGCATATAATAATCTCTCATTTATAGGGGTCCATTTCAGCAATGCTCTTGATGCTTCTTTTGTTATAATCAATGCTACTCCTCCTTCATGGTGATCTTCTTTACCTGACCATATTATTGTATCTTCTGTGTACTGTGTTGTTAATTTCCTTCTGCCTTGTCCTGTCCATCTTGCTTCTTGTATTCCTAGTATGTCTAGTTTGTATCTGTGCATTTCCCTGATGGTTTGTGCTAGTTTTCCAGTGTGGTTAAGTGCTCTTACGTTCCAGCAGTTTATTTGCATCTTGTGTTTAGGTTCCAGGAGGTCTGCAGTCGGGCTGGGGACTTGCAGTGGCTGGCTTTCATCCACAACCTTCATGGGCTCAGTTTCCTGATAAGCATTTCTCCTTCCACCTGCATTTTTTCCCCTTGCTTCTGTTTCTGTAGCAGTCTGATAGTTTTTTACCAGATAGGGTTGCTGGCCCTATGCCGAACCCTCCTTAGTCGCCTTTTACGATCATGCGTGGTAGGGTACAGTGGTCCTATTCTTTGCAAGTTCCGGGTACCACACGGGGGAATGACCGTTATAGACTCATAAAAATTGTGGAGTGTTGCCTTTTGGCTGGTTGCGTACGAACAGAGCAAAACGTAACCGTCCACTGGTTTTGTTTTGATGTGTAGTTTCGGGTTGGAGTCTGCTATTAGGGTCAGTTTTGTCTGGAGATATTGGCTGGATGACAGGGAGCCATGTTTTCGTATAGGAATAGATTTGTAAATTGTTAATATTTTCTTCTTTTTTTTTGGAGTTGGGGGGGGGGGGGGTGGGTGGGTGGAGGAAGGATGAGAGACCGGTGTGTTGTGATTGTGGTAAGCAAGATTTTGTTCAGGCTATGATCTCCATCTCGAGCCCTCTCATATATGTAAGTTTTTAATGTAGTAATTGTAAGTTTTGTCTAAGTGAAGTTTTGGACTGCAATATTGGAAACTATCAAGATGTGTAGTTATGTTCACTGTAAATGTCCTGAGAATCCACAGTTGTCCTGTATACGTTTTATCTGGAGAAATACATCGTTTATTTTTTATAATGATGAAGATTACTTTAATTATGTACATGTTTTGGGTTAGTTTTTTTTTGGGGGGGGGGTGGGGAGGGAGGAAGGGGTTCTGTAATTTTGAACCAGGTAATTTATGACAAAATATGACAGTCATTAATTCTGGTAGAATTTCATTGTGTTTTATTTAGCTTGGAAACTGGTTTGTATGTTTGTGTGTTTCAAAAGTTCTTCGCGCATGAAGAAAATATTAAGTTTTGTTGATTTAAATTTTGTATGGGAATTGGTTTATAATGGTATCGCGAATGATGAGGTTTTTGCTTCAGATGAAGTAAAACTGAATTTTTGTTGGGGCCCTGTTTTGACAAGTATTGTCGTATACTGAGATAGGTGTTCTTTGCTTATGATACTTACCAGTCTTGTTTTATCTTGCATTTCGTTTTCTTTGCTTAAACGTGAACTTGAGGAACTGCCATGATCTGCTGCTGATCTAGATATGGGTCTCCTTGCACTCAGCACACCCCCCCAGATGTGCTAGTCCCATAATCTCAGTGTTTTTCCTGGTGGGTGCTGGGTGACAGTGCCAACAGACCATTGACTGAACACAAGTGGATCATTTACGCAAAGTTCTGATTGTCTGCCATTCCCCTTTGTTATTTCCCCGCAAAACGGCGTCTCTACATGGCTTCTCTAGATGATTTAGACGGTGTGTTGGTAGGGCTTCTTTGTACTTGAAATTAATGACCCGCCTGTCCGCCATTTTAAACCGGAAGTGCGTTTTCTTTGCTTACTGTTTAAATGTTAAGTGTTTGTATTTCGTGAAGTGTATGCCAAATTATGTTCTGTCATTGTTTTTGCAGTGTGATAATGGATTAAATTGTTTTGTGTAATTAAATCGATTAACGGATAAAAGCATTGATTTTTTAAAAACTTGTTTTGTTCTGTTTTTATAATGTTCTGGAGTGTAAGAAAAAAGGCTTAGTTTTTTTCTAATGTTTCTGCTACTCAGTCACATGTAGAAAGCGGTCATTCTGAAGAGCAGGGAAAGAAGGTCAAGGAGTTAGATAAAGAACTAGATAAAGGTTTCCTTATCTTTGATGGAGTTAAATTTTACTCTGGGTACAAACTTTACTTATTTGAGTTAATGGAGATTTTGTTTCACTGAAGTACAGATGTACGAACACTGGAGAAGACTTTTATTTTCCACGTAACATATTTTACCTATATCCAAAAGTTCTTATATTACACACACTACCACATATTCTACAAAATAATGAATATTCAAAACATTGATGTAATTACGGGTATGTATAGTCTTATTTCCTATTAAAAGAGTTAATCTTGAAATTATCGTATTGACTTCCAGGGCTCCTGTATTCAGGTGCACTGCTCACCTGGTAAAGTTCTGACTGATGGGATCTGTACCACAGCTCTGAGTGAGATAACTGGTCTGGGTTATCGTGTACGGCTGTGGCTTGTCCCACAATCAAGCGAAGTTAGGACCTCCAACTTCAAGACAGATTTACAGTCTTTGATGGCAGTACCACAAATCTTTATGAAGGTCAGCATGCGTATAGTACAGATTTAGGTGGTACAGATGTGTATCGGGAATTTCCATAAAAAGAACAATAGATGGTAAACACAATGAAGAGCAGTGACATACCTGACACGCTGACCTAAATAATTAAAGAGAAAAGAAAAAACTTCTTCTTCTTCTTTGTTCGCTTCCACCACCAAGACACCCTGTGATCCTACTTAATTTATACCTGTGGTCCTCCATAGGTCCCATGGTCCCCGGACGGATATAACAGAAAAGTGCATGTAAACCTGCTTTTGAAGTTTTGCTGAAGTGTCGAAACTTTTTGTTAATTATTGATTATGAAACAGTTTACTCGATAGTTGTTCAATGTGGCTAATTTCACTCGTTATGAAAAGGTGAATTAAGATTGTCCAAATGGTACTGTGTTACATTTCACTGCATACACTGTGAAGACTTCCTACACATAAAAGCGATTGGAATAAACAACCTAACCAAAGTTGTTAGAGAAGACATATTAATAATAATAATAATAATAATAATGACTAACAATAAATGACGTGTCTGTATAAAAATGCCACCCTTTATTAAGTTCACTCATAATAGGCATGTAAAAACTAAACAGTGTGGAGGGGGGGGGTGTACTGCCCGCCTGTCTCATGACAACCTGCAACATATTTTCGCTTTGTTAGCAAAAAATCTCATCAGGAGAGTTAAAAAACGCTGATCAAATGTGATCATGTACAGATATGTCAGCCTCATATCATTCTGTGTCATATGCAAAGATACTCTTGGATATAGAAGGTGGCCAGTTTCTTCTGTCCCATGCTTTAAGATTACACCTGGCCAAATCTGTTGATCCCACGACACTGCACACTTACTCACACCGTTGTTCACTTACTCACACTTTATCCACTTACTCACACCGTTGTCCACTTACTCACACCATTGTCCACTTACTCACACTGTTGTTCACTTACTCACACTTTATCCACTTACTCACACCATTGTCCACTTACTCACACCGTTGTCCACTTACTCGCACTTTATCCACTTACTCACACCATTGTCCACTTACTCACACCATAGTCCACTTACTCGCACTTTATCCACTTACTCACACCATTGCCCACTTACTCGCACCATAGTCCACTTACTCGCACTTTATCCACTTACTCACACCATTGCCCACTTACTCACACCATAGTCCACTTACTCGCACCACTTACTCACACCATTGCCCACTTACTCGCACCATAGTCCACTTACTCGCACTTTATCCACTTACTCACACCATTGTCCACTTACTCACACCGTTGTCCACTTACTCACAATTTATCCACTTACTCACACTTTATCCACTTACTCACACTTTATCCACTTACTCACACTTTATCCACTTACTCACACTTTATCCACTTACTCACACTTTATCCACTTACTCACACCGTCGTCTTTCTCATGCTCTTTCTACAATGCGTGGGCTTCAAACTCCTACAACTACACAACTCTGAGGCGTTCCCAACCTCCCCAGTTACTCTTGGTTTAGGTATCCTGAAGATAATGATTACCAACTTGTCAGCAGTCACCCATTTTTCATTCCAGCCAAAACATATAATAAGAAACCAAAGAAATGTTGTAATTTAAAGTTAATAAAATACACTTAATACACAAACAGAAACACTGATAACTTTTCTGTGGCAACAAGTGGCCAATATAGGGAAGCGGATTGCAAGGAGAGAGGTAAACCTCATGAACACAACAGAGCACCAACAATCAGTTTTAGTATTAAAGTGACATTAATTTCAGTTTTTTGTTGTTGTTGTGAGGCATACAAAGTGACTTACACAGTGTCAAATGGAGCATAAACCAAGCAAGCTTGGTTCATGTACTGTGATATCATGACACAGGATACAAATTTCGGCTGACATTTATGTCACGCTCAAGGAAAGAGGCTGCACTGGGTTAATTTTTGCACTCACACCGCGACTGGCCCAGCAAGCCGGCGGTGGATCTCTTTACCCCTCATAGAAAACGGAGAGAATAGACGGAAAACGACCCGGACACGTTAAACTTCAAAGACATAGAAAAGCGACACTTAAAGTATGTACTATCAACATACGTGGCATAAATAATAAAAAGGAGGATTTAGTGAAGGGAATGAAAAGGAGAAACATAAAAATCATGGGAGCTGCAGACATCAAACTCAGAGGTAAACAAATAAATAAGAATTATTTATTCATATAGTCCCGGAGTGAGTGAGCAAGAAATACAGAACAGGCTGTTGGAATGATCACAGAACTAGCCACCGCTAGCAAAATCCTGGAAATAAAATATATATCAGAAAGAATTATAATCGTCCAAATAAAAGAACATGAGGAGATCACAACCTTTGTGTCCATATATATGCTCCCTATAATGCACAACCTTCATGATACACTAAACAACATAAGTATAGAGGAAAATAGTATAATCATGGGTGACTTCAATGCAAAACTGGGAAGTAGTAGAGCTGATGTAGCAGTCCACCTGGGTACCTTCGGTGACCAGCAGTGCGTTAGAAATTAAAATGGTGGCAAACTCCTAGAACTGTGCAACCAGCATGATCTTTTTTATCACAAAAACTTTCTTTAAGAGAGTCCAGATATATACTTGGTCAAAATGAAATGATTTGGCATGCAGAAGTCAAACTGATTTCATACTAACAAGGAACAACACGAAAAGGTCAGTCATTGACGTAAGATCAATACTCAACCTGAGTTCAAGCTAAATCACAAAGCAGTAGTAGCAGTCATCAGAACACACAGGAAAAGCCATAACAGAACTCCCAAGAAGAAACTTGGAACAATAAAACTAAGTAACTCAAGGGAGAAAATATGAAATAATAATATGAGAAGAAAATAAAAGAACTGCTCATAAACTTACCAACAGAAACAAACTCAGGGGAAGAAGGACTTGAACAAAACCAGTCTGGAATAGAAGCTGTACAGATGCCCATGTTTTTCCTAAGACAGCTAACCAAAAAAAATCAATTGAACACAAGCAGATACTGCACATAGCTTAATAGATCAACAAAAAGCATTTGATAGAGTAGATAGATATCAACTGTGGGACATCTTACAGCATTATGTAGTTATTACACACCTGACGAACCTATACAAAAATCTATACGAAAACAGTCAGTATACAGGTAGAACAATTGCAGAGCACTCTGAACCATTCATCATATTATATAAATAAATAAAGATCAATCAATCAATCTTAAAATCTGGAGGCAGATAAGGCTGTGTACTATCTCCTTTACTATTCATACTATACATTGACAATATCTGGAAAGAAACTAACATACATTGACAACATCTAGAAAGAAACTAACATACATTGACAATATCTAGAAAGAAACTAACATACATAGTAAAAACTCCACTACAAAGCTGCCCAACAACCCAACACCAGAAAGAATGCCAAAAAGAAAACCCACAACACCTTACAGAAGACATATCCAACAGGAGGACCCCAAAGGAACTCATTTTTGCTGACGATCAAGCACTTAAAGCCACATGAGAAAAAGACCTTCAGCAGAACATGGATACTTTAGCAAGGACATGTAAAAATTAGTATTGAAAAAACGGAAGCCATGAACATAGTGAGAAAAAAAAATCCAAACAAAGAACTTCCTAGACAACCAGCCCTTGAAACGTTTGACACTAACAGCCAAGAACAAAAGAAAAATCATTATGACAGAAATTGAATGTTTAAAGAGAATACCAAATGTGACAAGAACTGACAAAAAAAAAAAAAGAAATGACACTATCAGGTCAAAGGTTGGAGTAACATCATTATTACACTATATCCAGAAACAGCAAATCAAATGGTATGGCCATGTTACAAGGTTACCACCAGACAGTATATCACAGAAAACATTCACACTAAGATTTGTAGGTAACACTGCCCACGCAGGAGATGGAGAGAGGAAATTACAGAAGTATTAAATGTCCCATTTTAGAAAGAAAAACATCGAGTCTTATCAAGACGTCTATGTGTCTCCTTAACATCTAAATTTATGTGAGGAAGGGGACAAGACAAGACAGGTAACATTAAACATACACAAAATCAACATATTCTGTAGACAATAAATACATAAGAATATTAATTATTCCGTCACACAGACACACACATATATATATATATATATTTATATATATATATAATGTACAAAGGGTGTTTTTAAAGTCTCATTACACTTTCTATGAAAAGAAAAATTAAAAATTAAGTAAATGACGTCATCACAAAATGTGCTTAAAAAGTCATTTAATTAGTTACAATAGTGACTGCAATGATACAACGCTGTTTTTGGGTTAGCTGGAATGTACCACTGAAATATTCATTATAACAGATGTTGGAAATGTCCACCACGGGCTTCAAGACATGACTGTACACGTCTCTTCATACTGTCAAATACCTTGTGCAACATGTATGTTGTTATTTCTTGAATGGTAATTCTGATTGCTTCTTTCAGGTCCTCAATTGTTTGTACATTATTTTTGTAACGTTTCCTTTCAAGAAACCCCATAGATAATAATCTAATTGATTTAGATCTGGAGAACGAGCAGGCCAAATTCCACGAGATATGCGATTTGTGAAAATTTCTTCCAAAAAAAACCGCGTGTTGCTCTAGCTGTGTGTGTGTGTGTGCAGTTGCACCTTCTTGCTGGAACCATGCTTCTTCAATTTCACGTTCATTCAGCTGTTCTAAAAAAGGTCCCAGAATGTCAGTATGGTACCGATCGGCATTTATAGTGTTGTTGAAGAAAATTGTTCCAATTAAACGTTTTCTACTGACGGCACACCATACCCCAATTTTCGCATCGTGTAGCGGCGCTTCATGAAATGCAGTGGGATTAACACTGCTCCAAATGCGATTATTTTGGCTGTTAACTTACCCAGATAGATGAAACCATGCCTCATCAGAGAAGAAAGTTAAATCGAGAACTGACTCGTCTTCTTCAGTTAAAAATGTTTGAAACCACGCGGAGTAGTTGACTCTGGACTGACTGTCACACTCTTTTAGTTTAGACACAACAGAAATCGTGTATGGATGAACATTTAACCGATACTTAAGAATTCTGTGCACTGTGCTCAGTAATACGTTCACTTCTTGCGACATTTTCCTTAAAGATTTGCACAGACCTTTCAAGATTCTGTCTTGGATATCCAGACATTTTTCTTCAGACACAGCAGGCCTACCAGATCGCGGAGCATATTCTACAAAATAATGAATATTCAAAACATTGATGTAATTACGGGTATGTATAGTCTTATTTCCTATTAAAAGAGTTAATCTTGAAATTATCGTATTGACTTCCAGGGCTCCTGTATTCAGGTGCACTGCTCACCTGGTAAAGTTCTGACTGATGGGATCTGTACCACAGCTCTGAGTGAGATAACTGGTCTGGGTTATCGTGTACGGCTGTGGCTTGTCCCACAATCAAGCGAAGTTAGGACCTCCAACTTCAAGACAGATTTACAGTCTTTGATGGCAGTACCACAAATCTTTATGAAGGTCAGCATGCGTATAGTACAGATTTAGGTGGTACAGATGTGTATCGGGAATTTCCATAAAAAGAACAATAGATGGTAAACACAATGAAGAGCAGTGACATACCTGACACGCTGACCTAAATAATTAAAGAGAAAAGAGAAAAACTTCTTCTTCTTCTTTGTTCGCTTCCACCACCAAGACCACCCTGTGATCCTACTTAATTTATACCTGTGGTCCTCCATAGGTCCCATGGTCCCCGGACGGATATAACAGAAAAGTGCATGTAAACCTGCTTTTGAAGTTTTGCTGAAGTGTCGAAACTTTTTGTTAATTATTGATTATGAAACAGTTTACTCGATAGTTGTTCAATGTGGCTAATTTCACTCGTTATGAAAAGGTGAATTAAGATTGTCCAAATGGTACTGTGTTACATTTCACTGCATACACTGTGAAGACTTCCTACACATAAAAGCGATTGGAATAAACAACCTAACCAAAGTTGTTAGAGAAGACATATTAATAATAATAATAATAATAATAATGACTAACAATAATGACGTGTCTGTAAAAAATGCCACCCTTTATTAAGTTCACTCATAATAGGCATGTAAAAACTAAACAGTGTGGAGGGGGGGGGTGTACTGCCCGCCTGTTTTATGTCAAACCAAGTTGTTGTTTCACCATTTATTCTTACTGCTGCTTGTTGGTCTAGATACAGCAGTCATGTTAATTATATCAAATGTGTTGGAAGTCCCATTTTTCCATTATTTCCCAAAGTTTCTGTTGTTGTACACAGTCAAATGCCTTTGAATAGTCTATAAAGGATAAATATAGATTCACATTATAGTCTCTGCATTTCTCTATTATTAATCTTATAATGAATATATGATCTCTTGATCCTCTTCCTTGCCTGAAACCAGCTTCGACCATATTGACTTCTTCTTCTATTTTCTTACGATGTCTACCCATTATGATCTTAACAGAATTTTACTGGCATGACTAATCAGGGCAACAGTTCTGTAGTTTGTGCCTAATTTCAGGTTACCCCTTTTTTGGCAGTGGTATGAATACAGTACTTTTCCATTCTTTTGGCCAAATACCTGAATGCCATATCTTTTTACATAGTGCATGATAGATTGTTACACATTCCTTTCCTCCTGTTTTAATAAATTCAGCTGTTATCTTATCACATCCTGGTGATTTACCATTTTTCAGATTCTTTATTGCCCATAAAACTACTTCTATTGTCGGTTCGGGTTCTTTCTCCTCCAATAATAATTCACACTGTTGATTTCTGCACAGTCGGTTGTTTCATACATTCCTTTGCAATATTCCTTCCATCTTTCTAGAATTTCCTCTGTCTCTGTCAAGGTATACCCATCTCATCACAAATTACATTTAGCTTAGGTGTGACATTTCTATTTAATGTCTTCATTTCTTTAAACATTTCACTATCTCTTCCACACTTCTGATGCTCTTCTATTCTTTCACAACAATCTTGTATGTATTGTTTTTTTTTGGTCTTTTCTTATGTTTCTTCATACTTCTTGTGTTAAAGATTTATTATATTCCTCTTTGCGGTTGTTGTCACTTTCCATTGCGTCTTCATTTCTCTACGTTGCTTTATCAGTTCTATTGTGCCGGTGTAATGCGTCCATTCTTTTGTGTTTTCTTTACTGGAACCATGTCTTTAGCTGTTGTTATTAAGATATCTTTGGCCTGCGTAGCCAATTCATCTGGTGTCATCTCTTCCTGTACAGCCATCAGGATTTCGAAACGGTTCTTCACTTCTATACCGTATTGTTTTGGTATATTTGTAAGATCAAAGCGGAGTGGTCTTGATCCCGTAACTGTCTTTTTTATCTTTATCTTCATGTCTGCTATTAATAACTCATGGTCCATGTCACAATCAGCACCTGGTAAAGTTTTTGATGATGTTATACTTGACCTCCACCTTCTTTGCACTAACATGTAATCTATTTGATTCCTGGTTTTCCCATTAGGTGACGTCCATGTGTAAAGTCTTCTTGGATGTTGTTTAAAAAGTGTGTTAGTGATCACTAGCTCATTTTCCATGCAAAACGCCATTAGATTGTCACATGCCTCATTTCTATGGCCTATGTTAAATTTCCCTACAACATGTCCTTCATCTTCTGCTCTTTCTGTACCAATCTTTGCATTAAAATCACCCATTATTAATACAATATCATTTTCCGCACCTGGTCTATTGTCGTTTACAGTGTGTTATAAAAGTCTTCTACTTCCTATTCTTCTGCTGCTGATGTAGGTGCATATATCTGGATGATTGTTACATTTCTAGGAATGCCTTTAAGTCTGATTGTTAGGATTATATCACTTACTGGATTGTAGCCTAGTAATGCTTTTGATGTTGATTTGTCCAAATAAAAAGCCACTCCATTCTTTCCTCCTACTTCCCCACCATAGTATATAAAGATATTATCATTCTCGCTCTTAAAGTGTCCTGATCCTTTCTATCGATGTTCGCAGATTCCCAAATGTGTATCCCCGTTCTTTTCATCTCGTCACTTATTATTTGATATGGTATGTTTCCAGAAGATAGTTTACCATTGTTTTCCTTCCGGGTAGTGACTATACTAGTCATTGATCGTAGCCATTGTCCCTACATTGAGATCATCTGCCTACCATCATAGAATGGAGCATAAACCAAGCAAGCTTGGTTCATGTACTGTGATATCATGACACAGGATACAAATTTCGGCTGACATTTATGTCACGCTCAAGGAAAGAGGCTGCACTGGGTTAAGTTCAGCACTCACACCGCGACCGGCCCAGCAAGCCGGCGGTAGATCTCTTTACCCCTCATAGAAAACAGAGAGAATAGACGGAAAACGACCCGGAAGCGTTAAACTTCAAAGACATAGAAAAGCGACTCTTACATTCTGTACTATCAACATATGTGGCATAAATAATAAAAATGAGGATTTAGTGAAGGGAATGAAAAGGAGAAACATAAAAATCATGGAAGTTGCAGACACCAAACTCAGAGGTAAACAAATACATAAGAATTATTTAGTCAGGAGTGAGAGAGTAAGAAAGACAGAACAGGCTATCGGAATGATCACAGAACTAGCCACCGCTAGCAAAATCCTGGAAATAAAATATATATTAGAAAGAATTATAATCGTTCAAATAAAAGAACATGAAGAGACCACAATCTTTGTATCCAAATATATGCTCCCTGTAATGCACAACCTTCATGATACACTAAACAACATAAGTATAGAGGAAAATAGTATAATCATGGGTGACGTCAATGCAAAACTGGGAAGTAGTAGAGCTGATGTAGCAGTCCACCTGGGTACCTTCGGTGACCAGCAGTGCGTTAGAAATTAAAATGGTGGCAAACTCCTGGAACTGTGCAACCAGCATGTATGAATATTTTTTTATCACAAACACATTCTTTAAGAGAGTCCAAATATTTACTTGGTCAAAATGAAATGATTTGGCATGCAGAAGTCAAACTGATTTCATACTAACAAGGAACAACAGGAAAAGGTCAGTCATTGACGTAAGATCAATACTCAACCTGAGTTCAAGCTAAATCACAAAGCAGTAGTAGCAGTCATCAGAACACACAGGAAAAGCCATAACAGAACTCCCAAGAAGAAACTTGGAACAATAAAACTAAGTAACTCAAGGGAGAAAATATGAAATAATAATATGAGAAGAAAATAAAAGAACTGCTCATAAACTTACCAACAGAAACAAACTCAGGGGAAGAAGGACTTGAACAAAACCAGTCTGGAATAGAAGCTGTACAGATGCCCATGTTTTTCCTAAGACAGCTAACCAAAAAAAATCAATTGAACACAAGCAGATACTGCACATAGCTTAATAGATCAACAAAAAGCATTTGATAGAGTAGATAGATATCAACTGTGGGACATCTTACAGCATTATGTAGTTATTACACACCTGACGAACCTATACAAAATCTATACGAAAACAGTCAGTATACAGGTAGAACAATTGCAGAGCACTCTGAACCATTCATCATATTATATAAATAAATAAAGATCAATCAATCAATCTTAAAATCTGGAGGCAGATAAGGCTGTGTACTATCTCCTTTACTATTCATACTATACATTGACAACATCTAGAAAGAAACTAACATACATTGACAACATCTAGAAAGAAACTAACATACATTGACAACATATAGAAAGAAACTAACATACATAGTAAAAACTCCACCACAAAGCTGCCCAACAACCCAACACCAGAAAGAATGCCAAAAAGAAAACCCACAACACCTTACAGAAGACATATCCAACAGGAGGACCCCAAAGGAACTCATTTTTGCTGATGATCAAGCACTTAAAAGCCACATCAGAAAAACACGTTCAGCAGAACATGGGTACTTTAGCAAGGAAATTTAAAAATTAGTGCTGAAAAAACGGAAGCCATGAGCATAGTGAGAAAAGAAATCCAAACAAAGAACTTCCTAGACAACCAGCCCTTGAAACGTTGGACACTAACAGCCAAGAACAAAAGAAAAATCATTACGACAGAAATTGGATGTTTAAAGAGAATGCTAAATGTGACAAGAAGTGACCAAAAAAAGAAATGACACTATCAGGTCAAAGGTTGGAGTAACATCATTATTACACTATATCCAGAAACAGCAAGTCAAATGGTATGGCCATGTTACAAGGTTACTACCAGACAGTATATCACAGACAACATTCACACTAAGATTTGTAGGTAACAGAGGAAGAGTCCGCCCGGGCAGATGATGGGGAGAGGAAATTACAGAAGCATTAAATATCCCATTTTAGGAAGAAAAACGTCGAGTCTTATCAAGACGTCTATGTGTCTCCTTAACATCTAAATTTATGTGAGGAAGGGGACAAGACAAGACAGGTAACATTAAACATACACAAAATAAACATATTCTGTAGACAATAAATACATAAGAACATTAATTATTCCGTCACACACACACACACACACACATATATATATATAAGCTAGACACTTAACAAAACAGCTGAGAAACACATATACCTTTGAATGTAAATGCTACAGAAGAGTTCTCCAAATATCGTGGCCATAAAAAAGAAGAAATAAATCTATACTACAAGAGCTTAATATTGAAGAAGGGTGGCTAGTAAAGAGGATTAAAGAGAGAACACTTAAATATTTTGGACACATTAAACGTAATGATAATTTAAAGAAGACCTATTTAAAGGATACATAATGGGAAAAAGAAAGAGAGGAAGACCAAAACGAAGATGGCTGCAAGACATTGTTGAAGATCTGCAAATGGATGCAGCAGCGGCAGGCCATCTTGCTCACAACCGAGAGGCCTACAGGAGTGCTGTCAGGGAGGCAAAGTTCCGCAAGGAACATGCAAATGAATGAATTATATATATATATATATATATATATATATATATATATACAAAGGGTGTTTTTAAAGTCTCATTACACATTGTATGAAAAAAGTGAAAAATGAAGTAAATGACGTCATCACAAAATGTGCTAAAAAGTCATTTAATTAGTTACAATAGTGACTGCAATGAAACAACGCTGTTTTTGGGTTAGCTGGAATGTACCACTGAAATATTCATTATAACAAGTGTTGGAAATATCCATCACTGGCTTCAAGAAATGACTGTACATGTCTCTTCATACTGTCAAATACCTTGTACAACGTGTCTGTTGTTATTTCTTGAATGGTAATTCTGATTGCTTCTTTGAGGTCCTCAGTTGTTTGTACATTATTTTTGTAAACATTTCCTTTCAAGAAACTCCATAGATAATAATCTAATGGATTTAGATCTGGAGAACGAGCAGGCCAAATTCTACGAGATATGCGATTTGCGAAAATTTCTTCCAAAAAAACCGCGTGTTGCTCTAGCTGTGTGTGCAGTTGCACCTTCTTGCTGGAACCATGCTTCTTCAATTTCACGTTCATTCAGCTGTTCTAAAAACGGTTCCAGAATGTCAGTACGGTACCGATCGGCATTTATAGTGTTGTTGAAGAAAATTGGTCCAATTAACCATTTTCTACTGACGGCACACCATACCCCAATTTTTGCATAGTGAGAAAAGAAATCCAAACAAAGAACTTCCCACAGCCCTAGAAACCCTCAGGGACAGCTGAAAGTGAGATTGAGAACAAATTGCTGTAAACCAAGTCAGCCATTGGACAAATATCTCCTTTACTTAAAAACAAATACATCACAACTGAAACAATAAAGGCACTGTACAACACAATTTTCCTTCCAACTCTAAGTTGAGAATGTCAAACATGGACACTAACAGCCAAGAACAAAAGAAAAATCATTACGACAGAAATTGGATGTTTAAAGAGAATGCTAAATGTGACAAGAAGTGACAAAATAAGAAATGACACTATCAGGTCAAAGGTTGGAGTAACATCATTATTACACTATATCCAGAAACAGCAAGTCAAATGGTTTGGCCATGTTACAAGGTTACTACCAGACAGTATATCACAGACAACATTCACACTAAGATTTGTAGGTAACAGAGGAAGAGTCCGCCCGGGCAGATGATGGGGAGAGAGGAAGTTACAGAAGCATTAAATGTCCCATTTTAGGAAGAAAAACATCGAGTCTTATCAAGACGTCTATTTCTCCCCTTAACATCTAAATTTATGTGAGGAAGGGGACAAGACAGGTAACATTAAACATACACAAAATAAACATATTCTGTAGACAATAAATACATAAGAACATTAATTATTCCGTCACACACACAGATATATATATATATATATATATATATATATATATAAGCTAGACACTTAACAAAACAGCTGAGAAACACATATACCTTTGAATGTAAATGCTACAGAAGAGTTCTCCAAATATCGTGGACATAAAAAAGAACAAATAAATCTATACTACAAGAGCTTAATATTGAAGAAGGCTGGCTAGTAAAGAGGATTAAAAAGAGAACACTTAAATATTTTGGACACATTAAACGTCATGATAATTTAGAGAAGACCGTATTTAAATGATACATAATGGGAAAAAGAAAGAGAGGAAGACCAAAACGAAGATGGCTGCAAGACATCGTTGACGATCTGCAAATGGATGCATCAGCGACAGGCCATCTTGCTCACAACCGAGAGGCCTACAGGATTGCTGTTAGGGAGGCAAAGTTCCGCAAGGAACATGCAAATGAATGAATTATATATATATATATATATATATATATATACATACAAAGGGTGTTTTTAAAGTCTCATTACACATTGTATGAAAAAGGTAAAAAATAATGTAAATGACGTCATCACAAAATGAGCTAAAAAAGTCATTTAATTAGTTACAATAGTGACTGCAATGAAACAACGCTGTTTTTGGGTTAACTGGAATGTACCACTGAAATATTCATTATAACAAGTGTTGGAAATGTCCATCACTGGCTTCAAGACATGACTGTACACGTCTCTTCATACTGTCAAATACCTTGTGCAACGTGTCTGTTGTTATTTCTTGAATGGTAATTCTGATTGCTTCTTTGAGGTCCTCAGTTGTTTGTACATTATTTTTGTAACGTTTCCTTTCAAGAAACCCCATAGATAATAATCTAATAGATTTAGATCTGGAGAACGAGCAGGCCAAATTCCACGAGATATGCGATTTGCGAAAATTTCTTCCAAAAAAACCGCGTGTTGCTCTAGCTGTGTGTGCAGTTGCACCATCTTGCTGGAACCATGCTTCTTCAATTTCACGTTCATTCAGCTGTTCTAAAAACGGTTCCAAAATGTCAGTACGGTACCGATCAGCATTTGTAGTGTTGTTGAAGAAAATTGGTCCAATTAACCGTTTTCTACTGACGGCACACCATACCCCAATTTTCGCATCGTGTAGCGATTAACACTGCTCCAAATGCGATTATTTTGGCTATTAACGTATCCAGATAGAATGAAACCATGCTCATCAGAGAAGAATGTTAAATCGAGAATTGACTTGTCTTCTTCAGCTAAAAATGCTTGAAACCACATGGAGTAGTTGACTCTGGATTGATTGTCACACTTTTAGTTTAGACACAACAGAAATCTTGTGTGGATGGAAATTTAACCGATGTTTAAGAATTATGTGCACTGTGCTCAGTGATACGTTCACTTCTTGCGACATTTTCCTTAAAGACTTGCATGGACGTTTCAGGATTCTGTCTCGGATATCTAGACATTTTTCTTCAGACACAGCAGGCCTACCAGATCGCGGAGCATCTTCCACAGTTCCCGTATCACGAAACTTATTCAACAAATTTCTAACCGTAGTGCTATGAGGAGGATGTTTATCACGAAATTTTGTTATAAATCTTTGAACAACCATCCGTGTGTATCGATCGCCATTTCGAAACACTTGTTCAACCAAAAAAATTCTTTCTTCCGTTGATAACACCATTCTGTTTTGAGTGCAAAAAATTACTCCAGCAGATGGCAACCATTCACTGGATTTTTCTTCACGATTGACTGTGCAGCATATTTTTATGACGTCATTTTCTTCATTTTTATATAGAAAGTGTAGTTAGACTTTAAAAACACCCTGTATATATATATATATATATATATATATATATATGCTTAATTGTAACATGTAATAATCATATAATCATGTATCAGCATCAAATTATATCACAAACGATAACACAACAACATCTACAAAGCACATTCAAATTCTGAGTCCCAGCAGACTCATCATCTGTAGCAGTCCAGTAGGAAGATTCATCATCTGTAGCAGTCCAGTAGGAAGATTCATCATCAGTAGCAGTCCAGTAGGAAGACTCTGGAATACATTGAACACAGTTTCTTCATAACCGTCCTTCAACAGACTACACAGGACATAACCGTCCTTCAACAGACTACACAGGACATAACCGTCTTTCAACAGACTACACAGGACATAACCGTCCTTCAACAGACTACACAGGACATAACCGTCTTTCAACAGACTACACAGGACATAACCGTCCTTCAACAGACTACACAGGACATAACCGTCCTTCAACAGACTACACAGGACATAACCGTCTTTCAACAGACTACACAGGACATAACCGTCCTTCAACAGACTACACAGGACATAACCGTCTTTCAACAGACTACACAGTACATAACCGTCCTTCAACAGACTACACAGGACATAACCGTCCTTCAACAGACTACACAGGACATAACCGTCCTTCAACAGACTACACAGGACATAACCGTCCTTCAACAGACTACACAGGACTTTCACAACTTAACGACTTCACTCAGACGACTCAGATAAACATAATTTTGCTTCTGTTCTCGTGTCTCTCCGCTCCGTCGTGGAGTGTGAATAATTAAAAGTGGACTGCACGCATCACTTGACCCAGGGCGTGACTGCTTCTCCTACCTCATCCCACCTTACCTTTTTCTTCCTCGTTTCATTAAAGTTTTGTTTGTATTTTTGTATTATTCCTCTTGTACAATATAACCACACAGTCCAGTTATTATGTTCTTATCTCTTTTTCATTATTTCTCTTTTAAATTTCAACTAATCCAATATTTCTCCTTGCTTATTTCTTTCTACGGAATACACAACATTCTTCGGTACCAACATTTCAAGAGCTAAAATGTTCTTTCTTCTATTTTATGCATTTTAAAAATGTCCTTCTAGGATACAAAACTTTGAAAACAATGAAACTTCCTCTCTCTGTAATAGATATCACTTGTTACAGTACATTCTACTGGATTATTTTTCTTCTGAACTGCTCATCCTAGTTCTTGATGTTCTGGGTGTATCCTTTATAGTTTTTGCTTTTAATATTTATTTCTTCCTAAGCTTCTGTTCCATTCTGAGATGAAGTGTTTCTTACCATCATAGTTTAGTTAGAAAACAGATGTAGTATACATTTTTGAAAAGGATTTATATTTCAGAATACCTTTTTTTAGGAGAAACCAAAACAGTTAAAAATATCAACCCTTCGACCACAGTAAGATTAAATCCTGTATAATTATTTTGTTTTTCTTTCCAGCTGCTGACAGTTCTTTATCCTTTGATTGATGATTATAATCTGAATATCGGTGCATTGGTCAACATGTCGACAATGGTGAAACGTCAGGAAGTGTCAGATATTTTACTAACATCCACACCTGAGTATTACTACCACAGAGATTTACAAGAAACAGGTAACAATACTACAGAAACTATCACAGCCACTACGACAACAGAAAAGCTTGCAGAGTACGACTTCCAAACATCTTTTCTTTACTGGGTCACTGGCTACGTTCTAGCGAAGTCGACCATCAGCAGAGACGAATTCGAGCAGACTATGATAGATAAACTTCTACATGGGAACATAGAGATAGACTTTGCTGAAGGGATTGCTGCTAATTTTACACCAGTGATGATGTGGTCTCAGTCTGATGCTGCAGATTTCTGTACCGAGACAGAAGAGGGCGAAGCAGATCTCACTTGTTATACAAGTAGTTACACCGGTTACACTGAAAGCTTTCAACAATCTTCTGGTTCGCTGGCCAAGTATCTGAATGTGACAGAGATTTTAACTTGCAGTTTTATCAATTTTCAGGCATCATCTTACATTGTAGAGAGGAGCATAAGAGATTTTAGACCTTTTACTGTCGTAACACTAAATTTCAATGTAACCAAAATTACGTTTTCTGGTGAATCTGATTTGCACAAAATATCAGTAGACAAGAACGGAGTATTGTCTGTATGTAGAGATCTGTTGGACGGAAAGTTATCGCTAGAATATTACTCAGTCTACAAGACAGACATGATAACAAAGATTGAGATTGTCCTCAACCTGGCATGTATAGGAATATCCATGCTGTGTCTTCTACTAACGATAGTTACGTACGCCAGCTTTCCAGTTCTACGTAGCGTGGCTGGCAAGAACAACATGTGTCTTTGTGCTAGCATATTTATTTCTTCCTAAGCTTCTGTTCCATTCTGAGATGAAGTGTTTCTTACCATCATAGTTTAGTTAGAAAGCCAGATGTAGTATACATTTTTGAAAAGGATTTATATTTCAGAATACCTTTTTTTAGGAGAAACCAAAACAGTTAAAAATATCAACCCTTCCACCACAGTAAGATTAAATCCTGTATAATTATTTTGTTTTTCTTTCCAGCTGCTGACAGTTCTTTATCCTTTGATTGATGATTTTAATCTGAATATCGGTGCATTGGTCAACATGTCGACAATGGTGAAACGTCAGGAAGTGTCAGATATTTTACTAACATCCACACCTGAGTATTACTACCACAGAGATTTACAAGAAACAGGTAACAATACTACAGAAACTATCACAGCCACTACGACAACAGAAAAGCTTGCAGAGTACGACTTCCAAACATCTTTTCTTTACTGGGTCACTGGCTACGTTCTAGCGAATTCGACCATCAGCAGAGACGAATTCGAGCAGACTATGATAGATAAGCTTCTACATGGGAACATAGAGATAGACTTTGCTGAAGGGATTGCTGCTAATTTTTCACCAGTGATGATGTGGTCTCAGTCTGATGCTGCAGATTTCTGTACCGAGATAGAAGAGGGCGAAGCAGATCTCACTTGTTATACAAGTAGTTACACCGGTTACACTGAAAGCTTTCAACAATCTTCTGGTTCGCTGGCCAAGTATCTGAATGTGACAGAGATTTTAACTTGCAGTTTTATCAATTTTCAGGTATCATCTTACATTGTAGAGAGGAGCATAAGAGATTTTAGACCTTTTACTGTCGTAACACTAAACTTCAATGTAACCAAAATTACGTTTTCTGGTGAATCTGATTTGCACAAAATATCAGTAGACATGAACGGAGTATTGTCTGTATGTAGAGATCTATTGGACGAAAAGTTATTGCTAGAATATTACTCAGTCTACAAGACAGACATGATAACAAAGATTGAGATTGTCCTCAACTTGGCATGTATAGCAATATCCATGCTGTGTCTTCTACTAACGATAGTTACCTACGCCAGCTTTCCAGTTCTACGTAGCGTGGCTGGCAAGAACAACATGTGTCTTTGTGCTAGCATGTTTCTTTCACAAGGATTCTTACTTGCAAGTTATTACACGTAAGTTGTAGTGCTCATTAGGATTATTATTATCGAAATGTTTTTATTAGTACCAGAAATATATTCATTGTTACTGCCAATAGTAAAGGCGTTATTTAATAATTATATATATATATATATATATATATATATATATATATATATATATATATATATATATATATATATATGTTAATCCAGTTTCGTATGTCAAAATGTCAGAGGGCCACAGCATATATCTAGAAGTAGAATGGCGGGCTAAATCTAAATAATCAGTGTTTGGTTTAATTACATAAAACAGAAAACCTGACAGTTGTGAAGTGAAGACGAATTGAAGCTGTGACAATTTCTTTCTTTCCTAACATAACATTTTGTTTATAATAGCCTTGTTTCCTGGCTAACAATATTAACATTATTAAAATAACTTATATCAGATTTTCATAATAACCTAGCGGGTCGCATAAGAAGGCTGCATTTGAATATGTCCAGTCTTAGACAGTACTTCTACTTTTTACCTTTCTTTCTCCTTTCATTTTCTCCCTCTCTCTATCTTTCTTTCTCTCTCTCTCTCTCTCTCTCTCTCTCTCTCTCTCTCTCTCTCTCTCCTTCTCTTTCTCTTTCTTAAATAGCAAGAGAATTAGCGCATGTATTGACAATCTTTTTTGTAACATATATTCATTCATTCATTTGCATGTCCCTTACGGAACTTTGCCTCCCTAACAGCTCTCCTGTAGGCCTCTCGGTTGTGAGCAAGATGGCCTGCTGCTGATGCATCCTTTTGCAGATCATAAACGATGTCTTGCAGCCATCTTCGCCTTGGTCTTCCTCTCTTTCTTTTTCCCATTATGTACCCTTCCAAGATGGTCTTCTCCAGATTATCATGACGTTTAATGTGTTAAAAAATATTTAAGTTTTCTCTCTTTAATCCTCTTTACTAGCCAGCCTTCTTCAATATTAAGTTCTTGTAGTATGGATATATTTGTCCCTTTTTGTGTCCATGATATTTGAAGAACTCTTCTGTAGCATTTACATTCAAAAGCATGTATGTGTTTCTCAGCTGTTTTGTTAAGTGTTATTGCATATATTATAGATATATATTTCAGCTGCTGAAACATACGTCTCTGGCAGTCTTCCAGACCAGTTCATTCTAGTGTGTCGTCACGTCACAAGATCTTCCCGTTGACCTCTGATCTTTGAATTTCATGTTTGACGGCTTAAAACAAGCACTTTCCTCCACCCACTGTCAATTTTCTTTACAAAAATATTTCCATCTTCTTCTCTAGAATAGAGGTGTACAGAGCAGTTTTGCGAAAGCAGATAGGAAGAAAAAGGAAGAAAGTAAAAGAAAAAGTTGACAGTAAGGAGTAGGAACAACTGTAACACGTTCTTCTTGACGAACATTTCCTGTTGGCCCTTTCTTATAACTGATAAAAACTTCGTCACTGTCTTCGCATGTCTCCTTCAAGGAGATGATATGATCTGTTAATACAACGGTTACACATACAAAAATGATACAAATCCTGTAAGACAGTCTCCCGACTTGTACCCAAGTTAGATAACTCATGTAGATAGACGAATAATGGACATAGCATGATTACCTAGGCCGTTCGTTAAGTAACACAGGGTGTGTAAGCTCCTTCCCTGTGATAAAGACAAAAATACAACGTCTTGGCTCCAATTATTTTTAGGCGTTTGTCACAGGGTGATGGGCTCCCCTGGGTTAAATTCTGCCCTCAAACCGCGACTGGCCCAGCAAGCCGGCGGTGGATCTCTTTACCGCTCATAGAAAACACAGAAAGAATAGACGGACTGATATAAACGGAAAACGACTCGGAAACGTTAAACTTCAGAGAGACTGAAAAAAGATTCTCAAACTACGTACTTTCAGTATATGTGGCATAAATGATAAAAAGGACGATTTAGTGACAGGAATGAAAAGGAGAAAAATAAGATGATGGGAGTTGCAGGCACCAAACTCAGAGGTAAAAGCTGTAAACAAATACATCAGAATTATGTATTCATATGGTCCGGAGTGAGTGAGCAAGAAAGAGCAAAACAGGCTGTCGGAATGATCATAGAGCAAAACAGGCTGTCGGAATGATCATAGAGCCAAACAGGCTGTCGGAATGATCATGTTTCTTTCACAAGGATCCCTGCTTGCAAGTTATTACACGTAAGTTGTAGTGCTCATTACGATTATTATTATCGAAATGTTTTTATTATTACTATAAATATATTCATTGTTACTGCCAATAGTAAAGGCGTTATTTAATAATATATATATATGGTAATCCAGTTTCGTATGTCAAAAGGCCACAGCATATATCTAGAAGTAGAATGGCGGGCTAAATCTAAATAATCAGTGTTTGGTTTAATTACATAAAACAGAAAACCTGACAGTTGTGAAGTGAAGACGAATTGAAGCTGTGACAATTTCTTTCTTTCCTAACATAACATTTTGTTTATAATAGCCTTGTTTCCTGGCTAACAATATTAACATTATTAAAATAACTTATATCAGATTTTCATAATAACCTAGCGGGTCGCATAAGAAGGCTGCATTTGAATATGTCCAGTCTTAGACAGTACTTCTACTTTTTACCTTTCTTTCTCCTTTCATTTTCTCCCTCTCTCTCTCTCTCTCTCTCTCTCTCTCTCTCTCTCTCTCTCTCTCTCTCTCTCTCTCTCTCTCTCCTTCTCTTTCTCTTTCTTAAATAGCAAGAGAATTAGCGCATGTATTGACAATCTTTTTTGTAACATATATTCATTCATTCATTTGCATGTCCCTTACGGAACTTTGCCTCCCTAACAGCTCTCCTGTAGGCCTCTCGGTTGTGAGCAAGATGGCCTACTGCTGATGCATCCTTTTGCAGATCATAAACGATGTCTTGCAGCCATCTTCGCCTTGGTCTTCCTCTCTTTCTTTTTCCCATTATGTACCCTCCCAAGACGGACTTCTCTAGATTATCATGACGTTTAATGTGTTAAAAAATATTTAAGTTTTCTCTCTTTAGTCCTCTTTACTAGCCAGCCTTCTTCAATATTAAGTTCTTGTAGTATGGATATATTTGTCCCTTTTTGTGTCCATGATATTTGAAGAACTCTTCTGTAGCATTTACATTCAAAAGCATGTATGAGTTTCTCAGCTGTTTTGTTACGTGTTATTACATATGTTATAGATATATATTTCAGCTGCTGAAACATACGTCTCTGGCAGTCTTCCAGACCAGTTCATTCTAGTGTGTCGTCACGTCACAAGATCTTCCCGTTGACCTCTGATCTTTGAATTTCATGTTTGACGGCTTAAAACAAGCACTTTCCTCCACCCACTGTCAATTTTCTTTACAAAAAATATTTCCATCTTCTTCTCTAGAATAGAGGTGTACAGAGCAGTTTTGCGAAAGCAGATAGGAAGAAAAAGGAAGAAAGTAAAAGAAAAAGTTGACAGTAAGGAGTAGGAACAACTGTAACACGTTCTTCTTGACGAACATTTCCTGTTGGCCCTTTCTTATAACTGATAAAAACTTCGTCACTGTCTTCGCATGTCTCCTTCAAAGAGATGATATGATCTATTAATACAACGGTTACACATACAAAAATGATACAAATCCTGTAAGACAGTCTCCCGACTTGTACCCAAGTTAGATAACTCATGTAGATAGACGAATAATGGACATAGCATGATTACCTAGGCCGTTCGTTAAGTAACACGGGGTGTGTAAGCTCCTTCCCTGTGATAAAGACAAAAATACAACGTCTTGGCTCCAATTATTTTTAGGCGTTTGTCACAGGGTGATGGGCTCCCCTGGGTTAAATTCTGCTCTCAAACCGCGACTGGCCCAGCAAGCCGGCGGTGGATCTCTTTACCGGTCATAGAAAACACAGGAAGAGTAGACGAAATGATATAACCGGAAACGACTCGGAAACGTTAAACTTCAGAGAGACTGAAAAAAGATTTTCAAACTACGTACTTTCAATATATGTGGCATAAATGATAAAAAGGACGATTTAGTGACAGGAATGAAAAGGAGAAAAATAAGATGATGGGAGTTCCAGACACCAAACTCAGAGGTAAAAGCTGTAAACAAATATATCAGAATATGTATTCATATGGTCCGGAGTGAGTGAGCAAGAACGAGCAAAACAGGCTGTCGGAATTATCATAGAGCCAAACAGGCTGTCGGAATGATCATAGAGCCAAACAGGCTGTCGGAATGATCATAGAGCCAAACAGGCTGTCGGAATGATCATAGAGCCAAACGCTGTCGGCATAAATCCTGGAAACAAAATATATTAGAAAGAATTATAACTGTCCAAATAAAAGAAATGAGGAGACCACAGCCTATGTCCGAATATATGCTCCTTGTAATGCACCAGACATGGAGGAAGAATGTGAGGAGTTCTTTGACAACCTCTTTGATACACTAAACAACTTCAGTAAAGAGGAAAATGCTATAATCATGAGTAACTTCAATGCAAGACTGGGAACTAGTAAAGCTGATGTGGAAGTCAACCTGGGTGCCTTTGGTGACCAGCAGTGCGTTAGAAATGAAAATGGTATCAAAGTCCTAGAGCAATACCCAGCCTCGGTTCACGCATAGACCATAAAGCAGTAGTAGCAGTCATCAGAACACACAGGAAAAGTCATAACAGAACTCACAAGAAGAAAAGTGGAACAGTAAAACTAAGCATGCTCAGGGAAGAGAGTATGAAAGAAGAATATGAGAAGAAAATAAGAGAACTGTTCATAAACTTACCATCAGAAACAAAATCAAGGGAAGAGGAATGAGCCGTGTATAAAACCAGCTTTTTGCGAGCAGCAAAAGAAACAAGTGGTATTATGTAAAAAGAAGGTAGAGAAACTAAAATAACAACATGGTGGAATGATGAGGTGAACGAGGCCGTGAAAGAAAGGAAAATTGAATATAAAGAATGGATAAGAAATAAAGAGGATCTAGTCCACATTGAATATCGAATTGCAAGAAGACAGTCTAAGCGGGCAATAAAAGAAGCAAAGGTAAAATCATGGCAGGAGTACAGTGAGGTACAACAATCACAAATATGCTACGAAAATCTTGTGTAAAAAGATCAGTGCACTGAGAAAGCGAGCAGAGCAATACGACACAACAGAGATTGTGAACGATGTTAATGTTGATCCAGTATGCGAACCAGAGAAGGTAGTACGGAGATAGAGACACAATAATTAGTGTATGAGTATATAACTATACACGGAGCCACTACAGTAAAGCTGTGATACCAAAATATATAAACTAGGAAAATAAGTAGGAACAGTTCTATTACTTAACGAGTACACGGTTGTGACGTTTCAGCGTGAGCCTTAATCATACAAGAACATACAGGGCGAAGAAATAGAGAGAGGAGATAAAATATAAATTCACATGAATGCTATGTAAAACGAAAACCAAATAAAATGAATAGAGCACTTAGCTGTAACTTGTAAGACGCTGTGGATTGTTCGACGCTGTGTGTCAGAAATGCGCATGGTGAAGTGTAGACAGTATTTAAATGGAGACTTGGGACATGTCATAGGTGGTGGGTGGGGAAAGAGAGTGAGATACAATGGTAATCTAGCCGAGAGAAGGTGAAATATATGATTATAGTTGGGGTAGAGGGGTTGTAATGTGATGCTGTGAAGACGTTCTGAGCTATGTGTAACAAGTGAAAAGGGAGTGGAATTTAATGGGGAGGGATTATGATTGAGGATGAGAATGTTAGGTGTAGTTGAATAACGAGTTCAAACCATGTGGTTCCAGAGTCCCATATTCCTGAATGTAGCGGTTCTCAAGCGCTAGGCCGCTTGTGTCATCTGCCTGACACTGTGTGATAGCTGTTATCAGAAACAGAAATTCAGATTTCTCTCTGTGACTGGGACCATTAAAATGACTCGGGACTGGTTTCGAAGCATGTTGGGTGATATACAGATGTTTTTGCATGCGGTCCCCTAATCTGAAGCCAGTTTCACCAGTGTAAGTTATTCTCCATCTTTTGCATACAATGACATATATCACATTGCGGGACTCGCAAGTGAATCCCTCATGGAGAGTGAGGATAGTTTTGGGAAATGTGATCGTTTTCGTTTCCCAGACCACAGGCAGGTAACAGAGCGAGGGTAGTTACATTTTCTAGTGCCAACAATATGTAAGGTTCTGCTTCAGGTGGCTATGGACGGGGATGGCCTTAAGATTTGGTTCCCGTTTGTATGCTAATAGGGGTAGATCGGAGAATGTGTCGCGAGTGTCGGGGTCTAGTTGGATTAGTGGCAGATGACGATAAAGAATTTTCTTAACCATCTGACCATGTATGCGAAAAGGGAGTACTAGTTTAGCTCTGTCAGATGGGGCACCAGGCTTTTTCCTGAATGAAATTCCAGACAAGTCAGTCACCGTTTTGGACATCAAAATATCTATTGGCACGGACAGTCTTGTCACCTCTGTATTCTACAAGCCCATCGACAGCCACACCTATTTAGTTTACACCACCTCTAATCCTGAAACTTGTAATAACTCCATCCCATACTCCAAACTCTCTACATTTCATCATGTGCGTTTCAGCGTCTTACAAGTTACAGCTAAGTGCTCTATTCATTTTATTTAGTTTTTTTTTTTTACATAGCATTCATGTGAATTTATATTTTATCTTCTCTCTCTATTTCTTCGCCCTGTATGTTCTTGTATGATTAAGGCTCACGCCGAAATGTCACAACTGTGTACTTGTTAAGTAACAGAGCTGTTTCTAATTATTTTCCTAGTTTATATACGAGATTTTTAGCGATGGAGAAAGTACTTCAACAAGTTAATCAATATACCATCCGAGGCAAGCCAAACCCATGAAATCAACACAGCTGGCCCCATAGAACTTGAACCAGACATACTACAAGCTGAAATCAGAGAATCCATCAGAAAGGCCACAATGAATAAAGCCCCAGGGTGTGATGAAATACCCAATGAGTTAATCAAATATGCGAAAGAGGTTGCAATAGCTTGGCTTCACATACTCTATAACTTGGTATGGGAAAAACAAGACACACCACAGGACTGGAGAAACTCTGTATTAATTCCAATGTGGAAGAAAAAAAGGCAGTAAAACCATACTGGAAAAATGTTCGGCAGGATCCTAAAGAATAGTGTGCGACCAGTCACTAAACCATAGTTAAATGAAACTCAGATGACTTTTTTTTAGAAAAAATAGAAGCTATACATTTGCTTTCTTTTTCATAAAACAACTAACATAAAAATCAGTTGAACACAAGCAAATACTGCACATAGCTTACATAGATCAACAAAAAGCATTTGATAGAGTAGATAGATATCAACTGTGGGAAATCTTACAGCATTATGGAGTTAGTACACACCTGACTAACCTATACAAAAATCTATACGAAAACAGTCAATATACAGGTAGAACAATCACAGAGCACTCTGAACCATTCATCATAAAATCTGGAGTGAGGCAAGGCTATGTACTGTCTCCTTTACTATTCATACCATACATTGACAACATCTAGAAAGAAACTAACATACATTGACAACATCTAGAAAGAAACTACCATACATTGACAACATCTAGAAAGAAACTAACATACATTGACAACATCTAGAAAGAAACTAACATACACAGTAAAAACTCCACCACAAAGCTGCCCAACAACCCAACTCCAGAAATAGTGCCGAAAAAAACCCACAACACCTTCCAGAAGACATACCCAACAGGAGGACCACAAAGGAAATCATTTGTGCTGACGATCAAGCACTTATAGCCACATCAGAAAAAGACCTTCAGCAGAACATGGATAATCTAGCAAGGGCATGTAAAAGCCACAACATGAAGATCAGTGCTGAAAAAAGGAGGTCATGACCATTGCAGGAGAAGAAATCCAAGCAGCAAAGATATTCCTAGACAACCAGCCCTTGAAACAAGTGAACTATTTTAAGTAACTTAATCCACAAGTCTCTTACTTTCAATCTCACGCTCAGATTTTTCATAAAATTTTCATGCAAAACATTATTGTACACACAAATGAGCTCCAAGAACCCAGGGCCAAATCAACCTGATATCCCGAGAATATAAAGAACAACTCAGGGCGTTAACCTCTCGTAACTGACTTCACGTGGTTTTTATAATGTTGTACATCCTGATACACTTGTTACACAGTGAAGAATATCATTTTCATTGTTTATACTACTTATTGTAGCAAATTAGATCAGCTAGATTTCAAGAAAAAGAAAGTACGAAAATCTGCAATCCGTATCATCTATCACAGCAAAAACTTCAGCAGCTCAGACAGTGAAAGGTTAGTTTTAAAATATAATTATATCATGTAGGGGATACGGTGATAGTGTCTACATTTTACTTGATTTATGGGCATACTAGAAGATGTTATGATAAATATCATGTCGGATCACCTTTACTTCCCCAACTACAGAAGAAGCCGAGTGCTAGTTTCTGTTGCTGAGTGACCTCCTGGAATAGACAGATTCACTATTTAGATTAGGCCAGGAATATGTCAACTTAAGATACAAACATCTTTTCTTTTACAAGAACACCATTGTTTTATTTTTTAAATTGTATAGTCCTGAATTGTGTTCGATTCTCAGGGGCGGGTACTCAAGTCTGTGCATTGCCCTGGGCATATCCACACATTTCCTGTGGCTGTGTTGGTACTGCTGGAGCTTCATCTGCTGCTTCCACATGTACAGGGTATTCACGTCCAAGACCAGAACTTCTCACGTGATGTCACGCTCTCAGAATATCCTGCTCATCAAGAACTTTGTCTTCTCTTTGTTGCTGCCCGCCATCGTTGTTATCTCCGTTGTTGTTGTCATGTACATCACGTCTGCTGGCAACGATGTCGGTTACGGTGGTGGTTTCTGTTACCTGAATTCCGTCATCCTTATAGGTAAGTACGTATTTCTTCAGTAGCATACTACATTTTGCGTCAGGATATTGAGATAGCCATCCAACAAAGCTAAAGACGGATACTACACTTAGTGCTAAGGTCCTGGAAGACTTTTTCAACAAAGTTTTGGAAGAAGAGAAGGTACTGGAGTCGTGGAAAATAGGTATCATTGTCAAAATCCCCAAGAAATGCGATCTGACAAAATGTGAGAACTGGAGAGGGATCAACCTCCTATCGGTGCCAAGCGAAATCTTCTGTAGGGTACTTTTACAAAGAATCAAGGGCAATGTGGACAAAATACTTAGAGAGGAACAGGGTGAGTTGAGGAAGGGGAAACCATGTCCAGACCAAATATTCCTCATAAGAACAATTATTGAATAGTCACTAGAATGGAACTCCCCACTGTACATAAACTTTGTAGACTTCGAGAAGGCCTTTGATAGTATCCATCATCCTTCCTTATGGAAGATATTGCTGTACTATGGACTCCCTAAAAAATCATAAATATTAGAAAGAAAAATATGCGAACAAGCAGAGCTGCATGAAACAATACAGACAACAAACTACATGGTTCCATATCAAAATGGGAGTAAGATAAGGATGCATACTCTCCCCATTTATTGTCCTGATCATTATGGACTGGATAATGAAGGCTGCCACCAAAGACAGATCTAGAGGATTAACCTGGGGGCTCACAGATCATCTAGAGGATTAATCTGGGGGCTCACAGATCATCTAGAGGATTAACCTGGGGGCTCACAGATTATCTAGAGGATTAACCTGGGGGCTCACAGATCATCTAGAGGATTAACCTGGGGGCTCACAGATCATCTAGAGGATTAACCTGGGGGCTCACAGATCATCTAGAGGATTAACCTGGGGGCTCACAGATCATCTAGAGGATTAACCTGGGGGCTCACAAATCATCTAGTGGATTGCGACTTCACAGACGATATTGGTCTACTGTCACATACCCAAAGAGATATGCAGGTGAAGACAAGTAGCATGTACGCAACTGACAGATCAGTAGGACTGAGTATGCGTCCAGAGAAGACGGAGACCACGAAAATCAGTTGGACAAAATAAGGAACGTGTCTCAGTTGCGACAAGAAAATTTGAAGAAGTACACCACTTTACGTACTTTGAAAGCCTCGTCTCAGTAGAATATGGAAGAGTATGCGAGAATAACTATGTATGTAGTTACATTCTGTACTGAGCGCATGGATAAGAATGAAACGTAAATGTTATGTTTTATCTTATTTTATTTTATACTTCTCGACTTTTCAATGTTACTTGTGTTTGTTATCTTATATCTTATATCCTTCCCGTGCCGTTAAACGTCACATAGGGCTCGCAAAGTAGTTCGCCAATTTGTTTGTTATATGCGTAGAATATTTGTAGAATTGGTGGAACAGAGTGATAAAGGGCAAAATGTCAGACAGGCCTGTGTGCCCAATTCTTAACCTTGTGAAAATAAAGATAAATCAATCAGCAGACATCAGTATTGCAAAGGAAATATCCGCAAGAATTGGACAGGCATCTCAGATCTTAGAAAACATGGAAATCTCCCATTCTTCATACGAGCCTCAAGGTCAGAATCTATAAACCCCATGTTCGCTCTATATTATTATATGCAGCCAAAACACGGAGAACAAATCAGAGAATTGAAAGTAGACTCAGAGGATTTGAAGGAAGATGCCTCAGAAAAATGTTAAAGAGACATTGAGAAGAACGCGTGACAAGCGAGGACATTGAGAACTTTATTAAAATACGTATACGGAAATGGCTGGGGCCACATACTAGGAATAGAAAGAAAAACACACTCCTAGTCCGTCCTGAAATAGACACCTCATGGAAAAGAAATGGGGGCAATCCATTTGGGACATGAAAGAGCACAACACAGGAAGCACTAAAGAAGCGGGAAAGACATGGATTGAGACATCCCGACTTGGTCAAGACAAGATTGGCTGAAGAACTTTTACTGATAAATTATGCTCCATTTGGGAGTATGGAGGACTGATGACACTACATTTGTGTCTAAAGATTAAGGCAATGGATAACGAAGTGTAAATCCCAACGAAAATTTTAATCTGAGGACCTATTGCCATCAGTTAGCTTATGTAACGTTAGAGATAGCAGCTTGATATGTTACTATAGGGGAAAGTGCCTTAGTAAAGGAAAGGTGACTACACACGGGAACCAGCGTAATATATTGCCATGTACGGTCAGTGTCTGAGTGAAGGAAGCCATTTCTTAAAAATCAATTTTATGAATACACATAGAAAATGTTGAGTTTACAGATGAACGAGAAAATTATGTTCAAAATCATCAATGTGCCTGATAGTAAACTGCTTACTTCCATTTTTATGGAAGCTTTACTAATGATAATGACAAGTGTCACATGCATGATTACCATAGTGATTGATATAAGTATTAGTTAGTGTAATTAATAGAACAGGCTTTTGGTCAGTTTTCGTAACTTCACTTCCACATTACACAGTTGTTATATAGATTAGTTGAAAGAACTGTGTCCTTGTCCTGAATCTGGACCTGTTGATATTATTTTCTGAGCCACTGTCCTCAATCTGGACATGACGACACCATCGTCTATGTCCATATAATCAATCTGGACATGATGACAGCATCGTCTATGTCCTTATCATCAGTCAGGACATGATGACAGTATCGTCTTTGTCCTTATCATCAGTCAGGACCTAGTAATGGTATCACCTGTGTACTTGTCCTCAGTCTGGACTTTGACAGTTCCAACTCTGTCATTGTCATTCCCGCAAAGCTTCTGGAACTGAATAAACGAAAGATCAAAATTCTGCACTCGTGTCTCTTATTTCTCCATATTTCAAATTCCAGTTTGAGCAAGTTTATATCTCTCACCAGGAACTGCGATGGTTGCACCCCTACTTTTGGTCACTCTCTGCAACATCACCTTCTTTCTGGTGACCGTGGTAAGCATCCACAACATCCGCAAACTTCAGCAACACGACACATTCAAGAAGGACGACTACCAGAACCTATACGTCTACGCCAAGTTGTCCACAGTGACGGGAGCCTTCTGGATTGTGTTTTTAATTGCTGATGTTGCTGATGTTGCTGCTCTGAGGTAAATTATTTTTCTGCTGTTACTTGATAACCCTGCCACCACTAGGTGCTGTAACATGATAACTCTGACATCACAAGCTGATGTTACTTGACAACCCTGACTCCACAAGCTGATGTTACTTGACAACCCTGACAACACAAGCTGACGTTGCTTGACAAGCCTGAGACCACAAGCTGATGTTACTTGACAAATGTGAAAACACAAGCTATTGTTATTTGACAACCCTGACACCACAAGCTAATGTTATTTGACAACCCTGACAACACAATCTGTTGCTACTTGACAACCCTGACTCCACAAGCTGACAAACAGAGCTGCAACATATTTGAACTTTTAAAACAGTTCTGCAACATATTTTAGACAGTTTTCTATCTATGAAGAACAAAACCAGTTTAAACGTGAAAGAAGAAAAGAAATTTAAAACTGTGCCTGGAACCCCAGAGTTCCGGAAGAGTGAAGAAGAGTCAAGCAAATAGAGTAGCAAGAACTAAATAGAGTAGCAAGAACTAAATAGAGTAGCAAGAACTAAATAAAGTAGCAAGAACTAAATAGAGTAGCAAGAACTAAATAGAGTAGCAAGAACTAAATAGAGTAGCAAGAACTAAATGGATGGAAGGTGATGTGCTTTGTGTTGCCACAGTTAGACGGTTGCTCGTTCTCATAGAGTTCCAGTTTAGTCTCATTCATTCTCAGAGTATCTTTCTTTCTCTCACATCTCATAGAGAACAGGTTTAGAGTCTCATTCATTCTCATAGTATTTTTCTTTCTCTCACATCTGAAGTGCTTTTACTACTATCTCCAGAGACTACTCGCACACATTTCGCTCCAAACTGTACTCTTACCTAGCCCTGTTCTTTGCACTTACTGATTTTCTACCTACAATTATCCCATCACTGAGGCTGTTTTCAATAACAAACTTTCAAATTTTTCGTGATGTTTAAATACGAAATGTATAACAAAAGTAAGTCTACTGATTTTTATTTACGTGCATGTAATACTCACATGAAATTACAAGTTATCTCCTCCAGAGTTCGACCCCTGGAGGTTACACAGCAGCTCCATCGTTTTCTCTGCTGATCGCAGCAGAACTGGAAGTCATTTTCCGTGTGTGTGGTTAACTCACCGGTACAACTGTTTTGATGTTTTTCACAGTCCCCGAAATGATGACCCTTCAACCTAGATTTCAGCTTAGGGAAGAGGTAGAAATAGCACTGAGGAAGATCTGGGATGTAGGGCGGTAGTGGAAGTGTACGGATGTTTTTCTTCGCCAAAAACTCTCAAACTGAAAAGGTTGTGTGAGCAGGCGCCATATCCGGGTGCAGCATCCAGTCATCTACAATGTCCCTTCGGACTTGCTGGATTCGTTTTCAAATTCGTTCCAACACATTCTTGTAGAAGGCCTGCTTAACTATCTATCCTGGAGGTACAAATTCTTTGTGCACAATTCCACGGCTGTCGAAAAAAAAGCGATAATCACCTTTTTCATTCTGGGTCTTTTGATGCCTGCTTTCTTCGAACATGAGGAGTTTTCGTGCGCCATTCCTCACTCTGCTGTTTATCTCGGGATCATACTGGAGCAGCCATGATTCGGTTTAATGTTATTACTTTATCCAAGAAATATTGCTCAGTTCCGAATTGATGTAGTATGCTAATCGTTTAAATGTGTTTCAGTACATTGTTATCTATGTTCCAGTTGTTATTCACGTACATTAACAAACCTTCACACAACAAAAGCACAGTCCAGGTTTTATTCCACGAGATGCACACACGAAAGTCAAATAAAATGCAGCCATTTATAGTTATATCTTATAATGCGAAAACTTGATGATGGTGTAAGAAAACGAGTCTGGTGATGAAAGTGAAGAACTAAATAGAGTAGCAAGAACTAAATAAAGTAGCAAGAACTAAATAGAGTAGCAAGAACTAAATAGAGTAGCAAGAACTAAATAGAGTAGCAAGAACTAAATAGAGTAGCAAGAACTAAATGGATGGAAGGTGATGTGCTTTGTGTTGCCACAGTTAGACGGTTGCTCGTTCTCATAGAGTTCCAGTTTAGTCTCATTCATTCTCAGAGTATCTTTCTTTCTCTCACATCTCATAGAGAACAGGTTTAGAGTCTCATTCATTCTCATAGTATTTTTCTTTCTCTCACATCTGAAGTGCTTTTACTACTATCTCCAGAGACTACTCGCACACATTTCGCTCCAAACTGTACTCTTACCTAGCCCTGTTCTTTGCATTTACTGATTTTCTACCTACAATTATCCCATCACTGAGGCTATTTTCAATAACAAACTTTCACATTTTTCGTGATGTTTAAATACGAAATGTATCACAAAAGTAAGTCTACTGATTTTTATTTACGTGCATGTAATACTCACATGAAATTACAAGTTACCTCCTCCAGAGTTCGACCCCTGGAAGTTACACAGCAGCTCCATCGTTTTCTCTGCTGATCGCAGCAGAACTGGAAGTCATTTTCCGTGTGTGTGGTTAACTCACCGGTACAACTGTTTTGATGTTTTTCACAGTCCCCGAAATGATGACCCTTCAACCTAGATTTCAGCTTAGGGAAGAGGTAGAAATAGCACTGTGGAAGATCTGGGATGTAGGGCGGTAGTGGAAGTGTACGGATGTTTTTCTTCGCCAAAAACTCTCAAACTGAAAAGGTTGTGTGAGCAGGCGCCATATCCGGGTGCAGCATCCAGTCATCTACAATGTCCCTTCGGACTTGCTGGATTCGTTTTCAAATTCGTTCCAACACATTCTTGTAGAAGGCCTGCTTAACTATCTATCCTGGAGGTACAAATTCTTTGTGCACAATTCCACGGATGTCGAAAAAAAAGCGATAATCACCTTTTTCATTCTGGGTCTTTTGATGCCTGCTTTCTTCGAACATGAGGAGATTTCTTGCGCCATTCCTCACTCTGCTGTTTATCTCGGGATCATACTGGAACAGCCATGATTCGGTTTAATGTTATTACTTTATTCAAGAAATATTGCTCAGTTCCTAATTGATGTGTTATGCTAATCGTTTAAATGTGTGTTAGTACGTTATTATCTATGATCCAATTGTTATTCACGTACATTAACAAACCTTCATACAACTACAGCACAATCCAGGTTCTACTCCACAAGATGCACACACGAAAGTCAAATAAAATGCAGCCATTTATAGTTATATCTTATAATGCGAACACTTGATGATGGTGTAGAAAATGAGTCTGGTGATGAAAGTGAAGACCTCAAACAGTGCAGAAAAATAAAACAAATATAAAACTCCAGGCGGAGATAAAAGTTGTGCAGTCAAATCCGCCACAAGAAGGGAAATACTATTTTCTGTAACCACAGAAGAGTATGAACACTATCTGTGCCAGTCAGCTGTTGGTTCAGACAACCTCGAATTCTATCAGCCAACCACCCGGCTCTTCCTTCTCCCCTCCTCACACATCTCTTTCATCATCTGTAGATATATATTATTAGCACATGTCCTTTCCTCCACATGCACCAGGTCCTCGGCCAGCGACTTCAGTATATCCGTCTTATCCACATGAATGATACCTGCTGCAGCAGCGTTACGGGCCACATGATCGGCAACCTCATTGCCTCTCACTCCGGCATGACCTGGGCAATATATCCGCGTCAGTCTGGATAACATTGGATTGTCGTAAGAGCTGA
Source organism: Achatina immaculata (assembly GCA_009760885.1). NCBI lineage: Eukaryota > Metazoa > Mollusca > Gastropoda > Stylommatophora > Achatinidae > Lissachatina > Lissachatina immaculata. Next base: position 16,082,795 of record CM019697.1, on the reverse strand, counting down.
ACCCATTCATGCCGTGGCAAACCCCTCTCTATCTTGCCAAGCATTCTTTGAGAGTCCGTCACCACCACATCGTGTGTATCATGGTACTTGTCACCGCCACACCGTGTGTATCATGGTACCTATCACCACCACACAGTGTGTATCATGGTACTTGTCACCGCCACACCGTGTGTATTATGGTACCTATCACCACCACACAGTGTGTATCATGGTACTTGTCACCACCACACAGTGTGTATCATGGTACCTGTCACCACCACACCGTGTGTTATCATGGTACCTATCACCACCACACAGTGTGTATCATGGTACCTATCACCACCACACAGTGTTTATCATGGTACCTGTCACCACCACACAGTGTGTATCATGGTACCTATCACCACCACACAGTGTCTATCATGGTACCTATCACCACCACACCGTGTTATCATGGTACCTGTCACCACCACATCGTGTGTATCATGGTACTTGTCACCACCACATCGTGTGTATCATGGTACCTGTCACCGCCACACCGTGTGTATCATGGTACTTGTCACCGCCACACCGTGTGTATCATGGTACCTGTCAACACCACACCGTGTGTATCATGGTACTTGTCACCGCCACACCGTGTGTATCATGGTACCTATCACTACCACACAGTGTGTATCATGGTACCTATCACCACCACACCGTGTTATCATGGTACCTGTCACCGCCACACCGTGTGTATTATGGTACCTATCACTACCACACAGTGTGTATCATGGTACTTGTCACCACCACATCGTGTGTATCATGGTACCTGTCACCACCACATCGTGTGTATCATGGTACCTGTCACCACCACACCGTGTTATCATGGTACCTATCACCACCACACCGTGTTATCATGGTACCTGTCACCACCACACCGTGTGTATCATGGTACCTATCACTACCACACAGTGTGTATCATGGTACTTGTCACCACCACACAGTGTGTATCATGGTACTTGTCACCACCACACCGTGTGTATCATGGTACCTATCACCACCACACAGTGTGTATCATGGTACTTGTCACCAACACACCGTGTGTATCATGGTACCTGTCACCACCACACCGTGTGTATCATGGTACCTGTCACCACCACACAGTGTGTATCATGGTACCTATCACCACCACACAGTGTGTATCATGGTACCTATCACCACCACACAGTGTGTATCATGGTACCTGTCACCACCACACAGTGTGTATCATGGTACCTGTCACCACCACATCGTGTGTATCATGGTACCTGTCACCACCACATCGTGTGTATCATGGTACCTATCACTACCACACAGTGTGTATCATGGTACCTGTCACCACCACACCGTGTTATCATGGTACCTGTCACCGCCACACCGTGTGTATCATGGTACCTGTCACCGCCACACAGTGTGTATCATGGTACCTGTCACCACCACACAGTGTCTATCATGGTACCTGTCACCGCCACACCGTGTGTATCATGGTACCTGTCACCACCACACCGTGTGTATCATGGTACTTTTCACCACAACACAGTGTATATCATGGTACTTGTCACCAACACACCGTGTGTATCATGGTACCTGTCACCACCACATCGTGTGTATCATGGTACCTATCACTACCACACAGTGTGTATCATGGTACCTGTCACCACCACACCGTGTTATCATGGTACCTGTCACCACCACACCGTGTTATCATGGTACCTATCACCACCACACCGTGTGTATCATGGTACCTGTCACCACCACACCGTGTTATCATGGTACCTATCACCACCACACCGTGTTATCATGGTACCTGTCACCACCACACAGTGTCTATCATGGTACCTGTCACCACCACATCGTGTGTATCATGGTACCTATCACCACCACACCGTGTTATCATGGTACCTATCACTACCACACAGTGTGTATCATGGTACTTTTCACCACAACACAGTGTATATCATGGTACTTGTCACCGCCACACAGTGTGTATCATGGTACTTGTCACCACCACACAGTGTGTATCATGGTACTTTTCACCACAACACAGTGTATATCATGGTACTTTTCACCACAACACAGTGTATATCATGGTACTTTTCACCACAACACAGTGTATATCATGGTACTTGTCACCAACACACCGTGTGTATTATGGTACCTATCACTACCACACAGTGTGTATCATGGTACCTATCACCACCACACCGTGTTATCATGGTACCTGTCACCACCACACCGTGTTATCATGGTACCTATCACTACCACACAGTGTGTATCATGGTACCTGTCACCACCACACAGTGTCTATCATGGTACCTGTCACCACCACATCGTGTGTATCATGGTACTTTTCACCACAACACAGTGTATATCATGGTACTTGTCACCACCACACAGTGTCTATCATGGTACCTGTCACCACCACACCGTGTGTATTATGGTACCTATCACCACCACACCGTGTTATCATGGTACCTGTCACCACCACACAGTGTGTATCATGGTACTTTTCACCACAACACAGTGTATATCATGGTACTTTTCACCACAACACAGTGTATATCATGGTACTTGTCACCACCACACCGTGTGTATCATGGTACCTATCACCACCACACCGTGTGTATCATGGTACTTGTCACCACCACACCGTGTGTATCATGGTACTTGTCACCACCACACCGTGTGTATCATGGTACCTGTCACCACCACACCGTGTGTATCATGGTACCTATCACCACCACACAGTGTGTATCATGGTACCTGTCACCACCACACAGTGTGTATCATGGTACCTATCACCACCACACCGTGTGTATCATGGTACCTGTCACCACCACACAGTGTGTATCATGGTACCTATCACCACCACACAGTGTGTATCATGGTACTTGTCACCACCACACAGTGTGTATCATGGTACCTATCACCACCACACAGTGTGTATCATGGTACTTGTCACCACCACACAGTGTGTATCATGGTACTTGTCACCACCACACAGTGTCTATCATGGTACCTATCACTACCACACAGTGTGTATCATGGTACTTGTCACCGCCACACCGTGTGTATCATGGTACCTGTCACCGCCACACCGTGTGTATCATGGTACTTGTCACCACCACATCGTGTGTATCATGGTACTTGTCACCACCACATCGTGTGTATCATGGTACTTTTCACCACAACACAGTGTATATCATGGTACTTGTCACCACCACATCGTGTGTATCATGGTACTTGTCACCACCACACAGTGTGTATCATGGTACTTGTCACCACCACACCGTGTGTATCATGGTACCTGTCACCACCACACCGTGTGTATCATGGTACCTGTCACCGCCACACCGTGTGTACTATCCTACCGAACGAGCCAGGGCAGAGCCTTGGTCACTGCTTAAATTTCCATCCCCATGCTCGATGCCTTTGTAAAGAAGGCCAGTGCTTCCTGTCCCACCAGACTGCCTGGCCTAGAGACAACGAAGCCTCATTCACGTTTTTTTTAATCTGTGGGAAGTCATGGAGGAACGTGTGGCATAAAAGAATGGGAAAGCTCCTGAATTGCAAACTCACTCTGTCTCCTGTCCACTCTCTAGCCCTGAGATGACCACTCTAGTGGGCCTGGTGTCATCATCTCTAACTTCTGTCCACTCCGCTCCCTTTGAATTATCCTCCACAGCAAACACATTATTAATGGATGTTTCAGCCTCAGTCATCCATGAACTGCCAGGCGGATGTAAAACCATCAAAAGGTTCAAGCGCTGTCGTGTCTGACATATTAGCTCATCACCCACTGTATAAAGCAGCTTGCTGAGGTAAGTCTGATCTATGATCAGTCTTGACTACACAAGATCGATTCACCAGAAAATACTTCAACTTCTGAATAGCGTAATAAATCACACAGGTTTGTCTCTCGAAAGTAGACCATTTAGTTTGTGCTAGAGACAATTTTTGTGAAAGAAGGTGCAATGACTCTCCCACATAGAGACCATTCGAAGTACTAGCTGTCTCCACTAAACAGGCTCTAATCGCTACCTTGGAGGCGTCTGTGTACAGGGTAAATGCTTTCTTCAAATATGGATGCGAGAGAAGCAAGACGGGCCTTAAGATATTCAAATGCTGACCGACATGAGGTCGACGAATCTTCGATACGATTTGTATTTCCAATCATAATGAAATTTTGACTGAAGGTGAAACTAGCAACAGTAACAGGTAATTGATCATAACCCAAGACTTTCATATGAGAAGACGTGACCATCTGAGGTGAGTTTTTGGTAGGCAAGAGTTTACAGGAAGATGAAAGAGACCTAACAGATTTAGTAAGTAAACTTACACTAGCGCCCCAATCATTAAGTGCAAGGTAACACAAGAGATGAGGACAAACGTAGGAGAATCAGAGTTAGCAGAAAGTTTTAGCAAGGCGGTAGCATAAGAAAAATGCACACCTGAGTTTCTAACAGGACGAGTTGGCGAGCATTTTCGGTCGGAAGTACTAGAGGTCGCCGTGCCACAACCTAACGTTGTAACTGCGAACCAGTGGCCGTATACTGTACAGAAAAAGAAAACAAGCAATATGCCCCTTTCTTATGTTAATGAACGTTCTATTATATTTTACCCGTTGAGATGCAAAAAGGATATGTCTTGTCTTATACTGAGCATAGTTACTTTTTTTAGCATTCGATGTCTGTGGCAATATCAGATTATCCCGAGAAGCCGGTACCTTGATGTCTGTGACAATATCAGATTATCCCGAGAAGCCGGTATCTTGATGTCTGTGGCAATATCAGATTATCCCGAGAAGCCGGTACCTTGATGTGTGCCAACGTGGATGCCATATCTGAAGCTGCCGTCTCACGCTCATGAACTGCAGCCAGACTTTTTGAGTGGAAAGCAAGATCAAAGTTGCGGCAACATACATTCTCTCTTGAAGGTCAATCAGACCGACAGCTTCTAATGTCTGAGGTTTGTCTCTAAGCAACCTTAGGTTTATTGCACGAAGAAACAATACATCTGTGAGCATCTCTGCTAGCTGTCTCTCATCAAGAGCTGTAATTAATTAAGACTCAGAGAATGCCACTCTAGCCAATTCCAATACCCGACCTGCATATGACGAGATGGATTCTCCCTGTGAGTTTTGGATGTTGACTAGGGTGTGCCAAGCACTAGCAGATATCTTTGGACTCCCATATCTGTCGATCAGCACTTTGACACAATCTTGACATGACTCCTACAGTTGAAGTCTTGACTTCATAAAGTTAGACAGCTGTCCGGTAGTTCTGAGATAAGCGACAGTACTCTTTGTGTTATCATCTCCACTGTGACAGCATGACCAGTGGATTGCCGGAACCATTGATAGAGGAGAGCATACAGAAAGATGCACACGAGGTGCACAGGAAGTGTCCGTCAAAGCGGGGAGTATGATGTGAGCACCAACTAGCTAGAGAAGAAGAAAATAGGGAAGTGACGACAGAGGAGGGACACTTAAAAATGAAACAAGGACAGAGGAGGGACACTTAGAAATGAAACAAAGACAGAGGAGGGACATTTAGAAATGAAACAAAGACAGAGGAGGGACACTTAGAAATGAAACAAAGACGGAGGAGGGACACTTAGAAATGAAACAAAGACAGAGGAGAAACACTTAGAAATGAAACAAGGACAGAAGAGGGACACTTAGAAATGAAACAAGGACAGAGGAGGGACACTTAGAAATGAAACAAGGACAGAGAGGAGACTTGGGACAAACTTAGAGACAGGCAGACGCTGACTCGAAAACGAGCAGATCGACACTGACGAATGGACGACAGATCAGGACGTGGACGAGGGAAACGTGTGTAGATGTGTACAGTCGTGGAGAGTCAGTGATGAGCAGTGACCAAAGAAAGAATCATTGAACTGACAAGCAGCAGCTGTGTGTCTCTATCCGATAGTGGGAAGTTGAGTTTGTTGATTTTTTTTTTGGGGGGGGGGGGGGGTGGGGGAAGGGGGACGTATGAGGGAGGACAGCACACACGCACGCAACCCGCTCGCCCACGCACGCAACCCGCTCGCCCACGCACGCAACCCGCTCGCCCACGCACGCAACCCGCTCGCCCACGCACGCAACCCGCTCGCTCACATCCACTGATGGCCAGCATGAAAGTAAGGCACAGATATTTTGCAAGTGAAAACGTAAATCATCATTACTTATAAGCCTAACAACCTCCTTCTATGAGAATGGACTATAGTGTCAAATCTGCAGAATCTGATGAAAGTCATGACCCAGCTTGAGGGAAATGCTGAGACTGGGCTTCGGGAAAAATAGAAGACCAGGTGCAGGAACAGATTCAGCATCACTCCAAACCACATGACCTTGATCTTCACAGACCGGGGGCTAGAGAAGTGGGTGTGGCTATGATGTCTACCCTAACGACGGCAAATCGGTTGTGAGTAAATCAAGAGCCGATGCAGCCAGCACTTCCAGCATGAGAATAGAGGTGCAGGTGCATCAGAAACAATTTCCTGGTTGCTGGGCAAGGCGACTCGCTTGGGGTCGTTCTAACAGACTCCCAAAGAATGTTACGGAGAATCGAGAAACATTTCTTCCGCAGAGATTGATTGCAGGGAGTGGGTCCAGCTTCTAGAATGCTCTCGGTGATCCAGTTTGACGTGGATCTACTTCCCCGAGTCATGGGGTAGTCAAAGGCAATGAGAAAGTGGACAAGCGGGCAGGCATGACATCAGTTCAGAGCGCCCCATGAATGGATAAAGAGGAGACTGCAAGAGCCACACTAGAAAGGCTGCGTATGGATGACGACATTAGGCTGAATGACAACAATCACACCAGGAGGATGACAGAATTGGCGGAGGAGTGTGTGACTGGCTGCATCCGTTGGGGGTTGGCACGGAAGGCGGAACACACACGGGAATGCTCTGAGTGCGGGGATGCCAGTCTCTGACTACATCCCCCTCCCTCACATCTACTTGCTTCAACAGGCCAAGTAGCCAAGGATCTAACGAGGTAGGATTACGGTCGTATCCGTCGACTACCACAGCTCTTGTGATAGGCTGATAGTACTGAGCAGGCGTGACAACGTGTCATTTAGAAAGGAGAACTTTCCTACAATGGGAGGAGCCAAAGCCATAATCTATGCTGAGTATGTGGGCTACATTCAACCACAGCTATTACAAGGCAAACAAGAAAAAAATCCAAAACATAATATAATATCACTTTTAAATAAGAGAAGTCAATCATCAGAAAAACAGAGCATAAACTTTTATCTTCACATTTTCACGAACAATATCATCGTTCGTAACATCTATGATATTAAATTAAAGCAACAGACACGAACAAAATAACAGTCTGAAAGTACGGAGAACACTGAGAAATTCATGTAAATCACTATGTACCACTACAAAGCAATGACTCGTGCCAAAGACAGTTCGAAATCCAACAGCTCCGATAACAGCACACTATACTGTCAATGTAGTATAATCAGTAACGTTGTGTAGGGAGGTTCCTCAACAAAGTGCACATAAGAAGTTTGATACAAAAACTGACTCCTCGGTTATATATCAATCAGTTTACTTCTCTCCAGTGTCGGACACAAAACATTCAAGAGAACACACTGTCCTAGTTCCCTCAAATCTTCTCAAGTTCTCCTAATCAGTCAAGACAACTCGCAATGAAAATAATCTTGATTCCCTTCAGCAGTCACTAAATCAAAATATTCTGATGCACTTTTTATCACTAACCTTCCGGAAAATTCGATGATAAATATCGTATATCACAGATATGGCCTCAGCCTGTACAGCCAACACAATATCCCCTTGGCTGCCTTAATTTTCTTTTTTTTTTCTCTCCCTAGTCTATGACGTCATACTACCCATAGTCGCTCGCAGTCACTCGGCTTCTCTGTTCTTTCTCCTTACAGCTGAAGCCAGACTTGCCTGAGCAGGGACGACTCGTGTAGGGAATTGAGTTGACCGGTTACTTCCAAATTTGGTTGACCAACAGACCAGAATCCCTTGACTTTCTAAGCAGGAACAACTTTTTAAAACGCCACTGCACTAAAGCACAGAGAAAAGCTTCAGACCTTTTATGTATCAGTAGTCGCCCATGACGATCCCAAGGGCGAGCCAGGCTGATGTGTATTAAGCATCCCATTGTCAGGGCCTGAACTGCAATGTAAACTTGAAAGATTATTACAGAGGACGTGTCAGCAAAGGTTTCTTACTGGTGCTGATGCCTTCCCATGGCACTGTAACTGCGCAGTATCAATCTCGATGTGATATACCCATCACATTTTATCTGATAATTTTAATATTATCTAACAAGGATAGCAATCCGAGAAAAATGTCACTTGCTGGCAACAATGTCATTTGTCGCAGACGTTTGAGCTGGTCAGAAATGAGCTTCGGACCTATCAGATACCATTGAGCACAAGATGATAGTGTCTGACGTAAATAGATGTAACAGTTGCCGAAGTTGCACTAGTGGCTGGAATCAGCTGGATGATCTCGGCACCAAATCTAACAGAATGCTAATCGTTTAAATGTGTGTGTGGACTCCACTTAAAGGTAAGACATCCATAGTTTATGTGAAAGTTTATGTGAAAGTTTATGTGAAAGTTTATGTAACTGTTCATATTTACCTTTCAGGATCGTTGCCACTATCCTGAATGGTCTTCAAGGCTTGTTTATCTTTGTGTCCTTCATCTGTAACCGTCGTGTGCTACATCTTTACATGGAACGTCTGAGACCTGGAACTTTGAATGCTTCACCGCCAGACAGAGCACTAACGTTGACATCAAGTGCCTAGCTACGCTGATAACCAAGACGAGACAGCATCCATGTACGAACAAAAAGGAAAACGTGATTCAAGGATTCCGGAAGCGAAGAATCCCAAACTAGAAATATTTGAAATGTAATTAACACAGAATGTAGATACACAATAGCATACTGCAGGACAGCTGCACACTTTTGTTAGTACATAATTATCATTTAATAAGTATTTGAATAAGATGATTCTGATATGTGTTGAAAGGGGGGGGGAGGTTAGTACATTCTTCTTACCAGAAAGATAACAACTGTGACAATGTAGGTTAAAGAATATAGCAAAATTAACTTTATAAATCATCTTTTTTATCGTTTTTTTAAAATAAAATAGAGATAATTTCTCTAAGTCAAAGTTCATCTTATTTTCTTTCAGATTTAAATATTACAAATATGATTAATAGTGAGTTGAACTTTTCAGATCTTGGTTTGTCTTTGTGAGAATTAATATGATGTGAAATTGTGTAGTGTATAGATCATTTTGTATTAGAAAGCAATACAGAACATCTCTGATAGATGTAAGGGCATATGGAGGGGGGTGCAGATGTCAACAGTGATCACAATCTGTGTATAGATAAAATAAAACTAAAAATGAAAAGCCAACACAAGAAATCAGTACACAGAAAGATAAATAGCCACAGCCTACAAGAAGAGAATACTAACAGTAATTTCAATCAGGAACTTCCCAATCATTCCACAACACTCAGTGAAGTAGAGGAGATATGTATAGATAAATTATGGAATTCTTACAGCGCAGAAATAATCACAGCAGCAAAAGCAAGCGCTGGACTGAAAAAACCAATTAGAAAAGGATGGATATCAGAAAACACATGGAAGTACATACATGAAAGACGAGCAGCCAAATTAGACATTTTTAATGTAAAGACAGATCTTGTAAAAGATCTGACGAAAGCAACATACAAAGAAATAGACAAGAAAGTAAAAAGTTCAGCTAGAAGGGATAAAAGAGAATACATAGACAATATGGCGAAAACGGCAGAGAAAGCAGCAAAAACAAAAGACAACAAAACTTTATATAACATACAAAAGAGGCTAACAGGTACTATTACATCTAAAGAAAGACCAATCCTTAGCAAAACTGGAACCCTATTAACATCAAGTTAAAGACCACAAATAAAGATGGGCTGAATACTTCCAAGAAATATTTAATCGATTACACCCAAAAGAATTGATAAACCTTGAAACCGACTTTTCAACCCCAACTAAATGTCAGCCTAGACGAAATTAAATTGCACGAAAGTGAAACAGCAATGAATTTAATGGCTAACAACAAAGCTGCAGTGAATATGAAGTAATACCTGAAATGTTAAAATGTATCAATAGTGACAGCATGAGACAAAGTTTAATAAGATTTGGAAAGAAGAAAAAGTCCCTTCTAAATGGAAAAAGGAATCACTGTTAAAATACCCAAAAAAAAGGCAACCTTAGTGACTGTAACAATTGGAGAGAAGTAACCTTAATTTTCTAACCTTAGTATCAGTTATGTCAAAAGAATTTTGCAAGGTCATTGTGAATAGACTTAAAGATATAGTTGATACAGCAATGAGAGAGGAACAAGCACGATTTCGAAAAGTGAGAAGCTGTCTCGACTAGATATTTATTCTAAGAAAAATTATGCATATAAATCACGAAGACATGTATGAAGAACATATTGAAAAGCATAAACCATTAATACTGAACTTCATAGACTTTAAAAATGCATTTTGATAGCATACACAGAGATTTATTATGGAGAATTTTAACTCTATATGGAATATCGTCTAAATTTCTCAACATCATTAAGGACCTCTACAATGGATATGTTTGTGCAGTCAAAACAGAAGAAGGGATGAGCGAATGGTTCCAGATTGAAACAGGCGTGAAACAAGGATGTATGCTGTCTGCATTGCATTTTGGAATTGCAACAGACTTCATCATGAAAAAATGCTGCACAGGTAACGCAGGTATTGATTGGGTACATGAGACCCAACTAGAAGATCTTGATTTTGCTGATGACATAACTCTTATCAGTAACAATGTGAACTCCATGCAAGAAAAAACATATATCTTGTCTTCAATGGCTAGCACAATAGGACTTGAAGTAAACAAGGACAAAATAAAAATAATGAAACCTCCAATCAATCAAAATGGAAAAAAATGCACGTAGAAGGAACAGATATTGAAGAAATCAATCAATTTGCATACCTTAGCAGCTACAGAGACCAGGATGGTGACACCAGAAAGGAAGTTAGAATTAGAATTGCAAAACCGAAATCAATCTTCAAGAATCTTGAGAACATATGACAATCAAAAGTTATAAGCACAAACACCGAGTTTTTATCACCAACCTGTGAGGATTCAAATATAATATCCACTCTCATTTATGCATGCGAAAGCTAGAAAACAACTAAAGAAATAGACATGAAATTAAGACTCTTTCGAAAACAAATGCCTAAGGAAAATAGTCGGCATCAATTGGAACGAATTCAAGAACAATGCAGAGATAAGACAGATCACTGAACAACAACCAGTCTCATGGGTGATCAGGAAAAGTAGATGAACATATGTTGGTCACGTGATGAGAAGAAACGATCCGAGAATCCCAAAACAAGTATCAAATGGAACACAACAGGCTGAAGAAAAAGAAGCAGACGACGTGAACCTCTAAAGAGGACATTGTTAAGAGAGGCCAAATTAATATGCATAAAATCCCTTGATAGAGCTGAAAAATTCGCCGAAGACAGGAACAATTGGTGAACTATCTTGTGAGCCCTCTGTGACGTTTAACGGAACTGGAAGGATATAAGATAGTGAATCCACGCTTGCTTAACTCCCAGAGCCCTGCCCTGAATCTAAATCTAAATCCATTTTATGAGAAGTTCTCAAATCTGAGAGATATATCACAAACTTGAGCATGAAGTTCTGTGAGAAAAACAAAAGTTTTAACTACAAAAGGTCCAATAATACACTGGATGAACTTCCATAGTCCAGTAATACACTGGATGAACTCCCATAGTATTAACATGTACAGGAATGTACTGATCGCTTTGACCAATAAAATATTGTTCTGCCACAGTGTTGATTATTTCTCTTTTCTAATCAAGATATTTGATATTAGTGCTTATGCTGTTTCGTCATACTCTTAGAATGGAGTATTTATGATGTGTCGTCACACTCTTAGAGTGGAGTATTTATGATGTGTCGTCACACTCTTAGAGTGGAGTATTTATGCATTGTCGTCACACTCTTAGAGTGGAGTATTTATGATGTTTCGTCACACTCTTAGAGTATTTATGCTGTTGAATGCTGGAAAATCACCAAAACCATAGGAAACAAGCTGAATTCTTGTTGGCAGAAATGCAGATGAAGCCACTGACAGCAATTATTGAGGAAAGACGTTGGCGATGGTTGGGACATGTGCTCCGAATGACTGACAACTCACTACCAAAAATAGCACTAAAATGGACACCACAGGGGAACAGCAGTAAGGGTAGACAGAAAGAGACATGAAGAAGAACAACAGAAAGAATGCTGAGCAATAGAGGGCTCACCTGAGCAAGAGCAGAAAAAAGGCAAAAGACAGGCATTTGTGGAAAATCTTTGTGGAAGCCCCATGTGCCCTGGGCACTTAAGGTTCAGAGAGAGAGAGAGAGAGAGAGAGAGAGAGAGAGATTGATTGATTGATTGATCTTTATTTCAAAAGGATTAAGAATTGGGCACGCAGGCCCGTCTGACATTCTGCCCTTTATCATACATCTTTCACTCTATTCCAGACATTCTACAAATATGCTGTTCATATAACAAACATAACTAACATTGAAGCTGAGAGACATAAAGTATAACAGTTACGTTTCGCTCTTAAACATTCACTCAGTACAGAAGTAACTACATACATTATAAATGACTATCTACTAAACAAAATTTTCGGGACTATTCAGAAAACAATTAATTGTATTCGGTGTCTGTAAGAGCAGCTTACGAGAGAGAGAGAGAGAGAGAGAGAGAGAGAGATAGAGAGAGAGAGAGAGAGAGATTTATGCTGTGTCGTCACACTCTTGGAGTGGAGTATTTATCGTGTGGTATTAGTGTTTTTGATTTCTTAACTTACTCTTTTAGTTTCTGCTTTCACCCGTGCAATTTCATGTTTGTAATTTAGTGATTATTTAGCTCTGTGTATCTTTACTACATGGCTGTTAAGCTATAAATGCCTCTCTCTCTTATTTTTTCATTTAGCACCCAAACACTGGTGGTCAGCCTGATAATATTTACAAAGCCGATGTCTTTTCTAAAAAAAAGACTGACTTATTTAAAATGTACGAAAACGATGAAATACTACTTGTTCATTCATTCATTCATTCATTTGCATGTCCCTTGTGGAACTTTGCCTCCCAAACAGCACTCCTGTAGGCCTCTCGGTTGTGAGCAAGATGGCCTGCTACTGATGCATCCATTTGCAGATCGTCAACGATGTCTTGCAGCCATCTTCGTTTTGGTCTTCCTCTTTTTCTTTTTCCCATTATGTATCCTTCCAATATAGTCTTCTCTAAATTATCATGACGTTTAATGTGTCCAAAATATTTAAGTTTTCTCTCTTTAATCCTCTTTACTAGCCAGCCTTCTTCAGTATTAAGCTCTTGTAGTATATATATATATATATTTGTTCTTTTTGTGTCCACGATATTTGGAGAACCCTTCTGTAGCATTTACATTCAAAGGCATTTATGTGTTTCTCAGCTGTTTTGTTAAGTGTCCACGTCTCACAGGCATATGTTGCGATGGGAAAGATGCATGCCCTTAAAAATCTTATTTTTGTAGTTCTGTCTGCTCCTCTCCACAGATTCTTTATTTGTTTTTCTTTCTGAAGAGCAATAGATGTCCTCCTTTTAATTTCCCTCATTGTATCTCCATTATTAGTTAGTAGTGATCCAAGATATTCAAAACTCTCCACTTCTTCCAATTTTTCCTCATTGACATATATTTCAGCTGCCTTGTTTGTTTTGTCAGTTGTCAACAATTTAGTTCTCTTTCCATTAAGATAGAGGTTTTGCTCTTCGCTGTTCTTACGGACTGACATAATTAGTTTTTCCATTCATTTTTGTGTTGTGGACAGTAATACTGTGTCATCAGCATATATAATCTCTGGTATTTCATAACCTCCAATTGTTTTGGCATCGTAATATTCTTTGTCTACATCTTCTCTAACATTCCTCATTATATTTTCAATATACAAGTTAAATAAGTAAGGTGACAATATGCACCCCTGACGGACCCCTTGTTTTATGTCAAACCAAGTTGTTGTTTCACCATTTATTCTAACTGCTGCTTGTTGGTCTAGATACAGCAGTGATGTTAATTGTATCAAATGTGTTGGAAATCCCATTTTTTCCATTATTTCCCAAAGTTTCTGGTGTTGTGCACAATCAAATGCCTTTGAGTAGTCTATAAAGGATAAATATAGATTCACATTAAACTCTCTGCATTTCTCTATTATTAATCTTAGATTGAATATATGATCTCTTGATCATCTTCCTTACCTGAAACCAGCTTGGACCATATTGACGTCTTCTTCTGTTTTCTCTCGAAGTCACCCATTATGATTTTTAACAGAATTTTACTGGCATGACTAATCAGGGCAACAGTTCTGTAGTTTGTGCATAATTTCAGGTTACCCTTTTTTGGCAGTGGTATGAATACAGTTCTTTTCCACTCTTTTGGCCAAATACTTGAGTGCCATATCTTTTTGCACAGTGCATGATAGATTGTTGCACACTCCTTTCCTCCTGCTTTAATAAATTCAGCTGTTATCTCATCACATCCTAGTGATTTACCATTTTATTGCCCATAAAACTTCTTCTATTGTTGGTTCGGGTTCTTTCTCCTCCAATAATAATTCACACTGTTGATTTCTGTTTCCACAGACGTTTGTTTCATACATTCCTTTGCAATATTCCTTCCATCTTTCTAGAATTTCCTGTCTCTGTCAATGTATTCCCCATCTCATCACAAATTACATTTAGCTTAGGTGTGACATTTCTTGTCAATGTCTTCATTTCTTTAAACATTTCACTATCTCTTCCACACTTCTGATGTTCTTCTATTCTTTCACAACAATCTTGTATGTATTGTCGTTTGTCTTTTCTTATGTTTTTTCGTACTTCTTTTGTTAAAGTTTCATATATAGGAAGTTGATTAAAACCTGGCTAGAATGTTAGCAAATATTTGCTTATTCAGGAAGTAGTTCAGAAATTGACACTTTATCAAACTGTAGGAAACTAACTCACCATAAACACGACCTAGATAAAGAAGAGCCAGGAAGAACATGACAACAGAAGGAAGAGGTTCCACATTCTTGTTTAACACAATGAGATCAGGGCGATTTGGGGCGTAAAATTAGAGATTCTGATGAATTCATAACTGTAGATGTCAAACAGCATGCATTAGTGAGTCCATGAGGTAGCATTTTTAATTGGCTGTCTACGAATTATCATGTTCACAGACTGCTACATCTAGCACAAGAGTGGCAGCTTATCATGTCTAAAGCCTCAGTTTACACTACATTAATTAATATATCTGTATATAACTATATACGGAGCCATTGTAGTTAAACTGTGATACCAAAATATATAAACCAGGAAAAAAACTACGAAAAAAGTAGGAACAGATATTTTAAAATTTTTTTCCTACTTTTTTTCCTAGTGTATACATTTCAGTTCGCACTAGATTTCCTATTTACAAGCTCACAGACCAGAACAATCTGTTCATGTGACGTCACCAAAATACCTCGTAGGTATAACCAGTTGTAAATACCGCATTCCTTCGGAAAGATTTGAAAGTGTCTCATGTTGATAATATTAGCTATATACTTTCATCAAAATTACCATTTGCATCTGCCTGCTAAAATGAGTTTACATGATCAGAAAAATCTACACAATCATCTTTTTGAGTTCACAAACTGAACTTTACCTGAAGCGTAGAACTAACGGTACTTTACTGGAACATGGACAAACTGAACCTCACCTGGGGTTTGCCACAAATTGAACCTCACCTGCTGTTTGCCAAATCTGAACTTCATCTGGGGTTGGCCACAAACTGAACCTCACCTGTGATTTGCCACAAACTGAACCTCACCTGGGATTTGCCACAAACTGAATTTTACCTGAAACGTAGCACGAGCATAATGCAAACTGTAATTAACCTGGAGCGCTGCTAATATTTGTGTGCGCACGTTTTTCTGTTCCTTAACATTTAGCTACCTTCCTCACTTTGTAGGCTCTGTAAAATAGATAATTCTCCATTTTCTTTATTTTAATGGCTAATGGAAACTCAATGACTCTTTCACAGGATTTGTATTAAAACATAAAAATTGAGAAGATAAAAATGATTATATTTTCTCGTAATCTTTGGTCAAAACAAAAAAGCATTAATCTATCCGCGTGAAATTTACTACTTAACTTTTCTATAAATCTAGCAATACTCGCTTTCGTCATCATCATCATCATCATTATCATCATCATCATCATCCTCATCATGTGCCATTCCAAGCAGAGTGGGCGGTTATACTCGTCTGCAGATCTTGGTCCTTGACATTTCTGAGTAACTCTGTTGCTGATTTCTTTTCCTTCTACACTGTCAAGTCTTCTAACATCTGTTCCCCTGGTCGTCCTCCGTCTCTCCTGCCTCTTACTTTGACTGGAGGAGGACCCTGTCCTTCTACCGAGTACGTCCACAGTGTGGACGATGGTGGAGTGGTCTCTAGATACAGAGGTTAGCCTCGAAGAAAGTAAATAAGCAGCCGTTGACCATGTGGTGAGAGAGAGGAGGTGAGCTGACAGTGTGGAGCTGTGAAATTCATAAAATACCTCATTGCTCATTAAGTAAAAGACACCATAACCTCTCCTCCTGTTGCTTTGTGGGTTAGGCTCTTTTCAGAGCCAAAGACTAGCGGTGGTCATCGTAAATAAACCAACAGAAAGAAACGGAAAACTACTGCTGTATGTCCTGAAATAATCATGTCTGGACACAAATACGATCCTTATCTAGATTAGCAGAGCTTCCACTTAATCTGCGGAGGGACAGAATACACAGGTTCAAACACTTAGTCCCTACACTTTGGCCATTTTAATTTGGTTGAAGAAAACATCCATGGCATGATCAAAGAGAGATAACCATAAAATTATTCATATTTAGATGTAAAAATTAAGAATCAATGAGAGGTAACCATAAAATAATTCATAATTAGAAATAACTTTGTTATTCCCCTTGAATATAATCTAGAGGGTTATTTAAAGTAAATGTGATCTTCTAGTGCCCTGATAAACAAGATTACTGAAATAAATGATACATTACTGACATGCTCTGCCTCTCCACTGAGAGAAGAAAAGCACCGTAGGTAAAGTAGACAATAACAAGTATTACTGATCCCAATATTCCAAACAAACACCAATAAAAAACAACAGAGGAATATCTTTACTCCAATAAAGCTACAAGATACAACATATTATACTTTTAAATAGATTAAAACCATACAGCGAGAAAATACTGGGAGACTGTCAAGTATGTTTCAGGAGCAACAGATCAACCGCATACTAAATATTTTATCTACTTCAAAATACTGAGAAGTATCGGAATACAGAAAAGAAGTATATAATATCTTCTTAGACTTTAGAAAAAGCTTTTGACAGTTTTCACAGAAGTAGCCCATGAATACTATGAAAGAATGTGAGATAGCTAAAAGATTAATCAATCTGAGCAGAATATCCACAGAAGATACACGGAATATAGTAATGTATAAAGGAAGAAAATTTGAACTTTTCTATATAAGAACTGATTTAAAACAAGGAGATTCATTATCCCCCTTTATTTTCTGCTGTTGGAAAAGATAATCAGAAAAATGAAGGAAGAACCAGTGAAGAAGAAAAAGTGAAAATATTAGGATATGCTAAAGATATCGACTTCAAAGAAGTCATCAATACCTGAATACTTTTGAGAAATATGGCACTAAAAGTGGGTCTGATCATTAACCAGGTAAGACAGAGTATATGAAGATATCACGAGACTAGGGACAGAATGATCCACATTATATAAAGGTTGGGGACACCAGGGGTGATTGATAAGTTCTCGGCATAAATACGACGGATTATTTGTGGATAACTTTCTGGGATTATTTCTCAACATAGTCCCTTTGCAGGTTTATGCACTTAGTCCAGCGATCCTTTCTTTGTAAAAGACAGCATCTTGTGCCAGTAGAAAGTGGTCTACAGTATGAATGATGTCATCATCTGAAACAAAATTGCGACCACTGAGCTCCTTTTTTGAGTTTGGTAAACAGGTAATAGTCCGAAGGGGCCAATTCTGGAGAATAAGGAGGATGTTCAAGAACCTGGAAGCCTCATTCATGAATGGCAGCCACTGCCACCGCCGACTTGTGAACTGGAGCATTGTCTTGCTGAAAGATGACTCCTCTCGTCAATTTCCCTCTATGCTTTTCCTTCAATCTTACCCGCAGTTGCTTCATAAGATTAGCGTAATAAGCATCGATGACTGTTCTGCCATTTTGAAGATAGTCTACCAATAGCACACCTTCTGAATTCCAAAAGATGGAAGCCATCCTTGTCATTTGAAGATCACTGTGAATAATGGCATAAATACGTTCGTGGGAGATGTCCCAACTCAGTAGCAATGTACCGCTCAGTTAGTCATCGATCCTGCATTGTCATGTCATGGATTCTGCCGGTGGTTTCATCGGTGGTTACCGTTTTTGGTCTTCCTGGACGGGGATCATCTTCCAGACTCTCCCTTCCATAGTTGAACTGAGCTGCCCCTTTCTTCACTGTGCTGTAAGAAGGGGCACTCTCCACTAGAGTCTCTACCATATCCTCATGGATCTCCTTCGATGATAAGCCCTTGATGCAGAGGTAGCGAATGACTGCTCGATGAGACATTTTATCAATTTTCTCAATTTCTGTCCCCCTTCCCATTTCAGTAGCATGTAAAAAAAACTGATTGCAGTTAATTTCTTGAAACTTGGTATTTAATCTTACATTAACCTGATCTACAACTGCATCTATATTAACTGTGTTTTTCAAGTATTTTAACCTTATGCCGAGAACTTATCAATCACCCCTCGTATGACCATCAGGAAAACAAAAACATACAAATATCTAGGCACAACTTTCAACAGATGCAATACAGTAAGCGAGAAAACTTGGAGTACAGGTAAGGAATAGAATGTACTTTGCCTTGCAACATCTGTTAGAATTTAAAAATCTGTCATAAAACCAGAAATAACACTCTACAAAACTTTAATAAGACCATCCACCCTATATGGATCAGAAACATGAAGTACAACAAAGAAAGATGAACAATAACTGTAGATCTATGAGAACAAGATCCCTAGAAAAACATCTGGACCCGTACATGATACCAAGAGTGGGGATTGGAAAGCTAGAAAGAACACTGAACAAAACAGCTTATTTAAATCACAGTCGATAATAAACGTCTTGAAACTGAAGAGGCCACACTTGTTGGGTCATGTAGAACGAATGAAAGAGAACAGAAAAACGAAAATGATGTATGTACAAGAGATGAAGGAAACAAGACCGAGAGATAAACAAAGACAGAGATGGAGAGATATTATAGAAGTGAATATAGTGGAAATTGTGGTCACCAACTGGAAATATCCTGCACCATCATTGTATCTTTATATTTCCACATATTATTCTTCGAACATTCAGTCGTCATCTTATTCTTCTTCTTCTTCTTTTTCTTCGTTTTATATATATATATAAACTATACTCCTTCCTAGAACTACAAATTTTTCCAGTATGTATTTGTTGTCGACTACATGCCTCCATGAATCGTAAAACTTAAAAAAATTATTTTATACTGCTCTTACAGACACTGAATTCAGTTAATTGTTTATTCCGATTAGTCCTGAAATTTTTGTTTAGTAGATAGTCATAGTAGATAGACCAGGATGGTGACACTAGAAAGGAAGTTAGGATCAGAATTGCAAAAGCAGCATCAATCTTCAAGAATCTTGAAAACATATGGAATTCAAAAGTTATAAGCACAAAAACCAAGTTAAGACTATTCAATTCAAATGTAATATCCACTCTCATTTATGTATGCGAAAGCTGGAAAACAACTAAAGAAATAGAAAAGAAATTAGACTCTTTTGAAAACAAATGCCTAAGGAAAATACTCGGCATCAAGTGGAATGAATTCAAGAACAATGCAGAGATAAGACAGATGACTGAGCAACAACCAGTCTCACGGGTGATCAGGAAATGGAGATGGACATATGTTGGCCACTTGATGAGAAGAAATGAGCAGAGAATCCCAAAACAAGCTATCACGTGGAACACAACAGGCCGAAGAAAAAGGGGCAGACCGCGTGAAACTCTGAAGAGAACATTATTAAGAGAGGCCAAGTTAACAGGCATAAAATCCTTTGTTGAGGTTGAAAAACTCGCCGAAGACAGGAAAAATTGGCGAACTACTTTGCGAGCCCTATGTGACGTCTAACGGCACGGGAAGGATATAAGATATAAGATAAGATAAGATAAAATAGTCATTTATATATGTATGTAGTTACTTTCTGTACCGACTGCATGGATGAGAGCGAAACGCAAATGTTATATTTTATTTTTATTTTGTGTCTCTCAGTTTCAATGTTAATTATGTTTGTTACATGAACAGCATATTTGTAGAATGTCTGGAACGGAGTGAAAGATGTATGATAAAGGGCAGAATGTCAGACGGGCCTGCGTGCTCAATTCTTAACCCTTTTGAAATAAAGATCAGTCAATCAATCAATCAATTTCTTTCGTCCTTTCCTTTTTGGGACCCGGTTCGATACCTACTATGATCCCTATTCACATGACCAGATCCTTGTTTCTTATGTCTGGCCAATCCCGACAAGAGTGGTCATATATAGGTCGTGGCCGTTATCTCATTCATATCGCACCAACATTCCGTCAAATAAAGAAAAGTCTATATTCCTATTCCAAACAAAAATCGAACTTTACAACTTCGAATACATAAACAAATGCTTTTCGTGGCTTGCTGAGAATGGCACTGTAAAAAGGAGAGAGTATTACTATATGCTCAGTACTTTTATCTTTTATTTTTATTTTTATAATTAATACAGTGCGGGGGTTCGAATCCGGCCGGACGCACTGCAGTCACCCAGCTGTAGAAATGGGTACCCGACTTCTTCTGGAGTTGGGGAAGGAAAGGCAGCCAGGCGTGATACTGACCATATCACCCTCTAGTGTGCTGACAGGTCAAGGAAAATATGGGAACTAACACCATATCCCTATGTGCCTCTAAGGCATGACAAGATTACCTTAATTAAATAATACATAATCAAATATGCTTCTCTTTCTCTTTGTCGATGTGTGTGTCTGTATACTTCCCGACAAGTGATAATGATATTCAGCAAAATCAAGACATGAAAGTATACTTGAGAAAATGAATATAATACGTACATACATTTATTCGTTTATTGGTTAAACTACAAACATGTATGACAACAACGTGACGATCACATGGACATTACAACAAAAATGTGACAAAAAATGAGCACACACACACACACATATATATATATAGTGTAAACTAATCGCATATTGAAAACCCATCACAACAATGTGACAAAAGAAAATAAATGCCACGAATCAATTATTGCATTAGAAGCTCATTAACTGGCTGTTAACCAGCTCCAACATAATAAAAAATATGATGCACAGGATACACAAAATCCCGTCAATCTCACACCTGTTCTTCAGTACTAACACATGTTTTATACAATTCCCATTTATTCTTTAGTTCAGTAAATTATAGTAAGTGTTCATAAGTCTTATTATTTGAACATCTCAACAGAACATCCCACTTACTCTCATACCTGTGAAAACTAAGGAATTCGAAAACTCACTGTGCAGTATCCCTGTATAAATTTCGGTATCGTAGTGGTATTTTTTAGTGGCTGCGATATCTGGCAATATCCATCGACGAATAACATATTCATTCGTGTTTACAACGAGAACATTATCTTCTCCGGTGTGCTGGAACCTTCCTACGTGCTTAACCTACAAAATCCCGCCCGATTAAAATTCTCTCTTAACCCCTTTATATTCTGTATCAGTCGGTATCGACTTTGCTGAGTCAGCAATGCTGAGCTGCCAAGTCCCGGATCTTTTTTTTTTTTATTTTGTATGCTCCTGGTGTTGAAATCAAACTTAGGTTTAATAGTCTGTCCTTATTTCTGACTATATTACAGTAGGGTTTTAGTCTTTTGTTATCTGGATCTGTTATCAGTATCGCCTGTGTCCTTGTCTTAAAACTGTATCTGTATCACTATCATGTCTGTCTGTCTAGAAAACTAGAAACAGGTCTAGTAATGTATGTCTCCACAGCTATCAAGTTTAGTCGTAGAGAGAACCTCGAATCATTGCAGATAGAGTTGTATTTGGGTGGAAGTTAAATTGCCAAACCAGATTCCATTAGTTATTGGACTTTTGTACCGTAATCCAAATGTATCATTACCGTGGTATGATCACTTCACGACTATGACAGATGATGTTTCAACCTTTAAGTTCAAAGATATTACCATTCTTGGAGATTTCAACATAGAACTAACACAATTAAATCCAACTCGGAGCAATATTATATTATCCTACAATTTTTGCCAAATTGTCACCAAACCTACTAGAGTAACAGAAGTATCATCCACATTATTAGATCACGTATATGTAGCCCACCCAGAAAACATCATTGAAGGTAACATCTCTCATATTTTGTTAAGTGATCATTACCCAGTCTGCTGTACGTGGACGAGAAAGGGGTATAAACTTCCTAAACACAATCACATCAGTATGACATTTAGAAGCTTCAGAAAATTTAACTTTGAATTATTCCTTAATGATCTGCTAGCATCTTCACTTACAACGTGTACTAACTAATTGACCCTGATGAGGCAATAGAATATTGGCTAAAGATCTTCAGAGATATATTAAACAAACATGTCCCCATGAAAGAGGTGAGAGTAAAACACCAACGAAGTCACCTTGGATAACACCTGAAATACTACAATCCATGAGAGAACGTGACCGGGTGCACAAAATCAAGGACTTTAGGACCTACCGTTCACTCAGAAACAAAGTTCAGTACTTAATAAGACAAGATAAAAAATTACTTTAGGAATCTAGTACAGAATAAATCAGACATTAAATTAATTTGGAAAGCCATAAAAACCCTATAAAATAAACAAAAAGAATTTGATTTTCAAGCCAGCAATCATACATACACTAGCACACATGTTAGTACTCATTTCAGAGAAGAAATCAATGTTCTTTGATTATCAATAACAGCTCCAGTATGCGAATTGCATGAATTACAATCATTCCTAGACAGCAGATGTACTAAGCTTAAACAGTTATACATTCCATTCTTAACAGTCAGTGAAGTTTACAGTTATCTTTTATCTTTAAAAAACAACAGTACAGCTGGGCTTGACGATATTAGCAGTAAGATTTACATTATGCTGCACCTGTCATTTCACATACACTAACATACATTTACAATCAGTGCATTGCAAAACAGCTGAGAAACACAAAATGCCTTTGAATGTAAATGCTACAGAAGAGTTCTCCAAATATCGTGGACACAAAAAAAAAAATAAATCTATACTACAAGAGCTTAATATTGAAGAAGGCTGGCTAGTAAAGAGGATTAAAGAGAGAAAACGTAAATATTTTGGACACATTAAACGTCATGATAATCTAGAGAAGACCGTCTTGGAAGGATACATAGTGGGAAAAAGAAAAAGAGGAAGACCAAAAAGAAGATGGCTGCAAGACATCGTTGACGATCTGGAAATGGATGCAACAGCAGCAGGCCATCTTGTTCACAACCGAGAGGCCTACAGGAGTGCTGTTTGGGAGGCAAAGTTCCGCAAGTGGCATGCAAATGAATGAATGAATGCATTGCAAAATATTTCCCCCAGGCTTTTAAAACTGTTAAAGTGTATCCTCGCTTTAAATCTGGCTCATCCAGCAATCTTTCCAACTATAGACCAATATCCATATTATCGTCGTTTTCAAAACCACTCGAAAAACACAAATACAAAATAACACTACGACACATGCAAGAGAAAAATTTACACATAGACAGTCAGTCAGGCTTTAGACCCAATCATTCCTGCCACACAGCTCTTACCAAAATGACAGAAAACTGGTTAGTAAACATAAATGACGGCAGACTATGTGGTGCCATCTTTGTCGACTTCAAAAAAGCATTTGATATGACTGCCCATATTCTTGTAAGAAAAATAAAGACTTATAGACTGCACCCTGACCGAATAAAAGTAATTGCATCATTTCTTTCAAACAGACAACAGGTAGAATTCATCAACAATTCTCTACCAAATTCTGCTATAGTTGACAATGGTGCTCCGCAAGGTTCTATTCTAGGCCCGTTGCTCTTTGTTATCTATATCAATGATCTTCCACTTCATATTAAACACTCTTCTTGTGATTTTTTTGCCGATGATTGCACAGACTACACCAATGACTACGACTGTATTAACCTTGAATCAACTCTTCAGGTCGAATTAAACAATCTAATTAGATGGAGCAACAACAATGGCATGATTATAAATACTGATAAAACAAAATCAATGCTCATAACAACAAGACAGAAACTATAAAACGCGACAAAAAACAACACTTCGGCTCTGTGCGGAAACATCACCGATAGAAAACGTTAGCGAGCACAAAACGCTAGTTCTTATTACTGACCAACATCTGACCTGGAACTCTCATGTGCAAGCTGTAACAAAACTCATCGAGCAAAAAGTACACTAGTTAGCCAAAACCAAGCACTTCATCGATCAAGACGCCAGGAAGATAGACTACATATCACTTATACAAACACATTTAGACTATTGCTCAACAATCTGGGATGGTTGCTCAGTGTAAAATACAAAGAGGCTTTCATTCATTCATTTGCATGTCCCTTGCGGAACTTTGCCTCCTAACAGCACTCCTGTAGGCCTTTCGGATGTGAGCAAGATGGCCTGCTGCTATTGCATCCATTTGCAGATCATCAACGATGTCTTGCATCCATCTTCGCCTTGGCCTTCCTCTCTTTCTTTTTCCCATTATATACTCTTCCAAGACCTTCTTCTCTAGAATATCATGATGTTTAATGTGACCAAAATATTTAAGTTTTCTCTCTTTAATCCTCTTTACTAGTCAGCCTTCTTCAATATTTAGTTCTTGTAGCAAGGATATATTTGGTCTTTTTTGTGTCCATGATATTTGAAGAACTCTTCTGTAGTATTTACATTCAAAGGCATTTATGTGTTTCTCAGCTGTTTTTTGTTAAGTGTCCAGGTCTCACAGACATATATTGCGACAGGAGAAATGCATGCACAAAAAATCTTATTTTTGTAGTTCAGTCTGTTTCTCTCCACAGATTCTTTAGTTGTTTTACTTTATGAAGAGCGATAGATGTCCTCCTTTTAATTTCCCTCATTTTATCTCCATTATTGGTTAGTAGTGATCCAAGATATATAAAACTCTTCACTTCTTCCAAGCTTTCCTCTTTGATACATATTTCAGCAGCCTTGTTTATTTTGTCTGTTGTCATCAATGTATCTTCGCACTAAGATAGAGGTTTAGCTTTCGCTGTTCCTATGGACTGACATAATTAGTTTTTCCATTCCTTTCTGTGTTGTGGACAGTAATACTGTGTCATCAGCATATCTAATCTCTGGTGTTTCATAGCCTCCAATTGTTATGGCATCGTAATATTCTTTGTCTACATCTTCTCTAACATTCCTCATTATATTTTCAGTATACAAGTTAAATAAGTAAGGCGACAATATGCACCCTGACGGATCCCTTGTTTTATGTCAAACCAAGTTCGAAGAGGCTATACTCACTTGAAAAGCGAGCAGTAAAGCTTAATATTGAAAAAGATCAAGCACAAACAACTAACAAGCACAGAACAAGGACAAACGTATCAAAATAATGCCTCTTAAAAACAGGTTCCTCTTCAACAAAGCCAAGTTAGTACATCAAATTCTTTCACGGCATGCCCCGCCTTATCTATGGAACCTGTTTAAATTTAGCCCAAAGTGCAGCCAACGCTTGAACAACATACGTCTTTCAAAACCTAGACTTGATCTTTACAAGAAAAGCTTTACTTATTCTGCTGCTCATCTTTGGAATACCCTCCCATCCTGTATAAAAAAATATATATATATAAACATTACTCCTTCCTACTACTACAAACTTTATCAATATCTGTTTGTGTCGACTACATGCCTCCATGAATAGTAAAACTTAAAAAGTTATTTTACACTACTCTTACAGACACCGAACGCATTATTCTAAATAATAATGAAATTTTTGTTTGGTAGATAGTCATTTATACGCGTATGTAGGTAGTCATTTATATGTCTATGTAGTCAGTCATTTATATGCGTATGTAGTTACTTTATTGTTAATTATGTTTGTTATATGAGCAGCATATTTGTAGAATGTCTGGAACAGAGTGAAAGTTGTATGATAAAGGGCAGAGTGTCAGACAGGCCTGCATGCCCATTTCTTAACCCTTTTGAAATAAAAATCAATCAGACAGTCTGTCTGACTGTGTTTCTGTCTGTTTGTCTGTCTGTCTGTCTCTAACCTTCATTTTTTCACTTTCTAGTTCAATCCAGTTTATTTATACCACCAGGAAATGCCGTTGTTTCACCCCTACCTTTACTCACTTTTTGTAACATCACCTTCTTTCTGGTCACCGTGGTAAGCATCCACAACATTACCTTCTTTCTGGTCACCATGGTAAACATCCACAACATCACCTTCTTTCTGGTCACCGTGGTAACCATCCACAACACAACATTATTTCTCGTCACCGTGGTAAGCATCCACAACATCACCTTCTTTCTGGTCACAATGGTAAACATCCACAACATCACCTTCTTTTTGGTCACCGTGGCAAGCATCCTCAACATCACCTTCTTTTTGGTCACCGTGGTAAACATCCACAACATCACCTTCTTTCTGATCACCGTGGTAAACATCCTCAACATCACCTTCTTTCTGGTCACCGTGGTAAGCATCCTCAACATCACCTTCTTTCTGGTCACAGTGGCAAGCATCCACAACATCATCTTCTTTCTGGTCACCGTGGTAACCATCCACAACATCACCTTCTTTCTGGTCACCGTGGTAACCATCCACAACATCACCTTCATCCACAACATCACCTTCTTTCTGGTCACCGTGGTAAACATCCACAAGGTCCGCAAACTTCAGCAACACGACACATTCAAGAAGAACTACTACCAAAACATACCAAGATGTCCACCGTGACGGGGGCCTCCTGGACTTTAGTTATAATTGGAAATTTTTTCCTGCTGTTACATGACAACCTTGACACCACAAGTTGCTGTTCCTTCCAGGGAACGTCTTAGTCTAGTGGACGTCTTAGTCCAGGGGACGTCTTAGTTCAGTGGACGTCTTAGTCCAGGAGACGTCTTAGTCCAGGGGAATTCATTGTTGGATAAGAGATTAGTGGCGGTCTTTCTAAAAGCTTGAAGAATGCAACAGTTAATCATTTTTAATGCGAATTAAAGGAAAAAGTAACTGGGAAATGTGTACATCGAGGGTAAATGAGTGACTAGGAGGAAAAGAAAGAGATTGTATTTAAAAGTGGCCTGATGGTTGCCATTTAGTGAGCTTGAGCGCCACTATACTCAGTTATCTCTATCGAGATGAGGGCTACATTAATTCAAAACCTTTTTTTTTCATGGGATTTTAAGGTATAATCACTCTCACATAGCAAGAAAGTAAAATAGTAAGAAGACAGCCACAATAACAGATGGCATATGAGTAAAATAACAAGCAGAAAACCAGAAAAACAAATAGCAAGCAAGTACACTAATAAAGTTAACTCATTCATTCATTCCTTTGCATGTCCCTTGCGGAACTTTGCCTCCCAAACAGCACTCCTGTAGGCCTCTCGGTTGTGAGCAAGATGGCCTGCTGCTGCTGCATCCATTTCCAGATCGTCAACGATGTCTTGCAGCCATCTTCGTTTCGGTCTTCCTCTTTTTCTTTTTCCCATTATGTATCCTTCCAATATGGTCTTCTCTAAATAATCATGACGTTTAATGTGTCCAAAATATTTAAGTTAACTAGAGGAAAAAAATATCAAGCTAGTAAAATAGTAAGAAGACAGCCACAATAACAGAAGGCACATGGGTAAAATAACAAGCAGAAAACCAGAAAAACAAATAGCAAGCAAGTACACTAATAAAGTTAACTAGAGTAAAAAATATCAAGCGAGTAAAATAGCAAGAGAAGGTAATATTATAATAGCCGAGATTGCTATAAACTGAAACTAACATATTAACTTGTCACAGACAGTATACCTCATATAGAGAGCATCTAAAGTTTACATGTTAAATTTGTTCTATTCATATCATTGACCAATGTCATCTCAATGGTCGTGTATGCTTTATTTACTACATCCTCTTTTCAAATAGACAAATGATTTCTATCGAACTTTGATTAGATCCCGAAATATTTCATGATCATCCATGTCCGTCACAGACCGCCTTCTTCTGATTTATTTTGTGTAGATTCTCGTACTCGTCCTGCAAGTCCCGCAGATTCTCGTACTCCTCCTGCAAGTCCCGCAGATTCTCGTACTCGTCCTGCAAATCCCGCAGATTCTCGTACTCGTCCTGCAAGTCCCGCAGATTCTCGTACTCGTCCTGCAAGTCCCGCAGCATCACACGGTCCTGAGTACAGAGATACAGCGTATTTTATCAAATTTTACCGCAAAGTGTTAGAGAAAAATATGTACCAAGTATAAAACCATTTTAAATGTGAAAGAACATTTTTTTTTAATTAAGAGAATGACTGTGACCAGAACCTCAAACTCCGGAAGATGGAGCAACAGCCTAGCCAGTATAGGACCAGGAACTACAGGGATGTAGGGTTACTCACGTGACAGTGCGTTGTCCTGTCCTAGTTAGGCAGTTATTCATCGTACCGGAGGTCGGGGTTAGATTCTCACCTGTTCTCATAGAATCTTTTCTTTTTCTCTCGCACTTAAAGTATATTCCAATTATTTCCAAAGAGATTACTTATACGCTCCAAACCTTACTATTCCCAAGCGTTGTTGTTTCCATTTACTGATATTGTAACTACAATTATCCCGTCATTGGGGTAGTTTTCATTTTAAAATTTTCAACTTTCTCTTGATATGTAAATATAACTTTTTTTTGGAAAATTATGTTAAACTCTGTCGACGTTTATTTTTCAGCATCGTTGCCGCCATCTTGAACAGACGTCACGGCACATTCATGTTTTTTTATTTCCTCCATCTGTAACCGTCGTGTGCTACATCTGTAACTGTCGTGTGCTACATCTGTAACCGTCGTGTGCTACATCTGTAACCGTCGTGTGCTACATCTGTAACAGTCGTGTGCTACATCTGTAACCATCGTGTGCTACATCTGTAACCGTCGTGTGCTACATCTGTAACTGTCGTGTGCTACATCTGTAACTGTCGTGTGCTACATCTGTAACCGTCGTGTGCTACATCTGCAACTGTCGTGTGCTACATCTGTAACCGTCGTGTGCTACATCTGTAACCGTTGTGTGCTACATCTGTAACCGTCGTGTGCTACATCTGTAACCGTCGTGTGCTACATCTGTAACCGTCGTGTGCTAGATCTTTACATGGAACGTCTGAGACGGGAACTTAGAATACTTCATTGCCAGGTAAGTAACTGGTACTGAGAGCCAGTGCTTAGAAAAGCTGATAGCCAAGACAAATCACAGCAGAACAACGCCCATTTACGAATAAAAAGGAAGACGCTTGTGATCCGAGGACTTCAGATGCGAAGAAGCGCGGACTACAACTATTTGAAATGTAATTAACACAAAAATGTAAGTATAAAGTGACACAATGCCAGACAGATGCACACTTTTTTTAACATATAGTTATAACTTAGGAAGAATTTATTTTTTAATTTTAATCTGAATTAGTAAATTCTTACGAAGAAGATAAGTAGATAAAAGAATACAAGAAAACTAACACAAAAAAATCTGTATTTTACCTTGTTCTCTAATAAAAGAGAGATAATTTCTATACTTCAAAGTTCGCTGATCCTCCTTGAGATGTAACTGTTATTACGTATGATTAATCTTTTCATATCTTCCTATATCTTTGTGAGAACATGATGTGAACATGAGTGTTGGGTATTGAATCCACGCTTGCTAGAACTTCCTCCGCCTTGTCCTTAATATAGATCTATTTTAGAAGAACTTCTCATATCTGAAGACCTCTCATGATGGAGAACCATAATTAGGGTTACCATGTTGTAAAACTTCAAAATAAGTACACCTCTATAACGTGAAGCTCCAAAATTAGGTCATCTCCATATTGTGACGACTTAAAATGAAGACATCTCCATATTATGACGACTTAAAATGAAGACATCTCCATATTGTGACGATTTAAAATAAACCATCTCCATACTGTGACGACTTAAAATGAAGACATCTCAATATTGTGACGACTTAAAATGAAGACATCTCCATATTCAGACGATTTAAAATAAACCATCTCCATACTGTGACGACTTAAAATGAAGACATCCCCATATTGTTACGATTTAAAATAAACCATCTTCATATTGTGACGACTTAAAATGAAGACATTTCCATATTGTGACGATTTAAAATAAACCATCTCCATACTGTGACAACTTAAAATGAAAACATCTCCATATTGTGACGATTTAAAATAAACCATCTCCATACTGTGACGACTTAAAATGAAGACATCTCCATATTGTGACGATTTAAAATAAACCATCTCCATACTGTGACGACTTAAAATGAAGACATCTCCATATTGTGACGACTTAAAATGAAGACATCTCCATATTGTGACGACTTAAAATGAAGACATCTCCATATTGTAACGACTTAAAATGAAGACATCCCATATTGTGACGACTTAAAAATGAGGATCCCCCTTCCACCCACACCAAAAAAAAAAAACATCATCACCAAAGGAAAAAAAAACTCGGTTCACTAACATGAGCATGACGTCCTGAAAGAAAAACAAATAACTTACTTCTTATATCCTTCCCCTGCAGTTAAACGTCACGTAGGGTTCGCATGGTAGCTGGCCAAGTTTTCTGTCCTCGGCGAGCTTTTCAGCGTCATCAAGAGATGTTATGCCCACTCGACTGGCCTCTCTTAACAATGTCCTCTTTAGCATTTCACGTGGTCGATCTCTTTTTCTTCAGTCTCTTGTGTTCCACTTGATAGCTTGTTTTGAGATTCTCTGTATCTTCTCATCACGTGACCGACATATGTCCACCTCCTTTTCCTGATCATCCATGAGGGTGGTTGTGGGCGCTCATCTGCCTTATCTCTGCGTTGTTCTTAAATTCTTATAACTACAAGAGTTATAAAAGAAATGACAACTGCGATAAAACTGGTTCTAGTAATGATTATTTGTTTATTGGAGAGTTTTTCAAAAAAAAATAGAAAGAGTGAGGAAAGTGGGCAGAAACAAGAATGGCAGAAAGTAAGATGAGGACATATAAGTGAAGGAGATACAACAATCCAATATTTTGGCAAAAGAAGAAGGGCAAAAAGCTAAGTCTGTTTATTTTTCATATATTTTTAGAATTTTTATCTGTTGTGTTGTTAGTGTATGTGATCCTTGAAAAAACCTTTTGACGAAATATTGAATTGTTGTATGTCCTACATTTTTTTGTATTCATTTTACTTTCCGTCGTTCTTGTTTCTGCTCACTTTCTTCGATCTTTCTATCTTTTCATAAAACTGTCTTGTACACCTAGCTACACGATTTGTAATATTCACCCGATGAACTCGTTTAGTACTGACTTTTGCAGCAATGTACTGATCACTTTGACCAATAATGTCCTTATCACTTTGACCAATAAAATAATTAGTTTAAATAAAAGGAAGACTGAGATTATGCTCATTCACGAGAAAGGGATGCCAGCAAAATGTAACATCAAAGTCGGCTGCACAGAATTAGAGAAGTGGACAAATTCAAGTATTTAGGAACAATAATAACACGAGGCGAAATAGACTAAACAGAAATAAGGAGCAGAATAGCCTAGGCCATGTCAGCAGTTATGACATTGAAAAATATTCTGTGCAATAAAGCTCTGTTGATGAATACTAAAAAAGAGAGCTATTCAGTGTTACAGCGGCTTTCTTTTACACCGTTTAAAGTGTATCCTCCCATTTTTATTCCAGGCAAGATTACAATGTGTTTCATAGACCTTTCACTACAACCTTATGAATGCGAAGCATAAACAGTAACCACAAGCACTCAAAGTCTATTGGAAGCAAAGGAGATGTTTTTTCTAAGAAGAATTATCAGAATACCATGGACAGCCAAGGAAAGAAATAACGAGTTTCTAAGTGAAGCTAAGTGGAATGAATTCAAGAACAATGCAGAGATAAGACAGATGACTGAACAACAACCAGTCTCACGGGTGATCAGGAAAAGGAGATGGACGTATGTTGGCCACTTGATGAGAAGAAATGAGCAGAGAATCCCAAAACAAGCTATCAAGTGGAACACAACAGGCCGAAGAAAAAGGGGCAGACCGCGTGAAACTCTGAAGAGAACATTATTAAGAGAGGCCAAGTTAACAGGCATAAAATCCTTTGTTGAGGTTGAAAGACTCGCCGAAGACAGGAAAAATTGGCGAACTACTTTGCGAGCCCTATGTGACGTCTAACGGCACGGGAAGGATATAAGATATAAGAAGTGAAGCTGTGCAAAAGAGAGATGTGCAAAATTCACAACAGGACAATCAGATGTAATTTGCCAGACACAAGCAAATACTTCAGGGAACAGCCAAGAGTGAAAGAGATCGTTAACCGGATTTTCAGTAAATGAAAGGGTGAACTCATGAATGCATATTTGTTCGACAGTGACAAATTCATGCGACCATCAACGATAAATAATTGTCGCAAAATTGATAGTGTCACCATTTACCTTAAAAACACTGCTTTATCCGGGACTTTTTAAGTCCAAAAACATTTGTGGTATTGTTTTAAATATTAGAACATTGATTTGTGGCAGACTTTTTTCCATGAAAATTTCACATATAAAATTATCTAGACAAACGGATTGCCATATCCTTAATTACTGAAACATTTTCAATTCAAAATTAATTGTCTGGGCTCCCATGTGAAAGAATATTTAAAATTCAATCTAACAAACAGGAGGACAATTGTAGATCTACAATTGTAGGCCCAGCCCAATCAAATGTCATTAAGTTCAGATTGAACAGGACGAACTTTGTCCATGAATATCATTCCCCTGAAAACTGAGGTTTGACATCACATATTGTGTGAATTTTATTTTTAAAAACCGTCTTTAGAGCCATCAGTTACATTATGTCTTTCTTTGTTGCTATTATTGTCCACTTTACATGAAATATCAGCAAAAACTAAGAATACTTATGTGTGGCTTCAGTTCGATGATTTCCAAGAACTTAATTCCAAGTGACTGAATTCCTGTGTCATAACTGCGTTTTTTCTAGTTCTCAAATTTAAAAAATAGTTTTTTTTTCTAGAAATATTGAAATTTAACATATATTAACTAGTTCAATGTATTCGCATGATGTAATTTTACACGTATTACACACTTTACACATACTTAGTCTGGTGTTGGCCTACACAACTATTAACGTGTTACAGTTTTAGGCTCCACTAACGTGGTATTGCTCACTACTGTATGTATGCGTGTCTGTGTTACGTCACTCTTTGAAATACATAACGTCATTATTTACACAGCAGAATTTGCTTAAATGACACGAGACGTTACATCAATACACACCGTGTAACACAAAAACAACCGAGGGCAAAACATTACAACACACTTCAATACACGAATATGACCAGTTACAGTAGTAACAATTCATGTCTAACAAAACTATTGGCACAGATAATATAAATCCAATTTACTACAGGATTTCACCACTTATAAAATATAAACAAAGTTTAATGATGAATCATAATTTTGACAAGTGTTGTAAATGAGCGTGGTATGGACTGATGTAAACAATCAGCAAGGATAAACTGGACTGACCGGGCAATCACAGTCACCATGGGACAGACACACTCAGAGAACATTGTAAAAACATTCTAACTTCTTGTATACAGAAAACTCCAAGCTAACCTCAGTCTAGAATCTCAACCATTGTACAAAAGGGGACAATCAACTCATAAGTACTATATGACAAAATTCATTACAGTTTTTGCCATAAAAAGGACAAATTGACTACAACTGCTACTACTCTACAATTTTTTTTCTGAAAAGGACAAACAAGCACAAAATTTAAATCATGAACTAAGCAACTGAACATGCATTCCAGAACAAGACCAACTCACGTTCCTATCCTTTCAACATTTCGAACATAAGTCTCCCACACGTCATATCCTTTCAATATTTCGAACATAAGTCTCCCACACGTCATATCCTTTCAACATTTCGAACATAAGTCTCCTACACGTCATATCCTTTCAACATTTCGAACATAAGTCACCCACACGTCATATCCTTTCAACATTTTGAACATAAGTCTCCTACACGTCCTATCCTTTCAACATTTCGAACATAAGTCTCCTACACGTCATATCCTTTCAACATTTCGAACATAAGTCTCCCACACGTCCTATCCTTTCAACATTTCGAACATAAGTCTCCCACATGTCCTATCTGTCCAATATTTCAAACAAAAACTCTCCTTCGTCCAGCCCGCCAGCTCAGACCTCGTGACTCACTAACCAATCAGAACACCGAGATATCACTTCCCCGTGCTCACTTAAACAGCTGAGCTGCGATAAAGACCTTTGACCAAAACAAGCAGATTTTAATGCCCCATTCTGTAACAGAATAAATATGCTTTTCATCATTTTGTCACTGTCAGTATTTTTATTTTATTATGTAGGTTAAAAAATAGTAGAATTTAAAAAAAACTCAATGTAACATTTTGTTCATACCTTCTCGCGACAGTAGCTCAGGCCCCAGCTATCTTCATTTATGTCGCGACCTGACGTTGAGAATACTGTGTCCAAGACTAGAATATACAAATATATTCTATATGTTAATGGAAATGCGAGATGGCTAAGTGCTAAGTGGAGAGTCTGTTATCTTCTCGCGAGTAGGCGGATTACTCGTTCTAATATATCGAATGTTCAATAAATCAAAGAATCCACTAAGAAAACAAATAAAATGTTTAAGAACTTATATTATTGCATGTTTGGAGCATGTTACTGCAGTGTTTGTCTTTTACGATCTGCGAATGGATGCATCAGCATCAGGCCATCTTGCTTACAACCGAGAGGTCTACAGGAGAGCTGTTAGGGAGGCAAAGTTCCGCAAGGGACTTGCAAATGACTGCTTAGCTGCAATGTTAGCAAAAAATTTATCCCCGGAATTTTTCATCTCTCGCAGTGTGAATTTATAGTGCCTTTACATTTCTAGGCCATTACTTTATTGTAGTAGGAAGACAGAGGTGCCAGCACTAGGGATCCTCCAGATAGTCATCTTCTGAGGTTGGCTTGACCCTAGTGCTCGACAGTCGGAAGATAAATCGCCCTCGGTGCGGAATCGAATCAGGTTCCTTGTGGTCGGCACGTCAGTGCACTAACTACTACACCACAGCAGCATCTTTTATACACAAAAATTATAACCACACAGATAACCGCTGATTACGATGTAAAATAAACAACAGAAATACAGACTGCAAACTTATGAGACAAGGCTGAGGGTGAACATAAACTGACAGATTTTGTCACCGCCTCATCCGCGCAAGAGAGGGGGTCGCAGCGCCACACATAAGCAGGGATCTATACCGTGGACATAAACTAACTTATTCCATCTGTTCCACATCAGAGCTGAAATAACGGGTTCCTACAACACAGACACGATTCTGATTCTGGCCAATATAAGTTTTCAACCATTTTTTTATCTTATTCTCACAGGATTGTTAGAAAATTAAAATGTGAAATTATCAATCTCAGATCAAGTAACATTTTAAAATAAAACACAGATTTTTCAGGTGTGATGAAAATATGTTTATAAAAATAGAAATGGAACATATATAGAACAGATTAATCCAACAGACTTGTTTGTGGCGTTGTTAGAAAATATTACATACATGTTACTGTATAAGATGTTTGGACAGGACAATAACCTACAAGGGAACAGAAAAAACAAACAATCGTTTAATTTGTTTGTTATTCTGTAGATTTACGAGATCATTTAGTCTACACATACTCAACTCCAAATATTAAAAATCTCACGTGGACAAAACAAACTGACAGAACTTCAGATTAATAAATATTTCACAAAGCGATCTCAAGTTTACTTCTCCAAGACAATACGCGGGAAACATTCTCGTAATTAAAATATTGTTAAAGTGTGTGTTTATTGTCGCGGTTTTATGTAGCTGTAAACAATAAGTTGTAATCAGTCACAATATGACGAGAGAAGAGAGAGAATATATCTGTCTGCTTAGACAAGGCAAACATTATTAACTTTTACACTTGATTTTATTGCATTTGTCGAAAATTTTCGTGACTAAAAGAAAGATAATCTACCACTATTCCACACCAGTAGAATAATGTCATCTTTAATCTAAGATGAAATAATTACTAGCAGATTAGGAAGAGACAGCTTATATCTGCAAAAAGCACTGACTTTTAAAAACAACACAAAAATACCTTTAGAAGGAATCGGTGTTTACCATGAGTTATTTTATTTCATCTCAAAAGTTTTTCAAGAAATATTTCAAAATATAACATTATTAAAGATTCTGAACAAGAAAAGTTTTTGGTTGTTATGTGAAGAATAGATTTGACTACAAGTATGTTCTTGACGTGCATGTATCGTAGTAGTGTGCTACGTCGTATTTAATGTGCACATAAACGGAAGCTTGAAAAATATTACAGCACATATTTAGAAACATCTTATTGTCGTAAATACGAAGACAAGAAGAATGTTCCTCTTCATAGAGATTTTTGTTATCATTACTTTGTTTCATAAAACTCTCCTGCAAAATCATTACCTGGAGCCAAATTGCACAATGCAAGATGTGACTAATCTAACAGGGAACGAAACAGTGAACATGGAAAAAACACTAGAAGCAGCATGGAATTCAACAGCGTTACCACATCAAAATTTTAGTTTGTCAAAAATAGAAGAAGATAGTTCGCTGTTTGAAGAATCTCATCCAATTTTTTATACGTGGGATAAGACTGTAATGTCTGCTAAAACATTTATAGACAGTTACTTCCCAATAAGATGTCAAAATGGTAAAATAATAAGGACACATTATATGGATTGCTCTGAGTTAGCTACTTTTCCGTGTACATGTGAAAGACCACAATGTGAAATCTATGGGATTTGTTGCCCGGATGTGTCTGAGCCTTACATCCCTCCACCCTGGGTAGAACATCAGGGAAATATCAAGTACATCAAAACATCTTATTCTGAAAACAACGATCATGAAACAACTTCAAAAACTTCATGGAACAACATGACTGTTTCTGCGACCGAGGCTTCTATGATGAAGGACACGTCTACGAAGTCTCTGTTCAGAGAACTTAGCACCAAGAAACCACCTCCAGATGTACAATGCGGAATGTATCTGTTCATTAGATCATGTTCTCCAGAAGTGAATGTTTCCAATGAGGTGATTCGTA
This sequence comes from Achatina immaculata, assembly GCA_009760885.1. Lineage (NCBI taxonomy): Eukaryota > Metazoa > Mollusca > Gastropoda > Stylommatophora > Achatinidae > Lissachatina > Lissachatina immaculata. The sequence continues at coordinate 16,045,173 of CM019697.1, read as the reverse complement.
AATGTGAGTCTGGTGTTTCATATGATGAAATTGAGATGGATAGCATAACTGAAGTGACTGATGCTGACACAAACGTGGTGTACTATAACAAATATTGTGCTGCCTGTAATGGCGTTAAGAAGGTTTGTTGAAATTTTAGATTTTTGGAAATTTCTCATCTTTTAGAGAAAAGAGGATGACCTTGTTTTGATACGTAAATTCTACACACAGATTGTCACTTAAATATGTCCGTATTTATCACACAGCATATTATTATTATTATTAGAGATAGGAGAAGAATTTAATCGTGAAGCACAGCAAAAGTATGGCTCTTCTTTCTTTTGGTCTTTTTTGGGGGAGGGGGGTGGTAGCCGGTGGAGTGGGGTTGGGGGTTGGTGGAAGATGGGTGTGTGAAGAACGGGGAGGGAGGGAATTTGCACATGAAGGAGAGAGGATGAATAATCAAAAGAATACAATTTTTCCAAGTCTGAAGAGTTGAGCTTGCAAGACCGCCTTACTTACTATCCTTTATCATACAACTTTCACTCTATTCCAGACATTCTAAATCTGTTAGTACAGCTGTGTTGCGGGTATAACAAACATAATTAAAGGTGAAGTAACAAAACTGAAATAACATTTTACTGTTATCCATGCGCTCAATCCGTGAAGAAACATCAAACATGTAAGAAAGTTTTTCTCACAGTTTCGTGCTTTAGAAAGCATCTACCAAGCTACTACACAGAACCAGTATTCAGTTTAAACTTACATATATTCTGTGTCTGCATTGAACGTCTAATGTAAGTGTGGAAACTTTGCAAGCCCGGGGGAGGGGGAAGGTGGGACAAAAGACAACAAAAGAAAGGGATGAATAGCATCAAAGGACAGACTGCCCTGTTACGCTAATAAAATGAGAGACAGAATAACTAGAAATACACTATGTCCTACCTTCACTACAGAGATGACACAAGATGATGATAGCTACTGATTCATTGTAGTGAAGCAGTGTAATAAAGTTTTCCTTACATAGAAAGAAATGGAAAGTGAGAAACATTTAAAGAACAAAGGGCATAAGATTTTGGTTGCTCAAAAAGATACTTCTCCTCATACATTCAGACTAGCTTATCTAAAAATGTGTCCTTGGCATGTATTGTCTGAGAAACATGACAGGATATCTGAGAACAATGACAATATTTCTGAGAGCTATTGACTAATCACCTTTGCAGTAAGATCTCTCGAAATATAAAATATCAAACATTTCATTAACTTATTTTCTTTTTTATTATTTAATTTTTAATTTAAATTAAATATTCTTTTTTATTATTACATTAGTTATTTTATGGCAGTGGAGTCCAGACTCCAGAACATATCCTACAAGAGTTCCCAAACCATGCAGACATGAGACGTGAGACATGGCCAGAGGACACAAGCTTGGGGCAAAAGCTTTGTGACTCCTATCAGGATCTGGAGAGGACTGCGGGCTTTGTCATGTCGACAGGGATCAGGATCTGAAGTGACCAAAAACCTCGAATGCAGAAGAATAAGAAGAATTAAGTTATTTAATGTAATATAGTACACCACTTTTAACCTTGCTCATTGCCGCTAGTTCTTAAAGTTTTTAGCAGTCTGTACCGCTTCTTTGGTCACATAGTTACTCTTGGTACTCTCTTGAACTCATCATCATCATCATCATCAGGTGCCGTGCCGACATAGTACACGATCCTTCCTGCAGGCCATTAGCTCAGCTGGTGATCTCCTCTCGTCAGACTGTCCAGTATCATTTCTCTTGGTCTTCCCCTGGCTCTTCTTTCCTATGTTTTTCCTGTTGTTATAATATCTTCAATGCCCCCTCTTCTCGTTGCATATGTTATGAAAGTACATTGTCTCTCTCATATATTTTTTTTATTTGACAAGAATTTTTGTCACTCCAGCACTTCTCAAACATTCTCCATTAATTAATTTTGATGTCCTGGGAATTTGCAAAATTCTTTTAATAAACTACATTTCTACTGCTTACAATGATTTTTGTGCAGAACTGCCTATTGCCCATAATTTATTTTCATATAATAAGATAGGTTCAATATAGCATTTTAGGACTCGTTTTCTAACATTCACTGAGAAGGTTCGGTTGCATAATATGTTTCTCATTCTCTGAAATACAGTCTTTGATTGGCCTATTCTGTTCTTAATTTCTATTCTACAGCATTTGAAGTTATTACTGCTACAAGGTATTTGAATTTTGCACCTGCTTTAGAATAGTTCTATGTAATTTTTATACTGCATTTAGGCGGATTCTGTTTCTTAGATATAACCATAGTCTCTGTCCTTTTGATGTTCAAAGTAAGGCCTTTCTGTTCACTCTATTTGGCGACTTTATCCAAGAGATTTTGCAGGTCTTGCTGGTTCTCATCTATCAATACTGTGTCGTCAGCATACTGAATGTTGTTAATATTGTAACCTTCTACTTTTATACCTGGTTCTGTAATGATCGTTTCTAGAATATTCTCTCTGTACAGATAAAAAAGATCTAGAGATAGTGCACATCCCTGTCGCGCTTATTGTTTTATAGATTGATATTTCCCAGTTTTATTTTCAGCTGGAGTCGCTGCTTCCTGTTGCCAGTATAGATGTTTTACATTCCTCAGGTGTTTGCTGTCTATCTTCAAGCACTTTGATAATCTCATCATGTTTCACCTTGTCTAACGCCTTGGTGTAATCAACGAAGCATAAGTAGAGATCTGTACTTCTAAAGCTCTGTCTGGTACTATTAGTAAAGCTCTTGAACTCACTGTAAGAAATTTGAAGAGATATGTTAATTTTAGCACCAAGAAAACACCAACATTCGGGGGGTGGCAATAAGTAACCCATAGCTGACATGCTAGCAAAAAGGTTGGAGAATCATAGCTGATATGCTAGCATCAAGGTTGGAGAATCATAGCTGACATGCTAGCATCAAGGTTGGAGAATCATAGCTGACATGCTACCATCAAGGTTGGAGAATCATAGCTGATATGCTAGCATCAAGGTTGGAGAATCATAGCTGACATGCTAGCGTCAAGGTTTATAGAATAATAACTGATATGCTAGCATCAAGGTTGGAGAATCATAGCTAACAGACTAGCATCAAGGTTGGAGAATCATAGCTGACATGTAGGGAAAAGTGTGGAGAATCATAGCTGACATGCTAGCATCATGATTGGAGGATAATAGCTGACATTCTAGCGTCAAGGTTGAAGAATCATAGCTGAGCAAGACCCTGTCCAACTTCTCTGTTTGTACACCTCGTAACTGACCTAGCCTAACTAATAGTGCAGGTAGGGTCTTGGTACCTATGGCGATGACGTCCGATGAATTAGCATTTCCCCAGTTCCCCCCCCCCCCTCTGCCTTTTAGCTGTACTCAGAAATGAAAAATTTGCTTTCATAACCCGCTTACAAACCAGTACAATGCTATACATCAACATCTCCATAGCATCATCTGAAAAGAACACCACGTCTGTAGTTTCAAAAGAAGAAAGAAAGAAAGAAAGAAAGAAAAAAAGAAAGAAAGAAGAAAAAAGAAAAAATAAATAAAGAAGAAGAAGAGGAAGTAGAAAGAAAAATAAAGAAAGAAAGAAAGAAGAAGAAGAAGAAGAAAAATACTACGGCTAAATGTTCACAAAATCAGAATCCTAGCAGGCTGTTAATGAATATTTTGAATAATTCTGCCGAAGAAGCATGAGAGGAGATCCTTCTTTGAGGCCAACATACTTTTGGGGTTAACTACATTTCATGAGAGTCTGTTTCAGTCTTAAATCAATATAATATGAAGAGCCTCATATAGTGGTGGATTTAGGCATACTCTTAAAATGCTACAGCTAAGGGAATAACAATATGAAGAACTCACAAAATATCTCAATTTTCTTTAAAAAAAAAAAGACGTTCCAAGAGTTCTGTGTCTTTGGGAGTTACTAAATCCAGTATTGCAGCTTAGAGTGTGACCAAGTCTAAATACACCACAGCGGGTCATTCATTCATTCATTTGCATGTCCCTTGCGGAACTTTGCCTCCCAGACAGCACTCCTGTAGGCCTCTCGGTTGTGAGCAAGATGACCTGCCGCTGCTGCATCCATTTGCAGATTGTCAACGATGTCTTGCAGGCATCTTCGTTTTGGTCTTCCTCTCTTTCTTTTTCCCATTATGTATCCTTCCAATACGGTCTTCTCTAAATCATCATGACGTTTAATGTGTCCAAAATATTTAAGTTTTCTCTCTCTTTAATCCTGTTTGCTAGCCAGACTTCTTCAATATTAAGCTCATGTCGTATAGATATATTTGATCTTTTTTGTGTCCACGATATTTGGAGAACTCTTCTGTAGCATTTACATTCAAAGGCATTCATGTGTTTCTCAGCTGTTTTGTTAAATGTAAATGTCTCACAGGCATATGTTGCGATGGTAAAGATGCATGCCCTTAAAACTCTTATTTTTGTGGTTCTGTCTGATCCTCTCCACAGAATATTTATTTGTGGTGAATACACTACTGCGAGTCACCAAGTCTAAATACACTACCCCAGGTCACCAAGTCTAAATACACTACCCCAGGTCACCAAGTCTAAATACACCACTGCAGGTCACCATGTTTAAATCCGGCACTTCAGCTGGCGGAGGGGGGTGATGGTCATTAAGTCCAAATACGGCACTGGTCTATAGGAGGATGAGGTATAGGAGGATGGGGTCTGTAGGAGTATGAGGTATGTAGAAGGATGGGGTCTGCAGAAGGATAGGGTCTGTGGGAGGATGAGGTCTGTAGAAGGATGAGGTCCGCAGAAGGATGAGGTCTGTAGGAGGTTGAGGTCTGCAGAAGGATGGAGTCTGTAGGAGGATGAAGTTTCTAGGAGGATATGGTCTGTAGGAGAATTGTGCCTGTAGGAGGATGAAGTCTGTAGGAGGTTGGGGTCTGTAGGAGTATTAGGTCTGTATGAGGTTGAGGCCTGTAGAAGTATGTGGTCTGTAGGAAGATGTGGTCTGTAGGAAGTTGGGATCTGTAGGAAGATGGGTTCTGTAGGAGTATCGGATCTGTAGGAATATGGGTTCTGTAGGAGTGCGGGGTCTGCAGGAGGATGGATCTGGCCACGTCCTGTGTCTGAGTAGGTTTATGTGAATGGCAAATCTGGCGGAAATGATGTGGTATCTGCTGCTCTTTGCTGTAGGAATATATGTCTGTTAGGCACATTTTTTTTTCAGTTTGCACTGTCCTTTTCTCAGTTGAAAGATTATCACTTTGTCATTTCATGTGAGTGTATAATGTTCTTCATTTGTTTTTTGGTGTGGAGTGTTGTTTTATCTGTTTATCAATAGCTTTTAACATGTTTTTGTTTGTTCCTTCATCTTGAGCTTCTATCAGTCTGTTGCATTCTTCCTCCCTCTATTTATTCAGTCTGTCTGCATGTACATTTCATTGCATGTTATTGATAGCGAATATCTGTTGTGTGACTGCTTTACTCAATATTGTGTTTGCTAGTGATAGGGTTTATGTCATGTTGACAAGGTCTTTAATCTTCTCGTATTACGGACTGTGAATCTGTTAAAAATAATATTTGCCTCTCGACGCGTATTTTGTATTCCATTATTTTCATTGCCGCAGTTAAATTTTATTGCTTTTGCCTCTGTTGTGTAGTTAATGAAGTAGGCACCTGTCGGTAGGGACATCTTTATTGTTTGTTCTTGTTTTAGTTTTAGAAATATGCCTCTACTTCTGTTTTATGTGCCATCTGCGCTTGATCAGTCTATATATATATATATATATATATATATATATATATATATATATATATATATATCCAGTATTTGGAGGATAAATTTCTTGTTTGCAATCAGTTGACATCTCCTGTATTTTTTTACTGTTTGAGGTCATTTTTATCTGGACGGTTGGAAGTTAAACACTAACACTAGATATCTGATGGGAGCTTGGAAGACAAATACTTGTAACTACCAAAAATAGTTTGAGTCAAGCAACCAGGATTTATCCACTTAATAATTCAGTCATGTGTGACGTCGTATCGCAATACACGGATCTGAGTGCAATATTTTATGAAGCTGAAGTCCAAGTACCCACATCTGTCCTTGTATGATAGTAATGTAAACAAAACTCCTGCCATCACGTTAGCTGATCAGCCAATGGTTTATGGTGTGATGTTTGAACACTCCATTGTCCTGTAATCTCACAGTGAAGTTTATCACTCAGTCAGTCAGTCATTTGCATGTCCCTTGCGGAATGTTGCTTCCCTAACAGCTCTCCTGTAGGCCTCTCGGTTGTGAGCAAGATGCCATGGTGCTACTTAAGCTTATTATTATATATCGCAATTCTTTAAAAGAAACAAGCAGACACAAATGTGTGTATATATGTAGATACATACATACAACACACATACACACTACATACACATATTTGCACATATGTACGTACATGAATACAAACATGTAAGCCACACATGCATACATTTTTACACACTACAGTCGTATCATACGTACGTACCAAATACATGTATAAATACTAATATATTTTCATTCATTCATTCCTTTGCATGTCCCTTGCGGAACTTTGCCTCCCAAACAGCACTCCTGTAGGCCTCTCGGTTGTGAGCAAGATGGCCTGCTGCTGCTGCATCCATTTGCAGATCGTCAACGATGTCTTGCAGGCATCTTCGTTTTGGTCTTCCTCTCTTTCTTTTTCCCATTATGTATCCTTCCAATACGGTCTTCTCTAAATCATCATGACGTTTAATGTGTCCAAAATATTTAAGTTTTCTCTCTTTAATCCTGTTTGCTAGCCAGACTTCTTCAATATTAAGCTCATGTCGTATAGATATATTTGATCTTTTTTGTGTCCACGATATTTGGAGAACTCTTCTGTAGCATTTACATTCAAAGGCATTTATGTGCTTCTCAGCTGTTTTGTTAAGTGTCCAGGTCTCACAGGCATATGTTGCGATGGGAAAGATGCATGCCCTTAAAAATCTTATTTTTGTGGTTCTGTCTGCTCCTCTCCACAGATTCTTTATTTGTTTTACTTTCTGAAGAGCAATAGATGTCCTCCTTTTAATTTCCCTCATTGTATCTCCATTATTAGTTAGTAGTGATCCAAGATATTCAAAACTCTCCACTTCTTCCAGTTTTTCCTCACTGATACATATTTCAGTTGCCTTGTTTGTTTTGTCAGTTGTCATCACTTTAGTTTTCTTTGCATTAAGATAGAGGTTCTGCTCTTCGCTGTTCTTGCGGACTGACATAATTAGTTTTTCCATTCCTTCTTGTGTTGTGGACAGCAATACTGTGTCATCAGCATATCTAATCTCTGATATTTCATAACCTCCAACTGTTATGGCATCGTAATATTCTTTGTCTACATCTTCTCTAACATTCCTCATTATATTTTCAGTATACAAGTTAAATAAGTAGGGTGACAATATGCACCCCTGACGGACTCCTTGTTTTATGTCAAACCAAGTTGTTGTTTCATCATTTATTCTTACTGCTGCTTGTTGGTCTAAATACAGCAGTGATGTTAATTGTATCAAATGTGTTGGAAATCCCATTTTTTTCATTATTTCCCAAAGTTTCTGGTGTTGTACACAATCAAATGCCTTTGAGTAGTCTATAAAGGATAAATATAGATTCACATTAAACTCCCTGCATTTCTCTATTATTAATCTTAGATTGAATATATGATCTCTTGATCCTCTTCCTTGCCTGAAGCCAGCTTGGACCATATTGACTTCTTCTTCTATTTTCTTTCGAAGTCTACACATTATGATTTTTAACAGAATTTTAACTAATATATATATATATATATATATATATATATATATATATATATATATATATATCGGCATTTCATTACATGACATACATACATGCATGCATACTACATATACATATATTTTACATATATATACATATCAAATGAATGGGGATAAAGAAGAGAGATATGTCGGGACTGAGCCAAATACCTGAAACATAAAAATGACAAGCACTTTCATTACAGCTATGGATGTTAATGTTGCGACAAATATGAGACGGATTTGTCTTTATCTTGATGATGATGATGATGATGATGATGATGATGATGATGATATGCCAAATAATAGAGAAGCATTATTGTCTACGACCATGGACACGACACGTAATGTTGATGCCTTACTTCAGTGATTTGATTTTAAGGATTGCATCCCTTGTTGATAGGAGTAAAAGATTAATTCCCCTGAGTTGTTTAAGTGTGCAGAAGTTTTCAAGACACAGGAACTGACGTGGCATTGACTGGTTTTCTCAGAGACCTGTCTTGTCAGAAAGTTATGGGTAGGTTGCTTTTAACTGATTGAAAGATTTCAGACAGCAATCTCGGTCTGGTGGTCGACAAGAGAGCTGTGTTTAGTCTGGTCATAGATTGACTGGATTGAGAGACAACCTTATCTCTGTGCTTCATTTTGTACTTAATACAATTACTACTGACCTGTTTTATTGTCTGCCTGTGTGCTTTTTTCCCGGATGTCGTACTCGGTGTGTAATCTGCCTTATTATTCTTTATTATCATCGCCATCGACCTATAATCATCTTCAGGTGCCATCATTAAAGTATTTATTGAACTTGGCAGACGACTAATTTTCTTGAATGTTTTCATATGTAACTCATCGGTAACTTGGGTTCTGTTAAGAGCTTATCAAACAAAAATTTGTTGACGTTGTCTAAATATGAACTGGGGAAGGTGGAGAGTTTTGAATATGTTTGACCATTACTAACTAAGTGAGATACAATGAGGGAAATTAAAAGGAGGACATCTATCTCTCTTCAAAAAGTAAAACAAATAAAGAAATTGTGGAGAGGAACAGACATAGCTACAAAGAAATAAAATTTTTAAGGGCATGCATCTTTCCCATCGTAGCATATACCTGTGAGACATGGACACTTAACAAAACAGCTGAGAAACACATAAATGCCTTTGAATGTAAATGCTACAAAAGAGTTCTTCAAATATCATGGACAATAAAAACGAACAAATATATCCATACTACAAGAACTTAATATTGAAGAAAGCTGGCTAGTAAAGAGAATTAAACAGAGAAAACTTAAATATTTTGGACACAATAAACGTCTTGATAATTTAGAGAATACCGTCATGGAAGGGTACATAATGGGAAAAAGAAAGAGAGGAAGACCAAGGCGAAGATGGCTGCAAGACATCGTTGATGATCTGCAAATGGATGCACCAGCAGCAGGCCATCTCACAACCGAGAAGCCTACAGGAAAGCTGTTAGGGAGGCAAAGTTCCGCAAGGGACACACAAGTGACTGACTGACTGACTGTATAAACATGACAGTGTTTGTCTACTTCATACTTCATCCTGATACACCTGCATTATACTACGTATAGAGATATAAAGCGACCTGTCATAATAATAACACTGTTGAATAAATACCTGATTTTTCAGGTACTCCCCTGGAAACTGGAGGTTGGTTGTATAGATTCTCGAAGTGATTATTCTGTATTAACCAGCGATGAGCTTTTAAGGAAGAATATTAAAGAGGGATCCCAATGTTACATAATCACCGAGCCTCCAGAAGAGTCAAAACCATTAAGATGTTCATGGCACTATCACAGTTACGGAAGGTATGGTAACAATCATAAAATGACATTTTAATTGATAACATTTGTTACTCTTTATACAGTGATCGTCACACTAATAAAGACTGTTACTCTGTGTATAGTGATTGTCACAATAATAAAGTTTGCTATTCTTTCTACAATGATTGTGCCACTGATAAAGTTTCTTACTCTGTGTATAGTGATTGTCACATTGATAAAGCTTGTCTACTCTTTGTACATTGATTTTCACACTGATAAAGTTTGCTACTCTGTGTATAGTAATTATCACATTCATAAAATTTGCTCCTCTGTGTACAATGATTGTCACACTGATAAAGTTTGCTATTTTGTGTATAGTGATTGTCACACAGATAAAGTTTGCTAATCTGTGTATAGTGATTGTCACAGTGATAAAGTTTGCTACACTGTGTATAGTGATTATCACACTGATAAAGTTTGCAACTCTGTGTATAGTGATTGTCACACTGATAAGGTTTGTTACTCTGTGTATAGTGAATTTCACATTGATAACGTTTCTATATAGGTGCACAGTGACTGTCATACTGATAAAGTTTGTTAATCTATGTCTAGTGATTGTTACGGTGATAAAGTTTGTTAATTTTTCCACAGTGATTATCATACTGATAAAGTTCTTTTATCTATGTATAGTGATTGTTGCAGTGATAAACTTTGCTACTCTTTGTACAGTGATTGTCACACTGATAAAGTTTGTTACTCTGTGGACACTGATTGTCACACTGATAAAATTTGTTAATCTGTATATAGTGATTGTCTCACTGAAAAAGTTTCTTACTCTGTGTGCAGTGACTGTCATACTGATAGAGTCAGATACTCTGTGAATAGTGATTGTCACATTGATAAAGTTTGCTATTCTTTGCACAGTCATTGTCACACTGACAACGTTTTTTACACTGTGCATAGTGATTGTCAGATTGATAAAGATTGCTACTCTGTGTATAATGATTGTCACACTGATAATATTTGCTACTCTTTGTATAGTGATTGTCACATTGAAAAAGCTTCTTACTCTGTGTATAGTGATTGTGACATTGATAAAGTTTACTATTCTGTGTACAGTGATTCTCACACTGATAAAGTTTGTTACTCGGTTTATAGCGATTGTCACATTTAAAAAATTTGCTACTCTGTGTACAGTTATTGTCACTGTAAAAAAGTTTGTTACTCTGTGTATAGCGACTGTCACATTGACAAAGTTTGTTACTCTCAGTACAGTGGTTGTCACACTGATAAAGTTTCTTACTCTGTGTATAGTGATTGACACAATGATAACGTTTGCTACTCTGTTTATAGTGATTGTAATACTGATAAAGTATGTTTAACTGTGTATAATGATTGTCACACAAATAAAGATTGCTACTCTGTGTATAGTAATTGTCACACTGATAAAGTTTACTACCCTTTGGACAGTGATTGTCACATTGATAAAGTTTCTTACTCTGTAAATTGTGATTGTCACATTGATAAAGTCTACTACTACTGTGTTACAGTAATTGTAACACTTATAAATTTTTTAGACTGCCAATAGCAATTGTCACACTAATAATGTTTGTTACACTGTGTATAGTGATTCTCACACTTATAACGTTTGCTACTCTGTGTACAGTGATTACCACACTGATAAAGTTTGCTACTGTGTGTACACTGATTCTTACACTGATAAAGTTTGTTAATTTGTGTACATTGATTGCTAAACTGATAAAGTTTGCTACTCTGTGTATAGTGATTGTCACACTGATAAAGTTTGCTACTCTGTGTACAGTGATTGTCACACTGATAAAGTTTGTTACTCCATGTATAGTGATTATCACTTTGATAAAATTTGTTACTTTGTGTATAGTGATTGTCACATTGATAAAATTTGCTACTTTGTGTATAGTTGTTGTCACACCGATAAAGATCATTACACTTTTTACAGTGATTGTCACATTGTTAAAGTCTGCTACTTTGTGCATAATGATTGTCACACTGATAAAATTTGTTAATCTATGTATAGTGATTATCACATTGATAAAGATTGCTACTTTGTGTATAGTGATTGTCACACTGATAAAGTTTGTTATTATTTGTATACTGATTGTCACATTGATAAAGTTTCTTACTCTGTACATAGTTATTGTGACATCAATGAAGTTTAGTACTCTGTGTACAGTGATTGTCACACTGATAACGTTAATCTGTGTATATTGCTTGTCACCCTCACAAAGTTTGCTACTATGTGTACAGTGATTGTCACACTGATAAAATTTGCTGCTCTGTGTATAGTGATTGTCCCACTGATAAAATTTGCTGCTCTGTGTATAGTGATTGTCACAATGATAAAGTTCGCTACTCTGTGTTTAATGATTGAAACTCTGATAAAGATTGTTACTCTGCATACAGTGATTGTCACCCTGATAAAGTTTGTTACTCTGTGTACAGTGAATGTCACACTGATAAAATTTGTTAATCTGTGTAAAGTGATTATCAAACTGATGTAGTTTGCTACTGTTTGTACAGTAATTGTCACACTGATAAAGTTTGCTACCATGTGTATAGTAATTTTCACGATTACAAAATTTGTTAATCTGTATATAGTGATTGTCACATTGATAAAGTTTCCTAATCTGTGCACAGTGATTGTCATACTGACAAAGTTTGTTAATCTATTTATAGTGATTGTTACAGTGATAAAGTTTGCTCTTCTGTGTACAGTGATTGTCACACTGATAAAGTTTGTTAGTCTGTGTATAGTGGTTGTCTCATTGAAAAACTTTGCTACTGTGTTTACAGTGATTGTCACATTGATAAAGTTTGCTGTTCTGTCCACTGTGGTTGTCACACTGACAAAGATTGTTACTCTCAGTACAGTGACTGCCACACTGATAAAGCTTCTTCCTCTGTGTACAGTTTGCTACTCTTTGTACAGTGATTGTCACATTGAAAATATTTCTTACCCTCTGTATAGCCATTGTGACATTGATGAAGTTTAATACTCTGTGTACAATGATTGCCACACTGATAACGTTTGCTACTCTGTGTATAGTGATTGTCAAATGGAAAAAATTTTGTTACTCTGTGTACAGTGATTGTCACACTAACAAAGTTTGTTACTCTGTGTATAGTAATTGTCACACTGATAAAGTTTGCTACTCTGTGTATAGTGATGGTCACACTGATATAATTTGTTACTCTGTGTTTGTGACTGTAACACTAATAAAGTTTCCTACTCTGTGTATGGTGATTGTCACATTGATAAATTTTGCTACTTTGTGTACAGTGATTGTCACACTGATAATGTTTGTTATTCTGTGTGTAGTAATTTTCAGAATAATAATGTTTGTTACTCTGTGTATACTGATTGTCACATTGATCTTCTTCTTCGTTCACTTCTACCACCAAAAACCGCACTGTGAACCTACTGAATTCACGCCTGTGGTCCTCGTTAGGTCCCGTGGTCCCCTGTGTGGTCCAAAATAGACCACACGAGATCCACGAGAGGACCACAAGGGGTTCAGAGTATCACAGTGCTTTAGCCTGTATTCTTGGTGGGTCTCGGAAGCGGGATTGCGTGACACCGTGGTTTTCATTGCATCAGTTTAGTCTAGGGTTGGACTTTCTCACCGGAAGAACTCGACGTGTTTAGGATATCAGTGCATCCCCGCTGGGTGAGAGGCGGTAGCCCACCCAGGCCAGAGTTGGACTTTCTCACCGGAAAACCTCGACGTGTTTTGAGATACCCGTGTATCACCGCCGGGTGAGAGGTGGTTGCCCATCCAGTTCAGGGTTGGACTTTCTCACCGGAAAACCTCAGCGTGATTAGGATACGCAAACATCCCCGCCGGGTGAGAGGTGGTTGCCTATCTAGACTTCCCTGGTCCAGTGTCTCCGACTTTAGCATTTTGCGGTCGTAGCCGCTACCCTTCCTAGTTGTAACCAGGATGGAGCTTTTGTCCAGGAGGACGAATCCTCGCCACTAGTGACTTCTACCCCTGGGTTGAGCCGGTTTAGGCATTATCCCAGTATGGGCGTGTTTGGGACGGGACCAACCTCTAGGGCAGAGGTACTGTGACATGCATAGCCTTCAAGATTCACCCCTGGTATGAGCCGGTTTAGGCAAAATTCACCAGTATGGGTGTTTATCAGGCGTTACCGACCTCTAGAGCGGAGGTGGCATGACAAGTCTCGCCATCAAGTTCCACCCCTGGTGTGTGCCGGTTTAGGCATATTTCACAAGTGTAGGTGTATTTCGGACGTGGCCGGCCTCTAGAGCAGAGGTGCCGTGGTATAGCTCTCGTAGCAATACTACTGGACATACCGGTTAAACTTCACTTTCCACCACCTTTTCCCATCGGCGCCGCACATCAACCTTTATTTCTTTTCCGCATTTACTTCCTTAACCGGGAGGAGCTTCACTCCACGCGCGGCATTTGAAGAGCCTCGCCAGCAGTGTCTTAACCTCTGGGACAAGCCGGTTCATGCACTTCACCCGACATGACTGCACTCAGGACGTGGCCGACCTCCAGACCAGAAGTGCAGTGATTTGACTGTTTGCTTCGCTTTATCCTTTCTACCACCTTTTCCGCAGTGATGCTGCGCGGCAACCTCATTTGCAAATTTCTTCATTGGCCGGGAGGAGCACCGCTCCACTCACGGCAGCTGAAGATCTCGCCAACAGCGGCAGATGAGCTACCAAACGTGCCACTCATCTACCCTAAGTAACTGGTTTTCAGGCGCCAGATATTCGCCCTCGCCCCTTCTCCTGTCAGTTTAAACAGTTCTGCCACGGGAAGGCCAGGAGCTGGACTTGACTGCCAGAGACTGTTTGTGGCGCGTTTGCAGTCCTTAGAACCTGTCACATTGATAAAGTTTCCTAATCTTACCACAGTGATTATCAAACTGATAAAGTTTGTTAATATATGTATAGTGATTGTTACAGTCTGGGTAAAGCTGGGGCTACCATCCCCAACCCAGCGCGTCACAGGTGGCGGATGGTGAAAGTCCTCCAGATATGGAGGATCCCTGTGAATAAGGAGTTATCCAAATAAGCAGGCGCGGACCAACTGGCGGTAGACTCAGAGAGCGAGGTGGGGTAGTGGTTGGCTCTACTACTCCTATAAAATGCCTCAGGTGCTCAGTGAAGGGAATACCAGGCGGGTCAGAGGCGCCTTAAAACCTCTCGCTCCCGCTGCCTTGCTGGTAGGACAGGGAGTCCAAAGGCTAGCGGAGAGTCCGTACACAAACCGACAGAAGGCAACGGGAAACCACTGTTGTAATTCAATAGAATAATTATGCTTAAACAGAATAATCGACTCATCATGAACGACGTTAATGGATGTTCCTCTGGAACAGCCTCGTCCGGTAGGGCAGCTCACGAGCCACAGATGAGGCCAGATCGTCATCAAGCTACTGGTGGCAAAACTAACAAGTTCAAAATAGCAACATGGAATGTTAGAACTTTATTCCAGGCTGGAAAATTAGAAAATGTAAAGATAGAAATGGAAAGGATGAAGATCAACATATTAGGAATGAGTGAAGTTAGATTGACAGGTGCAGGGAAGATAAACTCAGATAAATATACAATAATATATTCAGGAAGTGAGAAACATGAACGAGGAGTATGAATTATATTTGATGAACAAACGGCAAGGACAATTGTAGGATATTTGAACATCTCGGACCGAGTCCTGCTAGCCCAACTGAAAGGACGACCAATAAACATAAATATTATACAAGTGTACCTCCAACATCTGAAAGCTCTGAAGAAGATTTACAGCTATTTTATAATGACATAGAGACAGCACTAAAACACACAAAGTCACATGAAGTTACCATAGTCATGGGAGATTTTAATGCCAAAGTTGGTAAAGGAAGAACTTCAGACATCGTTGGTGACTATGGACTGGGGGAGAGGAATGACAGAGGTTATAAATTAATTGAATGGGCAAGAATACACAGCATGGCTGTAGGAAACACCTGGTTTAAATAACATCCTCGAAGACTGGCAACGTGGTGCAGTCCAGACAAAAAGACTTTTAACCAGATAGACTACATATTAATCAACAAACGATTCCGCAATGCATTACTGACAACAAAAACCATGCCAGGAGCTGACTGCAATAGTGACCATGATCCACTCTGTGGAAAAGTTAGAATAAAACTAAAGAAAGCAGGCAGAAAAGTGAGAAACATCAAACTGAATACAGAACTTCTTAAAAATGACCAAGAACTGCGAGAACAATACAAAGTTATAACAAATAGATACAATGCAATAGCAAAGATAAATAGTATAGATGAACAATGGGAAATGTTAAGAGATTCTATCCACCAAACTCTTAAGGAGATAATACCACCAAAAAATGAAGCCCCTAAAAATAAATGGATGACAGACGACATCTTAGGACTGATGGACAAGAGGAGGAGGAGTAAAAATAACGAGAAAAAAATATAACAAGATAAATAAAGAAATAAGACGCAAATGCAGAGAAGCAAAAAAAGTGTGGTTAAATGAGCAGTGCAGACAGATAGAGGACTCTCATATTAAAGACAGCAAAAACATGCACAAACGAATTAATGAACTCACAGGCAGGAAAACAAAATATACCACAGGATGCCTGAAATCGAAAGAAGGTAAAATGTTAATGGGAAAAGAAGATATTGTGGACAGGTGGACAGAGTATATCGGTGAGCTATATGGAGGAGAAAGACCAGAATTAACACCAGATACTGAAAACTGTGACGGACCACCAATACTTGAAGATGAAATCATAGATGCCATCAAACACATGAAGAAAGGAAAAGCGACTGTGACTGATAATATAACAATAGAAGAAATAGAGGCACTAGAGGAAACAGGAATAAAAATAATAACCAAGTTACTGAATGACATTTACAACAGTGGTTATATTCCCAGTGACCTGATTAAATCCACGTTTATAGCACTACCAAAGAAACCATGTGCAAAGGAATGTGACGACCACCGGACTATCAGCCTCTCATGTCACATAACGAAGCTACTTCTGAGAATAATTATGAGAAGAACAAGGAAAAAGATAAAAATGGAAATAGCAGATGAACAGTTTGGATTTGTTGAAGGAAAGGGAACACACAATGCCATTTATGCTTTACGAACACTAACAGAAAGAGCTTTAGAAGTACAGAAAGATCTATACTTATGTTTCATTGATTACACCAAGGCATTTGACAAGGTGAAACATAATGAAATTATTAAAATGCTTGAAGACATCAATATAGACGGCAAAGACCTGAGGATTGTAAAACATCTATACTGGCAGCAAGAAGCAGCAGTTCGAGTTGAAAATAGAACTGGAAAATATCAAAATATAAAACAAGGGGTGCGACAAGGATGTGTACTATCTCCAGACCTTTTTTCTCTGTATAGCGAGAATATTCTAAGAACAATCATCACAGAACTATGCATAAAAATTGGAGGATACAATATTAACAACCTTCGGTATGCTGACGACACAGTACTGATAGCTGAGAACCAACAAGGCCTGCAAAATCTCTTGGATAAAGTCGCCAAAGAAAGTGAACAGAAAGGCCTTACTTTGAACATCAAAAAGACAGAGACTATGGTTATATCTAAGAAACAGAATCCACCAGCATGCAGTATTAAATTAAACGGAACTATTCTAAAGCAGGTGCAGAAATTCAAATACCTTGGAGCAGTAATAACTTCAGATGGGAAATGCAGAACAGAAATTAGGAACAGAATAGGCCAAGCAAAGACTGCATTTCAGAGAATGATAAACATATTGACCAACACATCCTTATCAATGAATGTTAGAAAACGAGTCCTAAAATGCTATATTGAACCTATCTTGTTATATGGAAGTGAATCATGGACAATAGGCAAGTCTGCACAAAAATCATTGGAAGCAGCAGAAATGTGGTTTATTAGAAGAATGTTGCGAATCCCCTGGACAGCAAAAATAACTAATGAAGAATGTATGAGAAGAGCTGGAAAGACAAAAAACCTTGTCAAAAAGATAAGAGAGAGACAATGTACTTTCATAGGACATGCAATGAGAAGAGGGGGCATTGAAAATATTATAACAACAGGAAAAATAGAAGAAAGAAGATCAAGAGGAAGACCAATAGAAATGATACTGGACAGTCTGACAGGATGGTGTGAGAGGAGATCACCAACTGAGCTGATGGCCTGCATGAAGGATCGTGTACTCTGGAGAAGCATAATAGCCAACGCCAGTCGGCACGGCACATGATGATGATGATGATGATTGTTATAGTGATAAACCTTGCTACTCTTTGTACAGTGATTGTCGCACTGATAAAGTTTGTTACTCTGTGGACACTGATTGTCACACTGATAATTTTGCTAATCTGTGTATAGATATTTTCACACTGATAAAGTATGCTACTCTGTGTACAGTGATTGTCACACTGATAAAGTTGTTTCCTCTATGTATAGTGATTATCACATCAATAAAGTTTGCTACTTCATGTACAGTGATTGTCACACTGAAAAAGTTTGTTACTCTGTTTATAGTGATTGCCACATTGATAAAGTTTGCTACTCTGTGTACAGTGATTGTCATACTGATAAAGATCATTACACTGTTTATGGTGATTGTCACATTGATAAAGATTGCTACTTTATGTGTAGTGATTGTCACACCAATTAAAGTTTGTTAATCTGTTATAGTGATTATTACATTGATAAAGATTGCAACTCTGTGTATAGTTATTATTACACTGATAAAGTTTTCTACTCTTTGTACAGTGATTGTAACATTGGAAAAGATTTTACTCTGTTTGTAGTGATTGTGACATTGATAAAGTTTACTACTCTGTATACAGTGATTGTCATACTGATAAATTTTCTTACTCTGTATAGCAATTGTCACATTGAAAAAAATTGCTACTCTCTGTACAGTGATTGTCACATTAATAAAGTTTGTTACTCTGTGTATAGTGATTGTCACATTGACAAAGTTTATTACTCTCAGTACTGTGATTGTCACACTGATAAAGTTTGTTACTCTGTGTGTAGTGATTGTCACAATTATAAAATTTCCTACTCTGTGTATAGTGATTGTAATATTTTTAAAGTTTGTTAAACTGTGTATAGTGATTGTCACACAAATAAATATTGCTACTCTGTGTACAGTGATTGTCACACTGATAAATTTTATTACTCTTTGGACTGTGGTTGTCACATTGATAAAGTTTGTTACTCTGTGTATAGTGATTGTCTCATTGATGAAGTTTGCTACTCTGTGTACAGTGATTGTCACACTGATAAAGTTTGTTACTTTGTGTATAGTGATTGTCACATTCATAGAGTTTGCTACTCTTTGTATAGTGATTGTCACACTGATAACGATTATTATACTTTTTTGTGATTGTCACATTGATAAAGTTTGCTACTTTATGTATTATGATTGTCACACTGATAAAATTTGTTAATCTGTGTATAGTGATTGCCACACAGATAAAGTTTGCTACTGTTTGTACAGTAATTTTCACAATGACAAAATTTGTTACTTTGTGTATAATGATTGTCACATTGATAAATTTTCATAATCTGTGCACATTGATTGTCATACTGACAAAGTTTGTTACTCTATGTATAGTGATTGTTACAGTAATAAAGTTTGCTACTCTGTGTACATTGATTATCACACTGATAAAGTGTGTTACTCTGTGGACACTGATTGTCATATTGATAAAGTTTTTTAATATGTGTATAGTGATTGTCTCATTGAAAAAGGTTTGCTATTCTGTATACAATGAGTGTCACACTGATAAAGTCTGTTACTGTATGTATAGTGATTGTCACATTGATAAAGTTTGCTATTCTGTGCACAGTGATTGTCACACTGACAATGTTCGTTACACTTTGTATAGTGATTGTTACAATGGTAAAGTTTGCTACTCTGTGTATAGTGAATGTCATATGGATAAAGTTTGTTAACTTGTGTATAGTGATTGTCACATGAATAAAGATTGCTACTCTGTGTATAATAACTGTCACACTGATAAAGTTTTCAACTCTGTATATAGTGATTTTCACCCTGATAAAGTTTGCTACTCTGTGTGTAGTGATTGTTACAGTGATAAAGTTTGCTACTCTGTGTATAGTTATTGTCACATTGATAAGATTTCCTTCTCTGTGTACAGTGATTGTCACAATGATAAAGTTTGTTACTCTGTGTATAGTGATTGTCACATTGATGAAGTTTCCTAATCTGTGCACAGTGATTGTCATACTCATACAGTTTGTTAATCTATGTATAGTAAATGTTACAGTGATAAACTTTGCTACTAGGTGTACAGTGATTGTCACACTGATAAAGTTTGTTACTCTGTGGACACTGATTGTCACAATGCTAAAGTTTGCTTTATCTGTGTATAGTGATTGTCTCATTGAAAAAATTTGCTAGTCTGTGTACAGTGATTGACACACTTATAAAGTCTCTTACTCTGTGTATAGTGATTGTCACACTGATAAAGTTTGCTACTTTTTGTACAGTGATTGTCACACTGAAAAAATTTCTTCCTCTATGTAAAGTAATTGTGACATTTATAAAGTTTACTACTCTGTCTACAGTGATTTTCCCACTGATACATTTTCTTACTCTTTTTGTATAATGACTGTCACATTGAAAAAATTTGCTACGCTGTGTACAGTGATTTTCATAGTAATAAACTTTGTTCCTTATTGTATAGTGATTGTCAAATTGACAAAGTTTGTTACTCTCAGTACAGTGATTATCAAACTGATAAAGTTTGTTATTCTTTGTATAGTGATTGTCACACAAATAAAGATTGCTACTCTGTGTATAGTAATTGTCACACTGATAAAGTTTACTACTTTTTGGACAGTGATTGTCACATTGATAAAGTTTCTTACTCTGTGAATAGTTCTTGTCACATTGATAATTTTACTACTCTGTTACAGTGATTGTAACACTGATAAAGTTTGTTAAACTGTGTATAGTGATTGTTACACTAATAAAGTTTGTTACTCTGTATATAGTGATTCCTACACTGATAAAGTTTGCTACTCTGTGTACAGTGATTGTCACACTGATAAAGTTTGCTAATCTGTGTACAGTGACTATTAAACTGATAAACTTTGCTACTCTGTGTACAGTGATTGTCACACTGATAAAGTTTGTTACTCTATATACAGTGATTATCACATTGAAAAAGTTTGCTACTTCGTGTACAGTGATTGTCACATTGATAAATTTGTTACTCTGTGTATAGTGATTGTCACACTGATAAATTTGTTACTCTGTTTACAGTGCTTGTCACAATGATAAAGTTTGCTACTCTGTGTGTAATGATCGTAACACTGATAAAGGTTGTTACTCTGTGTACAGTGATTGTCACACTGATAAGCTTTGCTACTCTGTGCACAGTTATTGTCACACTGATAATGTTTGCTACTCTGTGTACAGTGATTGTCACAATGATAAAGTTTGCTACTCTGTGGACAGTGATTGTTACACTGTTAAAGTTTTTTACGGTGTTTATAATGATTGTCACACTGATAAAGTTTGTTACTCTGTGTACAGTAATTGTCACACTGATAAAGTTTGTTATAATGTGTACAGTGAATTTCACACTGATAAAGTTTGCTACTCTGTGTATAGTGATTGTCACAATGATGAAGTTAGTTACTCTTTGTACATGATTGTCAGAGTGATAAAGTTTGCTACTATGTGCACGTGATTGTCACAATGATAACGTATTTCTGCTTATTTTGCAATGACTCATTTTGATTGTTTAGTTTCTGCTCATCATTCTGTAACTGTCTTGTTAAGCGTTCTACTCATCATTCTGTAACTGTCTTGTTAAGCTTCCTTACTCATCTTTCTGTGACTGTCTTCTTAAGCTTTCTACTTTGTTCTGTAACTGTCTTGTTATCTTTCTTACTCATTGTTCTGTAATTGTCTTGTTAAGCTTTCTACTCATCATTCTGTAACTGTCTTGTAAAGCTTTCTTCTCATCATTCTGTAACTGTCTTGTTAAGCTTTCTTACTCATCATTCTGTAACTGTCTTGTAAAGCTTTCTTACTCATTGTTCTGTAACTATCTTGTTAAGCTTTCTACTCATCATTCTGTAACTGTCTTGTTAAGCTTTCTACTCATCATTCTGTAACTGTCTTGTTAAGCTTTCTACTCATCATTCTGTAACTGACTTGTTAAGCTTTCTTACTCATCATTCTGTAACTGTCTTGTAAAGCTTTCTTACTCATTGTTCTGTAACTATCTTGTTCGTCTGGCACAATTCATGCTGTAATTGTTATATAAAATGTTAGGTTTGTTCTGCATTGTGCAGAAACTACAACAATATTAAGTTATAAAATCAAGCTACTGTATGGTTATTGCCACTCTATTAATTTTGGTAGTCACTATATAGCAACCATTACATTATTAATATTACAGCATCTGTCAAACTATTCAGAAGGATTCATTATCATCATCATCATCAGGTGTAGTGCCGACTGGCGTTGGCTATTATGCTTCTCCAGAGTACACGATCCTTCATGCAGGCCATCAGCTCAGTTGGTGATCTCCTCTCACACCATCCTGTCATACTGTCAAGTATCATTTCTCCTGACCTTCCTCTTGTTCTTCTTACTTTCTATTTTTCCTGTTGTTATAATATTTTCAATGCCCCCTCTTCTCATTGAATGTCCTATGAAAGTACATTGTCTCTCTCTTTTTTTTTTTTTTTTGACAAGATTTTTTTGTCTCTCCAGCTCTTCTCATACATTCTTCATTAGTTATGTTTGCTGTCCAGGGAATTCGCAACATTCTTCTAATAAACCACATTTCTGCTGCTTCCAATGATTTATGTGCAGAACTGCCTATTGTCCATGATTCACTTCCATATAACAAGATAGGTTCAATATAGCATTTTAGGACTCGTTTTCTAACATTCCTTGTGTTGGATAAAATGTTTCTCATTTTCTGAAATGCAGTCTTTGCTTGGCCAATTCTGTTCCTAATTTCTGTTCTGCATTTCCCATCTGAAATTTAGATGGATTCTGTTTCTTAGATATAACCATTGTCTCTTTCTTTTTGATGTTCAAAGAAAGGCGTTTCTGTTCATTATTTTTTTTGGCTACTTTATCAGAGAGATTTTACAGGTCTTGTTGGTTCTCAGCTATCTGTACTGTGTCGTCAACATACCGAAGGTTGTTAATATTGTATCCTCCAATTTTTATGCCTGGTTATGTGATGATTGTTCTTAGAATATTCTCGCTGTACAGAGAAAAAAGGTCTGGAGATAGTACACATCCTTGTCGCATCCCTTTATTTTATATTTTGATATTTTCCAGTTCTATTTTCAACTCGAATTGCTGCTTCTTGGTGCCAGTGTAGATGCTTTACAATCCTCAGGTCTTTGCTGTCTATATTGATGTCTTCAAGCATTTTAATAATTTCATTATGTTTCACCTTGTAAAATGCCTTGGTGTAATCAATGAATAAGTAGAGATCTTTCTGTACTTTTAAAGTTCTTTCTGTTAGTGTTCATAAAACATAAATGGCATTGTGTGCTCCCTTTCCTTCAACAAATCCAAACTGTTCATCTGCTATTTCCATTTTTATCTTTTTCCTTGTTCTTCTAATATTGATTCTCAGAAGTAGCTTCGTTATGTGACGTGAGAGGCTGATAGCCCGGTGTTCATCACATTCCTTTGCACATGGTTTCTTTGGTAGTGCTATAAACGTGGATTTAAGCAGGTCACTGGGCATATAACCACTGTTGTAAATGTCATTCAGGAACTTGGTTATTATTTTTATTCCTGTCTCCTCTAGTGCCTCTATTTTTTCTATTGTTATATTATCAGTCACAGTCGCTTTTCCTTTCTTCATGTGTTTGATGGCATCTATGATTTCATCTTCAAGTATTGGTAGTCCATCACAGTTTTCAGTATCTGGTGTTAATTCTGGTCTTTCTCCTCCATATAGCTCACCGATGTACTCTGTCCACCTGTCCACAATGTCTTCTTTCCCTATTAACATTTTACCTTCTTTTGATTTCAGGCATCCTGTGGTATATTTTGTTTTCCTGCCTGTGAGTTCACTAATTCGTATGTGCATGTTTTTGCTGTTTTTATTATGGTAGTCCTCTATTTGTCTGCACTGTTCATTTAACCACACTTCCTTTGCTTCTCTCCATTTCCATCTTATTTCTTTATTTATCTTGCTAAATTTTTCTTGGTTATTTTTACTCCTCCTCCTCTTGTCCATCAGTCCTAAGATGTCGTCTGTCATCCAATTATTTTTAGGGGCTTCTTTTTTTGGTGGTATTATCTCCTTAACAGTTTGGTGGATAGAATCTCTTAACATTGCCCACTGTTCATCTATACTATTTATCTTTGCTATTGCATTGTATCTATTTGTTACAATAACTTTGTATTGTTCTCGCAGTTCTTGGTCATTTTAAAAGAGTTCTATATTCAGTTTGGTGTTTCTCACTTTTCTACCTGCTTTCTTTAGCTTTATTCTAATTTTTCCACAGAGTGGGTCATGGTCACTATTGCAGTTAGCTCCTGGCATGGTTTTTGTTGTCAGTAATGCATTGCGGAATCGTTTGTTGATTAATACGTAGTTTATCTGGTTAAAAGTATTTTTTTTCTGGGCTGCACCATGTTGCCAATCTTCGGGGATGTTATTTAAACCAGGTGTTTCCTACAACCATGCTATGTATTCTCCATGTCATTCCTCTCCCCAGTCCATAGTCACCAACGATGTCTGAAGTTCTTCCTTTACCAACTTTAGCATTAAAATCTCCCATCACTATAGTAACTTCATGTGACTTTGTATGTTTTAGGGCTGTCTCTATGTCATTATAAATAGCTGTACATCTTCTTCAGAACTTTCAGATGTTGAAGCGTACACTTGTATAATATTTATGTTTAGTGGCCGTCCTTTCAGTTGGGCTAGCAATTGTCCTTGCTGTTTGTTCGTCAAATATTATTCCTACTCCTCGTTCATGTTTCTCACTTCCTGAATATATTATTGTACATTTATCAGAGTTTATCTTCCCTGAACCCGTCAATCTAACTTCACTTATTCCTAATGTGTTGATCTTCATCCTTTCCATTTCCCTGTTTACATTTTCTAATTTTCCATCCTGGAATAAAGTTCTAACATTCCATGTTTCTATTTTGAGCTTGTTAGTTTTGCCACCAGTAGCTTGATGACAATCTGGCCTCACTTGTGGCTCATGAGTACGAGGCTGTCCCAGAGGAACATCCATTAACGTCGTTCATGACAAATCTATTACACTGAATACCCATAATTGTTCTTGGGAGCTACAACAGTGGTTTCCCATTGCCTTTCGTCGTCAGTTGGATTACCACAGCAAAATAACTTTTACTTTTACATTTGGTCACCAAAGTATAACATTTGTAACACTGTTATGTTTAACCACAATAGTACAGTAACTATCATACTTTTAAACTTAGTAATTATGATAAAGTAAATGCTAAGTTGTTAATTTTAGTAACTAGATCAGAGTTACTGTTAACGCTGATTGTTCATGTGATAAAATAATACATCTGAAGGCCTCAAGAAAATCAGATAACACGAGATAAAGAAAAATACTGACAGAGTTGCTAAACCTCGGACTGCTATTGAACGAGCAACCGGTCAAGAAAAAAAGAGAATGCTCTCCGAACCTACTAGATTACGGTGATCTTCTCAGTGAGTCTCAACGCTGAGCGAGTATTAACGCTTGGTTTTTAAAAGATGTTGTAAGGAAATCTATTTGAGTGGATACATTTTTACAGAAATGATGTTGGTTACAACCCCTAACAACTTAAGTTATGTAGATGACGCAGTCCTGATTGGTAAAAGTGAAGGGGAGCTACAGGCTCTTCTGGGCATCGTGGTTCGTGAAAGTAAAAATAAAGGTCTCAGCCTGAACAAAAAGAAGACTGAAGTGATGGTCATCTCAAAGAAAAGAATACCACCAAAATGTAGCATTACCATCGATGGCACAAATCTGAAACAAATTGATAGATTCAAGTACTCAGGAATGATAATAACAACTGATGGGAAATAAAGAAGCAGACGTGCTCAGGCCAAGTCAGCATTCCAGACAATGAGACACATCTTGTGCAACAGATCAGTATCAATGGAAACAATATTCCGAGTACTTAAATGTTACATTGAGCAAATTTTGTTTTATCGATGTGAAGCATGGTCTATGAATAAGAGAGTACAGTGAGAAATGGAGGCCATGGAAATGTAGTTCATAAGAGGGATGTTGAAGGTACCATGGGCAGCCAAGAAAACCAACGAAGAAGTCTTAAAAGAGGCCAGAGTTAAAAAGCAAATTATAGCAAAGATCAGAGGCAGACAAGCGAGATTTATAAGACAATCCTGGGAAGAGGAAAATTTGAACACACTGTGGCAACTGGAAAAATTGAAGGAGGAAGAAACAGAGGAAGACAGAGAGAGAAGTTACTGGATGGGCTGTCAGTGTGGCTAGGAAGAAAGTCACCGGCTGATGTCATAATCAAGTCTAAAGACAGGGAATTGTGGTAAAAACAATCGCCTAAGCTACGCGGCATAGCATTTGAATTTAAGTGATATTGGTTAGGTCACTGATAGTAGCAAAAATTAATCATTCTGAATGATATGCAACTTTTGATTAGTTAGACATTCACCATAGAACATTTTAATGATAACACAAATAACTGAAACGCCTTATTTTGTGATTTAAAATATAATTCTCTCAATCTGCAGGCAAGTTTAATATGGTCTCTTATTCCATTGCACGATTTTCATTACATTTTAGCTTCAACTATTCGTTTTCAGATTGATTGGGCCTCTCTTTTTCTTATGTGTCCATAATATGGTTGTTTGAACAATAGTATTATGACCTTCTGAAGAATATGACCGATAAGTTTCTAGAGCTATTTTACACTTATTACGTGAATATTTTCTTGTCATCTTTGAACATTCAAGTCTCTTATATTTATGACTTGTGGCCAGAAAATGTTTAGTACTTTATTATGCAGTCTCTGAGCTGTGAATTACTTGGTCATTTCTTTTACAGCATTTTCTGAATTTGTCTCCATTTAGAGGACGCTTTATCTGTAATAGTTTTAAGTGGAAAAATCTAAACTCAACCTCCGCTTGGCTGATCGAAATTATGATAGTTGTGTGAAGGATTTGTGCAGGAAATTCATGGATAGGAGGATGGATAGGAGGATGGATAGGAGCATGGATAGGAACATGTATGCGCATGATGATGGGAGGGGGTGTGTGTGTGTGTGTGAGTGTGTGTGTGTGTGTGTTGGGGGCAGTGAGGAACAAGGACGACATCGGAGAGTGATTTTCAAGTATTTTTCTTTAGATTTTGCTTTAAAGACAACATAAAAAACATATAACAGATAAAAGGGATGGCGACTGCAGTATAACTGGTTTAAATAAATAAACTAGTGCGATCCGCTCTTGTTCTGCAGATGTACGATCTCGGAGGATCCGAGAACAGCGCCTTATTTTCCAGACTGGCTGTCTCCACCCAGCTGGAATTAACAATGTCTTCAGCTTTCTGTAACTTCTTTATTTTTCCACTAGCCTTTTTAAAACTCTACTTTCTTTCTCTAGGCTACCCCTCCCTACCACTATCTTATTTTATTCTCTGCCATCATATTGGTCTTGTCCTATTCACCAGTTTCACATTTTCTCCCTGCAGGTGCTTATGTTCTTCATTCATTATCTCTCCGCGTCCCCTTTTCTCTCCCCTCTCTCCCTCCCCCCCCCCCCCCGACACCTCTAGCGGCTATCATGTTCCTATTGCCTTCCCCCCACCCCTTTCTCCCACTTGTTCTCCTCCTCTCTCTCCACCTCTTCTTTATGATTGGCTCTATCGGGCATCTTTTGTCTGGAGTCAGCGTGGTTTTTCCTTCTCCCTTCTACCACACACATTTCTCTTTCCCACTTGGAGGAAAACACTTCAGATAAGTTATATATGTTTGTATTTCGTTGTGTATGTATCCTCGAATAAGGCTCACGCCGAACTATCGGATGTTGTATGTTTTTCATTTATACATTCTCATACTTTCTATTCGTTTTTTTCTCACCTTACTCACTCCCTCCCTCACTTTGTAAAACTGCACCATACACCTCTGTCTCCCTTATTCATAAAAAAACATGGAAACAATAAACATGTAAATAAGAATGCAAAAGTACAAGAGATAGCAGAAGAGAGACTGTCTGATACTTAAAGCTACTGTTTCTAAATTCCGTTTTATCTATGGAAACTGTTGAAATCTAACTAAAATATAGTCAACGTTTAAAACATTATTGTTTTTCCAGAACCTAAGCTTGATCTGTTTCAGGAATACTTTGCTTATTCTGCTGCACATCTTTGGAATACTCTCCCATCAATGCATAAAAATATAACTTACTCTCCTTTCTACTGCTACAAACTTTCTCAGTATCTATTTCATGTCGTCGACATTTTTTGTTAGATATTCATCAATGTGAAACTGTGGGATTAACTTCTTATACATGTATGCAGTTATTTTCTGTAAATGGCCAAGAGTGAGGTGTAAATGTTCTTTTTCCAGTTTTATTATGTCAATGTCAACATATGTTTGTTATATACCTAGCATATCTGCACTGTCTGGCGTAGATTGCATTGTTTTGTGACAAAGGGCAGGATGTTATACCGACTTGCAAGAACAATTCTTTACCCTTTGCAAATAAAGATCAATCAGTCAGTCAGTCAAGCAATCAATCAGTCAATTAAACAATCGATTAGTCAATCACTCACCAGTCAGAGAGGAGCAGCATGTATTCAGATTTGAGAAACACAATGCAACTAAGGCAGGGAACAAAGGTCAAGGCAAAAGCGATAACTGTAGAAATGGGAGCGAGAGGTTTCGTAGCAACCTCAGATACGATCTATGTAAGCAAATGTGCATAAGAGGACAAGAACAAGGGCAATGGCATTGAATGGTCTCTCCGAAACAGCAAAAAAGGCCTCATGCTAGCTGTGGAGCATGTGGGGTACTTCTTCTGATGATCTGAAGGACATGTGTTGTTGTTCCGTTGTTTACAGTAGAGAGTTTCCTGCATACATAAGACAGGCGTTCAGAAAGTAATGCACCACATCGTTTTTTCTCAGAAGCTGTTTATTAAAAAAGCATGAAATTTATACACAATATACATGAATATGTCCTGTACACATCGCCATTATTCAACATAATCCCCATCAACTTGTACGACTTTACGCCAACGCGAAACAATTGCACGTATTACTACCCTGTACCAGATTTTCTCTCTATTATGCACCCATTTGTTCGCTGCATGAATCACTCCGTAGTCATCTTCAAATCTTGCCCTTAGAAGTGCATCTTTAAGTGGACCAAACAGATGGAAATCAGAGGGTGCCAAATCGGGACTATAGGGTGGGTTGGGCAGTACAGTCCTACCCAAGTTGGTGATTGCTTCCCGTGTTGCCAGACTTGTGTGAGGGCGTGCATTGTCGTGAAGGAGAAGCAGGTCTGCTGGATTCTTGTGCTGCTGAACTCTGCGAAAGCGCTGACTGAGTTTATTCAATGCCTTAATGTAAGCTTGCAAATTGATTGTCTCTCCTCTTGGCATAACATCCACAAGAATCACACATTCAATATCTCAAAAGACAGTGATCATGACATTTCCAGCTGAAGAAGTTGTCTTGAAATTCTATCACAATTCGCTAATTATGCCGCAAGTTGCTAACATGCTCCATTTCAACGGTTAGAGCAGTCATATTCTTTGGCCAGTTGCGGTGCAATAAGGTTCACACAATTAGCACATGCCATATTTAAAGTGTGCAAAATTTCATGCTTCTATTTTTATTATTAGCTGAAAAAAAACGATGTGGTGGATTACTTTCTGAACGCCCCTAATATAATGATTATTAAAGCAGAGACAGCCGCAGTAGAGAACTTGAGGATTTAGTGCGTTACTATGATGTCTCATCTGTCCATTAAAATGACTGACACTTTAGAAACTAACCCATCCATCTTGAGGGACTAAATGTCCTTCCACCTACCCTTTGACGTTACCGTCCAAACAGAGAGACCTGGGCCAATGCAGCGGTTTTTGTCTGTGATGTGTTAGAGACATTCCGCTCCTACCCTGAAACATAAGCTGCTGCATTTGACCAGGAGTACCTTTCGATTTCTTGATAGCTCGGCTTCTCGAACTCAGAATTAGTACATTTGTACTTAACTAGATCTGTGCCGCATTTTTCCACCGGAAGGCAGTGTTCTAGTGTAGCAGCTGGAGCTCTCAGTCAGACTCAAATGGAAAGACTTGAAAGGATACAGAATGAAGCAATGCGAAATATATTTGTATGCACAAAAGACACGCCATGCAGGTCGCTGTGGTATCGTCTTGATTTTCCAACCATGACGGACAGAGCAAGAGTTTCCCAGGCACGTGCATACCTCCGAGTCACTGCACTGAGGTTATGAGTAAAAAAAAGGCTCTATATTAAAAATAGGAAAATCATAGATGGGGTAAGCAGAGTACATTTCTCGACAGCTCTGTCAGCTTGAAGACATAGAACCTGGTGAAGAACGGGTTTTGATGCGGGCAGACTGCTGTACTTTCTACTCAGTATGTGTCACATTGTATAGGGAATGCAGACAGGAAAACCCATTAGTTGTGGAGACAGAGGTTTAGACTTATATTGGCGAGAACTCTTCTCGGTGTGATTTGGTCGTCTACACCGATGAGCCCATTCTCAGACACGGAAAAAGTGCTTGGGCTTTTACAGTGCAGGTTGGAGGGGGAACGGTGATGGAAGACAGCGGCGATTTTGCTTTGACCACAAGTAGCCTGACTATGCAGGTCATGGCAGTAACCAAGGCAATGACATGGCTGGAGACACTGACCTTCACCCAGGCCTGTATTCTCAGCTACTCAGTAAATATGCTCTAGAGGACTGAGTCGGGTTGGGTTTGAGAGCACTGGCTGGAGTCACTGAGAAGATCACAGTTGACAAAAGTATGTTTCATTTTTGTGCCAGGTCATGCAGACCTGAAAGGTAATAAACGAGAGGACAGACTTGCTGGCATGGCTACAGTGGAGGGTAGACAGACTTGCTGGCATGGCAACGGTGGAAGGTAGACAGGCAATAAAACGAACTGATATCCTGAACGCACTCAGAGAATCATAGACAATAGGCAAGTCTGCACAAAAATCACTGGAAGCAGCAGAAATATGGTTTATTAGAATATTGCGAATCCTCTGGACAGCAAAAATAACTAATGAAGAATGTATGAGAAGAGCTGGAAAGACAAAAAACCTTGTCAAAAAGATAAGAGAGAGACAATGTACTTTCATAGGACATACAATGAGAAGAGGGGGCATAGAAAATATTATAACAACAGGAAAAATAGAAGGAAGAAGATCAAGAGGAAGACCAAGAGAAATGATACTGGACAGTCTGACGGGATGGTGTGAGAGGAGATCACCAACTGAACTGATGGCCTACATGAAGGATCGTGTACTCTGGAGAAGCATAATAGCCAACGCCAATCAGCACGGCACCTGATGATGATGATGATGATGACTCAGAGGAGCTGGTCGAACAACCGATTCAAGCAGCAGTTCTGAATCTGCAGCCTTGCACAGATTGCTGGAACATAACGTCACACGTGGAGTGGCCAGACAAGAGCTCTCCAGTGGAAAACAAAGAAGACTGGCTAATCAACACAGAACTTGTAACGTCAGTCGCCAAACACTGGGTGGAAATATTGAAGATAGGATCGGAGCACTTATGGACTAATCATCCGATGTGCAATGAGGATGATCCATCGACTAACTAAAGTGTGAAGTTAGTGGATATCTCTCTCTCTCTCTCTCTCTCTCTCTCTCTCTCTCTCTCTCTCTCTCTGAACCTTAAGTGCCCAGGGCACATGGGGCTTCCGCAAGGGTTTTCCACAAATGGCTGTCCTTCGCCTTTTTTTTGCTCTTCCCCAGGTGAGCCTTCTATTGCTCAACATCCTTTCTGTTGTTCTTCTCCATGTCTCTTTTGGTCTACCCTTACTTCTGTTCCCCTGTGGTGTCCATCTTAGTGCTATTTTTGGTAGTGAGTTGTCAGTCATTCGGAGCACATGTCCCAACCATCGCCAGCGTCTTTCCTCAATAATTGTTGTCAGTGGTTTCATCTGCATTTCTGCTAATAAGAAGTTAGTGAATATAGGCTCGCTGAACTCTTTTGCTTTATATCATAATTAATATAAAAAGTAATTAGACAGTTTTCAAACTTTGTAAATATTTACCTCGCATCAACTGAATCTAATGGATTTCAACAGAAATTTAATATTCACGTGAGTAAATATATTCCAGAATTTAAATGAGGATTTTAGTATTAGATATGAGTAAAAGGTTAAAGAAATTTCCTAGTAACAAGGATCATAAAGGAATTATACTGGAGAGTCAGTGTTCATACAGGCCCGTGCTAATAACAGAAAATATTAATGCGTTCATGTGTTTATATTTTTATTAATTTTTATAACAAAATTTTCATGTAAATATTTGTTCATGTCTTCCACCTGTCAAATATATGAAGTTTATCATATGTGGCTCTTATCCTAAGCAAGTTTGGCCACCCACGTTTTATGTTCTGTCAACAGAAGGGGCGTCATTGACACATGTAATGTGACGGGTCTGTGGCGTGACAATGACGAGGATGTAGAGACTGGATGTACCACCTTCAAAGATCTGGCCTACAGAGTTCAGGATGTGGTTGAAGAGGACTTTTGTGT
Organism: Achatina immaculata; assembly: GCA_009760885.1. Lineage (NCBI taxonomy): Eukaryota > Metazoa > Mollusca > Gastropoda > Stylommatophora > Achatinidae > Lissachatina > Lissachatina immaculata. The sequence continues at coordinate 16,012,767 of CM019697.1, read as the reverse complement.
ATTCGGGCAGTATTACAAGAATATTTTCTGTGCTATTTGTAACAAGGTAATACATGAAATTTACACACACACACACACACACACACACACACACACACACACACACACACACACACACACACACACACACACACACACACACAGACAGACAGACAGACAGACAGACAGAGATATATATATATATATATATATATATATATATATACTACAGAGTTGTAGTCAGTCCTATTCCAAGTAGAATACTTTTATATCTGTTCTCATTTCTATGGGATATACTGTCTTATCTACATGCACCGACATCCATGTATCACAGTTCATTTTACCCAGCCCTGCAGACAAGTGTTCTCTATTTAGTGAAGAAGTTTCTACACCATAAGTATATCAGATATCAGTTTCTACACCATAAGTATATCAGATATCAGTTTCTACAACATAAGTATATCACATATCAGTTTCTACAATTGATTCATCTGCCTAAAACGTTTTGGAAAGTGATGTAATACAGTGGATAGTGAAATGTCTTGTCTGTGATCAGTGATTTGCCGAATAATATTATTCTTAGCCATAAAGTACTACAATAAAATCAGTTGTGTTAGGTTAAAAAATGCAGTATTGCGAGAATATTTTCATCTTTCTTGTGTCACGGAATTACTACAAGTACGTATATACCAAGTATTACATATACCAGTTGTTTGTAGGACTTTTTGTCATTTTCAAGCAAGTATTTACACAAATATATTCTGCTTTATACAAGACTAGAGTTTAAAAAAGGGTAGTACATTCGTTACAACGTTACAAAAGACATCGATATAACTATATCAAATGAAATATTACTTGACTATTGTTATTATTATTCTTATATTCTGAGCCTGATCATAAGTGCGACAGTCTCTTCCCGCGATGGAGCATTTCAAAGCAGTGCACGTAGAACTATTATAACAGTTCAAGTAAAACTATTATAGCAGTGCACGTAGAATTATTATAACAGTGCACGTATAACTAATATAACGGTGCACCTAAAACTATTATAACTGTGCACTTAGAACTATGATTCAGTGCACTTAGAATTATTATAACGGTGCACGATAACAGTACACGTATAATTATAACAATGCTAAAACTATTATAACTGTGCTCATTGAACTATTATAAAGTGCTCGTAGAAACTCTATAACATTTGTGATAACCTTGGTGAATGAAAGCAACTGCGGATGGTGGCATAACCCAAGACCTTCAGTCAGAAAAAAGTGCTTTGACTTAGAACTGGTTATTATCAGTACATGATGTGTTTTCCATGTTTAATGTCCTACATCTCTGATATATATATATATATTAAGGAATTTCCTCGTCAGCTAGAAGGTGGAAATCACTGGTATGTGATAGCGGACCTACCAGGAAGAAGAGAATACCCGAGTGCCACCAAGAACAGACTGATGCGACCGGACATTGTAGGGTCATTCATTCATTCATTTGCATGTCCCTTGCGGAACTTTGCCTTCCAAACGGCACTCCTGTAAGCCTCTCGGTTGTGAGCAAGATGGCCTGCTGCTGATGCATCCATTTGCAGATCGTCAACGATGTCCTGCAGCCACCTTCGTCTTGGTCTTCCTCTTTTTCTTTTTCCCATTACGTATCCTTAAAATATGGTCTTCTCTAAATTATCATGACGTTTAATGTGTCCAAAATATTTAAGTTTTCTCTCTTTAATCATCTTTACTAGCCAGCCTTCTTCAATATTAAGCTCTTGTAGTATAGATATACTTGTTCTTTTTTGTGACCACGATATTTGGAGAACTCTTCTGTAGCATTTACATTCAAAGGCATTTATGTGTTTCTCAGCTGTTTTGTTAAGTGTCCAGGTCTCACAGGCATATGTTGCGACGGTAAAGATGCATGCCCTTAAAAATCTTATTTTTGTAGTTCTGTCTGCTCCTCTCCACAGATTCTTTATAAATTTTACTTTCTGAAGAGCAATAGATGTCCTCCTTTTAATTTCTCTCATTGTATCTCCATTATTAGTTAGTAGTGATCCAAGATATTCAAAACTCTCCACTTCTTCCAATTTTTCCTCATTGATATATATTTCAGCTGCCTTGTTTGTTTTGTCAGTTCTCATCAATTTAGTTTTCTTTGCATTAAGATAGAGGTTCTGCTCTTCGCTGTTCTTACGGACTGACATAATTAGTTTTTCCATTCCTTTTTGTGTTGTGGACAGTAATACTGTGTCATCAGCATATCTAATCTCTGATATTTCATAACCTCCAAATGTTATGGCATTGTAATATTCTTTGTCTACATCTTCTCTAATATTCCTCAGTATATGTTCAGTATACAAGTTAAATAAATAGGGTGACAATATGCACCCCTGACGGACCCCTTGTTTTATGTCAAACCAAGTTGTTGTTTCACCATTTATTCTTACTGCTGCTTGTTGGTCTAGATACAGCAGTGATGTTAATTGTATCAAATGTTTTGGAAATCCCATTTTTTCCATTATTTCCCAAAGTCTCTGGTGTTGTACACAATCAAATGCCTTTGAGTAGTCTATAAAGGATAAATATAGATTCACATTAAACTCTCTGCATTTCTCTATTATTAATCTTAGATTGAATATATGATCTCTTGATCCTCTTCCTTGCCTGAAACCAGCTTGGACTATATTGACTTCTTCTATTTTCTGTCGAAGTCTACCCATTATGATTTTTAGCAGAATTTTACTAGCATGACTTATCAGGTCAACAGTTCTATAGTTTGTGCATAATTTCAGGTTACCTTTTTTTGGCAGTGGAATGAATACAGTTCTTTTCCATTCTTTTGGCCAGATACTTGAATGCCATATCTTTTTGCACAGTGCATGATAGATTGTTGCACACTCCTTTCCTCCTGCTTTAATAAATTCAGCTGTTATCTCATCACATCCTGGTTATTTACCATTTTTCAGATTCTTTATTGCCCATAAAACTTCTTCTATTGTCGGTTCAGGTTCTTTCTCCTCCAATAATAATTCACACTGTTGATTTCTGTTTCCACAGTCGGTTGTTTCATACATTCCTTTTCAATATTCCTTCCATCTTTCTAGAATTTCCTCCGTCTCTGTCAAGGTATTCCCCATCTCATCCCAAATTACATTTAGCTTAGGTGTGACATTTCTCGTCAATGTCTTCATTTCTTTAAACATTTCACTATCTCTTCCACACTTCTGATGTTCTTCTATTCTTTCACAACAATCTTGTATGTATTGTTTTTTTGTCTTTTCTTATGTTTCTTCGTACTTCTTTTGTTAAAGTTTTATATTTCTCTTTGTTGTTGTTTGTCACTTTCCATTGCGTATTCATTTCTCTACGTTGTTTTTATCAGTTCTATTGTGCCGGTGTAATGCATCCATTCTTTTGTGTTTTCTTTACTGGAACCATGTCTTTAGCTGTTGTTATTAAGATATCTTTGGCCTGCGTAGCCAATTCATCTGGTGTCATCTCCTCCTGTACAGCCATCAGGATTTCGAAACGGTTCTTCACTTCTATACCGTATTGTTCTGGTATATTTGTAAGATCAGAGCGGAGTGGTCTTGATCCCGTAACTATCTTTTTTATCTTTATCTTCATGTCTGCTATTAATAACTCATGGTCCATGTCACAGTCAGCACCTGGTAAAGTTTTTGCTGATGTTATACTTGACCTCCACCTTCTTTGCACTAAAATGTAATCCATTTGATTCCTGGTTTTACCATCATGTGATGTCCATGTGTAAAGTCTTCTTGGATGTTGTTTAAAAAGTGTGTTAGCTATCATTAGCTCATTTTCCATGCAAAACGCCATTAGATTGTCACCTGCCTCATTTCTATGTCCTATGCTAAATTTCCCTACAACATGTCCTTCATCTTCTGCTCTTTCTGTACGAATTTTTGCATTAAAATCACCCATTATTAATGCAATATCATTTGCAGTGTATTATAAAAGTTTTCTACTTCCTCGTCTTCTGCTGCTGATGTAGTTACATATATCTGGATGATTGTTACATTTCTAGGAATGCCCTTAAGTCTGATTGTTAGGATTCTATTACTCTCTGGATTCTAGCCTAGTAATGCTTTTGATGTTGATTTGTCCAAGTAAAAACCACTCCATTCTTTCCTGCTACTTCTCCATCAGAGTATATAAAGATATTATCATTAACGCTCTTAAAGTTTCCTGATACTTTCCATCGATGTTCGCAGATTCCCAAAATGTGTATCCCCGTTCTTTTCATCTCGTCACTTATTACTTGATATTTTCCCTCTTACATACTTCTTACATTCCATGTTCCTACTCTTATTTTTCTTTTTAGTTTGATGCAGGGGTTTTCCTTGGTAACACCGTCAGGATTTTGTCCGTCATCACAATTACTAATACTGACCTCTGTCTCACACTCTTCCCCAGTGTTAAAATTAGATCTATCTGGCCTGAGGGACTCACCACCAGATCTTTTTCCTATTTGACTTTCCATGTTGCTGCTTTGATTTCTTGGTATATTTCCAGAAGATAGTTTACCATTGTTTTCCTTCCGGGCAGTGAATGTACTAGTCAGTGATCGTAGCCATTGTCCCTACATTGAGATCATCTGCCTATCATCATAGAATGGTGACCATAACCAACATTATCTGTCAGCTGCTCTCCCATTCCATCCACCACCTGCTCCCATGGCTTCACGTCACCCTGAACGGGGGGCTATACGGGTACTCCACCTTGCCCAAGGGTGTCCGTATACTGACGGAGGTAAGGATGCGTCTTACTTCTCCTTTGATATGGATACCTCTACCCCGCTAAACAGCATTGTAGTGTACTCCATAGAAAAACAGGAATTAATAATGATTGAGCTTACGGTTCGGTACGAAACAAGAACAGAGAAGCAACATCTATTCAAATGTGAGAAGAACAATGATCTGGTCAAGGAAATGAGGCAACGGGCAGAAGTCAGGGCAAAAGTGATAGCTGTAGAAGTGGGAGCGAAATGATTCGTAGCAACATCAGCATACGACCTGTGTAAGCAACTGGGCATAAAGGGACAAGCAGGAGCAAGGACATTGAAAAGCCTTTCAGAAACAGCAGAAAAAGCCTCATTCTGGGCGTGGAGCATGCGAAACAAGCATTGAGTACTTAAATAATTTCGTTTGTCACAACCAATACCAGTCCTCCGTGGCTGGATCGCTAAAGACGAACTACAAAGTTCAGTGCTAAATGGAAGAACATGGGTTAAATAAAAAAAAGCAACAACCCAGAAGACCTCTGGGAGTCATGACCCAGTGGGGCCCACTCCCTTAGAGTGCCAGAAGTTTAATAGGGCCGAAACACTTGTCTGAGGGGGGGGGGGGGATATTCCTCTGATGATCTGAAGGAGTTGTGTTGTTCCGTTCTCTGCATTAGAGAGTTCCCTGCATACGTGCGGCATATACTCTTTGACTGATGTAAAATTTGATTGTCTTTCTAGTAACCAAACTAACAGGTAATCTGAGGTGTCATCTGTCATAAGTAAATCAAACTTCCTGCTTGAGAAGCTTTGATGCTGAGTAGGCGAACTTCACATACGCACAGCAGGTGTTATCTAGGGCAGCGGTTCCAAAATCTCACGTCGTGGCCCAAAACAGTAAAACTGGGTGTACTATGACATTTATGCCTGACAGGGCACCATGTAACTGACTTACATTACGAAATAGTTCCACTACGCCATGGCTAAATACTGATTTCTGGCCGAATCGTACTATACTTCAACTGAATGACACACACAAGAAATCAGTTACACAACGTTCTGAATACTACTCACTTGGAGACCTATCAACCCGGGATTTAGGTGAATAACACTGAATCAGCCATTGAAGGCAACCCAATATTGAACAGATACATGGCGCACACACGATGATGATGGTTTCCAATGGATCATGTTGGTGAAATACATAATGTGATATTACAAACTGTAGGGTACGACATAAACAACAGATCCAGACGGCTTACATCTCAAGCGCTGGTAGCTACCACAGAAGATGAAATAAATGGTACGATTTCACTACACAAGAACTCAAACATCATCCTACACTAACACTAACGAGAGCTAGTTCTACAGTTGCATAACTAGACAAACATGTCAGAGCGCTACGAAAACCAAGCTTTAACTGTCTAAAATTTAATCACTAACAGCCAACATCCACACTGGATAGAACCTTCTAGAAATTTCTGACTTGAACACACATCCCACAACTGAATTGTCAATAACATTTGTATTCATCGGGAGGTAGAGCTAATTCCATTTCTGTAAAACATCTGTACGACATCACCCAGCATGCTTCGAAACCAGTCCCAAATCATTTCAATGGTCCCAACCATAGAGGCAAATCTAATTTTCTGGTAACAGCCATCAAACAATGTCACGCAGATGACACAAGCTGCTTGGCGCTTGAGAAACGCTGCATTCAAAATTATGGGACGCTGGAGCTACATGGGTTAAACTAGCTGTTTAACTACACTTAACATTCTCTTGAATCATTATTTGTACCTCTCCACTAAGCTCCACCCCTTCTTACTTGTCAAACAACCTCACAGCATCACTTTGCAACCTTTCTTACCTAATCATCTATTTGAACTTCTCCTGGCTAGGTCAACATTGTATCACTCTCTCTCCACTCCCTGGTTCCCCATCCACCACCCCCAGTTACAACCCACCGACCACATGTCACAGGTCTCCATTTAAACAGTTTCCACGTTCTACTAAATCCATTCCTGACACACACCGCCGGACAAGTCACACCTTACAATTTACGGCTAAATACTCTATTTAATTTTCTTTTTTTTTAAATAGTATTCATATGGATCTATACTTTATCTTCTCTCTCTATTTCTGGGTCCTGTATGTTTTTGTACGATTAAGGCTCACGCCGAAACGTCACAACTTTGTAGTTGTTAAGTAATAAAGCTGTTCCTACATTTTTCCTAGTTTATACATCTGGTATCACAGCTTTACTGCATTTCTTCGTGTATAGTTATATACTTATACACTAATTATTGTGTGTTACTCAACTTGTTTTAGAATTCTACCCTAAACCAGAAATGGTACGAGATCTGTGAACAAAGAAAAAGATTTTATTCACCGTTTCTTTTAAAAGTGAGACCAGACAAAATGATTTAACGAGTATTAGCGAGTGTGGTTGCTTTTATTTTAATATTTATATTTAAAACATAAATAACCAGTAAAATCCAGTAATAAAGAAAATGTGTATTATTATTTCTTTTATTTATTTAATTAAAAATAAAAACTTTTAACTTCTTGAAAACTGTTATCAAATCTCCTTCGATCATGATGTGACAATATTTGTTATAGTAGAAGAGAAGTAACTCATGTAAAGGTTTGAGAGAAACGGAACTAGCTTTATCTCCCGATGAATACAAATGTTATTGACAATTCAGTTGTGGGATGTGTATTCAAGTCAGAAATTTCTAGAAGATTCTATCCAGTGTTGATGATGGCTGTTAGTGATTAAATTTTAGACAGTTAAAGCTTGGTTTTCGTAGCGCTCTGACATGTTTGTCTAGTTATGCAACTGTAGAACTAGCTCTCGTTAGTGTTAGTGTAGGATGATGTTTGAGTTCTTGTGTAGTGAAATCGTACCATTTATTTCATCTTCTGTGGTAGCTACCAGCGCTTGAGATGTAAGCCGTCTGGATCTGTTGTTTATGTCGTACCCTACAGTTTGTAATATCACATTATGTATTTCACCAACATGATCCATTGGAAACCATCATCATCGTGTGTGCGCCATGTATCTGTTCAATATTGGGTTGCCTTCAATGGCTGATTCAGTGTTATTCACCTAAATCCCGGGTTGATAGGTCTCCAAGTGAGTAGTAATCAGAACGTTGTGTAACTGATTTCTTGTGTGTGTCATTCAGTTGAAGTATAGTACGATTCGGCCAGAAATCAGTATTTAGCCATGGCGTAGTGGAACTATTTCGTAATGTAAGTCAGTTACATGGTGCCCTGTCAGGCATAAATGTCATAGTACACCCAGTTTTACTGTTTTGGGCCACGACGTGAGATTTTGGAACCGCTGCCCTAGATAACACCTGCTGTGCGTATGTGATTAAAGCTCACACCGAAACGTCACAACTTTGTAGTCGTTAAGTAATAAAGGTGTTCCTACATTTTCCTAGTTTACACATTCTAAAAAGATTGATAACCGCTGATCTATGTGTACTTCTCTGATGTCCTGGGTGTGGTTGTTTGGCAATCTACAAAATAGAATTTCCTGTCCCTGTAACTATAAAATGTAATAAGAATGTTCTATGCTTTCTTTACGATTAGGGCCACAAGTACATACTTTGATAAAATGTTCTCTTTGTAAATGTTCTTCAGAAAAATTATCCAGAATATAAAAAGTGTGTCACAGGTAAGGCATGTGATCTGGAAGGGGAAATGATGCAGCGTTCTAGAGACTGCGCAAGAAATGAGTGGCTTGCTCCTGACGTGAGTATGTGTTTACATTCTGAATACTGTGAAAAGAGATTCCATATTTGTATTTCTGTTACTATTTCTATTTCCACGGAACTGAGTTGTTTACAAAAACCAACAAAAAGTTCTCTGCGTGTTTTTTCAAGAGATAGGTATATGCTGTCATCAAGGTCACGTGATCAAGATCAGGTCCTTATCATATCCTAGATTGTAGAGCCTAAAATATTTGTGTGGACCAGGCTTACTGGTTGGTGCGAGAACAGCCTGACTATGGAAGTAAGAGTCGAGCTGTTTGCCATGAATGATGGAACCTCTAAAGAAGTGTGCTTCCTAATTTCAGCCATGAAAAGAAGCTTGGTCCCAATTTCCTCATCATTTTTTAAGCACTTCATTCAAATTTTGTAAAAAAAAAATGTCTGCTAGAAGCTTCAAGTTCACACCATCACCGAAATTTATCAACCAAACTTTAAACAAATTTACTTTGACTGCATTTATACAGAAAGAAAACACAAAAGGGGGGATGATAACAAATATTATTTTACTATTTAAAACACGACTCACGCTGATACAAGAAAAGATGATCGTATAGAAACATGGGATGTTGACATGGTTCAGTTCTCATTAATAAACTGAATCCAGGCATGCTTGAAAGATTGTGTTACTTACAACTGGAAATACGAAAGCACATCATACAGAACTTTCACTTTCGTCATATACTTCATTAAAGCTTTCACATCCAAAATTCTTTGACCGCGACACTTATACGACGGAAGTTCAGAAAGTAATGTACCACATCGTTTATTTCAGCTTCTTCTTCTTCGTTCACTTCTACCACCAAAACCGCCCCGTGATCCTCCTGAATTTACTCCTGTGGTCCTCGTTAGGTCCAGTGGTCCCCTTGTGGTCCCCGAAAGGATCACACAAGATCCACGAGAGGACCACAAGAGGTTCAGAGTATCGCAGGGGTTGAGCCCGTATTCTTGGTGGGTCTCAGAAGCAAGATTGCATGACACCGTGATTTTCGTTGCACTAGTCAAATCTAGAGTTGGACTTTCTCACCGGAAAACCTCGACGTGTTTTTGGATATCAGTATATCCCCGTTGGGTGAGAGGTGGTTGCCCATCCGGCCTATAGATAGACTTTCTCATCGGAAAACTTTGACATGTTTTGAGATACCCATGTATCCCCGCCGGGTGAGTGGTGGTTGACTATCTAGACTGCCCTGGTCCAGTGTCTCCGACTTCAGTATTTTGTGGTTGTGGCCGCTCCCCTTCCTAGTTGTGACCAGGACGGAGCTTTTGTCCTTGAGGACGAATACTCACGACTAGTAGGTTTCACCCCTGGGTTGTGCCGGTTTAGTCATATTATCCCAGTATGTTTAAGACGCGAATGACCTCTAGAGCGGAGGTACCATGACATGAGTAGCCATCAATTTCACCCCTGGTTTAAGCCGGTTTAGGCATATTTCACCAGTATGGGTGTATATCGGACGTGGCCGACCTCTAGAGCAGAGGTGCCGTGGTATGAGTAGCTTTCGCCGTGAGATTACTGGACATACAGACTAAGTTTCATTTTATCATTTCCATCACCTTTTCACATCAGCGCCGCAAGTGAACCTTAATTTCTTTTTCGCATTTTCTTCATTGGCCGGGTGGAGTTTCACTCCACGCGCGGCATTCGAAGAATCTCGCCAGTAGTTCCTTAACCTCTGTGTTAAGCCGATTCAGGCATTTCTCCAGATATGATAGGACATGGTTGACCTTTAGACCAGAGGTGCCGTGATTTGACTTTTGCTTCGCTTAATCCTTTCTTTCACCTTTTCCACAGTGATGCTGCATGGCAACCCCATTCGCACCTTTCTTCACTGGCCGGGAAGAGACCCACTCCATTCACGGCAGCTGAAGAATCTCGCCAGCAGCGTTAGATGAGCTACCAAACATGACTCCCATCTACATGAAGCGTCTGGTTTTCAAGCGCCAGATATTCGTCTTCGCCCTTTCTCGTGTCAGTTTAAACAGTTCTGCCACGAGACGGCCAGGAGCTGGACTTGACTGTCAGAGCCTATTGAGACTCACGCCATTGGAGTGGAGTACGTATCCACTACCCTCCCCCTCCCTCCGGCTATAACAGTCCTTATAAACATTTTTTCAGCTAACAATTTAAATATAGCATGTGCCTATTGTGTGAACCTTATTGCACCGCAACTGGCCAAAGAATATGGCTCCTCTAACCGGTGAAATGGAGCGTGTTAGCAACTTGCGGCATAAGCAGCGAATTGTGATAAAATTTCTCGTTGCAGAGAAGGAAACTGCTGTGAACATTCACAAGCGTCTCTGTGATGTGTATTGAAGTTTTGCAGTCGACAGGAGCACAGTCAGTCGCTGGATTCAGAGAATCAAAGAATCAATAAGTGGAGAAAAAGAGTTGCATGATCGGCCGCGCTGTGGACGTCCTGTCACAGCCACCAAGGTAGAAATGTTTAAATGCGCTGACGGCATTGTTCTTACTCATAGGCTAATCACTAGTCAACAATTGACCTTAAAGCTGTCAGTCACCAATAGTAATGAAAATGCAGTTATAAAAGATCTCGGATTTTCTAAGGTTTACGCAAGATGGGTTCTTCAAAATCTCACAAATGACCATCGATTGAACGAAAAGCAATTTCTTCTGAATTGTTGGAGCGTTTCAATGCTGAGGGAAAGAACATTTTGGCTAAGATCGTAACAGGTGATGAAACCTGAGCATATCATTTTGAACTTGTGACAAAAAAGACAATAAATGGAGTGGCATCATCCGCAATTACCACGAAGAAAGAAATTCAAGACAACTCCTTCAGCTGGAAATGTCATGATCACTGTCTTTTGAGACATTGAAGGTGTGATTCTTGTGGATGTTATGCCAAGAGGAGAGACAATCAATTTGCAAGCTTACATTAAGGCATTGAATAAACTCAGTCAGCGCTTTCGCAGAGTTCAGCGGCACAAGAATCCAGCAGACCTGCATCTCCTTCACGACAATGCGCGCCCTCATACAAGTCTGGCAACACGGGAAGCAATCACCAACTTGGATAGGACTGTACTAGCCCACCTACCCTATAGTCCCGATTTGGCACCCTCTGATTTCCATCTGTTTGGTCCACTTAAAGATGCACTCCTAAGGGTAAGATTTGAAGATGACTACGGAGTGATTCGTGCAGCGAACAAATGGGTACATAATAGAGAGAAAATCTGGTACAGGGTAGTAATACGTGCAATTGTTTCGCGCTGGCGTAAAGTCGTACAAGTTGATGGGGATTATGTTAAATAATGGCGATGTGTACAGGACATATTCATGTATATTGTGTATAAATTTCATGCTTTTTTAATAAACAGCTCCTGAGGAAAAACAGTGTGGTCCATTACTTTCTGAACGCCCTTCGTGCGTCAACGGTTTTATTTTTCTGAAACAGTCGCCATAGATCACATATATCATAGATAGAGATCTATCATTCCACCGTAGAACAGACGAAAGTGTATTTAAAAAGATAATATATGGTGTCCATTAGTAGAATCAAAGTTCAGTTAGTGTAACAACCCGTAGAAAAGACAAGTTAATCACGATTACAAATTATTGATTGTACGTCCTTCTACTCTCTGAGAACTTTCCTATCTTTGTGGATAGGTATGCTGCTATCTGGAACCATGCAAAAATCATGATAATTTTTTTGTAGAAGTTGGAATTAACATGTCATTCAGTATTCAGTAAAATTACAATGAAAAAAAAGGTTTCAATATTGCAAGAATAGCCAGAATATATCACGGAGAAAGAAAGCACGCAAATGTGATAATAAAAATGGCGTCCATTGACAAACTAATGCGATGTTACCGCCACAAACTATTGGACGAAGACGGCATTTCTGAATTATACTGCAAAAAAGCTAGCTATCAGAGAAACACAATGAAGTGAAGTATAATAACGCGTGGAGTGTTTGATTAAGCATAAAACATGTTTGGAAGTAACCCGCTATCAGAGAGAAATTTAATACAAAATTGAAAAGACAAAACTGGCTTGCTAAGAAATAATTTAAGTAAGGATTTGGAAAGATTAAATAAAATAACCTTCATTGATTCACAATAACGAATATTTATAATCTTATTTTCTGTTAAAGGAATTAATCTTGAAACCATCATATTGATTTTCAGAGCTTCTGTGTGCATCTGCACTGCTCACCTGGTAAAGTTCTAACTGACAGGATCTGTATTACAGATCCGAGTAAGACATCTCGTCTGGGTTATCGTGTACAGCTGTGGTTTGTTCCACAATCAGACAAAGTTAGAATATTCAACATCAAGGCAGATTTACAGCCTTTGATGATGATAACAGAAAGCTTCTATATGAAGGTCAGAATGTATGTAGAACACATTTAGTGTTATAGATTTAGCTGGTACAGATTTGTATCAAAAGGTTGTAATAAAAAGAACAATAGATGATGAACAACACTGAACAGCAGAAACGCATCTGACACGCTGACTAGAGCACACTGAGACAGATTTGCTTTTACTTAAGGAGAGAAGAGAAAAATAGACTGTGAAGTTCCTGAATAGCTCACATAAAAGACTTCGGTGAGATAAGAACAAAAGGTTAAGAACAACGGTCTTCTGAAAGAAAATGATTGGTTCCTGAGCACTGAAAGGACAACAAATGGTTCTGAGCATGGAGTGTAGAAAAAATATTTTGGAACTTCTTTTTCCATCATCATTACTTTTTTATTTATTGATCACACGACAACACCATCGGAACAAAGTGAGTGCTGCTCAAACTGAACTATACCTTCATAGGTATGCTTTACTCACTGTTTCAGGGTTGATCTTTCTACCCATTTTTAGCGACATTGTCTGGTACTCTGATTTTTGTTATGCGCCTTCTTGCTGGGTACCTACGACTTCAGCACCTTTCTTTGCTGGTGCAGACTTTGGTTTTGCTCGGACTGCCATGAAGACAGTGGTGTAGGCTGGCCTGGCCAAAACTTTGTTTTTCCAGCCTCTGGTGGCTGTACTTAAGACCTTTCTCCACGTCAGCCCCAACGACTTTGGGACAGTTCCGCAGAAAGACTCTGACTTTGGGATGAGGAATCCGATGAGAGCTTGAATGATATCCATTCGCCACCACCTATAGTCTGCTGGCTCTGGTTTTGTTTACTTCATTCTGCTAGCCATTGTTGTAGATATCCATAGACTCTTCACGCCTGGATTCCCTGGTTTCATATCAGACTTTCTTCATCCCCGCCGGCGATCACCATGTCCCCATCCTAGCACGTTTCTGCCAGTACATTAAAAAATAAAAATTACAATTAGAGTTGATTGCTACAGGTTTCTTGCCCACAGAAGTAGGTCAGAGTTTTTAAGCAATAAGATCTATGTTCCTTATCTCACAAAGACTATGTTAAGATAAGTGTGCTCACACAGTTGTTTCCAGTGGGTTTCAGAGCTGATAAAAATGCTAGACTTCTAGATATCTAAATCCAAATTGATCTCCTCCAACTGGACAATCGTGATCCAGAACCCAAGTACAGACAACCTTTTCCAGTCCACGACAGAAACAGATCCACTCTAAATCTCCTCAAGTCGTGGGTCATACACATGACCTTTGTTATTTAAAATAAATCCAGTTGGTAGACCAGCATGTGACCACGGAAAACTTTTCTACATACATCATCCACTGTCAGGTTTCTAACTGTTGATGTCAGTTTGGTGGCTATGCCCGGATGTGCAGCCAGTATTTCTGTATCTCACAGAAGAAAAGGATTGTAAATATTCACATTACATTTTTCTGCATATTATTTTTATATTTCATTTTCATGCTTATTATTTTAAAATGTTGTAACAAAGAAGTGAGTGTACAAGCGTTTTGAGTACTTCTTGCTGAAGCATTTAACCTGTTAATTAATGATTAGACAACATTTGTTAGAACACATTGGAACAGTTATTCAATGTGGATAATTTATTTTGTTACGAAAATGTAAATTAAGACTGTCCACCCATAATACTGTGTATCATATCAATGTAGATATTGTAGTAAACAAGATTAAACAGAGAAAACTTAACTATTTTGGACATGTTAACGTCATGAGAATTTAGAGAAGACCATCTTAGAAGGGTTCATAATTGGAAAAAGAAAGAGTGGAAGAGCAAAGCGAAGATGGCTGCAAGACGTCGTTGATGCTCTGCGAATGGTTCCATAAGTAGTATGGCATCTTGCTTACAAATGAAAGACCTACACGAGAGCTGTTATGGAGGTAAAGTTCCTCAAGGGACATGGAAATGACAGACTGACTGACGTGTGGTTGTGTACAGATCTCCAGCGTCGTATCCTGCATCATATGCAAAGGTACTCACGGATACGGCATCTTTCCAGTGTCCTCTGACACCTGCTTAAACAGTACACCTGACGATACCTGTTGATCTCAAGATATTGTTTACTCGCTTGCGTTGTTATCTTTCTCTTGTTTTGTTTTTTCATAGGCAAGTCCCTTGATTACCTACATCTACTCAACTTTATTCTTGTTTTTCTTATGCCATGATCTAAATTGATATATCCGTTGTGTCACAGCTCCATCTTGGTAAAGCACCGCTTGCTCTTGGTTTATATATCCTCAAGAGAATGATTACCAACTTTACCAACTTGTCAACAGTTACCCTTCATTCATTCCAGCCAAAATATATAATAAAACCAAGGAATTCTATTATAATTCGAAGTTACATTTAGACTTCCGGGTCAACAGTGGCGGTAGGTGGCAGATGATAGTTTCATGCTCTCCCAGGCGACACTAGATTTTTATGATATTTGATGTGGTGTTGGATTTCTGTGCTGACGACTGAAAGTGCCTTTCTTCTGTTGTGGCTCTTCGCTGTTTGAATGAGTGTGGTGCTGTCGTGTCAAACAGTGTCGCCGTTGCTTTCAAGATGGAGGTCGGTTCTGTGTTCCGAGCTACTGAGCTTGGTGCTATGGCACCACTGTGAGCTGTGAACGTTGCATGGGCAGCAATGATGATTATTCCTTATGTTTAAGCCGCCAGTGATGAACTGTGATGGTCTTTGAGTGCCCTGGTTCGAATTGGCGCCTTAGCTACGAAGTTCGTGACCAGAGGGACACTGACTAGTTTCACATTTTGGACTGTTGTAGTTCTTAAAATGGTGTCCTCACTGGATGTCTCATCATCAAGGGCTGATGTGAAGGACCATTCTGCGCCAGATACACTGACACAACAGGAGGAACGGTTATGGGAGTATCTCTTTCGCGATAATACTGAGAACCTAGTACTGAAATCTGATTACTTAAATACATTTAATACATAAATCAGCACACTGGCAGATTTCTGTGGCAACATGAGCGTCAGATGGACACAAAACTCAAGAACGTTGCAGCACATACAATGATAATCAAAGTTGGTATGAAAGTACCGGCAAATATATTCAAGATCAGCATATCTTGTACAAAATTAACAAATTCCCCCACCCTGCCTCAAACACAGGAAAAAAACATTAATTATTCAACCATCTCATTATATTTATATAATGATAATAGTATATACACGTAATATAATATAATATAATATAATATAATATAATATAATATATCTTATATCATTCCCGTACCGTTAAACGTCACATAGGGTTCGCAAAGTAGTTCGCCAATTTTTCCTGTCTTCGGCGAGTCTTTCAACCTCATCAAAGGATTTTATGCCTGTTAATTTGGCCTCTCTTAATAATGTCCTCTTTAGAGTTTCACGCAGTCTGCCTCTTTTTCTTTGGCCTGTTGTGTTCCACTTGATAGCTTGTTTTGGGATTCTCTGATCATTTCTTCTCATCAAGTGACCAACATATGTCCATCTCCTTTTCCTGATCACCCATGATACTGGTTGTTGTTCAGTTATCTGTCTTATCTCTGCATTGTTCTTGAATTCATTCCACTTGATGCCGAGTATTTTCCTTAGGCATTTGTTTTCAAAAGAGTCTAATTTCTTTTCTATTTCTTTAGTTGTTTTCCAGCTTTCACATGCATAAATGAGGATGGATATTACATTTGAATTGAATAGTCTTAACTTGGTTTTTGTGCTTATAACTTTTGAATTCCATATGTTCTCAAGATTCTTGAAGATTGATGCTGCTTTTGAAATTCTGATCCTAACTTCCTTTCTAGTGTCACCATCCTGGTCTATGTATGCCAAGGTATGCAAATTGATTGACTTCTTCAATATCTGTCCCTTCTATGTGTATTTTTATATTTTGATTTGAGAGGAATTTTCATTATTTTTGTTTTGTCCTTGTTAATTTCAAGTCCTATTTTGCTAGCCAGTGAAGACAGTTATGTCATCAGCAAAATAAAGATCTTCTAGTTGGGTCCCATGTACCCAGTCAATACCTGTGTTACCTGTGCAGCATTTTTTCATTATGAAGTCTACTGTAATCCCAAAAAGTAAAGGAAACAGTATACATCCTTTTTTCACACCTGTTTCAATCTGGAACAATTCACTCATTCCTTCTTCTGTATTGACTGCACAAACATATCCATTGTATAAGTTCTTAATGATGTTGACAATTTCAGATGATATTCCATATAGACATAAAATTCTCCATAATGAATCTCTGTGTATGCTATCAAATGCCTTTTTAAAATTTATGCAGTTCAGTATTAATGGTTTCTGCTTTTCAATATGTTATTCAAGTATTATTCTGAGAGTAAAGACCTGGTCGAGACAGCTTCTCCCTTTTCGAAATCCTGCTTGCTCTTCTCTCATTGCAGTATCCACTATATCTTTGAGTCTGTTCAAAATGACCTTGCAAAATACTTTTGACACAACTGATATTAAGGTTACTCCTCTCCAGTTGTTACAGTCACTAAGGTTGCCTTTTTTTTTGGTATTTTAACAATGATTCCTTACTTCCAATTAGAAGGGACCTTTTCTTCTTTCCAAATCTTGTTAAACATTCTCTGCAGTTGTCTCATGTTGTCACTATTGATAGCTTTTAGCATTTCGGCTGTTATTTCATCTTCGCCTGCAGATTTGTTGTTAGCCATTAAATTGACTGCTGTTTCAATTTCATGCAATTTAATTTCATCTAGGTTGACATTTAGTTGTGGGGCTGGTAAGTCAGTTTCAAGGTTTAACAATTCTTTTGGGTGTGGTCGATTAAGTATTTCTTGGAAGTGTTCAGCCCATCTTTGCTTTTGGTCTTTATTTAATGTTAATAGTGTTCCAGTTTTGCTAAGGATTGGTCGTTCTTTAGATGTAATAGTGCTGTTAGCCTCTTTTGTATGTTATATAAAGTTTTGCTGTCTACTGCTTTTGCTGCTTTTTCTGCTTCTTTCGCCATATTGTCTATGTATTCTCTTTTATCCCTTCTAGCTGAACTTTTTACTTTCTTGTCTATTTCTTTGTATGTTGCTTTCGCCAGATCTTTTCCAGGATCTGTTTTTGCATTCAGCATGTCTAATTTGACTTCTCGTCTTTCATGTATATACGTCCATGTTTTATCTGATATCCATGCTTTTCTATTTGGTTTTTTCAGTCCAGCGCTTGCTTTTGCTGCTGTGATTATGGCTGTTCTGTAAGAATTCCATAATTCATCTATACTTATCTCCTCAACTTCACTGGGTGTTTTGGAATGATTGGCAAGTTCCTGATTGAAATTAATGTTAGTATTTTCTTCTTGTAGGCTGTGGCTGTTTGTCTTTCTGTGCACTGATTTCTTGTGTTGGCTTTTCAATTTTAGTTTTATTTTCCCTGTGCACAGGTTGTGATCACTGTTGACATCTGCACCCTTATAAGCCCTTACATCCATGAGAGATGTTCTGTATTGCTTTCTAATACAAAAATGAACTATCTGGTTTCTAGTTCTATCATCTGGTGATATCCACGTTGTTTTATGTATCTCTTTGTGTGGTAATATTGTGCCTCCAATGACCATGCCTTCTGTCAGACAAATTTCAATTAATCTTTCTCCGTTCTGATTCACTCACTCATTCCTAATATGTTGATCTTCATCCTTTCCATTTCCATCTTTACATTTTCTAATTTTCCAGCCTGGAATAAAGTTATAACATTCCATGTTGCTATTTTGAACTTGTTAGTTTTGCCACCAGTAGCTTGATGACGATCTGGCCTCACCTGTGGCTCGTGAGCTGCCCTACCGGACGAGGCTGTTCCAGAGGAACATCCATTAACGTCGTTCATGATGAATCGATTATTCTGTTCAAGCATAACTATTCTTGGGAACTACAACAGTGGTTTCCCGTTGCCTTCTGTCGGTTTGTGTACGGACTCTCCGCTAGCCTTTGGACTCCCTGTCCTACCCGCAAGGCAGCGGGAGCGAGAGGTTTTAAGGCGCCTCTGACCCGCCTGGTATTCCCTTCACTGTGCACCTGAGGCACTTTATAGGAGTAGTAGGGCCACCTACTACCCCACCTCGTTCTCTGAGTCTACCGCCAGTTGGTCCGCGCCTGCTTATTTGGACAACTCCTTATTCACAGGGATCCTCCATATCTGGAGGACTTTCACCATCCGTGAGTGAAGTTAGATGGACAGGTGCAGGGAAGATAAACTCAGATAAATATACAATAATATAATCAGGAAGTGAGAAACATGAACGAGGAGTAGGAATTATATTTGATGAACAAAAGGCAAGGGCAGTTGTAGGATATTTGAACATCTCGGACCGAGTCCTGCTAGTCCAACTGAAAGGACAACCAATAAACATAAATATTATACAAGTGTACGCTCCAACATCTGAAAGCTCTGAAGAAGATGTACAGATATTTTATAATGACATAGAGACAGTACTAAAACACACAAAGTCACATGAAGTTACCATAGTCATGGGAGATTTTAATGCCAAAGTTGTTAAAGGAAGAACTTCAGACATCGTTGGTGACTATGGACTGGGGGAGAGGAATGACAGAGGTTATAAATTAATTGAATGGGCAAGAATACACAGAATGGTTGTAGCAAACACCTGGTTTAAACAACATCCTCGAAGACTGGCAACGTGGTGCAGCCCAGACAAAAAGACTTTTAACCCGACAGACTACATATTAATCAACAAACGATTCCGCAATGCATTACTGACAACAAAAACCATACCAGGAGCTGACTGCAATAGTGACCATGATCCACTCTGTGGAAAAGTTAGAATAAAACTAAAGAAAGCAGGCAGAAAAGTAAGAAACATCAAACTGAATACAGAACGTCTTAAAAATGACCAAGAACAATACAAAGTTATTATAACAAATAGATACAATGCAATAGCAAAGATAAATAGTACAGATGAACAATGGGAAATTTTAAGAGATTCTGTCCACCAAACTTAAGGAGATAATACCACCAAAAAAGAAGCCTCTAAAAATAAATGGATGACAGACGACATCTTAGGACTGATGGACAAGAGGAGGAGGAGTAAAAATAACGAGGAAAAATATAACAAGATAAATAAAGAAATAAGACGCAAATGCAGAGAAGCAAAAGAAGTGTGGTTAAATGAGCAGTGCAGACAGATAGAGGACTCATATTAAAGACAACAAAAACATGCACAAACGAATTAATGAACTCACAGGCAGGAAAACAAAATATACCACAGGATGCCTGAAATCGAAAGAAGGTAAAATGTTAATGAGAAAAGAAGACATTGTGAACAGGTGGACAGAGTATATCGGTGAGCTATATGGAGGAGTAAGACCAGAATTAACACCAATACTGAAAACTGTGATGGACCACCAATACTTGAAGATGAAATCATAGATGCCATCAAACACATGAAGAAAGGAAAAGCGACTGGGCCTGATAATATAACAATAGAAGAAATATAGGCACTAGAGGAGACAGGAATAAAAATAATAACCAAGTTACTGAATGACATTTACAACAGTGGTTATATTTCTAGTGACCTGATTAAATCCACGTTTATAGCACTACCAAAGAAACCAGGTACAAAGGAATGTGACGACCACCGGACTATCAGCCTCTCATGTCACATAACGAAGCTACTTCTGAGAATAATTATGAGAAGAACAAGGAAAAAGATAAAAATGGAAATAGCAGATGAATAGTTTGGATTTGTTGAAGGAAAGGGAACACACAATGCGATTTATGCTTTACGAAAACTAACAGAAAGAGCTTTAGAAGTACAGAAAGACCTCTACTTATGCTTCATTGATTACACAAAGGCATCTGACAAGGCGAAACATAATGAAATTATTAAAATGCTTGAAGACATCAATATAGACGGCAAAGACCTGAGGATTGTAAAATATCTATACTGGCAGCAAGAAGCAGCAGTTCGAGTTGAAAATAGAACTGGAAAATATCAACCTATAAAACAAGGGGTGCGACAAGGATGTGTACTATCTCCAGACCTTTTTTCTCTGTACAGCGAGAATATTCTAAGAACAATCGTCACAGAGCCAGGCATAAAAATTGGAGGATACAATATTAACAACCTTCGGTATGCTGACGACACAGTACTGATAGCTGAGAACCAACAAGACCTGCAAAATCTCTTGGATAAAGTGGCCAAAGAAACTGAACAGAAAGGCCTTACTTTGAACATCAAAAAGACAGAGACTATGATTATATCTAAGAAACAGAATCCACCAGCATGCAGTATTAAATTAAACGGAACTATTCTAAAGCAGGTGCAGAAATTCAAATACCTTGGAGCAGTAATAACTTCAGATGGGAAATGCAGAACAGAAATTAGGAACAGAATAGGCCAAGCAAAGACTGCATTTCAGAGAATGAGAAACATATTAGCTAACACATCTTTATCAATGAATGTTAGAAAACGAGTCCTAAAATGCTATATTGAACCTATCTTGTTATATGGAAGTGAATCATGGACAATAGACAAGTCTGCACAAAAATCATTGGAAGCAGCAGAAATGTGGTTTATTGTTGCGAATCCCCTGGACAGCAAAAATAACTAATGAAGAATGTATGAGAAGAGCTGGAGAGACAAAAAAATCTTGTCAAAAAGATAAGAGAGAGACAATGTACTTTCATAGGACATGCAATGAGAAGAGGGGGCATTGAAAATATTATAACAACAGGAAAAACAGAAGGAAGAAGATCAAGAGGAAGACCAAAAGAAATGATACTGACAGTCTGACGGGATGGTGTGAGAGGAGATCACCAACTGAACTGATGGCCTGCATGAAGGATCGGATACTCTGGAGAAGCATAATAGCCAACGCCAGTCGGCACGGCACATGATGATGATGATGATGTTCTGATTCACCATGTCAATTCCTTCTTTCCCCATCACTTTTTCAACGTCGGTGTTATCCTTCCCTACCTTAGCATTGAAGTCCCCCATAGCAATTAGGATGTCGTGTTTAGGGACTTTGTTGATGATTTGTTGTAGTTGGTGATAGAAGTCGTCTTTCACATCATCATCTGCATCATTCATGGATGCATAACACTGTATTATTGTCATTCTTCCGTGTCGTAGGTTGTATCGTGGTCTTATTATACGACTGTTCACCGGTTCCCATTCTACAAGGCTCTTTGCAGCTACACATGACATAATGATGCCCATAATAATGAATGTATTATTAACTTACCGTTTTCCGCTGATCTTTTACCTGCTTCTGGCCATCGCATTTCGCTGATGACCAGTACGTCTAGATGGTATCTCTCCATTTCTTTGATGACCTGAGTAGTTTTTGTTGGTGCTGCCATCGATCTCACATTCCAGAATCCAATCCTTGTCACATGTTTGGGGGCGACGAATGAGCTCTTCGGAGTTGGAATATAATATAATATAATATAATATAATATAATATAATATAATATAATATTATATCACCTTCATTTATGCATGCGAAAGCTGGAAAACAACTAAAGAAATAGAAAAGAAATTAGACTCTTTTGAAAACATATGCCTAAGGAAAATACTCGGCATCAAGTGGAATGAATTCAAGAACAATGCAGAGATAAGACAGACGACTGAACAACAACCAGTCTCACCGGTGATCAGGAAAAGGAGATGGACATATGTTGGCCACTTGATGAGAAGAAATGATCAGAGAATCCCAAAACAAGCTATCAAGTGGAACACAACAGGCCGAAGAAAAAGGGGCAGACCGCGTGAAACTCTGAAGAGGACATTATTAAGAGAGGCCAAGTTAACAGGCATAAAATCCTTTGTTGAGGTTGAAAGACTCGCCGAAGACAGGAAAAATTGGCGAACTACTTTGCGAGCCCTATGTGACGTCTAACGGCACGGGAAGGATATAAGATAAGATAAGAATATAATATAATGTAATATAATATAGTATAATATAATATAATATTTGTCACAAGCATATATCACGTATCAACAATAAAAACTATCACAGACGATAAAGCATTTCCAACACCTTCAAAGATCACTAAAATGCTGTGATGATGTGATGAGTCCCAACAGACTCGTCTTCTGTAGCATCTCAGTAGGAAGACCAGAATATACATTTCTTCAGAAGCCTAACTCAACAGACTACACAAAGGCTTTCAAGGCTTAGCGACTCCAACAAACATATTTTTGCATCTGTTTTCTTGCTGCTCTGACCTGAATGACAAATAACCAGAACTGGACTGTACTCACCACCTGGCTGCTTTTTCTACTTCTCTCAATCTTACATTTTTTCTTCAGTTTTTTCCCTAGAGTTTGGCTTTTGTTTTTCTCTTGGTACAATAAAACCAAACAGTCCAGTTATTCTGTTCTTATCTCTTTTTTCATTATTTCTCTTGTAAATTTGAAATAATTCAATATTTCTTTTTTTTCGTTTCTGTCAACGAAATACACCGCATTCTTCAACATCCAACAATTCAGGTGCTTAAGTTTTCTTTCTTCTATTTCGTGCGTCTAAAATGTCGTAACAGGAAAGCAATGAAAATGTTGAAAACAATGAAACTCTCTCTTTCTGTAATTGGTATCATTTATTGCTGTTCCTTCTACTGGACTACCTATTTTTAACTTCACATCCTAAATTTTGATGTTCTGAGAGTGTCCATTCATAAGTCGTAATTTTAATGTCTGTTTCCTTCTAAGCTTCTATCCCAGTCTGAGATACAATGTTTCTTACTGTCATCGTTTGGTTAGAAAATAGATGAGGAAACAATTTTATACAAAATAATAATTTTATTAGGAAAAACTTTAACCCTTTAAAATATCACCCCTTTCACCAGAATAAGATTAAATACTCTCTAAATGGTTTATTTTTCTTTCCAGCTGCTGACAGTTCTTTATCATTTGATTGATGATTATAATCTGAATATCGGTGCATTGGTCAACATGTCGACAATGGTGAAACGTCAGGAAGTGTCAGATATTTTACTAACATCCACACCTGAGTATTACTACCACAGAGATTTACAAGAAACAGGTAACAATACTACAGAAACTATCACAGCCATTACGACAACAGAAAAGCTTGCAGAGTACGATTTCCAAACACCATTTCTTTACTGGGTCAGTGGCTACGTTCTAGCCAAGAGAAACATCAGCAGAGACGAATTCGAGCAGACTATGATAGATAAACTTCTACATGGGAACATAAAGATAGATTTTGCTAAAGGGATTGCTGTTAATTTTACACCAGTTGTGATGTTGTCTGAATCTGATGTTGCAGATTTCTGTACCGAGATAGAAGAGGACGACCCAGATATCAAATGTTACAACAACACGATAAACAGTTCAGGGATTTACAGCAGGGATGATTTGTCTGACATTCTAGAAAACATGTTAAATCTGACCGAAGTTTTAACTTGCAGCTCTGTCATCTTCTATCCGCCAGCTTACAGCATATTGAAATATTTGGAAGATGTTACACCTTATTTTCTTATAGTATTGAACCTCGATATTACAGAAGTGACGGTTTCGAGTGATTCCGATTTTCACAAAGTGTCTGTAGACAAGAATGGAGTCTTGTCTGTGTGCGCAGAGCTACTGGATAGAAAGCTTTGGCCGACATATAACACTGTTGTCCTAGTAAAGATTAATAATGTTCTAGACACTACGTGTATGGGAATATCCATGCTGTGTCTTCTACTAACGATAGTTACTTACGCCAGTTTTCCAGTTCTACGTAACGTGGCTGGCAAGAACAACATGTGTCTTTGTGCTAGCATGTTTCTTTCACAAGGATTTCTAATTGCAAGTTATCACACGTAAGTTATACTCGTCATTATGATTATATATATATGAATATATAAATATATATATATATTTATAATTATATATATTAGTTATGCTCATTATTATTACTAGCAATAAATCGTTATTCTTTTTTTTATTTACCGGAATCCAAAATGTAGCTCCAGGGGCCACGAATGTATCTAGGAGTTAAATGGCGGGTCAAATCAACAGGTTTCCTAAAATTACATAAAACAGAAAAGCTGATATTTATGAAGTAAAGATGGATTGATCTGTCATGATTTCTTTCTTTCGCATTATAAAAATAAACCTCATTGGTGTTTGGCTAACAATACTGATATAAAATAAATCAGATCAGAGTTTCATAATAATTTAGCGGTCGCACAAGAAGCCCATAATTGAACATTCCTGGTCTTAGAAACTGCTTCCACCTTTTTTCCCTTCCTTCCCCGGTCACTTCTCCCTCTTCTCTCTCTCTCTCTCTATCTCTCTTTCATTCTCTCTCTCTATCTCTCTTTCCTTCTCTCTCTCTCTCTCTGGGAGTGCCCAGTTGTTCGCGATAGGACGTGTAATTTCTCGCTCCTGATTTTTCAAATATTTTGTGTGTTATTTCAAATACTTGGACAATGATACTTATATTGTTGGATTTCTGAAGAAACTGTGTTTTCATTGGGTTATGAAAATTATTCAAAATATGTGAATTTGTGGAGTTATTTCATAAAATTGCGGTAAGACATTCTTTCTCTAAGATCATAGTGGTCACCAGTTTTCACCACCATTTCTCGATAGGCCACGTGGTCTGCCCAGTGTCAGCCAGAATGTTTTGTTTGCTTAATCTGGACGTTATGTAACAATGATAGAATGCGGGACAGAAGGTTTAATCTGTGAGGTGACGAACAAGCCCAGCCGGCGGGATGGTCTCCGGTCTACCACAACAAAGAACTATAGCCTAAACAAACACAAAGCCGTGGGAACAAAGCTAAAGAAATGCAGTAACCCACCAGGCTTAACAATAAAATACACCAACGAGGGACAATGTGTCGTTGTGACATGCCACAACACACTTCAATACGAGTCCCTGAGGCAAGCTCTTAGGAAGGGCTATCAAGCAGAAAGAGAGGAGAGGTATGACAAGCTAGGCGCTAATGTTGAGGACATCATAAAAACCCCAGTCCTCACAGTTCATCTTTACCACACCAAGAACAAAGTGATGGTACAAGGTGACGCCGAGGCCGTTGAATCCTGGCTAACAAAACAGTTTATGGAGCTGCAAGAAGGAGACATAAACACAGTCAAGGAAGTGATGGCCAGTCAGCTCCCTCTAGAAGATAACTCAGATGAACTGAACACATCACTTACAAACATGGCCGAAAGTTTTGCAAGTCCTATAAAGAAGACTATTGACATAGTCGACGATATAATGGAAATCATGACAGCAGAAGAGTCTGTGCCAGAAAATGCTGTTATTATCACCAGCAAAGAAACCTCCAGCAAACATGAATTACCACCAACAATTGCTACAGAAGAACCAATAATCACAGATACTGCTGGAGAACAAGGAGCAACAGTTTCTACTGAGAAAGCTCCACTGTCTTCAGACACCTTTACTCATAAAGAAAACCCAGCTAACAGTTCTAGCGAAAATGACGTAATAACGGAACCAAACTCCGAAAAATCTTTGGAGAGCAATGTACCAAGACTTAGTGAGACTGTTAGTTCTCATCAAGCTGTTGGTACAGGAACAAAACTACCTACTTGTCTCTGTGGCCATGACTTCGCAGAAGTTATTAAAGACTTCGTGAAAATACTCATCAGTGACATGAAGTCCGAAGTTGTAAAGTCACTCAGTCAGGAGAATGATAATATCAGAAAAGAAGTTGAACAGCTGAGAGAAGAAAATACCAAGCTGAAGCTTCTCATTGAATCAGCGAACAGCGAAAACCGCAGTAGTAGAAAACTACACAAAAACATCCAGACAGAAACTGGTAGTCACAGTCAGTCAGTGGCTGCTAGTCAAACAAATCTCAACATGAAGCCGAAGTCTCAGCCATCGTCGCCAGCCGGTGTAAACAAACTCCACAAGAACAACAACCAACAAAAACAGAGTGAAGTCAGTGAAACTTTACCAGGTGAGCAAGACCAGCATATCACAAAATACGAGTACCCCATCGAGGTCAAGATCACCAACAGATTCGACGCTCTACAACAAAGCTCTGTACCAGATACTCAGCAGACAGACAGGACGCAACAATCATCTCAGTCAAACAACGCATCCCACCTCCAGTCACAATCTAACCATAAACAACGTGAACGAAATACGCAGCAAATTCCCATTCACAAAATCACGGACAGCACAACACATTTAATAATTGGGGACTCTCTGCTAAAGGGCGTGTATAGCGAGCGGATGTCCATAGCAGACGAAGACATTGTCTCAGTAGTTGCAGTACCGGGAGCTGGTATTGCGAAACTAACGCAAACACTGAGAAGTTTTAATACAGACCAGGGCGTGAGGAAAATCTGCGTACATGTTGGCATAAATGACAGCATGAATGGCCAGAACATCAGACGTTCCGACATGCAGGCTTTGACTTCCGCCATCAAGGAAAAGTATCCGACTGCAGCAATCTTCCTATCTTCCATCATTCCACCCTGCTCCGGTCCTGGACGCCGCCTGGTAGACATCAACAACAAGGCACTTCAGTCATACTGTCGTGTTAACAACATTGTCTTCATAGACCACACTGTGTTCTTCATCTCAGCCTCTGGTGCCCCGAAGAAACGGATGTACAGGGACTACATACATACATCAAAACTTGGTACCAGCATTCTTGCCAAAAATCTAAAGTTTCCAGAACGTACACTACAGAAAGACGTGGTACAGTTGGATGTCCACAAACAACACCCACGTCCAACAAAAAACCCCCATAAAGCCAGCTCTACTCCGAGCACTAAAACCAAAGGGACCTCCATATCTACACCACCTGTTCCACAGCAAACCACCGACTATGACACACTGTTTCCACCCCTACCCTCACGTCAGCCTCAGACGGTCAGACGAGCTGATACGAGCGTCAACAACGTCAGGATTCTTCCTCCGTCGCACAGCTCATTGGAAGAGCTCAACACACAAGCACGTTCCATGCAACATCCTCAAAGAAATCTGGAGCTGCAGTATTTGCTGCAATTCAGCCCTGCAGCATTGAGTCATGCCTATATGTTATCTCTGCATAATTCACATGGCATGGTACCTTACAGACACCACATGCCTTAAACTGATGGCAGTATCATCGTAATCCATCACAAACTGTAACCTTCAACCCGCAATGTCGAAAAAGAATTGTTCAGCAAGACATAGTGACTGATATTTTCATTCTTACGTTTATTTAGAATTTTTACATTTTATTATTGCATTTTATTTCTTGCCCCTTCTTTTGTATCTATTTTTCTAATTCTTGTCAACTTTCTATAGGTCGTTGCAGTTTGTGAGTTGTATCTGTGTGTGTGTGTGTGTGAGAACTATATACTTAATTACTTAACTTGTTAGTGAATTCACATATTTCAGCATCTAATTATTCAGTAGTTAGACGCGTCTCTCTTTCAGCTTCCAATTATTTCAGCTAGTGAGTTGTGCACCAGTTGAAAGTTTAATATACAGAGTGTGTCTCTGTGTAGTATTTAAAAGTTTATTTACCTCAGTATTAAGTATCATAATAGGAATTATTTTCAAACCAGTAACAGGAGACAGGAAAATAAAATGACCCCACCTACCGAAAAATGGTTACATAAGGAAGGACTTCGATTAGGCCATCTGAATGTATATCACCTATTAGGTAAAATTCCTGAAGTAACACACATATTACATCAAAATTTCCACATTTTTGGCTTCTCTGAAAGCCGTTTAAATAGGAACATAACCGATGAAGATATTAGAATTAACGGTTTTAACCTGATCCGGCGTGACCCAACCAGGAAACTAGAAACGGGTCTAGTAATGTATGTCTCCACAGCAATCCAGTTTAGTCGTAGAGAAGACCTCGAATCATCAGAGGTAGAGTGTATTTGGGTGGAAGTTAAAATGCCAAACCAGAGTCCATTAA
Source organism: Achatina immaculata (assembly GCA_009760885.1). Classification (NCBI taxonomy): domain Eukaryota; kingdom Metazoa; phylum Mollusca; class Gastropoda; order Stylommatophora; family Achatinidae; genus Lissachatina; species Lissachatina immaculata. The sequence goes on along the minus strand of CM019697.1, from coordinate 15,984,032 downwards.
TTATTGGACTTTTGTACCGTAATCCAAATGCATCATCTCTGTGGTACGATCACTTCACGACTATGATGGATGAGGTTTCAACCTTTAGGTTCAAAGATATTATCATTCTTGGAGACTTCAACATAGATCTAACACAATCACATCTAACTTGGAGCAATATTATATTATCCTATAATCTTTGCCAAATTGTCACCAAACCTACCAGAGTAACAGAAGTATCATCCACATTATTAGATCATATATATGTAGCCCAACCAGAAAACATCATTGAATGTAACATCCCTCATACTTCGTTAAGCGATCATTACCCAGTCTGCTGTACGTGGACAAGAAAGGGGTATAAACTTCCTAAACACAATCACATCAGTATGAAATTTAGGAGCTTCAGAAAATTTAACCTAGAATTATTCCTTAATGATTTGCAAGAATCTTCACTTACACACGTGTACCAACTAACTGACCCTGATGAGGCAATAGAATATTGGCTAAAGATCTTCAGAGATATATTAGACAAACATGTCCCCATGAAAGATGTGAGAGTAAAACACCAGACGAAGTCACCTTGGATAACACCTGAAATACTACAATTCATGAGAGAACGTGATCGGGCGCACAAAATCAAGGACTTTATGACCTACCGCTCACTCAGAAACAAAGTTCAATACTTAATAAGACAAGAGAAAAAAAATTACTTCAGGAATCTAATACAGAATAAATCAGACAGTAAATCAATTTGGAAAGCCATAAATACCCTATCAAATAAAAGAAAAGAATTTGATTCTCACGCCATCAATCGTACATACACTAGCGCACATATCAGTACACATTTCAGAGAAGAAATCAACGTTCTTAAATCATCAGTATCAGCTGCTGTATGCGACTTACATGAACTACAAACATTCCTGGACAGCAGATGTACTGATTTTAAACAGTTACACATTCCATTCTTAACAGTCAGTGAAGTTCACAGTTATCTCTTAACCTTAAAAAACAACAATACAACTGGGCTTGATGATATTAGTAATAAGATCTTACGTTATGCTGCACCTGTCATTTCACATACACTAACATATATTTACAACCAGTGCATTGCAAAATGTTATTTTCCTGAGGCTTTTAAAACTGCTAAGGTGTATCCTCGCTTTAAATCTGGCTCATCTAACAATCTTACCAACTATAGACCAATATCCATATTATCGTCATTATCAAAACCACTCGAAAAACACATACACAAAATAACTCTACGACACATGCAAGAGAACAATTTACTCATAGACAGTCAGTCAGGCTTTAGACCCAATCATTCCTGCCACACAGCTCTTACCAAAATGACAGAAAACTGGTTAGCAAACATAAATGACGACAGACTATGTGGTGCCATTTTTGTCGACTTTAAAAAGGCATTTGATATGATTGACCACGATATTCTTGTAAGAAAAATAAAGACTTATAGACTGCACCCTGACCTAATAAAATTAATTGCATCGTTTCTGTCAGACAGACAACAGGTAGTATTCTTCAACAATTCTTTATCAAATTCTGCTAAAGTTGACACTGGTGTTCCGCAAGGTTCTATTCTAGGCCCGTTGCTCTTTGCTATCTATATCAATGATCTTCCACTTCATCTTAAACACTCTTCTTGTGACCTTTTTGCCGATGATTGCACAATCTACACCAGTGACTACGATTGTGTTAATCTAGAATCAACTCTTCAGGTCGAGTTATACAATTTAATTGGATGGAGCAAAAATAATGGCATGATTATAAACACCGATAAAACAAAATCAATGCTCATAACAACAAGACAGAAGCTACAAAACGCAACAAAAACAACACTTCGGCTCTGTACAGAAACATCACAGATAGAAAACGTTAGCGAGCACAAAACACTAGGTCTTATTATTGACCAACATCTGACCTGGAACTCTCATGTGCAATGTCTAACAAAACTCATCGCACAAAAAGTATACCAATTAGCTAAAATTAAGCACTCATAGATCAAGACACTAGGAAGACACTACATAGCTCATATACAAACACATTTAGACTACTGCTCAACAGTTTGGGATGGTTGCTCAGTGACAAATACAAAAAGGCTTTGCTCTCTCCAAAAGCGAGCAGTAAAGCTTATTAGTGACAAAGATCAAGCACAATCAACTAATCATCACAAACGTATTAAAATACTACCTCTTAAGAACAGGTTCCTCTTCAACAAGGCCAAGTTAGTACATCAAATTCTTTCACGGCATGCCCCGCCTTATCTATGGAACCTGTTTAAATTTAACCCAAAGTGCAGCCAACGCTTGAACAACATATGTCTTCCAAAACCTAGACTTGATCTTTACAAGAAAAGCTTTAGTTATTCTGCTGCTCATCTTTGGAATACCCTCCCATCCTATATAAAAAATATAAATTATACTCCTTCCTACAACTACAAGCTTTCCCAATATCTATTTGATGTCGACTACATGCCTCCATGAATTATAAAACTTAAAAGTTATCTTAAGCTGCTCTTACAGACACCGAATACAATTAATTGTTTTCTGAATAGTCCCGAAAATTTTGTTTAGTAGATAGTCATTTATAATGTATATAGTTATTTCTGTACTGAGTGAATGTGTAAGAGCGAAACGTAAATGTTATATTTTATTTTATGTCTCTCAGCTTCAATGTTAGTTATGTTTGTTATATGAACAGCATATTTGTAGAATGTCTGGAATAGAGTGAAAGATGTATGATAAAGGGCAGAATGTCAGACGGGCCTGCGTGCCCAATTCTTAACCCTTTTGAAATAAAGATCAATCAATCAATCAATCAATCTCTCTCTCTCTCTCTCTCTCTCTCTCTCTCTCTCTCTCTCTCTCTCTCTCTCTCTCTCTCCCTCTCAGTCAATTCAGTTTTACAAGAACAGCTGTGTTTCAGTTTTTAAAATTTAAAATATTATGTTGTATTCGCTTCTCAGGAGCGGGTACTCGAGCTGGTGTATTGCCCTTGGCATATCCACACATTTCCTGTGGCTGTTACTTGACAACCCCGACACAACAAACAGATGTTACTTGACAACCCCGACACAACAAACAGATGTTACTTGACAACCCCGACACAACAAACAGATGTTACTTGACAACCCCGACACAACAAACAGATGTTACTTGACAACCCCGACACAACAAACAGATGTTACTTGACAACCCCGACACAACAAACAGATGTTACTTGACAACCCCGACACAACAAACAGATGTTACTTGACAACCCCGACACAACAAACAGATGTTACTTGACAACCCCGACACAACAAACAGATGTTACTTGACAACCCCGACACAACAAACAGATGTTACTTGACAACCCCGACACAACAAACAGATGTTACTTGACAACCCCGACACAACAAACAGATGTTACTTGACAACCCCGACACAACAAACAGATGTTACTTGACAACCCCGACACAACAAACAGATGTTACTTGACAACCCCGACACAACAAACAGATGTTACTTGACAACCCCGACACAACAAACAGATGTTACTTGACAACCCCGACACAACAAACAGATGTTACTTGACAACCCCGACACAACAAACAGATGTTACTTGACAACCCCGACACAACAAACAGATGTTACTTGACAACCCCGACACAACAAACAGATGTTACTTGACAACCCCGACACAACAAACAGATGTTACTTGACAACCCCGACACAACAAACAGATGTTACTTGACAACCCCGACACAACAAACAGATGTTACTTGACAACCCCGACACAACAAACAGATGTTACTTGACAACCCCGACACAACAAACAGATGTTACTTGACAACCCCGACACAACAAACAGATGTTACTTGACAACCCCGACACAACAAACAGATGTTACTTGACAACCCCGACACAACAAACAGATGTTACTTGACAACCCCGACACAACAAACAGATGTTACTTGACAACCCCGACACAACAAACAGATGTTACTTGACAACCCCGACACAACAAACAGATGTTACTTGACAACCCCGACACAACAAACAGATGTTACTTGACAACCCCGACACAACAAACAGATGTTACTTGACAACCCCGACACAACAAACAGATGTTACTTGACAACCCCGACACAACAAACAGATGTTACTTGACAACCCCGACACAACAAACAGATGTTACTTGACAACCCCGACACAACAAACAGATGTTACTTGACAACCCCGACACAACAAACAGATGTTACTTGACAACCCCGACACAACAAACAGATGTTACTTGACAACCCCGACACAACAAACAGATGTTACTTGACAACCCCGACACAACAAACAGATGTTACTTGACAACCCCGACACAACAAACAGATGTTACTTGACAACCCCGACACAACAAACAGATGTTACTTGACAACCCCGACACAACAAACAGATGTTACTTGACAACCCCGACACAACAAACAGATGTTACTTGACAACCCCGACACAACAAACAGATGTTACTTGACAACCCCGACACAACAAACAGATGTTACTTGACAACCCCGACACAACAAACAGATGTTACTTGACAACCCCGACACAACAAACAGATGTTACTTGACAACCCCGACACAACAAACAGATGTTACTTGACAACCCCGACACAACAAACAGATGTTACTTGACAACCCCGACACAACAAACAGATGTTACTTGACAACCCCGACACAACAAACAGATGTTACTTGACAACCCCGACACAACAAACAGATGTTACTTGACAACCCCGACACAACAAACAGATGTTACTTGACAACCCCGACACAACAAACAGATGTTACTTGACAACCCCGACACAACAAACAGATGTTACTTGACATCTGCTGCTTCCACATGTACAGGGTATTCACGTCCAAGACCAGAAGCTCTCACGTGACGTTACGCTCTCAGAACATTCTGCTCATCAAGAACTTTGTCTTCTCTTCGCTGGCGCCAGCCATCGTTGTTATCTCCGTTGTTGTTGTCATGTACATCAAGTCTGCTGGTAAAGATATCGGTTACGGTGGTGATTCGTGTTACCTGAATTCCATCATCCTTGTCAGTAAGTACATATTTCTTCAGTAGCATACTACATTTCTTTCTAAAGAGTAAGACAAGGGATAATGAAGTGTAATTCAAAACGGAAATTGTAAATTGAGGATCTTTGCCACTAATTCGCTAATGTACCGTTATAGATATAGATAGATAGTATGTTACTATACAAGAAAGTGCCTCTGTAAGCGAATAATGCTTCCATGCATACAAAGGAAAATATAATACAAAGGGAAGATATTGTCAACTTTCTGGAGCCAACATAAAAAGCAGATTCAGGTTAGACCACTACTAGAAAAACGTCAGTCTTTTTGCTAGGGTCTTGGCTTGTGATGTGAAAGCATGGGAGTTATGGTAGGCAAAATTCTGAAGCTGAATAATCAAAAAACCAAATTCTACACTTCTCTCTCTCTCTCTCTCTCTCTCTCTCTCTCTCTCTCTCCAACCTCTATCCATCTTTCACTTTTTCTGTTTAATTAAGTTTATTTCTATTACCAGGGACTGCCATGAATTCACCAATCCTTTTACTCACTCTCTGCAACATCACCTTCTTTCTGGTGACCGTGGTAAACATCCACAAGGTCCGCAGACTTCAGCAACACGACACATTCAAGAAGAACCAATACCAGAAGCTATTCGTCTACGTCAAGTTATCCTCATTAACAGGAATCTTCTGGATTTTGGTTATGATTGCTGATGTCACTGATGTTGCCACTTTTAGGTAGTTTGTTTTCATGATATTACTTGGTAACCCTGATATCACAAGCTTGTATGTTACATGGCAAACCTGATATCACAAGCTTGTATGTTACATGAAAAATCTGATATCACAAACTTATATGTTACATGGTAACCCTGATATCACAAGCTTATATGTTGCATGGCAACTCTGATATCACAAACCCATATATTACTTGGCAACCCTGATACCAGAACTTGATATGTTACTTCCTAGCCTTGATACCACAGCTATATGCTTCTATACAACCCTGACTCAACAAGTTAAGATATTGCTTGACTACCCTGACTCCGCAAGCTACTGTTACTTAACAAATCCGATACCACAAACTGATGTTACTTGAAAACCCCTACACATGCTGATGTTACTTGACAACCCTGACTCCACAAACTGATGTTATTTGAAAACCCTAACACAACACAATAAAACAACCACAATAACAAATGACAAATAAGTAAAAGAGCAAGGAAAAACGTAGAATAGCATATAGAAAGCGAGTAAAATGGCAATTATGTTAATTAGAGTGGCCGATATCAACAGACCGAAATATCAAGGAAGATTAAAAATATAGAGCCAGCGAGTGGAGGAACAAGGAAGATAACTATGGTTAAAGATAGTAAGCCAGTAAAATAACAAGGAAAGGTAACTGTAATGAACGAGATTGTTATAAACTGCAACTAACAGATATTAACGTGTCACAGTCATTATAACTCAAAAATAGGACATCTAAAGTTTACACGTTAAATTTATCGTATTATTATCTTATTGACTGATGTCATCTCGGTCGTCGTGTATGCTTTGTTTTCTTTTTTAATCAGATAATAGTCTTGTACGATTATTTAACTCTGATAAGATTCCCAGACATTTACTAATCATTCATGTGCATCACAGACTGTCTTCTTCTGGTCTATTTTGATCAGATTCTCACTCAGGTTCTTATGACCGTTTTACATATCAAATATGGCCGTATGTTGATATCATCTGTTGAGTCCATATTATGTTTCCTCTCGTCTCTTAAGCTAGCCTGAACTTCGACCTGAAGTTGTTGTACACTTTTTCAGATATCACACTCACCCCATGCTCTTTACACACAACGGCAACGGCAACACAACACATAAGAGTAACAACCCAGAAACCCTAGCTTAACACTTAATAGGATATTTAAAGGGTGGGAAATGGATTTTTAAAAATGGAAATGACACGCAGAATGACAAAATCCCAGTAGGCTACCCTACTATATGGCAGTCCAACACATGAAGCAAACTATCATAGCAGCCAGAGATCACTAACTGGACAAACTCTGCAGAATTCTACTAACAGATCCACGTGACAACAAAAAATCACCAGAACACGCCCTACCATTTCACATTCAGAAGCAGACTAAAATTCACACAGTCGTCAGATCTCAAGAACCTTCTAGAAACCTCCCCAACATTTCACATTCAGAAGCAGACTAAACATCATCCGTCGACATGTCTCATGAACCTTCTAGAAACCTCTGGAAAGTTAACACCGGGAGTCCAGAGATGACCACAAGCCAAGGGCGCTAAAACGTCTCATTGTAATTTACATAATTGCCTCCCTTAATGCTTAATCCTGTTTATCTGCGACGTCACATGCACCCTGACTACATAAATGCAGCATGTTTTATAAACTTTTACCTTCAAGTGTTAGAGAAGGACACATATTAAAAAATAAACCATGTTACAGTTTGAAAAAGAAAAAAAAAGTCAGACAATATCTGGTGCCTCAAACTCCCGAGGAAGGAGCAACTGCCTAGCCATTAGAGGACAACGAACTAAAGAGGTGGAAGATAATGTGTGCTGTCCTCTCCTAGTCGGGTTCGTCCAACCAGAGGACAGGATTATAGTCTCCATCACTCTCATAATATCTTTGCTTCTCTCCCATCTAAATTGAATTCTTTACTATTTTCGACGAGATGAAACTATACACTTCACTCCAAACCTCACTGTTCGCAAGTGCTGTTGCTTCCACTTATTGATACAGAACCTACAATTGTCCCATCATTGAGGTAGTTTTCATTAACAAATTTTCATGTCTCTCTTCGTATAGAAAAATAATTTAATTGAAAATTATATTAAACTATGCTCACGTTTATTTTCCAGGATCATAGCCACCGTCCTCATTAGACTTCAAGGCGTGTTTATCTTTGTGTCCTTTATCTGTAGTCGTCACGTGCTACATCTTTACATGGAACGTCTGAGACGCGGAACTTCGAATACTTTACCAACAGACAGGTCACTGACAGTGACAACAGGTGTCTAGCTATGCTGGTAACCAAGACAAACCAAGGGAGAGTATCCATGTACGAATACAAGCGAATGTGACTGATCTGAGGACTTCAGATGCCAAGAAGCGTAGATTAAAACTATCTAAAATGTAATTAACATAAAATGTAAATATAAAATGACACAATGCAGGATAGCAGCTCACTTTTTTAATATATAGGTAACTTAGTAAGAATTTGTAAAAGACGATACTGTATGGTTCAGTAAATTCTTCTTTTTATATCTTATATCTTATATCCTTCCCGTGCCGTTAAACGTCACATAGGGCTCGCAAAGTAGTTTGCCAAATTTTCGTCTTCGGCGAGTCTTTCAACCTCATCAAAGGATCTTATGCCTGTTAATTTGGCCTCTCTTAACAATGTCCTCTTCAGAGTTTCACGTGGTCTTCCTCTTTTTCTTTGGCCTGTTGTGTTCCACTTGATAGCTTGTTTTGATATTCTCTGATCATTTCTTCTCATCAAGTGACCAACATATGTCCATCTCAAATTCTTCTTACAAGACAGATAATAATTAAGGCAATGTAGATAGAAGAATATAGGAAAACTAACGTAAAACATCTCTATTTTATCTTTTTTTCTAATGAAAGAAAGATGATTTCCCTGTGTCAACGTTTGTCTTATTCTCTTTTTGATGTTGTATGGTCCCTTGTAAGTTATGATTATTGTAATAATATTATTATCAATGTTATGATTATTATTACTATTACCATTTTTATTATAGTTATTACTATTGTTAATTCGCAGAAATCAGGTCAGAAAAGATGGAAAATTTGGGAAAGGAATATTCCCCCGGTATTAGAAGTAATATCACGACTGGACGCTGACAAGTGTAACAGAAGAAACAGACAAAGACAAGGGGACGTACATTCAACACACCTCAACTACCAATTTATGACCCGGTAACCATTTGGTGCTAATATTAAAACTAATGGACGAGTTTTGAATGGCAGTGAAGAACTACCGAGTGGTCAGTTAAGAAAGAAAACGGGACGCGAGGAGGATACACCCACACAGAGACAGGTAGGAAGAGAGGAGGACACACTCACACAGAGACAGGTACGAAGAGAGGAGGACACATTCACACACAGGGACAGGTAGGAAGAGAGGAGGACACACTCAAACACAGAGACAGATATGAAGAGAGGAGGACACACTCACACACAGAGAGACAGGTAAGAAGAGAGGAAGACACACTCACATAGAGAGACAGGTAGGAAGAGAGGAAGACACACTCACATAGAGAGACAGCTAGGAAGAGAGGACACACTCACATAGAGGGACAGGTAGGAAGAGAGGAATACACACTCACATAGAGACAGGTAGGAAGAGAGAAGGACACACTCACACAGAGACAGGTAGGAAGAGAGGATGACACACTCACACAGAGACAGATAGGAAGAGAGGAGGACACAGAGAGACAGGTAGGAAGAGTGGAGGACACATTCACACACACAGAGACAGGTACTAAGAGAGGAAGACACACTCCCTCACAGAGAGACAGGTAGGAAGAGTGGAGGACACACTCACACACACAGAGACAGGTAGGAAGAGAAGAGAACACACTCACACACAGAGACAGGTAGGAAGAGTGGAGGACACACTCACACACACAGAGACAGGTAAGAAGAGTGGAGGACACACTCACACACACAGACAGGTAGGAAGAGAGGAGGACACACTCACACACACAGAAACAGGTAGGAAGAGAGGAGGACACACTCACACACACAGAGACAGGTAGGAAGAGTGGAATACACACTCACACACACAGAGACAGATAGGAAGAGTGGAGGACACACTCACACACACGGAGACAGGTAGGAAGAGAGGAGGACACACTCCCACACAGAGAGATAGATAGGAAGAGAGGAGGATACACTCACACGAGAAACAGGTAGGAAGAGAGGAAGACAGAGTTTTTAGAACCAGGAGATGTAGTTTATGTCAGATAGAAGAGTTGTTTCAAGTTAAAAAGTGATTATTTGTACTGCGGGTGAAATGCAGATTTGATATTTTGGACCTCTGTGAAAGATGCTTTTAGAGTTGTCTTAATCTGATACATGTGAACTTCGTTTGATGAGTGTTGAAAGTCATCTATATAAATTTGATTCAAGAACGAACCACCATATAGTGATTTTATGTGTTAAGAAATCAGTCTTGTGGTGAATCACATAGTAACACGTGAAGTGACATATGAACTGTTGAAGAGTACAAGAAGAACACGTAGTGATGTATTTAACAATCATTTAAATAGTGACAGTGAGAACAGTTGTTGTCCCGACCAAACCTAAATTAGAAATGAGAGGAAGTAAACTTAACGATATAAAAAGATCACTACTTCAGTTCATCAATAACGTAATAGTTCACAGCTTTTTTTTGTTGCAATGTAAAAAATATTTTAAAGTATGATTAGTAGTAAGTTCATCTTTTCAAATTTGGGTTTGTCTAAAAAGGCGGGGCACTGGTTTGGTTTTGGACCAGGAAATGTAGTTGGGGGTGGGGGGAGGTTCCCGCTGATGACGCTGACCCAAGTAACATAAAACTTGTGCTGGTCGCCGTGACGCTGACCCAAGTAACATAAAACTTGTGCTGGTCGCCGTGACGCTGACCCAAGTAACATAAAACTTGTGCTGGTCGCCGTGACGCTGACCCAAGTAACATAAAACATGTGCTGGTCGCCGTGACGCTGACCCAAGTAACATAAAACATGTGCTGGTCCCCGTGACCCTGACCCAAGTAACATAAATCTTGTGCTGGTCGCCGTGACGCCAAAAACTAGAAACTAGTTGAAAGCAGTAACAATTTTTGTTTGAAAATGTACAGGAGAATTTCTTTTGTAAAAATTCTATTTTCAAATGTGGCCCTATTCCTACATGACCAAACAACATACCTAAACTCAGCAAGAAGAATGATACACTGCGTGTTGGCTGTTTGTTTCTGTTCGAGGAATGGTGTTTAACATTATTGCTCTGTATATGTCTACTTTCTCTGCTGTTCTTGTTGCTATCTCTTGAGTCAAAAGTTCTAAGGCTAAAGAAACGGTTCTGCACTGAAAGAAAATGTGTTCTTCTGTTTCTTGTGTGTTTATTCTTGACCAATCTGTGGAATCTGCGGGCGATCCCTTGTGTGGTCGGTGTTATGTTGAACAATAGTCTGTATGTTATCTCTCGTGCACTTGGCGTGATTCCTTTCTTGTGTAAGTTTTGAAATGATTGTGTGTAGTCGGTGATGAAGTATTTGTATAATCTCTTTATTCTGCACTGTAATGGTGGCTCCTGTTTCCTGATCAGGTATTTGTATATGCATGATGTTTTCATGTGTATTAAACGTTCATGCCCAGTTACACTTTGTATGCATTGTCTGTAGAAGAGCGGCATAGTGCCAAAGTGATGGGGGTGTACATTGTTTAATTTACACAGTTTAAGAAGCCTCAGCCCAACGTAGTCTTGGGCTAGAGTGTGTTTGTGTGGCTGTTGGATGATTTGTCCTACATATTTAATCCTGAGTGCCTGGATCTTTGTTGCTATGTCTTGTAGGGAGATGCCCCCTCTATTTTTGTCTTGCATCAAGGTTTTCTGTTGGATGCTGCGTACTGTGCGTCGGAAAATAAAGTCTCTAATCATTGAATTTATTTCCTTAAGTGACTGTTTAGGCAGGGGGAATATGTTTGCGGTATATATAAGCTGTGATATGATGCAAGTGTTGACTGCGACACTTCTGCCGAATATGGTGGTGGTTTTGTATTTGTAAATTTCCAGTCTGTTTTTAATTTTTTCAATTATATTTCGCCATCTTGCTTTGATGTTATTTGAAGGCGTAGCTGTAAATAAAATTCCGTATATTTTAATTTTGTTGACTTGTATTAACGTGAAAGGGAAGTCTGTTTTGTTGGTCCATTTGCCTAAACCCATTATATGTGATTTTTGAATGTTTATTTTAGCCCCGCTGCCCTGTCCGAACTCTGCAAATATGTCTAGAATAAACCTGATAGAGGATATATTGGAGGGAAAGAAGATTGTGTCGTCAGCATAGGTCAACGACTTCCTCTCTCCCATTCCAGGAATAAAGATTCCTTTGACTATTGTCTCTTGCCTGATTCTCTCCAGGAGTGGCTCTAGAGTTAACACATACAACAGGGGTGAGAGTGGGCAGCCCTGACGTACAGATCTGGTTAACCGTATTGGTTCACTGAGGGTATGGTTTATTAAAAGTCTGCTTTCTGGTTTGTTGTATAGAATTTGGATCCAGTCTCTGATGTAGTTCCCAAGATTACATTTGGACAAGGTTTTCTGGAGGAAAGAATGGGAAACTCTGTCGAAAGCCTTCTCCTGGTCCAGCGATAAGATTGCTGACTGACTATTCTTATCGTGAGAGTATTGGATAACATCTCTTAGGAAATGTAGATGCGTATTTATGTTTCTGTCGGTGACACTGCATTGCTGGTCCTCATGTATAAGTGTGTGCATGACGGGTTTGAGTTTCATAGTTAGGCCTATGATGCCTTTTTTTCCATTTTATATGCAAATTCAGCCAGCACCAAACTACCAAGGGCGAGTCAAACCGAGCCAGGTCGTCATTTTTTTTTCCTTGTTTTTTTTTCCTTTTTTTGCAATTTTTTTTTTCGACAAAAACTTTCAAATAAACAGTAACGAATCATGTACAAGTGACGTGAGTTGAGGATGATTGCCCGTGGAATGAAATAATGAGATGGTGGGCTTTACAAACCATGAGGTGATAGCATGTAGTATGATAACGTGAATACTTTGTACAAAAAACGTTACAACGAAGGTGTATAGTAATAGTATCACCACACACACACACACACTTCCTCTCACCTACTATCAGGACCCTTTCTCCCTCTCTCACTCTCTCTCTTGTGATGTACATTGTTTGTATTCGGCTAAGGCCTTCTCTTTCACTCATGGGATGTGGGAAGGTTATGGTCAGGTAAACAAAGGTACTGTTCAAGAGCATGAGTTGGGGAATGCCTGCCTGTGAACTGAAATATTGAACAGGCGGGCTTGAGCGAAAACATGTGGTAATCATATGCTATGTACATCTGAAGTTAACATTTAAACACAAAAGGGGGGGGTTGCCAAAAACTAGAAACTAGTTGAAAACTGTAACAATTTTTGTTTGAAAATGTACAGGAGAATTTCTTTTGTAAAAATTCTATTTTCAAATGTGGCCCTATTTCTACATGACCAAACAACATACCTAAACTCAGCAAGAAGAATGATACACTGCGTGTTGGCTGTTTGTTTCTGTTCGAGGAATGGTGTTTAACATTATTGCTCTGTATATGTCTACTTTCTCTGCTGTTCTTGTTGCTATCTCTTGAGTCAAAAGTTCTAAGGCTAAAGAAACGGTCTGCACTGAAAGAAAATGTGTTCTTCTGTTTCTTGTGTGTTTATTCTACATAGTTTACATCTGACCAATCTGTGGAATCTGCGGGCGATCCCTTGTGTGGTCGGTGTCATGTTGAACAATAGTCTGTATGTTATCTCTCGTGCACTTGGCATGATTCCTTCTTTGTGTAAGTTTTGAAATGATTGTGTGTAGTCGGTGATGAAGTATTTGTATCCTCTCTTATTCTGACCTGTAATGGTGGCTCCTGTTTCCTGATCAGGTATTTGTATATGCATGATGTTTTCATGTGTATTAAACGTTCATGCCCAGTTACACTTTGTATGCATTGTCTGTAGAAGAGCGGCATAGTGCCAAAGTGATGGGGGTGTACATTGTTTAATTTACACAGTTTAAGAAGCCTCAGCCCAACGTAGTATTGGGCTAGAGTGTGTTTGTGTGGCTGTTGGATGATTTGTCCTACATATTTAATCCTGAGTGCCTGGATCTTTGTTGCTATGTCTTGTAGGGAGATGCCCCCTCTATTTTTGTCTTGCATCAAGGTTTTCTGTTGGATGCTGCGTACTGTGCGTCGGAAAATAAAGTCTCCAATCATTGAATTGACGGTGTTACCACGGAAAACCCCTGTATCAAACTAAAAAGAAAAATAAGAGTAGGAACATGGAATGTAAGAAGTATGTATGAGGGGAAGTATCAAGTAATAAGTGACGAGATGAAAAGAACGGTGATACACATTTTGGGAATCTGCGAACATCGATGGAAAGGATCAGGACACTTCAAGAGCGAGAATGATAATATATTTATATATTCTGGCGGAGAAGTAGGAGGAAAGAACGGAGTGGCTTTTTATTTGGACAAATCAACATCAAAAGCATTACTAGGCTACAATCCAGAGAGTGATAGAATCCTAACAATCAGACTTAAGGGCATTCCTAGAAATGTAACAGTCATCCAGATATATGCACCTACATCAGCAGCAGAAGAAGAGGAAATAGAACATTTTTATAACACACTGCAAACGACAATAGACCAGGTACGGAAAAATGATATTGTATTTATAATGGGTGATTTTAATGCAAAAATTGGTACAGAAAGAGCAGAAGATGAAGGACATGTTGTAGGGAAATTTAGCATAGGACACAGAAATGAGGCAGGTGACAATCTAATGGCGTTTTGCATGGAAAATGAGCTAATGATCGCTAACACACTTTTTAAACAACATCCAAGAAGACTTTACACATGGACATCACCTGATGGGAAAACCAGGAATCAAATAGATTACATTTTAGTGCAGAGAAGTGGAGGTCAAGCATAACATCGGCAAAAACTTTACCAGGTGCTTATTGTGACACGGACCATGAGTTATTAATAGCAGACATGAAGATAAAGATAAAAAAGATAGTTATGGGATCAAGACCACTCAGCTTTGACCTTACAAATATACCAGAACAATATGGTATAGAAGTGAAGAACCGTTTCGAAATCCTGTTGGCTGTACAGGAAGAGATGACACCAGATGAATTGGCTACGCAGGCCAAAGATATCTTAGTAACAACAGCTAAAGACATGGTTCCAGTAAAGAAAACACAAAAGAATAGATGGATCACAGCAGGTACACTAGAACTGATAAAATAATGTAGAGAAATGAAGACGCAATGGAGAGTGTCAAACAACAACAAAGATAAATATAAAACTTTAACAAAAGAAGTACGAAGAAACATAAGAAAAGACAAAAAACAATACATACAAGATTGTTGTGAAAGAATAGAAGAACATCAGAGGTGTGGAAGAGATAGTGAAATGTTTAAAGAAATGAAGACATTGACGAGAAATGTCACACCTAAGCTAAATGTAATTTCTGATGAGATGGGGAATACCCTGACAGAGACAGAGGAAATTCTAGAAAGATGGAAGGAATATTGCAAAAGAATGTATGAAACAACCGACTGTGGAAGCAGAAATCAACAGTGTGAATTATTATTGGAGGAGAAAGAACCCGAGCCGACAATGGAAGAAGTTTTATGGGCAATAAAGAATCTGAAAAATGGTAAATCACCAGGATGTGATGAGATAACAGCTGAATTTATTAAAGCAGGAGGAAAGGAGTGTGCAACAATCTATCATGCACTATGTAAAAAGATATGGCATTCAGGTATTTGGCCAAAAGAATGGAAAAGAACTGTATTCATACCACTGCCAAAAAAGGGTAACCTGAAATTATGCACCAACTACAGAACTGTTGCCCTGATTAGTCATGCCAGTAAAATTCTGTTAAAAATCATAATGGGTAGACTTCGAAAGAAAATAGAAGAAGCAGTCAATATGGTCCAAGCTGGCTTCAGGCAAGGAAGAGGATCAAGAGATCATATATTCAATCTAAGATTAATAATAGAGAAATGCAGGGAGTTTAATGTGAATCTATATTTATCCTTTATAGACTACTCAAAGGCATTTGATTGTGTACAACACCAGAAACTTTGGGAAATAATGGAAAAAATGGGATTTCCAACACATTTGATACAATTAACATCACTGCTGTATCTAGACCAACAAGCAGCAGTAAGAATAAATGGTGAAACAACAAGTTGGTTTGACATAAAACAAGGGGTCCGTCAGGGGTGCATATTGTCACCCTACTTATTTAACTTGTATACTGAAAATATAATGAGGAATGTTAGAGAAGATGTAGACAAAGAATATTACGATGCCATAACAGTTGGAGGTTATGAAATACCAGAGATTAGATATGCCGATGACACAGTATTGCTGTCCACAACACAAGAAGGAATGGAAAAACTAATTATGTCAGTCCGCAAGAACAGCGAAGAGCAGAACCTCTATCTTAATGCAAAGAAAACTAAAGTGATGACAACTGACAAAACAAACAAGGCAACTGAAATATGTATCAATGAGGAAAAACTGGAAGAAGTGGAGAGGTTTGAATATCTTGGATCACTACTAACTAATAATGGAGATACAATGAGGGAAATTAAAAGGAGGACATCTATTGCTCTTCAGAAAGTAAAACAAATAAAGAATCTGTGGAGAGGAGCAGACAGAACCACAAAAATAAGATTTTTAAGGGCATGCATCTTTCCCATCGCAACATATGCCTGTGAGACCTGGACACTTAACAAAACAGCTGAGAAACACATAAATGCCTTTGAATGTAAATGCTACAGAAGAGTTCTCCAAATATCGTGGACACAAAAAAGAACAAATATATCTATACTACAAGAGCTTAATATTGAAGAAGGCTGGCTAGTAAAGAGGATTAAAGAGAGAAAACTTAAATATTTTGGACACATTAAACGTCATGATAGTTTAGAGAAGACCGTATTGGAAGGATACATAATGGGAAAAAGAAAAAGAGGAAGACCGAAACGAAGATGGCTGCAAGACATCGTTGACGATCTGGAAATGGATGCAGCAGCAGCAGGCCATCTTGCTCACAACCGAGAGGCCTACAGGAGTGCTGTTTGGGAGGCAAAGTTCCGCAAGGGACATGCAAAGGAATGAATGAATGACTGTTTAGGCAGGGGGAATATGTTTGCGGTATATATAAGCTGTGGTATGATGCAAGTGTTGACTGCGACACTTCTGCCGAATATGGTGGTGGTTTTGTATTTGTAAATTTCCAGTCTGTTTTTAATTTTTTCAATTATATTTCGCCATCTTGCTTTGATGTTATTTGAAGGCGTAGCTGTAAATAAAATTCCGTATATTTTAATGTTGTTGACTTGTATTAACGTGAAAGGGAAGTATGTTTTGTTGGTCCATTTGCCTAAACCCATTATATGTGATTTTTGAATGTTTATTTTAGCCCCGCTGCCCTGTCCGAACTCTGCAAATATGTCTAGAATAAACCTGATAGAGGATATATTGGAGGGAAAGAAGATTGTGTCGTCAGCATAGGTCAACGACTTCCTCTCTCCCATTCCAGGAATAAAGATTCCTTTGACTATTGTCTCTTGCCTGATTCTCTCCAGGAGTGGCTCTAGAGTTAACACATACAACAGGGGTGAGAGTGGGCAGCCCTGACGTACAGATCTGGTTAACCGTATTGGTTCACTGAGGGTATGGTTTATTAAAAGTCTGCTTTCTGGTTTGTTGTATAGAATTTGGATCCAGTCTCTGATGTAGTTCCCAAGATTACATTTGGACAAGGTTTTCTGGAGGAAAGAATGGGAAACTCTGTCGAAAGCCTTCTCCTGGTCCAGCGATAGGATTGCTGACTGGCTATTCTTATCGTGAGAGTATTGGATAACATCTCTTAGGAAATGTAGATGCGTATTTATGTTTCTGTCGGTGACACTGCATTGCTGGTCCTCATGTATAAGTGTGTGCATGACGGGTTTGAGTTTCATAGTTAGGCCTATGATGCCTCGCCCGGGTCCACACGTCCACGCCTATGATTCCTCGCCCGGTCCCACACGTCCACGCCTATGATTCCTCGCCCTGGTCTCTATGGCTACAGTTGAAATACAAAGGTACAATAATACATAGGATGAACTCCCATAGACTTTTAAAAAAGTATTTGATAGCATACACAGAGATTCATTGTGGAGAATTTTAAGAATATATGGAATACCATCTAAGATTATTATCATCATTAGGGACCTCTACATTGGATATGTTTGTGTAGTCGAGACAGAAAAAGGAGTGAGCAAATGGTTCCATACTGAAACAGGCACGAAACGAGGATGTAGATTATCTCCCTTGCATTTTGGAATTGCCGATAACTTCATAACGAAAAAAATGCTGCATAAGTAAAACGAGCATTGATTGGGTACATGAGACCCAACTGGAAACTCTTGCTTTTACAGATAACGTAACTCTTATCAGTAACAATGTGAAATCAATGGAAGAAAAAAAAACAGATAGCATGTCTTCACTGGCTAGTAAAATAGGACTTGAAATTAACAAGGAAAAAAACAAAAATGATGAAACTTCTCATTAACCATGAAGGAAACATATGCATAGAAGGAATAGCTGTTGAAGAAGTAAACCAGTTTGCATACCTCGGCAGCCACATAGACCAGGATGGTGACACCAGAAAGGAAATTAGAATTAGAATTGCAAAAGCAGCACTGAGCTGCAAGAATCTTGAGAACATATGACATTCAAAAGTTATAAGCACAAAAACCCAGTTAAGACTATTCAATTCAAAGTCACCCTCATTTATGCATGCGAAAGCTGGAAAACAACATAAAAAATAGACAACATATAAGACTCTTTTGAAAAGAAATGCCTACGGAAAATACTCTATATAAAGTAGAACGAATTCAAGAACAACTCAGAGATCAGAGAATGCGCAAACAACAACCAGTCTCATGGATGATCAGGAAAAGAAGATGGACATATGTCGGCCATGTGCTGAGAAGAAGCAACCAGAGAATCCGAAACAATGCTATCAAGCTGAACACAACAGATCAAAGAAAAAGAGGTCGACCACGTGAAACTCTAAAGAGGATATTGTTAAAAGAGGCCGGTTTAGTAGGAATAACCTTGATAAGGTTGAAAAGCGAGCCCAAAACAGGAAATCTTGGCAAGCTACCATGCGAGTCCTATGTGACGTTTAGCGGCACGGGAAGGATGAAAGATGTAAGAAGATATACATGATGAACTCTTAACACACGTCATATGTTTCTCAGTAGCAGTATGTACATCTGTCTCACACTCCGTGGTCTACGACAGAAACGTGTGATCATGGACTATAAGTAATACATTCAGTTTCCCATTCTTCTCTTCCAGATCAAAACATGGATGTTTATCAGATAGTTTTTTTTTCTGCAAATCTGCATTTTCTCTTGGGCACTGAATGATCTTCTGGAACAAATAAATTTTTTTAATTAATCACTGTTTCATTAACAATTTGCACACTCATCTTCTAACCTCGTTCTTGAAACTGAGTGAGTAAGTGAGTGAGTGAGTGAGTGAGTGAGTGAGTGAGTGAGTGAGTGAAAGAAATATATTCATCGTCTTAAACAAATATTATTTTTGTAGATTTTTTATTGAAAGGAACATAATTTCTTCTTCTTTAATAAGTTGATTCAAGCAGGAAATTGTTTCGATGAATCTTGACAAAATGTAGATTATAATAAACAGTAAACACGTGAAAAAAGCTAAGGCTACACACTGACCTGTGTGACTGACAGGTGAAACTGGTTGCTAATAAAGATCAGAGCCGGTGTCGTGGAGCAGATAGTGGACATGCTGGTCATTTGCCGGTGTAATTACTCGGATAGCCAACTTCTCAATTCTAAATTTAAAAGTACACTGGGTGTTCAAAAATGTCCAAAAATAACTTATCTCCTGTGCCAGTGTAAAATTTATAGGATGTGTTTTCAGATATATCAGATCCAATATTCCCTTCGGTAGAATAGAATATCCCAAAAAATTGAGAACGTCAAAATGTTTACTCTGAAGACTGCAGTGAACCTTCAGAAACTCTACGCAACAACATCACTGTACCTAAGGCTAAAGCTTTTATTGTGGAGAACACAAAAACAGAAATACTAAGTACATGTTACTGCTCACACGACCTTAATAACCATATGGATTCAAATAGTACACATTCTAAAAGTTTCTAGATTCAAACAGTACACATTCTAAAAGTTTCTATTTTACAGCTTTCAAGAAGTCTGTCGACGGCCTACAAGTTTCAAGAATTTTGTAGATGGCCTACTACGTGCAAGAACAGAATTCTGTAAAAATGATAAATAAACGTAAATAAAATAAACTATAAACTTGGACGTTTGGGTGTGTGGTTCAGTTTTACAAAAAAGATAGAAAGAGTGAGGAACTTCGTTAGAATAGAACAGATATTAGAACTGTTTTCCTATATGCATTCATCTTGCTTTCTGCCATTCTTGTTTCTGTCCACTTTCCTCGCTCTTTTTATCTTTGTGTAAAACTGAACCACACACATTTATTTTTCATTACTAGAACCAGTTTTACCGAAGACGTCATTTCTCACGTTTGGCGCCCGTTCACTAGAGTGAGACAAGAAGAAACAAAGATTGTCTGGGGAGAGAATGAAAGAAAAGGAACAGGTTGATTCTTATGAGATTGTCCCTGCTTCCAGATCAGGAGCCGATATCCGATACACTGATTAATTATAGATATCTGGACAAGGCATGGATTGTGATGTTTAATCGTCGCTACTCATTCTAAGGCTACGTGTGACTTTGTAATGTTCACATTTGGCAAGCGACAGTATTAACCACGGATTGTAACTTTCAGTAGAGCGGTTAGTCAAAGTAAGGTCCACAAATCTATGACCAAAACAAAGGCTAGAACCACTGTCTCTTTACTGTAAGAAAAATGTGTTTTTTTTTTTAATCTAGGGCAGTGATTGGCCTTGTTTGATAAACAAAGCCACAGAAAAATGGTTAAAACTACAAAGGAAACCACTCAGAGACAAGCACGAGAGAGTAGCTACAGATCATGGGGAAATGATTCTGTGTCAGCCGGTGAACTGGGAACCTGAAGATGTGTTAGGTAAAGCGATGAAACGCTTGTTAACCTTGTTCTGTCCAGCACAAAGAATGCGAAGCGGTATATTCTTTAAAAAATAAGTAAAAATAAACTTGAATGAATCTTGTGAACAAACTTTCTTATGATATTCGCAGCATGTCTTCCTGGAATTATTATTTTATGCCCATGAAAATGCCAGTTTCCCCCCACCCCCAAATAGCTGCTATGGCCTTGAACCAGAGACCTAGTGTCAAATGACAAGTAAGCAAAAGTGGCTTGTACCAAGTCCTTGTGTGGGTTTAATAGAAAGAGCTTAATGTAGCCGTCTCAACCACGGTCTCTATGTCGAGTCATAACATAACACAGTGGCTGAAAAAGTGCATCAACTTGTTACCATGGATACAGTGAAAAGTTGTATTAAGGTCTGACATATCTATATCTCTATACTTCTAGTAGCTCCAGCATGTTTCTTGTAAGCCAAGTCGCTGTTCCCCAGCAGCTCATGTAAGAAATCCTTCAAGCTGCACAAGAGGCTTTTTTACAGAATTTTTTTCCCAAAGAATAACAAAGGAGAATATATAAGTACGTTATATCATTGAGACTACTGTCTATGAAAGAAAGAAAGAAAGAAAGAAAGAAACGAGTAACCAAATTTGTAAACAGGCATAGAATAAACGTATTTCTCATATTAACCTATGTGAAAACAAGTGAGAAGAAAACAAAAAAAAAAAAGGAATAGAACTTTGCTCTGACTTAGTACACGCACAAAACTAAATCTAGAGCTATCTGCACAGATGTCATAGAGACGACGCGGTGTCTGGGATTTCCGTGCTTTAGAATTAATCACTGTTTATTGAGGTCCGCAAAACATTTTAAGGAATGTTGACTCTCGTCTGACATTTATGCCTTGAAACATGAAACCTGAGAAATTCGGAAATGACAAACATAAATAATTTCAAAATGCCGATATCTTTATGTACTTTCTTAATACTTTGGTCTCGTCTTTCGTGTTGTTTTTTTCACCCGATGAGATTCTCTGAGATACAATTCAGGGATTTTATCTTTCTTTTCAATGTTGCCGCACCTGACAAAAGCAGACGAGATGGAAAAGGAGAGAAAAAGGGACAGAGAAAAAGGGGCAGAGAGAAAGAGAGAGAAAAAGAGGGAGAAGGGGGAAAGAAAGGGAGACAGAGAGAAAGAAAAGCGAGAAAGAGGGATATACAGAGAAAAAGAGAAATAGAGAAATGAATAATCTTTATTTTTCAAGGGTAAAGAATTGGGCACGCAGGCCCGTCTTACATTCTGCCCTTCATCACTCCATCTTTCATTCTTCCGAAAAAGAGATAGTGACGGAGATAGAGATAGTGCTTGAAGTGTAAAGAGCACGTAAAAGTTAAGTATGAGACTGAGTGCACAGCTTGTACGGGTATTATATATATATATATATATATATATATATATATATATATATATACTACTGGACAAAAGTTAAGGGCCGGTCATTAATTTCAAGCATATGTTTATTTTGGTTGCCGTACTAAAACTGTAAATAAACTGATTATAGAATCTTGATTAAATTGCATTCTCAGGCAGTTCTCTATGCAGCCCTAGGCATAAACAACACCAACTGTTCATCACAAGAAGTGTAAAAATCTCGTGCAGTAGCATCGTCCTAGTCAAAATGTTAGGGCGTTTTTAAAAGTGTCAGCATGATCTAGAAGGTAGCTGATTTGTGCTGCGTCATCAGGTCATAGCCTTGGTTGAAAGCGGTTTATTTGGCCGTGAAGTTGCACGATGTTCGGGGATGTCCCGTTCTACCATCCAAAGGCAATTGGAGCGATTTCGCGCAACCGGAGGAGTAGAAGACAGGCATCGTTCACGAGTAGTCAGGATGACAGATACCTGCAGCTTTCAACACTTCGCAACAGGACAATAACGTCTTCCACACTCAGAAACTAGTTAATGAATACGGCAAACGTCAATGTTAGCGGCAGAACAATTCGCAGACGTTTAAGAGAATCTGGGCTGACTTCACGAGGTGCCAGTGGGGTGAAATTCTTTTCACGGACGAATCCTGCTTCAGTATGTCCTTCAATGATGGCAGAATCCGTGTTTGGAGAAGGCCAGGGGAACGGTTCCATGACACCACTATCCAAGAGGTGGATCGTTACGGAGGGATATCAATCATGGTTGATTTTGTTTTTGTAAGAATTGAAAAAACCGGCCCTTAACTTTTGTCCAGTAATATATATATATATATATATATATATATATATATATATATATATATTCTAGTGCAACTCTGAGATGATCGATGATTTGTTTAGTTACGACTTTAACAAGAGATTTCAAGTTTATGCTGGCGTTGAATATTTTGAGATATTTTTATGTCGGACGAGGAGTGGCCTAAAGTGGCTTTCTTTCTTTCAAGAAGCAGGCCGAAGACGCATTCTCCTGAGCAAACAGCCACTACCACAAAAAAGTAAATATTCCAAGGTCCGTGATATTTCTAATCAGTTTGGTTGCCTTCTCTTTCCCACTGTTGTTTCTAGCCACTTTCTTAATCTTTTTTATCTTCTTTTGTACAACTGAACCTTATACCTCTGTCTGCCTCCTCTGTTTCGTGCAAACTATTTATTTCTGTTTACCTCCTCTTTTCTGTGCAACCCATTTATTCTGCCTGCCTCCTCTTTCCCGTACAACCCATTTATTCTGCCTACCTCCTCTTTCCTGTGCAACCAATTTATTTCTTTCAGATTTTTTTTTATTTTGGTCTCCCTCTTCGTTCCCTTTGAATTTTAGAGGGAGATTAGGATTTTCAGTCTTCTCGTGGCTCGAGAGTTTGATCCTCTGTCTCTTAACGTGTTCATCTCTTTATGATTTTCACTAGTTTTCCATGAGGAAAATGTTCACTAAATCAAAGGCAAGCAACAGCCGTTGTCATGATGTACAGCTGAGAAGAAAGAAAATTATCTGATGTCATAATCTGTATCGTCACTCTAACGCAATCACCTACACTCCTACACTGGCGACAAACAAAATAACACAATCACCTACACTCCTACATCGGCGACAAACAAAATAACACAATCACCTACACTCCTACACTGGCGACAAACAAAATAACACAATCACCTACACTCCTACACTGGGGACAAACAAAATAACGCAATCACCTACACTCCTACACTGGGGACAAACAAAATAACGCAATCACCTACACTCCTACACTGGCGACAAACAAAATAACACAATCACCTACACTCCTACACTGGCGACAAACAAAATAACACAATCACCTACACTCCTACACTGGCGACAAACAAAATAACACAATCACCTACACTCCTACACTGGGGACAAACAAAATAACACAATCACCTACACTCCTACACTGGGGACAAACAAAATAACACAATCACCTACACTCCTACACTGGGGACAAACAAAATAACACAATAGAAGAATTAGAGATAATACCATTAAACAAGCTCAATAATAAACAAGAAAATACCTGAAACAGATGAACGAACGCTTGATGTTTAAAAAATAGAACATATTTTCTTCTTATTCTTCTTCGTTCGCTTCTACCACCAAGATCGCCCCGTGATCCTACTGAATTTACTCCTGTGGCTCTCGCGATAGTCTCATTTAGGATGGAGGCTCAGAGCATCGTGGGGCTTGGGCCTGTATTCTCGCCGGGTCACAGAAGCGGGATTGCGTGACACTGCGGTTTTTGTTGCACCAGTTTAATCTAAAGTTGAACTTTCTCACCGGAAAACCTCAACGTGATTTGGATATAATATATCCCTGTCGGATGAGAAGTTGTTGCCTATCTAGACTGCACTGGTCTAGTGTCTCTGACTTCAGTATTTTGTGGTCGTGGCCGCTACCCTTCCTGGTGGTGACCGGAGGGAGGTTTTGTCGAAGAGGACGAATCCTCGCCACTAGTGGCCTGGGTCAAGTTGGTTTAGGCGTATGATCCCAGTATAGGTAAATATCGGACGTGACCGGCCTGTAGAGCGGAGGCACCGTGATATGCGTAGCCATCGAGTTTCATCCCTGGGTTAAGCCGGTTTAGGCATATTTCACCAGTATGGGAGTATATAGGACGTGGCTGGCCTCTGGAGCAGACGTGCCTTGGTATGAGTAGCTTTCGCCACGAGACTACTGGACCCATACCGATTAAACTTCACTTTATCCTTTCCATCACCTTTTTTCACAGCGGGGCCGCACGGCAATCCTAATCACATTTTCTTCATCGGCCGGAAGGAGTTTCACCCCACGCGGCAGCCGAACAATCTCGCCTGCAGTGATAAGAGATTTCAGTGCTTTAACTACCGACCTTCATCTGGTGTGTGGAAGTTACAGCAATTTGAAGAGCCAAAGAACGATAGTCTGTATCACAAGTTTGTGATCATTTGTTCATTTCGAAACTTCATAATTAAGACAAGATACCTAAACACATGCAGCATAAAAAAAACTGTAACATGAAAGGGAAACCTGAAGTAAGACTATTCAAATTGTTGTAGGAATTAAATAAAAGGTTAAGAACGCTAGAGACAGAGCTATGTGTAAGACTGGAAGCAGGAGCAATTGATGTGGTGTTATGTTTTGATTCTGTAGGAGCAGTATAAAAAAAGGCCGCGTGACGCCGCGTGATTACTTCTGTGGTGGTTATCCTCTTGAGCTGGGCAGGAACCGAATTAAGAACCGATTCTTCCTGTAAAAATAGGTACCCGGTTCCTACAAACCGATTCCTGATACCGAGTAGTAACAACTTTTAACCACTTAAGGAAACAGAAACTGGACCAGTTCCAGATACGATTACAAGTGCTCGGTGACGAGGAACAGCGCAGATAGGATGTCGTTCGATGACAGGAAGCTTTGTTTGAAGGTTATGACCCCAGAGCAATACCGTCATCCTCTGTCACTCCGCAACAGACCTTTCCACGAGCTCTCTTTCCTTTTAAAACAAATTTTAGAGTCTTTTCTTTTTTAGTGCTGAACCATTTTAACCACAAATATTCACTTTTTTAGTGCTGAACCATTTTAACCACAAATATTCACTTTTTTAGTACTAAACCATTTTAACCACAAATATTCACTTTTTTAGTGCTGAACCATTTTAAATACAAATATTCACTTTTTTAGTGCTGAACCATTTTAAATACAAATATTCACTTTTTTAGTACTGAACCATTTTAACCACAAATATTCACGTTTTTAGTGCTGAACCATTTTAACCACAAATATTCACTTTTTTAGTGCTGAACCATTTTAACCACGAATATTCAATTTTTTAGTGCTGAACCATTTTAACCACAAATATTCACTTTTTAGTGCTGAACCATTTTAACCACAAATATTCACGTTTTTAGTGCTGAACCATTTTAACCACAAATATTCACTTTTTTCTGTAGTCGGTGCGCTGTTTGAATATAGTGATTTTATTTGTTATGGTTGATGAATATATTACAGTCCAAGCAAAAAGCTGTCATTGTTGTTTTAAACGTTTAATTTTTTTTCCTTGAAACATTGTTTCTAGATTTACTTCACTGCGATTCGGTGTGTTTACTATGAACCTTATGTGTAAGTAATAGGTCAAAGATCTAATACAATATAATAGAGAGAAGAGAATTACTGGATCTAAAGTCAGAGAGAAGAGAATTACTGGATCTAAAGTCAGAGAGAAGAGAATTACTGGATCTAAAGTCAGAGAGAAGAGAATTACTGGATCTAAAGTCAGAGAGAAGAGAATTAATGGATCTAAAGTCAGAGAGAAGAGAATCACTGGATCTAAAGTCAGAGAGAGGAGAATTACTGGATCTAAAGTCAGAGAGAAGAGAATTACTGGATCTAAAGTCAGAGAGAAGAGAATTACTGGATCTAAAGTCAGAGAGAAGAGAATCACTGGATCTAAAGTCAGAGAAAGGAGAATCACTGGATCTAAAGTCAGAGATAGGAGAATTACTGGATCTAAAGTCAGAGAGAAGAGAATTACTGGATCTAAAGTCAGAGAGAGGAGAAATACTGGATCTAAAGTCAGAGAGAAGAGAATTACTGGATCTAAAGTCAGAGAGAAGAGAATAACTGGATCTAAAGTCAGAGAGAGGAGAATTACTGGATCTAAAGTCAGAGAGAAGAGAATTACTGGATCTAAAGTCAGAGAGAAGAGAATTACTGTATCTAAAGTCAGAGAGAAGAGAATTACTGGATCTAAAGTCAGAGAGAAGAGAATTACTGTATCTAAAGTCTGGGGGAAAAGTGTCCAATCTAAAGTAAATAAAAATAAACTACATTTCAAAAGCTTCAGAATATCTTAGTCTTAAGTAGGTTTGACAGCTGCAGAATATTTTAGTCTTAAGTAGGTTTGACAGCTGCAGAATATCTTAGTCTTAAGTAGATTTGACAGCTTTTAGACTAAGCTGATCTTAAAGTTTTGAAATACATTTTTAAATATCTGTTTTTTAATATATTGACTTGTCATTTATTTTTCTATGCTCATTATATTTGTTCTTCCCTCTTTATTCTTGGCCTGTGTGTTTTTTTAATGTCTGATGAAAGAGGCAAGGGAGGGCATAGTTCTGTCCTTGTTTACTATGAAGCTTACGTGTAAATAATAACTCAAAGGTCTAATATCAGTTCTGCGTGTTTTCTATGAACCTTATGTGTAAATAAAAAACTCGAAGATCTAATATCAGTTCTGTGTGTTTACTATGAACCTTTTGTGTAAATAATAACTCAAAAATCTAATATCAGTTCTGCGTGTTTGCTATGAAGCTTTCGTGTAAATAATAACTCTAAGATCTAATATCAGTTCTGTGTGTTTACTATGAACCTTACGTGTAAATAATAACTCAAAGATCTAATATCAGTTCTGCGTGTTTGCTATGAAGCTTTCGTGTAAATAAAAAACTCAAAGATCTAATATCAGTTATGTGTGTTTCCTATGAACCTTATGTGTAAATAAAAACTCAAAGATCTAATATCAGTTATGTGTATTTCCTATGAACCTTATGTGTAAATAAAAACTCAAAGATCAAATATCAGTTCTGTGTGTTTCCTATGAACCTTATGTGTAAATAACAGCTCAAAGATCTAATATCAGTTATGTGTATTTCCTATGAACCTTATGTATAAATAACAGCTCAAAGATCTAATATCAGTTCTGTGTGGAGAAAGGCATGGGGAAATTGTCTTATATGCAAGTCATTACTCACATCTAGCACAGGCACTAACTCGAGGAGTTGGTTTTAGAAACCGGTTCCATGAAATCTTGGTGAACGAAAGATCCGGTTCCTAACAAACCGAGTAAATCCCCAGCTCTAGGATCTAGTCCCGCCAAATTTCATGGTTCGGCACAGGTAAGGAATAAGTCATGGAATCCTGTTATTCGGCACAGGTAAGGAATAAGTCATGGAATCCTGTTAATCTTTACCCAGAGAACAATGTTTCTTTCGTTTTCATTATCCTCATCTACTTTCTCCCTCTCTCTTCCTTTCTGGTGTCCAGGTCACTCGATCGGCAAGTTAAACATTCTACCCTCTCTTGTCGAGTAGTTATACTACTTTTAGACAAAATTTCCCTTCTTTTATTGAAGCTCTCTGTGTTAAAAGCAATATTTATATTTAAACAAAATACTTGCAGAATATACTTAAAATAACCTTGGTAATTGCACATCTTGAAAAATTATTTTATCATAAATTGTTTCCATGAAACAAGATAACAGCAACTTGGTTTCCATACTTGATTAAATATTTATCAGCTTCCTCATTGATTTCATCTGTTATGTTTTTAAAAGATGTAACAAAAATTCCGGACAAACACATTTCTTTTCCTCGTTTACCTTACTTTAAAATTACCTGTTTACTCGCTTCATTAGACTATTTTGATTTAGTTCCCCTTGTTTTAACCTGGAAGAAACTATGGTAACCAATAGAGTGGACAATATTTGTTCTTCCCCGCGGTACCCGGAATACATGTT
This sequence comes from Achatina immaculata, assembly GCA_009760885.1. Classification (NCBI taxonomy): domain Eukaryota; kingdom Metazoa; phylum Mollusca; class Gastropoda; order Stylommatophora; family Achatinidae; genus Lissachatina; species Lissachatina immaculata. The sequence goes on along the minus strand of CM019697.1, from coordinate 15,955,086 downwards.
TTTCCTCCCCGCTATCGACCAGTGAGTGATATGTGTCTTAAAACTCGCTTCTTATCGCTGCTCAAACACAGGGCCAATTGTTCAGGCATACATTCAGGGCAGACCTCTCTCCTTTCATGTTATCTCCGCTGTTCAGAAACAAATGTTTTAGGTGATAATAGAAAAACAAGCAACGAACAAGAAGATTATTCGTGAGCTGTGAAGGAGCAGGGAGTGTGCTAGAGACAGACAGACAGACAGACAATCAGACAGAGAGACAGAGAGAGAGAATTTTCATTCTTTTTTTTTCTTTTTTTGTTTTGTTTTAGAGCTTTCTGGAGATGTCTTATTCGTTTATTCAGAAATGATGATGATGATGATGATGATGATTGATTATGATGATTGATTATGATGATGATGATGATGATGATGATGATGATTGATTATGATGATTATGATGATGATGATGATGATGATGATGATTGATTATGATGATGATGATGATGATGATGATGATGATGTACAGAGTACAGAGTTTGGTAAACGGGAGGAAGACGGTTAGTGTATAGAGTCCATTCATTTCAGCCAGAGATCGGAGATGTCTCTTCGTTCTATCTTCAGCCAGAGATCAGAGATGTCTCATCGTTCTATCTTCAGCCAGAGATCGGAGATGTCTCTTCGTTCTATCTTCAGCCAGAGATCGGAGATGTCTCTTCGTTCTATCTTCAGCCAGAGATCGGAGATGTCTCTTCGTTCTATCTTCAGCCAGAGATCGGAGATGTCTCTTCGTTCTATCTTCAGCCAGAGATCGGAGATGTCTCTTCGTTTTATCTTCAGCCAGAGATCTGAGATGTCTCTTCGTTCTATCTTCAGCCAGAGATCGGAGATGTCTCTTCGTTCTATCTTCAGCCAGAGATCAGAGATGTCTCTTCGTTCTATCTTCAGCCAGAGATCGGAGATGTCTCTTCGTTCTATCTTCAGCCAGAGATCAGAGATGTCTCTTCGTTCTATCTTCAGCCAGAGATCAGAGATGTCTCTTCGTTCTACCTTCAGCCAGAGATCGGAGATGTCTCTTCGTTCTATCTTCAGCCAGAGATCAGAGATGTCTCTTCGTTCTATCTTCAGCCAGAGATCAGAGATGTCTCTTCGTTCTATCTTCAGCCAGAGATCAGAGATGTCTCTTCGTTCTATATTCAGCCGCTTCTACTTTTAACAACATACTGTCATGGCTTGTTCTGAAATCTCAGGACGAGCATCACCAGATGGGGCGATGCTGTCATATCGGATTTCAAGTGTATTTCACTGACATACTTCCTTCAGAATTCTTTTGTGAAACTGCCTGTTTCAAGACCATTTTATGGAAGACAGGACCTTGGCAGACTGTGTCTCACCAGTCCAGACTGTCACTTGTGAAGACAGAAACTGAACAGCCTTGTTTACATACAGAAGAAAATGACACGTGACTCAGGAATAATTATATCAGAAAAGAAATGCTGAGTTGATGAGTCTGTCTCTATCTGTGAAATAGATCTAAAGTTCGAGAGAGGAGAATTACTGGATTTAAAGTCAGAGAGAAGAGAATTACTGGATCTAAAGTCAGGGGGAAAAGTGTTCAATCTAAAGTAAATAAAAACAAACTACATTTCAAAAGCTTGAGAATATCTTAGTCTTAGGTAGGTTTGACAGCTGCAGAATATCTTAGCCTTAAGTAGGTTTGACAGCTGCAGAATATCTTAGCCTTAAGTAGGTTTGACAGCTGCAGAATATCTTAGTCTTAAGTAGGTTTGATAGCTGCAGAATATCTTAGTCTTAAGTAGGTTTGACAGCTGCAGAATATCTTAGTCTTAAGCAGCTTTGACAGCTTTTAGACTAAGCTGATCTTAAAGTTTTGAAATACATTTTTAAATATCTGTTTTTTTAATATATTGACTCTGTCATTTATTTTTTATATCCTCATTATATTTGTTCTTCCCTCTTTATTCTTGGCCCGTGTGTTTTTTATGTCTGATGAAAGAGGCAGGGGAAGGCATAGTTCTATCATCTCGTGTAAACCTAGGAAATGAAAAACACCATGCCAGTCTATTATCATCATTATCGTCATCAACACTTTTATCATTATCATCACTTAGAGGAGAAATAGATTACATCCGAAGTTTCAGTGTGACTATTCTCGTAAAAGATACTTTTTCGTCTAAACCTTTGACTCATATCTACAATCTGAACCTTTCAAAAGCTAATTTTTGTGACTGCTTCATTTCCCTCCATTCTCTTTCCTCTCTCTCTCTCTCTCTCTCTGTCTCTCTCTCTCTCTGTCTCTCTCTCTCTCTCTCTGTCTCTGTCTCTCTCCCATATTCTCGGTCTCACCCTTTCTTTCCCAGCACCGATTGTCTGGCAGACTAGCCTTGTTTATATTCATTTGTGCGTGATTTTTACAAAATGAACGTACAAAAGATTTCCTGAATGTCAGTGAGTGCGCCAATGTCTCGGCACAAACTTCCACCATTCATTCTCATCATTTTCAGTCCGGAAAAGCTGTAAACACAAGCATTGGCAAATAAATGAGAATGTAAAATGTTGTGTTCTGCTGTTTACTTTTTGTTTTGCTTTTAATTCGCGGACAATCAGAGCTTTTCATCTTTGTATCTTCCAGATAAAGCTGAGTCAGTGAGATCAGTGAGGTCAGCGAGATCAGTGGGTCAGTCAGGTCAGTCAGGTCAGTGAGGTCAGTCAGGTCAGTGAGTCAGTGAGGTCAGTCAGGTCAGTGACTCAGTGAGGTCAGTCAGGTCAGTGAGTCAGTGAGGTCAGTCAGGATTTGAAGGAACAGAAAGGAAAGAGTGAGAGACAAAGAGAGGAGAAGGAGAAAAAACGTTATTAAACCTCGCGAAAAATAACATTTTGACGATGTATCTGTGCCAGACAAATGTCTGTCTATATGTTTGTCTGTCTGTCTGTTTGGCTGTTTGGCTGCCTGTCTTTGTGTTAACTCACTGTGTGCGTAGAAATAGCAGGGACTTCTTTGTTCGTTGGCATCTGTTATTTTTTCTTAATACATTAACAAACAATTGAACATCACACTTTTATTACGATTCGCCTTGCAGTCAGACAATCTCCAGATTAACAGGCAGTTCCCTGACTTTCGATGTATCAAGTGCTCGCTTATGTACATACGTCTGGCCTGGTTGTCTGTAAAGACGTTATTTCTTCTGTACAAGTCCTCCCAAATTTCTCTGCTATTTACAGCCTGGTCGGTATCGAGTCTCAAGACAAACATTACTTATAATCATCTGAGACCCGCCTCTTCTAGACATACAAAAACTGGTTTTCGTAGCTTGACTCTCGGTTCCTTCACGCTTCAAGCGTCAGTCGGAAGACTCCAGATGACGCATATTTTGATGCCTGGTCGAGAACTTGGCCTAAGACAGCTCGCAACGCTGCGGTTTTGTTTAGTCGCAGAGACTGGTCGGTGCGGTCAAAGATCTTGGCATGTGTTAAGAACAGCCAGGGTTTGACAGTCTGTTTCTGATTTGTTTGGAGCAATTTTTTTTATATAATCAGTTTGTTCTTTTTTTTCATTTAGGAGGTGAATATCACTTTTAGCTTGAATTGCATCTTTTTTTTTTAGTAGTAAAATGTTAAACGTCATGATAATTTAGAGAAGACCGTATTGGAAAGATACAACCGAGAGGCCTACAGGAGTGCTGTTTGGGAGGCAAAGTTCCGCAAGGGACATGCAAATAAATGAATGAATGAGTAAAATGTGATTAATTTACTGTCTCATGAATCAGATCTTGTCGTTCCGTAAGTGTTCGGTCACGTGATTCAAGTAATCAAAATTGCCGCCTTGTTCTGTGGTTATAGACATCGTGGTTTTGTGGTAAGTACTTAATTTGATTGCTACTTGTCTATAATGTTGAGCATGCGAATGTAAAAGAATATGAAACTTGATTTTGTTTAAAACACTTTTGATCTGCTTTTATTCAGGGATCATGCTGGTGACAGTAGATAAATGATCAATGATAACCGTGGTAGATTGTAATTATGATGAACCATTTCTTTTAGATGTACAGAAAAAGATAAAGATGCCCCACCAGCGAAATCTCCACGAAATTTATAGAACCATTCAAATCTCCTTTTTTTGTCATTCGTCAGGCTAATGTGACACTGTTACCAAGACGCTTCCAGAAGCTGAGATAAGCCTGTGAAAGTCTGAGGTTCTTCCTGGCTGGCCTGGGAACTGATAGTTTTTTTTCCCTGGATGTTATTCTACAAGAACAGAATATTAAAACTGTGCTGAGTTACTTTGCACATTTGAATTATTGTTCGTATCTCCTTCTTTAGAGTTTGACAAATTTGACTTGGCATTTTTCATGTGACAAAATTAAAAGTCATTATTTTTCTAATGTATAAACCATGTCATTAAACAGACTTTCTTTCTAGCTCATGCGCAGTGAAACCTGGAGTAGTCTGGCCTAGAGGGGAGCTGTAACCTCAAAGATCAGTGCTGCGAGCATCTAGGGTCTGCGGGCTAAATGGCTGCCTAGACGACTTTATGGTAGTGCACGCTGTGTGCATAATCACACATTTAACAGACTAACATTTACTCTTCAAGCTGCCGTGGTGTAGTGGTTAGTGCTTCTGTCTGTGGACTAGAGGTCCCTGGTTGGATTTAACACTGATACGTAATTTTTGTTCGGACCTACCCACACCAGGGTCAACCCAACCTGAAGAAATGGCTACTTGGAGTTCCCCCAGTAAAACAAAAGACAGCGAGGACAAGTGTCCCTACAATCTCTGTGTCGTGTCTAAAAATGTGAAGACATTAACACTCCACTACCCTACGGTATGTAAATGCACAGGACAGAACTTACTTATAATACTTCAAGCATAACAAACATGTGAACAGTGTACAGTGTACTGAGCTGCATTCTCCTTCAAATAAGCATGTCAAGTACTCACAATAGCTTTGCGCTGGTAATTGATCTTTTTTGTTTATATCCACAATATTCCCATAAGAACTTAGTCCATTACCGACTTAACTACACCCTCCTCTTAAGAAGCTTTATATCGTATTCAGTATTTTTTTTAACCACTTAGTTATTCACGGAACTATCCTTTTCTTCTCATTTTTAGACACGCAAAGTACGGGCTCCTGTGAGGTACAGTAGACAAGCCGCAGCTGGTGGACATAAGCAGATTGTCATCACATCGTTTGTGTAATAATAAGATGCACAACCAAACTTGCGTTCCTGGAACTATTGTTCCTATCTGCAGCTTTGATCCAACAACAATGAATAATCCGGTGCCGCCTGTGGAATACCCAGCCTGGGATATAGCTCTGAAGGCCGTCTTCTACATTCTAGCGATGATCATGAACTTTACCGGCAACTCCATTGTCCTTCTTATCATCTTACTCAACAAAAAGATGAGGACCGTAACGAACGTGTTAATTCTGAATCTTGCAGTCAGCGATCTCATGGTTGGAGCTTTTTGTATGTGGGTCCATCTGGGCAACAATATCAGTGACGATTATTTATTCGGATCTTTTTTCTGCAAGTTTAGCACCTTTTCTCAGGGTTGGTATCTATCTATCTATCTATCTATCTATCTATCTATCTATCTATCTATCTATCTATCTATCTATCTATCTATCTATTTGTCTGTCTATCTGTTTATCTATCTATCTATCTATCTATCTATCTGTTTGTCTGTCTGTCTGTTTATCTATCTATCTATCTATCTATCTATCTATCTATCTATCTATCTATCTATCTATCTATCTATCTATCTATCTACCTCTCTATATATATATCTATCTATCTATATCTATCTATCTATATCTATCTATCTATCTATCTATCTATATCTATCTATCTATCTATTTATCTGTGCGTCCTGTCAATTTGTCTTAGTGGTTATTTGTCTCTCTTCATTCTTCCATCTATCGATGTGTTACCTCTCTCTCTCTCTCATACACACACACACGCAACCCTTCCATCCTGTATAAAAAAATATAAACTATACTCCTTACTACTACAAACGTTTCCAATATCTATTTGATGTCGACTACATGCCTCCAGGAATCATAAAACTTAGAAGTTATTTTAGACTGCTCTTACAGACACTGAATTCAGTTAATTGTTTATTCTCAATAGTCCTGAAATTTTTGTTTAGTAGACAGTCATTTATATATGTGTGTAGTTACTTCTGTACTGAGTGAATGGATAAGAGCCAGACGTAAATGTTATATTTTATGTCTCTCATCTTCAATGTTAATTATGTTTGTTATATGAGCATAGAACTTAGACCAGGATGGTGACACCAGAAACGAAGTTAGAATTAGAATTGCAAAAGCAGCATCGATCTTCAAGAATCTTGAGAACATATGGAATTCAAAAGTTATAAGCACAAAAACCAAGTTAAGACTATTCAATTCAAATGTAATATCCACCCTCATTTATGCATGCGAAAGCTGGAAAACAACTAAAGAAATACAAAAGAAATTGGACTCTTTTGAAAACAAATGCCTATGGAAAATACTCGGCATCAAGTGGAACGAATTCAAGAACAATGCAGAGATAAGACAGATGAATGAACAACAACCAGTCTCATGGGTGATCAGGAAAAAGAGATGGACATATGATGGTCACGTGATGAGAAGAAATGATCAGAGAATCCCAAAACAAGCTACCAAGTGGAACACAACAAGCCAAAGAAAAAGAGGCAGACCGCGTGAAACTCTGAAGAGGACATTGTTAAGAGAGGCCAAATTAACAGGCATAAAATCCCTTGATGAGGTTGAAAGACTCGCCGAAGACAGGAAAAATTGGTGAACTACTTTGCGAGTCCTATGTGACGTTTAACGGCACAGGAAGGATATAAGATAAGATATGAGCAACATATTTGTAGAATGTCTGGAACAGAGTGAAAGTTGTATGATAAAAGGCAGAATGTCAGTCGGACCTGCGTGCTCAATTCTTAACCCTTTTGAAATAAAGATCAATCAATCATTCTCTCTCTCTTTCTCTCTCTCTCTCTCTCTCTCTCTCTCTCTCTTCTCTTCTCTATGTTGTTAGATAAAGAGGTAACTATTTATGATAAATTTATTTCCATTATTATCTTTATCATCAATTCAGTGATGTCGGTGACAGCAAGCGTGATAACCCTCACCATCATCTCCGTAGAGAGGCTTATCGCAGTTGTCTTCCCATTCAGACATCACTGTTCACCAGTCGTATCTGCCATAATCATAGGTACATCATTTGTCAGTTGTAGACCCAGTTTATGTTACATTTGTTACATAAATGAAATATAAACCATAGAATAGATTATAGACTGTTGTTGAATCTAGCTGAAATAATGAATTAGATAATATTTATAGAGTAGTTGGTTGTGGACATGTGGTAATAAAGGCGTCTAAACGAAGAGTGGAAAGTGGGCCAGGCTGGCTTTCCTCGTTTGCCAGCAACTTAAGAACTTATCTTATGAACTCGGCAGTTGACCCAGCTGTGGTGTTTCAATAGATTCTTTACCACATCTTTATCCTTCTGACCCTAGTGAGAGCTGCATCTTTCACAGAGCTAAGCTTTCCTTTATCCCTACATGGTCATCGACTTATCCATTCATTGTTTCCATGATTTTTTTCTGGAATTCTGAATGAGTTGCTCGGGAATCTGTGAAATGGTTTAATGGCAGTGAATTTATTTACTAGTTTCTGTGGTTTCGTTTTACGGGACTGTTCTGATCAATTATTAATGAGATGATTGTGCACGTTTTCCGGGAATTATTGTTGCTGCTTTTATCAAACCTTGTTTTTCAACACAGTCAATAAACAGGTCAAAAAATTATTCTATAAAAGACAAAAAACAGTAACAAGGACAAGACGTTGTGGGCGGACATAACAGTCAGCCTATGCAAGGCAGTTTTATACTGGGAAACAGATCAAATTACCGAGAAGTAAGACTGTGTGAACTACTTTGGCGAACTACTTTGCGAGCCCTATGTGACGTTTAACGGCACGGGAATGATATCAGATAAGATAAGATAAGATAAGATAAGATAAGACTGTGTGGAAGTGATAAATATAACCTGGGTTTGGGGAGAAAAAACGAAAGGGAGGTAATAGCCAGCTTTTTGTTAGTGGATGAGGCAAGATTGTTCTCACTCTATCCCTGTTTCTTTCTCCTTGTTTTTCTTCTCCATCACTCTCTATACATGCATCTTTTATATGTTCCTTTGTTCTTTCTCTTTATATCTGTCTCTCTATACTTCTCTCGGTCTCTCCTTTATCCTACTCCCTTTTTTTCTGGGCTGTATGTCCCTGTCGCTCTGTTTCAGTTTCATTCTGTCTGTCGCTCTCTTATCTCTCTCTCTTTATCTTTTTTTTCCTCTCTATCTAGCTATCTATCTATCAGTCTTTCTCTCTCTCTCTCTCTCTCTCTCTCTCTCTCTCTCTCGCTTTCGCTCTCCGAAACTGAATATTTGGGAAGAATGAATGATGAGAGTCAAAGGGCAGAATGTCTGACGGGCCTGCGTGCTCATTCTTTCTTCCTTCCCAAGTAAAGTTGAATCAGTTTTCCCCTCCCTCCCTCCCTCCCTCTTTCTCTGCTTGTCCTAAATCTTGCACCCTACCAGGAACTAGAATAACAGATCGATCTCGTAGACTGTGGAGAGAGTGGTAACGATGTTGTTGCTTATGATGAAAATTTTGATGACGGTAATGACTGCAAATTTCAACTACGTTCTCAGGGTGTACTTGGATTGTTGCCATAGCAACGGCCTCGCCACACCTGTTTGTCAGGAGAAAGTACGAGCTGAAGTTCAGAGACAGAGAACAGATTTGGTGTACAGAAAACTGGGCTAAAGTGGGTATATGAGAGCAGTCTTCTCTGTACAAATACCACCACTGCTGACTTCTGTTGGTATTATGCACAATCTATCACTGCTGAAATTACTTATGAGCAAAAATTATTACTACTGCTCTGTTAACGTTACGGCCTTTGATGCTATTTCTGCATTTACTAGAAGTACTACTATTACTATTGCTACTAGAACTACTGTGACCATCATTAATGTTACTAGTCCTATTTTGTTAATAGTTCTACAACCACTAATACTTTATCTAATACTTACAGTTCTGCTAACATTATTGTTAGAGCCATAAATATTGCTAACATTATTGTTAGAGCCATAAATATTGCTAACATTATTGTTAGAGCCATAAATATTGCTAACATTATTGTTAGAGCCATAAATATTGCTAACATTATTGTTAGAGCCATAAATACTGCTAACATTATTGTTAGAGCCATAAATATTGCTAACATTATTGTTAGAGCCATAAATTTTGCTAACATTATTGTTAGAGCCATAAATATTGCTAACATTATTGTTAGAGCCATAAATATTGCTAACATTATTGTTAGAGCCATAAATATTGCTAACATTATTGTTAGAGCCATAAATATTGCTAACATTATTGTTAGAGCCATAAATATTGCTAACATTATTGTTAGAGCCATAAATATTGCTAACATTATTGTTAGAGCCATAAATACTGCTAACAGAAAAAATAGTGTATCTACATTAATAGTTCTAATACTCTTTCTATGTCTGTACTACTACTACTACTACTACTACTACTACTACTACTACTACTACTACTACTACTACTACTACTACTACTACTACTACTACTACTACTACTTCCACACTATTACTAATATTTCTATGACTACTTCCATATCTATTGTATACAGTTCTGCTGCTGTAGCTACTACTACTACTCCCACTACTATTAATAACAATAATAATAATAATAATAATACTATCACCACTACTAAAACTAATAACAATAAAAATAATAATAACAATACTACCACCACCAATAATAGTATAATAATACCACCACCACTATCACTAACAATAATAATAATACAACCACCACCACTACTACTACCACTACTACTACTATTTTACTCCTAATACTACTACTATTCATATTCCTACTACTACTACTACTACTATTACTATTACTACTCATACTACTACTATAATTACTACCACTACTACTACTGCTCCCGCTACTAGTACTACTATTACAACTACTACTGCTACTACCATTATTACTGCTACCACTACTACACATATTACCAGCTACTACTTCCACTACTACTACCATTTTTACTCATACTACTGCTACTACTATTACTACTACTACTACTATACTACTACTACAAATGCTGCTACCACTACTATTACTACTTCTACTACTACTATTACTACTGCTACTACTACTACTACCACTATCATTTCTACTACTACTACTACTCCTTCTCCTCCTACTACTACTACTACTACTAGTACTAGTACTACCACTTCTATTACTACTCCTACTACTTCTGCTATAACTATTCCTACTACGAATATTAATAATCCTACTACCACTATACTACTACTACTACTACTTCTACGACTATTACTACTACTACTATAACTGCCATTACTGTTACTAATATTAATACTTTTATTCCTACTACAAATACTACTAGCTAATACTACAATTACTACTACTACTGTTACTACTATTACTACTACTACTACTACTACTACTACAATTACTACTTCTACTATTGCTGCTATTATTATTACTGCTATTATTATTATTATTATTACTACTACTAATACTAGTACTGCTACTATTACTACTCCTACTACTTCTACTACTATTACTGCTCTTATTATATACTACTACTACTATTACTACTCATACGCCTACCACTACTACTACAACTACTACTACTACTATTAGTACTACTACTAATACTACTACTACTATTATAACTCCTACTCCTACAACTACCTACTACTACTACTATTAGTACTCCTACTACTACTAATACTACTACTACTATTATAACTCCTACTCCTTCAACTACCTACTACTACTACTACTACTACTATTAGTACTCCTACTACTACTAATACTACTACTACTATTATAACTCCTACTCCTACAACTACCATTACTATTATTACTACTACTAATACTACTACCAGTACTATTACTACTACAACTACTATTACTACTCCTAATACTACTACTAATACTACTACTACTACTACCACTTCTATTATTACTTCTACTACTCTCTCTCTCTCTCTCTCTCTCTCTGAACCTTAAGTGTCCAGGGCACATTGGGCTTCCGCAAGGGTTTTCCATAAATGCGTGTCCTTTGAAGTCTTTTCTGCTCTTGCCCAAGTGAGCCCTCTATTGCTCAATATCCTTTCTGTTGTTCTTCTCCATGTCTATTTTGGTCTACCTTTACTTCTATTCCCCTGTGGTGTCCATCTTAGTGCTGTTTTTGGTAATGAGTTGTGTCATGAGCACATGTCCCAGCCATCGCCAGCGTCTTTCTTCTTTTACTACTACTACTACTACTATTACTACTTCTACTACTAATACTACTATCATTACTGCCACTGCTGCAACTACTATTACTACTCCTACTACAACTTCAAATACTACTATCTACTGCTACTACTACAATTACTACTACTACTACTTCTACTACTACTGCTACTATTATTACTACTCCTACTACCACTACTAATTCTATTACTACTTCTACTACTACTACTACTACCACTACCAATACTATTACTGCCACTGCTACTATTACTACTCCTACTACTACTTCAAATACTACTAGCTACTGCTACCACTACTACTACTACTACTACTACTACTACTACTAGTACTACTACTAGTACTCCTACTACTACTTCTACTACTATTATACTATTACTACTACTACTACTACTACTACTACTACTACTACTACTATTACTACTCCTCGTCCTACTACTACTACTACCACTTCTATTACTACTCCTGCTAGTACTACTACTACCACCACTACAATTACTGCTTCTACTACTACTACTACTACTATTACTACTACTACGACCACTATTATTACTCCTCCTCCTATTACTACTGCTGCTGCTGCTATATCTAATGTCGGAATTTCTAGTCAAGTGAAGATTGTAATCACAAGTTAAACATTCTTGTGAAAGAATAAAAGTTTGTTTATGTTTGCAGTGGCCTATCCACTACCAAAAAAAAAAAAAGAGAGAGAGAGAGAGAGATAGTAAAAGAAATACTGATTTCTGTTCTGCTTTCTTACTGTTAATATTATCACTGCTCCTTACTTTTGTTATTTCAGTTCAAAATCTTGTGAACATTTCTTAAACACATTCAATCTATTTTTTTTTCTGAACTGTCATGTATTTTAATATCCTTTTTTTCCACAAGTGTCAACCATCTCCAAGCTCAACTCCCAAAAAAAAACACCACACATACACATACACATACACACTGCTTACAAAAGTACTTTGGTACGAAATTTCATTCCTTTCTTGCTGAATGTTGATGTATTCTACACGAACAGTTTTTAGTAATCATATCTTACTTTACTCTTATCCCTGGCCAGTATTACAAAGACAGTTAGTAATCATATCTTACTTTACTCTCATCCCTGGCCAGTATTACAAAGACAGTTAGTAATCATATCTTACTTTATTTTCATCCATGGCCAGTATTATAAAGATAGTTAATAATCATATCTTACTTTACTCTCATCTCTGGCCAGTATTACAAAGACAGTTAGTAATCATATCTTACTATAATTCTCATCCCTGGCCAGTATTACAAAGACATTTAGTAATCATATCTTATTTTATTCTTTCTAAATCCTTGCCAGTATTACAAAAATAGTTAGTAATCATATCTTACTTTATTCTTTCTCATCCCTTGCCAGTATTACAAAGACAGTTAGTAATCATATCTTACTCTATTCTCATCCCTGGCCAGTATTACAAAGACAACAACTGCAGAACATGGCAGCCTGGGAAAATTACATATTACATCGTTGAAGGAATCATTATGTTCTTCGTCCCTATCGCTGTCATGATTGTCGCTTATCTGATAATTGCTTTTAAACTTTTCACGCGAAGGGCTCCTGGATCTTTGATTACGTCAACATCGACTGCGCAGGACAAAGCAAAGCGGAAGGTCTGTTTCATCTTTTCATTACCTTCATTTCACAGAAATGATTTTATCTACATAAATTTGTTTCCTTTCACCTTCTATTATACGAGTGAGTGAACTCCTTTTTTTCCGTAACGAAGGGAAATAACAATAAAATAACTTTACTGACAATTTTTACAATTTTTACCACTTCATTAGTGCCCTTTATCGAACATCAGGTCCTGTATTTTTTCTCATTATGGGTTGACAAGTTGTTTCTTTCTGTCTTTTTTTTTTAATAATGTAGTTTCTATTCTAAATATTTTTGTTTCTTATTTTGTAAATGAACTTACAGCTAAGTGGAACATTTGATGATACGGTGAAGGGTCAGAATAGTGAATTACTGAATTATTTGATTGAAAACTAGCGAATTGTTTTATTTGCATAAGTAAAAACAGAGTTATGTTTCATCTCCCGTCATTTGTTAACTATTTACAACTAGTAATTTAGAGCACCAGGATTGTGGTTTGTCTTTGGATAAAAAAAAACATGGCTGCTGTGGTTTATCATTTCCATAAAACACGCTTTTCCTATCTGATAATCTAGTAATTTAATGCCATAGTAACTAATATTCAACAAAATACAAAATAAACCACATATAACGAAATTTAAATTATTAAATTAACGAATCAATGGAGATATGAAAGCACATCATACATACACACACATAATAATATCAGTACAGTATGGCTCAAATATAGAGCTAGTATCAGAAGTGATAGATTTTTTTCATTTAAATGCAAGAAATATTACATTTATTAAATAGTCTATATCTTAGACTGTATCTTATATGTATCTTAGACTGTATCTTAGACTATATATTAGACTGTATCTTGACTATATCTTAGACTGTATCTTAGACTGTATCTTAGATTGTATCTTAGGTATTCCATAATTCGCTCTCCTCTTTGTCATGCAGAAAGAAATATTTCACTTCGAAGCATTTTGTCATAATCATCATCATTATTATCACCATCATCATTATTATCACCATCATCATTACGATTATCTTAGGACAAAATATTCTCTAATCCCATAGCACTGCGCCGAAAACCATGTCACATGTATCCAAGCAAAAACAATATCACATGTATCCAAGCAAAAACCATGTCACATGTATCCAAGCAAAAACCATGTCACATGTATCCAAGCAAAAACCATGTCACATGTATCCAAGTAAAAGTAATGTCATATGTATTGAAGCAAAAACCATGTCACATGTATCCAAGTAAAAGTAATGTCATATGTATCCAAGCAAAAACATGTCACATGTATCCAAGTAAAAGTAATGTCATATGTATCCAAGCAAAAACCATGTCACATGTATCCAAGTACAAGTAATGTCATATGTATCCAAGCAAAAACCAAGTCACATGTATCCAAGTAAAAGTAATGTCATATGTATCCAAGCAAAAACCATGTCACATGTATCCAAGTAAAAACCATGTCACGTGTATCCAACAGAAAAGCCATATCACATGTATCCAAGACAAAAGCTATGTCACATGTATCCAAGATAAAAGCCATGTCACATGGGTCCAAGCGAAAGCATGTCACATGTATCCAAGCAAAAACCGTGTCACAGGTATCCAAGCAAAAGCCATGTCACAGGTATCCAAGCAAAAGCCATGTCACAGGTATCCTAGCAAAAAACCATGCCACAGGTATCCAAGCGCTCACTTTCTGTTTCTTCCCAGGTGACAAAGATGCTGGCCATCGTCCTCGCTGCCTTCATTATTTGTTGGACACCTCAACAGGTCATGCTGCTCTATGACCAGCTGGGGGAAGAGTCATCGCAGGTGAGTAACGTTGTCTTTACTCTGTGTGAGTGTTTGTTATTGCATGGTTCAAAAACCATCAGGTGAAATGTTCATTATACAGTGTGTGATCTGTCTACACCTGGCCTCTTTTCTCTCTTAACTCTAGGAAGAGCCAGGTGTATATAGCTTGCGAGACTGGACGAATGAAAGTGCCTATTTCTGTGACTGAAAGATATCAACAGACAATATATTGAATAACAGCCCCGATATCTTATCACCTGAGATGAAAAGTTCAGTTCTATGGCACGAGTAGAGGACCTCATGTTACGGCAGGTTAGTAACAAAAACCTCTCTTGACCAAACCACGAAGATATTGTCGTCTCTCAAAGTTCATTTCAGTACGTTATTTTTACATTTCTAGTAATATCACTAATTTAGCCTTCTCTGTGCTATGGCTTCATTTAAGAATTGGTTCATCTGTTAAGCCAGTCAACTGTGACAAACCTAACGTGGCTTTACTGTCCAGGGCATGCAGTAGTATATGATGTGGCAGATAGACTGGCTAGACAGGCTACAATAAATGGCAGACTGACAATGGACAAGGGGGTCATTGCTAAAGCTGTAATGGACAGACTGCAGGAAAATGAACAGCGGGAATGGAAGAACAATGTAAGTGTGAAGAGACTGCTGGAGCCAGGACAAATTAAAAGTGCTTGCATGAGATCCGAACTGTGTGGCAGAAAACGCATCGTAAGCAACCAACATTTGACAGGAACTGTTAGCAAACAACTCTTGACTGGATGCTGCGGCATGCGGCGGAGCATGTATGGGGTTGTCCCGGATGCAGTGAAGCCGAAGTCTGAATTTTGAAACGTTAAACATTAAATTTAACCTTCTACCTATGTCGTAAATAAATCCTCGAGCATCTGTTGGGCCGATGAATAAATATACTTAATGATTTACAAGCTGATCTTGATGGGGCACATCCTTCTTGGGCATAGCCTATCTTTTAAGACTTAGTTCGCCTTTCCAGTTCTATTCCAGTTCACTCGTATAGACTACTGTCTGTTTACAACGACCACTACAGAGAGGTAATCTTGTTTAACTTTCTTTCATCATCTGTGACGCAAGCAATCAACTATGGGTCGCTGTTCACTAGGTCCTTCAGTCTGAGCACAGCCTCGCCGTCCTCCAAGTAACTTCGTAACAAAAGAAAAATAAAATCAGAAACGTTTTCTATATTTCAGTCAAGCACTTACTCCAGTGGCCGATATGTTGCGATCTTCATTGCATACTTCAACAGCGCCTTAAATCCGATCCTCTACAGTGGCTTCAACGAAAACTTCAGAAGTGGCTTTATTGAAGCCTTCAGGTGCCTGCTTATACAAAGGCGGAATAGAATCGGGCCAGGTTAGACAAACTTGACAATCTTGATTCTCATATGTTACCTGTACCTTAACAAACACCTGTGTTCGATCAAATCTAGTGGCGAAATCTTCACGGCAACTTCCAAATTCTAATCATAATTATTTCTATTTATGTTTTTTCCACGTCTGATTTTAGGAGAATTTGTATGTCATGATGTAATTGGTGGTTTTTTTTCATTTTGCAACTTATGTGAAGACTTCCTCACTTGGTTTTCTGACCGTTCATGCTATCTCTTGCATCTTGCTTCAAAATAACATATCCACTGCTTCCATTTTGTTTGTTGCCTGTTTGATAAGTGCTCAAGTTTCATTTTTTACAAATCATGAACATGTAATGGGAAGATAGAAATTTAAGAACATAATAATCACTGGAAAATACGAGGAAAAAAAGAGGGCAGGAAGAAAATGTCTCAAGGGACTGACAAAATGACAAGTAGAGTATATGAATTGAGTGAAAACATCAAAGACTAAAAGACAAAGTGTGCTCGCCCAGGCTGTTCAGCGCAGCACGTAATGAATGATTGAATATTTTCCCATGTAAAAAAGTCTTCTGCGATATTTAGAAGTTGATGATGCGGCGAAGGTCTTGACATGCAGCCTTTAGGTCTGATTAAGCCGAGATAGTTTTATAAAACCAAGAAGCGGAATCGAGAAGCAGGCTTCTGTCAGACTCGGGCACATCTACCTTGCCACACATAACTTGAATGAGCTAGTACAGAGCCTGGAACGGCTAGGATGATGCTCTTGGTAACTGACCTATATTCTCATGTAGTCATATTCTGAGCCCTTCATTGAGTCACATTTGGTTCTAGAAGCATATAAGGCTGCTAGTTCCAACAATCGCACTCCAGATAATCAGTTGACTCACTTCAGATAATCAACTGATTCACTCCAGATAATCAGTTGACTCACTTCAGATAATCAACTGACTCACTCCAGATAATCAGTTGACTCACTTCAGATAAGCAAGTGACTCACTCCAGATAATCAACTGACTCACTTCAAATAAGCAACTGACTCACTCCAGGTAATCAACTGACGCGCTCCACAGGAGAACATGTTCTTTTCTTTACAGGAAGCTCAGGACTCCCATGGACTGTCAGGAAACAAAGGTCCGGTGATGGAAACTGCAGTGATCTAAAAGCTGTTTGCAATTCTCAAGACTCGTCTCTCGCAGGTAAGCTAAAGTTTTTTTTTGTTTGTTTCATTTTAAAATGAATGCTGAGATATGCTACTGTATTGTTGAAGGTCGTTACAGATTTTTAATGGGAATTTGATGTTGGTAATGTTTACTGCATTGTTTCCTGACATCGCTTCTGTTGATCCATCCATACATCCATACAGTACTAAAGTCGAAAACTGAGAAATCGGACAAAAATTATTTCAGTATTTCAGTCCCCGCTTTCAATGCTCTCATTACAGCAGAGAGAGTTGCTGATTAGTAAGCTGAAGTTCATGACAAAAGCTGAAATAACACAAAATTCTTTTGTTATAATATAGAGCTCATTCCTAATTTTTGAATCATGAATCTTCTCTGATGTAGGTCCGAGTAGAAGTCATCATTTGAAGCTACGGCAGGAACATCTGCAGTCAGAAACTTCTTCTGCGATCTGGGCGACGACGCAAGCAGCGTCAGGTAACAGAACAGACACATAAACAGGCAGACAGAGCCACGGTTGTTGGGAGAGTGATAAACAGACGGATGTAATTATCAAAGAGTGAAGGTGATTAAGATATCTAAAAAGATAGATATAATAAAACAGACTGACGGACAGACACTCAGAGAAATGGATGGATGGATGGATGGATGGATGGATGGATGGATGGATGGATGGATGGATGGATGGATGGATGGATGGATGGATGGATGGGCTAGCATTCATGTATGTAACTATAGATATGTACATATGTAGCTTTTATAGGTAGGTAGTAAATAGATCTTACATCTTACATCCTTCCCGTGACGTTAAATGTCACATACGGCCCGCATGGTAATTCGCCAAGATGTCCTGTCTTCGGCGAGTTTTTCAATCTCATCAAGGGATGTTATGCCCACTGAAATGACTTCTTTTAACAATGTCCTCTTTAGAGTTTCGCGTGGTCGACCTCTTTTTCTTCTGCCTGTTGTGTTCCATTTGATAGCTTGTTTAGGGATTCTCTGATTGTTTCTTCTCGTCACATGATCGACGTATGTCCGTCTTCTTTTTCTGATCAGCCATAAAACAGGTTGTTGTTTCCTCATCTGTCTGATCTCTGAGTTGATCTTTCTTGAATTCATTCCACTTTATACCGAATATTTTCCTTAGGCATTTGTTTTCGAAAGAGTTTAATTTCTTGTCTATTTTTTTAGTTGTTTTCCAGCTTTCACATGCATAAATGAGGATGGATATTATATTTGAATTGAACAGTCTTAACTTGGTTTTTGTACTTATAACTTTTGAATGCCATGTGTTCTCATGATTCTTGAAGATCAGTGCTGCTTTTGCAATTCTAATTCTAATTTCCTTTCCGGTGTCGCCATCTTGGTCTATGTAGCTGCCGAGGTATGCAAACTGGTTTACTTCTTCAACAGCTATTCCTTCTATAGATATGTTTCATTCACGGTTAATGAGAAGTTTCATTATTTTTTTTCCTTGTTAATTTCTGGTCTTATTTTACTAGCCAGTGAAGACAGAGTATCTGTTTTTTTTCCTTGCATTGATTTCACATTGTTACTGATAATAGTTATGTTATCTGCAAAATCAAGATCTTCTAGTTGGGTCTCATGTACCCAATAAATGCCTGTTTTACCTTTGCAACATTTTTTTCATTATGACGTCTACAGCAATTCCAAAAAGCAAGGGAGATAATATACATCCTTGTTTCACGTCTGTTTCAATCTGGAACCATTCACTCATTCCTTCGTCTGTATTGACTGCACAATCATATGCATTGTAGAGGTCACAAATGATGTTGACAATCTTAGATGATATTCCATATATTCTTAAAATCCTCCATAATGATTCTCTGTGTATGCTACCAAATGCCTTTTTAAAGTCTATGAAGTTCAGGATTAACGGTCATTGCTTTTCAATATATTCTTCAAGTATTATTCTTAGAGTAAAGATCTGGTCGAGACAGCTTCTCCCTTTTAGAAATCCTGCCTGTACTTCTCTCATTGCAGCATCCACTATATCTTGAATTCTATTCAGAATAACTTTGCAAATACTTTTGACACATCTGATAGAAAGGTTACTCCTCTCCAGTTGTTGCAATCGTTAAGGTTGCCTTTTTTCGGTATTTTAGCAATTAAGGGACTTTTTCTTCTTTGCAAACTTTATTTGGAATAAATATATAGACAAATAGATAGTTTGATGATTACCTAGGTTGGCTATTAAAACTAGCTCGATTACTCTATATTTTTTCCTGGCAGTTAGCACAGTCACTGAGACACAAAATGTGACACCAGACATCTTTCAAATACTAGAACTCATGTCTTCACAAACAGCAAGCGAAGGTCAGAACGAAAGCAAAGTTTGAACAGAAAAGTGGAGGCACTTAGAAAGCGTTAGATACAGCAGTGATTCACTCTCGTCACTATAAACTTCTGTTTTACCCATTTTAAGAATGTGACATTATAGAAACATAAACAAAACTGACGAATGTTAATGTTTTTAGGCTGAAGGTACCAGTCACTCAGTCACTTTTAGGTTAATTCACATCTCTGAAGTTGTGCAGATATAAAGAGTTAAACTTAAATAATTAACTGTGTGTTTCAGAGTGGAAGGCAAATGTTTTTTTTAAAATTCGTGCCAGTTATGCGCATAAAACATGGTTACTAATCTGATGTGCAATATCTGTGACCTTGTGAAATTTGTAAGATTAAGTGCAAAATGTCAGACTGGCCTGCCTCCTCAATACTTCACCCTTCAAAAATAAAGTCCAGTCACTCTATTCTTCATTGTATCACACACTGATTTATAGAAACATATGTTTGTGTGGCCAAAAGTTTACAGAATTGTGATGACAAGAACAGCGACTTATTTAAATGCTAATACTCAAAATAATTAGTTCATCGTAAAAGAATAAGAAATAAGAGTGATAACAGAAACAATGAACCAAGCAGCTTCTCTCATAAACGACTGCAGCAACTGCATTCCCTGTCTTGATACAAGTGCATAAAATGAATTTATTATGAAACTGAATATATAAAATATATTGTGTTCATCTTAACATAGAGGAACATGTGTACACTTTAAATTGTAGAATATTTCATTTAAATATGAAAAGTAAACTGAACGTATGTCGCACATATTGACAAGATAATTATAAATAATAATAATAATAATGTCAACAATCAGTTATTTTCCTGGAACTCAGTTTGAGGGTTGCAAGTGATCCACACAATAGAAGTATAAAGCTTGGCTTCCAATATTCTGCTCCGTGCTGTGATGGTTTTCTTTCAACATACACTATCCAAACTTTACATATCCTGGCATCAAAGATAAAGCATTCAGTAAATTTTGTCATATTAGAATGAGTGCTGTTTTTATGTTAACATTCTGTCTTCAAGCAAATGGGTATCAGCTACCAAGTATTATATTTTGGCCATATCCATGTTAGAACTCGAGTCGGTGAGCAAACTAGCAACAAAATGCAGTTGAAAATTGGTACAGAATGTTTCATTCTGTTAAGAGAATGTTAACTTTGTAGCAGGTACTAACATTATTATTTCACCGACGTTCACAATTTCCGTTCACAGTTCACGAACTCTTTGCTCGTTTGCCATGGTTACACAGTTGAGAACTTTCCTATGTTTTACAACTGCCTTGCTCTTGTGAGAATGTTTGTTTCTATGTTCTATTTTATTCACTAGGAAACAAGTCATAAAACGTTTGTTATATTTGGTTTCCCATGGATATACATTCCAAATCTACACACAAAAATATTTGGTAGCACATACAGACACTGTGTACATAAGTGTGAAAACTGCTGCAATAATAGACAGTATATGAATCATGAAAGTACAAAATTCATGAGAATTGAAATATAAATGATAGATAAATGGGGCAACATCTGGCATTTTATCTCCCCTCGCAAATTTTTTTCAGAGACCCCGAGGTCTTTTCTTAAAATAAAAGTGACCTATTTAAAATGTATACAAAATGTTGAAACACTACACACTGGAAGTTAGTTAAAACTTGACAGGAAGTTTCGCAAAGTATGGACTTAATCAGGAAGTAGTTCGGATATTTAAACATTATCAGAGTTCAAAGTTTAAGATTCAGACTCAGGCTTCACTGCATTCAGAACAACGCCTTATATGCTCTGCCGCATGCTGCAGCCTCCACTGAAGAGAATGTTTGCCAGCAGTTCCTGTCAGATGTTGGTTGCTTACGATGCGTTTTCTGCCACAAAGTTCAGATTTCCTACCAGCATCTTTAATTTCTCCTAAATTAAACATTATCAAACAATAGGAAACTAATTCACCATAAATACGACATAGATAGAGAACAGACACGAAGATCATGACAACACAAAGAACTGATGACTTTCTGGAAGAGGTTCTGCATTCATGTTTGACACAGTGAGACCAGGGCGACACTTTGTTTGGAGCGTCGTGATGATGTCTTAACTGCAGGTGCCGACAGCATGCGCTAGCAAGTCAGAGCAATACCATCATTAGTTGGTTGTACAAATAATCATGTTGACAAACTGTTAGATCTAGCGCGAGTGGCAGCTTATCATGTCTAAAGCCTCAGTTTACAATAGATTCCCTACATTTCGTTCATATGACATGACCAGGACAATTTGCCCGCATGACGTCATCAAAACGCCTCGTTTGTGTAAATATGTTTATGTAAATATCTACAAAAACCTCATTCACTTGAGAAAAAAAGTGTTTTATGCTGATAATATTGGCTACATACTTTCATCAAAATTACCTTTTCCAACTTCTTGGTAAAACGAATTTACACTATCAGAAAACTCTACAAAAACATCCTTTTATGTTGACAAACTGAGCTGTACCTTGAGCGTGCAAGAAGCTGAAACTCACTTAGAACGTGCCACAAACTAACTCACCTGGAGCGTGACAAGCATAATCCAAACTAAACTTCGTCTGAACCATCGCTAATATTTATGTAAGCATTTTAAAAAATGTTTCCTAACATTCGGCTAACATTCGGCTAACTTCGCCAAGTCAGTAAAATAGATAATTCTCCATTTTCTTTATTTTACTGGCTAATGGAAACCCGTTACTCAATGACATTTTCTCGGGTTTTATAGTAAACTTCAAAGTCTGCTCTGGCCTAGAGAACATAAAACTATGACATTTTCTCGTACTCTTAGATAGTAAACTTCAAAGTTTGCTCTGGCCTAGAGAACATAAAAACTATGACATTTTCTCATAGTCTTAGATAGTAAACTTCAAAGTCTGCTCTGGCCCTGAGAAAATAAAAACTATGACATTTTCTCGTAGTCTTAGGTAGAACAAGGATCGTCTGAGTGAAATTTACTACTTACTTGTTCGCTAAAACCAGTGACACATGCTTCAGTCAGATAAATAGACCTTCCATTTTGTGCGTGCAGGGAAAGAATATAATGATTCATATACATTCAGCCCTGGTCTAATGTTTAAGTTTTTTTCCTTCGCACATTCTGATGTAGTTAACAAAGAAAAAAAAACTGTTCTGGTTATAGAGACATAACCATACAATTATTTATAGATAGAAAATACAGTCTATAGCCAAAAAAGAGTCAGGCATTTGCATGTCCCTTGCGGAACTTTGCCTCCCTAAAGCTCTCCTGTAGGCCTCTCGGTTGTGAGCAAGATGCCCTGCTGTTGATGCATCCATTTGCAGATCATCAACAATGTCTTGCAGCCATCTTCGCCTTGGTCTTCCTCTCTTTCTTTTTCCCGTTATGTATCATTCCAAGACTGTCTTCTCTAAATTCTCATGACGTTTAATGTGTCCAGAATATTTAAGTTTTCTCTATTTAATCTTCCATACTAGCCAAACTTCTTCAGTATTAAGTTCTTGTAGTATGGATATATTTGTTATTTTTTTGTGTTCATGATATTTGAAGACGAAGAGAGACAACCATAAAATTGTTGATAGAAATATCAGACTATGGTTGAAGAGAGATAACCTCGAAATAATTCATAGCGATTCCGCAATGCATTACTGACAACAAAAACCATGCCAGGAGCTGACTGCAATAGTGACCATGATCCACTCTGTGGAAAAGTTAGAATAAAACTAAAGAAAGCAGGCAGAAAAGTGAGAAACATCAAACTGAATATAGAACTTCTTAAAAATGACCAAGAACTGCGAGAACAATACAAAGTTATTATAACAAATAGATACAGTGCAATAGCAAAGATAAATAGTATAGATGAACAATGGGAAATGTTAAGAGATTCTATCCACCAAACTGTTAAGGAGATAATACCACCAAAAAAAAGAAGCCCTAAAAATAAATGGATGACAGACGACATCTTAGGACTGATGGACAAGAGGAGGAGGAGTAAAAATAACGAGAAAAAATATAACAAGATAAATAAAGAAATAAGACGCAAATGCAGAGAAGCAAAAGAAATGTGGTTAAATGAGCAGTGCAGACAGATAGAAGACTCTCATATTGAAGACAGCAAAAACATGCACAAACGAATTAATGAACTCACAGGCAGGAAAACAAAATATACCACAGGATGCCTGAAATCGAAAGAAGGTAAAATGTTAATGGGAAAAGAAGACATTGTGGACAGGTGGACAGAGTATATCGGTGAGCTAAATGGAGGAGAAAGACCAGAATTAACACCAGATACTGAAAACTGTGATGGACCACCAATACTTGAAGATGAAATCATAGATGCCATCAAACACATGAAGAAAGGAAAACCGACTGGGCCTGATAATATAACAATAGAAGAAATATAGGCACTAGAGGAGACAGGAATAAAAATAATAACCAAGTTACTGAATGATATTTACAACAGTGGTTATATTCCCAGTGACCTGATTAAATCCACGTTTATAGCGCTACCAAAGAAACCAGGTGCAAAGGAATGTGATGAACACCGGACTATCAGCCTCTCATGTCACATAACGAAGCTACTTCTGAGAATAATTATGAGAAGAACAAGGAAAAAGATAAAAATGGAAATAGCAGATGAACAGTTTGGATTTGTTGAAGGAAAGGGGACACACAATGCCATTTATGCTTTACGAACACTAACAGAAAGAGCTTTAGAAGTACAGAAAGATCTTTACTTATGCTTCATTGATTACACCAAGGCATTTGACAAGGTGAAACATAATGAAATTATTAAAATGCTTGAAGACATCAATATAGACAGCAAAGACCTGAGGATTGTAAAACATCTATACTGGCAGCAAGAAGCAGCAGTTCGAGTTGAAAATAGAATTGGAAAATACCAACCTATAAAACAAGGGGTGCGACAAGAATGTGTACTATCTCCAGACCTTTTTTCTCTGTATAGCGAGAATATTCTAAGAACAATCATCACAGAACCAGGCATAAAAATTGGAGGATACAATATTAACAACCTTCGGTATGCTGACGACACAGTACTGATAGCTGAGAACCAACAAGTCCTGCAAAATCTCTTGGATAAAGTCGCCAAAGAAAGTGAACAGAAAGGCCTTACTTTGAACATCAAAAAGACAGAGACTATGGTTATATCTAAGAAACAGAATCCACCAGCATGCAGTATAAAATTAAACGGAACTATTCTAAAGCAGGTGCAGAAATTCAAATATCTTGGAGCAGTAATAACTTCAGATGGGAAATGCAGAACAGAAATTAGGAACAGAAAGGCCAAGCAAAGACTGCATTTCAGAGAATGAGAAACATATTAACCAACACATCCTTATCAATGAATGTTAGAAAACGAGTCCTAAAATGCTATATTGAACCTATCTTGTTATATGGAAGTGAATCATGGACAATAGGCAAGTCTGCACAAAAATCATTGTAAGCAGCAGAAATGTGGTTTATTAGAAGAATATTGCGAATCCCCTGGATAGCAAAAATAACTAATGAAGAATGTATGAGAAGAGCTGGAGAGACAAAAAAACCTTGTCAAAAAGATAAGAGAGAGACAATGTACTTTCATAGGACATGCAATGAGAAGAGGGGGCATTGAAAATATTATAACAACAGGAAAAATAGAAGGAAGAAAATCAAGAGGAAGACCAAGAGAAATGATACTGGACAGTCTGACGGGGTGGTGTGAGAGGAGATCACCAACTGAGCTGATGGCCTGCATGAAGGATCGGATACTCTGGAGAAGCATAATAGCCAACGCCAGTCGGCACGGCATATGATGATGATGATGATGAATTCATAGCGAGAAATAACTTTGTTAGATCCCTTTTAAAAAAAAATTAAGTAGGTTGCTAAAAGTAGATATGGGCCAAAAGATGTGATCCTCTAACACGGAGACAGACGAGAAAGCTCAAATAAATCATTTACCATTGTCTTGCTCTTCTACCTCACAAGAAGAATTAGTCCTCTTAGCTATTTCTACATAACTCCACTGTTCTTCAAATACCTGCATAAACAGTTGTCTTTAAATAAATAAATAAATAAATAAAAATTAGTAAGTAAAATAATAAAAAGTAGGGGGATGTGACAAGTTTTTTTTTCTTTTCTAGCATTCCCAAGAGAACAGAAGATACATACATCTTATAAAGCTCCACCACCATGATAAATACCTTTTGTGGTAAAGGTTTCTTTTCACGGCAGAATACTGTCCTGCCCAGCATATTGTCTAGCATTGTCATTATCAATACGTCAAGTAATAAATTCTGCATCTGACTCTTTAAGTAATAGATTATTCATCAGACTCTTTACATCAAGTAATACATTCTTCATCTGACTCTTCCCAACAAGTAATAGATTCTTCATCTGACTGTTTATATCTTGCCAACTTTCATCTATCACCAGTCTTCTTCTTCTTAGTTCGCTTCAATCACCAAGACCGCCCCGTGATCCTACTGAATAAAATCCCGTGGTCCTCAATAGGTCCCTTGGTCCTCAATAGGTCCAGTGTGGTCCTTTCATGGAGGATCACAAGAGGTTCAGAGCATGGCAGGGCTTGAGCCTGTATTCTTGGTGGGTCTCAGAAGCGGGATTGCGTGACACAGTGGTTTTCGTTGCACCAGTTTAATCTAGAGTTGGACTTTCTTACTGGAAAACCTCGACGTGTTTTGAATATCAGTTTATCCCCACTGGGTAAGAGGTGGTTGCCCAATCAGTCCAGCATTGGACTTTCTCACCGAAAAACCTCAGAGTGATTAGGATACGCACCCATCCCCGCCGGGTGAGAGGTGGTTATCTATCTAGACTGCCCTGGTCCAGTGTCTCCGACTTCAGCATTTTGTGGTCGTGACCGCTACCATTCCTAGTTGTGACCAGGATAGAGCTTTTGTCCAGGAGAAGGAATCCTCGCCGCTAGTGACTTCCACCCCTGGGTTGAGCCAGTTTAGGCATATTATCCCAGTATGGGCGTATTCGGGACGTGACCGACCTCTAGAGCGGAGGTACCGTGACTTGAGTAGCCATCAAGGTTCACCCCTGGTTTACTCCGGTTTGGCCATTTTTCACCAGTATGGGTGTAGAAAGGACATGACCGGCCTCTAGAGCAGAGATGCCGTGGTATAAGTAGCTCTCGCCGCGAGACTACTGGACATACCGATTAAGCTTCCCTTTATCCCTTCCATCACCTTTTCACACTGGCGCAGCACGGCAACCCTGATTGCTTTTCCTCATTTTCTTCATTGGCCGGGAAGAGTTTCACTCCACGCGCGGCATCCGAAGAGTCTCGCCAGCAGCGTATATATCATCAGTAATTGTGGAGGTCTGACTCCAAATCTTGACCATGACTTTCTTTTTGTCTGCCATAATAAATATCCACAAGGTCCGCAAGCTTCAGAAACATGACGTACTCAAGAAGGACGACCACCAGAACATATATGTCTACGCCAAGTTGTCCAATGACCAGTGCCTTAAGAGTTTCTGAAACAGCTCGCATTGAAGCTCTGAGACAAAGTCCCTGTTTTTTTTCCTTCTTAATAACTTCATCTTTTTTTTTAATATAGGAGTATGTTATCTGAGACAGGAGGTGCAAGGGTGGTCTTAAAGCACAGACATATTATTGGATGGGGACCGGATAAAATTGCATGCTAGTAATAGCATGGTTACTGGCTTATAAGAAGACATCATCACTAAAGAGGATGTAAGCAGAATGATGTAACATCTTATAGTTGGAGAATAAGGAGGAGATTTTTTTTTAAAACGTGTTCAATAGCTCTGGTTCTCTAACCTCGTTAACGTCGTTATTAAACAAGAATGATGATAATTACACTCTTCTAGTGACCAGGTACGGAAAAATGATATTGTATTTATAATGGGTGATTTTAATGCAAAAATTGGTACAGAAAGAGCAGAAGATGAAGGACAAGTTGTAGGGAAATTTAGCATAGGACACAGAAATGAGGCAGGTGACAATCTAATGGCGTTTTGTATGGAAAATGAGCTAATGATCGCTAACACACTTTTTAAACAACATCCAAGACGACTTTACACATGGACATCACCTGATGGGAAAACCAGGAATCAAATAGATTACATTTTAGTGCAGAGAAGGTGGAGGTCAAGCATAACATCAGCAAAAACTTTACCAAGTGCTTATTGTGACACGGACCATGAGTTATTAATAGCAGACATGAAGATAAAGCTAAAAAAGATAGTTATGGGATCAAGACCACTCCGCTTTGACCTTACAAATATACCAGAACAATACGGTATAGAAGTGAAGAACCGTTTCGAAATCCTGATGGCTGTACAGGAAGAGATGACACCAGATGAATTGGCTACGCAGGCCAAAGATATCTTAGTAACAACAGCTAAAGACATGGTTCCAGTAAAGAAAACACAAAAGAATAGATGGATCACAGCAGGTACACTAGAACTGATAAAACAATGTAGAGAAATGAAGATAAATATAAAACTTTAACAAAAGAAGTACGAAGAAACATAAGAAAAGACAAAAAACAATACATACAAGATTGTTGTGAAAGAATAGAAGAACATCAGAGGTGTGGAAGAGATAGTGAAATGTTTAAAGAAATGAAGTCATTGACGAGAAATGTCACACCTAAGCTAAATGTAATTTGTGATGAGATGGGGAATACCCTGACAGAGACAGAGGAAATTCTGGAAAGATGGAAGGAATATTGCAAAAGAATGTATGACACAACCGACTGTGGAAGCAGAAATCAACAGTGTGAATTATTATTGGAGGAGAAAGAACCCGAGCCGACAATGGAAGAAGTTTTATGGGCAATAAAGAGTCTGAAAAATGGTAAATCACCAGGATGTGATGAGATAACCGCTGAATTTATTAAAGCAGGAGGAAAGGAGTGTGCAACAATCTATCATGCACTATGTAAAAAGATATGGCATTCAGGTATTTGGCCAAAAGAATGGAAAAGAACTGTATTCATACCACTGCCAAAAAAGGGTAACCTGACATTATGCACCAACTACAGAACTGTTGCCCTGATTAGTCATGCCAGTAAAATTCTGTTAAAAATCATAATGGGTAGACTTCGAAAGAAAATAGAGGAAGAAGTCAATATGGTCCAAGCTGGCTTCAGGCAAGGAAGAGGATCAAGAGATCATATATTCAATCTAAGATTAATAATAGAGAAATGCAGGGAGTTTAATGTGAATCTATATTTATCCTTTATAGACTACTCAAAGGCATTTGATTGTGTACAACACCAGAAACTTTGGGAAATAATGGAAAAAATGGGATTTCCAACACATTTGATACAATTAACATCACTGCTGTATTTAGACCAACAAGCAGCAGTAAGAATAAATGGTGAAACAACAACTTGGTTTGACATAAAACAAGGGGTCCGTCAGGGGTGCATATTGTCACCCTACTTATTTAACTTGTACACTGAAAATATAATGAGGAATGTTAGACAAAGAATATTACGATGCCATAACAGTTGGAGGTTATGAAATACCAGAGATTAGGTATGCTGATGACACAGTATTGCTGTCCACAACACAAGAAGGAATGGAAAAACTAATTATGTCAGTCCGCAAGAACAGCGAAGAGCAGAACCTCTATCTTAATGCAAAGAAAACTAAAGTGATGACAACTGACAAAACAGACAAGGCAACTGAAATATGTATCAGTGAGGAAAAACTGGAAGAAGTGGAGAGTTTTGAATATCTTGGATCACTACTAACTAATAATGGAGATACAATGCGG
The DNA here is from genome assembly GCA_009760885.1 of Achatina immaculata. NCBI lineage: Eukaryota > Metazoa > Mollusca > Gastropoda > Stylommatophora > Achatinidae > Lissachatina > Lissachatina immaculata. The sequence goes on along the minus strand of CM019697.1, from coordinate 15,925,533 downwards.
GAAATTAAAAGGAGGACATCTATTGCTCTTCAGAAAGTAAAACAAATAAAGAATCTGTGGAGAGGAGCAGACAGAACCACAAAAATAAGATTTTTAAGGGCATGCATCTTTCCCATCGCAACATATGCCTGCGAGACCTGGACACTTAACAAAACAGCTGAGAAGCACATAAATGCCTTTGAATGTAAATGCTATAGAAGAGTTCTCCAAATATCGTGGACACAAAAAAGAACAAATATATCTATACTACAAGAGCTTAATATTGAAGAAGGCTGGCTAGTAAAGAGGATTAAAGAGAGAAAACTTAAATATTTTGGCCACATTAAACGTCATGATAATTTAGAGAAGACCGTCTTGGAAGGATACATAATGGGAAAAAGAAAAAGAGGAAGACCGAAACGAAGATGGCTGCAAGACATCGTTGATGATCTGGAAATGGATGCAGCAACAGCAGGCCATCTTGCTCACAACCGAGAGGCCTACAGGAGTGCTGTTTGGGAGGCAAAGTTCCGCAAGGGACAAGCAAAGGAATGAATGAATGAATGAGTGACCAGACAAGCTTGGGCTGCACTTAATCATAACCGGAGGTCCAAAAATTGCAGAAAACCAAATGCAGAAAACTCAAGAGGAGTGTCAGTGAATGAGAAGATCAGGCTAAAATATGATTAGAAGTAGCAAGATGAGAAGATCAGGCTAAAATATGATTAGAAGCAGCACACTGAAAAGATCAAGCTAAAATATGATTAGAAGCAGCACATTGAGAAGGTCAGGCTAAAATATGATTAGAAGCAGCACATTGAGAAAATCAGGCTAAAATATGATTAGAAGCAGAACATTGAGAAGATCAGGCTAAAATATGATTAGACGCAGCAAGATGAGAAGATTAGGCTAAAATATGATTAGAATCAGCAAGATGAGAAGATCAGGCTAAAATATGATTAGAATCAGCAAGATGAGAAGATCAGGCTAAAATATGATTAGAAGCAGCAAGATGAGAAGATCAGGCTAAAATATGATTAGAAGCAGAACATTGAGAAGATCAGGCTAAAATATGATTAGACGCAGCAAGATGAGAAGATCAGGCTAAAATATGATTAGAAGTAGCAAGATCAGAAGATCAGGCTAAAATATGATTAGAATCAGCAAGATGAGAAGATCAGGCTAAAATATGATTAGAATCAGCAAGATGAGAAGATCAGGCTAAAATATGATTAGAAGCAGTGAAGACCACATAACGTAGAGAAGCTTGATCACCAGCCTAATAAATGCTGTCTAATCAATGAATGTCCACAGCAACTACCTCCCTAATAAATGATGTCTAATCAATGAATGTCCACAGCAACTACCTCCCTAATAAATGATGTCTAATCAATGAATGTCCACAGCAACTACCTCCCTAATAAATGATGTCTAATCAATGAATGTCCACAGCAACTACCTCCCTAATAAATGATGTCTAATCAATGAATGTCCACAGCAACTTCCTCCCTAATAAATGATGTCTAATCAATGAATGTCCACAGCAACTACCTCCCTAATAAATGCTGTCTAATCAATGAATGTCCACAGCAACTACCTCCCTTTTAATTTAATACATAAAGTAACCAGATACCCATGCAGTCAAAGTGGTCTTCTTCTTCTTCTTGTAGATACCGATTCTGATCTCAGAAATAAACTTCGCTGTTGTTTCCAGGGATATATTGTCTCCAAATAAATATTATTTAGGACGATATAGAGCTCAAGCTACTACCTAAACTCTTATTTCACCAGGACCACCTAGAGTTCACGCTAATACCTTAACTCTTATTTCACCAGGACCATCTAGAGTTAAAGCTACTACCTAAACTCTTATTTCACCAGGACCACCTAGAGTTAAAGCTACTACCTTAAATCTTATTTCACCAGGACCACCTAGAGTTAAAGCTACTACCTTAACTCTTATTTCACCAGGACCACCTAGAGTTCACGCTAATACCTTAACTCTTATTTCACCAGGACCACCTAGAGTTCACGCTAATACCTTAACTCTTATTTCACCAGGACCACCTAGAGTTAAAGCTACTACCTTAACTCTTATTTCACCAGGACCATCTAGAGTTAAAGCTACTACCTAAACTCTTATTTCACCAGGACCACCTAGAGTTAAAGCTACTACCTAAACTCTTATTTCACCAGGACCACCTAGAGTTAAAGCTACTACCTAAACTCTTATTTCACCAGGACCACCTAGAGTTAAAGCTACTATCTAAACTCTTATTTCACCAGGACCACCTAGAGTTAAAGCTACTACCTTAACTCTTATTTCACCAGGACCATCTAGAGTTAAAGCTACTACCTAAATTCTTATTTCACCAGGATCACCTAGAGTTTAAGCTACTACCTAAACTTATTTCACCAGGACCATCTAGAGTTAAAGCTACTACCTTAACTCTTATTTCACCAGGACCATCTAGAGTTAAAGCTACTACCTAAACTCTTATTTCACCAGGACCACCTAGAGTTAAAGCTACTACCTAAACTCTTATTTCACCAGGACCACCTAGAGTTAAAGCTACTACCTAAACTCTTATTTCACCAGGACCACCTAGAGTTAAAGCTACTATCTAAACTCTTATTTCACCAGGACCACCTAGAGTTAAAGCTACTACCTTAACTCTTATTTCACCAGGACCATCTAGAGTTAAAGCTACTACCTAAATTCTTATTTCACCAGGATCACCTAGAGTTTAAGCTACTACCTAAACTTATTTCACCAGGACCACCTAGAGTTAAAGCTACTACCTAAACTCTTATTTCACCAGGACCACCTAGAGTTAAAGCTACTATCTAAACTCTTATTTCACCAGGACCACCTAGAGTTAAAGCTACTACCTTAACTCTTATTTCACCAGGACCATCTAGAGTTAAAGCTACTACCTAAATTCTTATTTCACCAGGACCACCTAGTGTTAAAGCTACTACCTAAACTCTTATTTCACCAGGACCACCTAGAGTTAAAGCTACTACCTAAACTCTTATTTCACCAGGACCACCTAGAGTTAAGGCTACTACCTAAACTCTTATTTCACCAGGACCACCTAGAGTTAAAGCTACTACCTAAACTCTTATTTCACCAGGACCACCTAGAGTTAAAGCTACTACCTTAACTCTTATTTCACCAGGACCACCTAGAGTTAAAGCTACTACCTTAACTCTTATTTCACCAGGACCACCTAGAGTTCACGCTAATACCTTAACTCTTATTTCACCAGGATCACCTAGAGTTTAAGCTACTACCTAAACTCTTATTTCACCAGGACCACCTAGAGTTAAAGCTACTACCTAAACTCTTATTTCACCAGGACCACCTAGGGTTCACGCTAATACCTTAACTCTTATTTCACCAGGACCACCTAGCGTTCACGCTAATACCTTAACTCTTATTTCACCAGGACCACCTAGAGTTCAGGCTACTACTTAAACTCTTATTTCACCAGAATATCAGAACCACTTAGAGTCACATGTACTACGTAAACTCTTATTTCGCCATAACCACCTAGAGTCACATCTACTACCTAAACTCTTATTTCACCAGACTACCTAGAATCACATCTACTACCTAAACTCTTATTTCACCAGACTACATAGAGTCACATCTACTACCTAAACTCTTATTTCACCAGGATAACCCGGTGCTGTGTTGAAATCTTCCTGCTTGGGCACGTTCAGTTATACTGAGTGACCCAGAGGTGGAGCTTCATGTTGTAATGAGTGTGTGATACTGTTTTCGTGATTAAGGGGAAGTAAGTTGTTAACTACAAGTTCTTGTTCATGATGGTCTAGTGGTGGCTGATCACAGTCTGGAATACTATGATTAATGGGCACATCAAATAATACTTTCGCTATCTGTAAAGTCCAGAGAAGAAAGTGATTCTTCAGTGTCACTAAAGCCTGCAACCCGAGAAAAGGCCTCATGCTGGTTGTGGAGTATGCGAGACAAGCATTTAGAACTGAAATAATTGTGTTTGTCACAACCACTACCAGCCCTCCGTAGCTAAATTACTAAAGACGCACTTCAAAGTGCAGTGCCAAGTGGAAGATTGCGGGTTCACTTTCGGGACGAAAAAAAAAAGCAGGAACTCAAAAGACCTCTGGGAGTCATGACCAAGATGGGCCCACCCCCCCCCCCATCCTCACTTAGAGTGTCAGAAGGTTTAATAAGGTCGAAACACTTGTCTGGACGGTGGAAAAGGGGGGAGGGGGTACTCCTCTGATGATCTGAAGGAGTTGTGTTGTTTTTTCGCTCTCTACAGTAGAGAGTTTCCTGCATATAGAATAGCCCAATCCACAGAATACTTCATAATGTTCTTTGTGTGCGTTCTGTAAAATGTCTCCCGTAAATTGATTCTTGATATAGAAGGTTAAAGGAGATGATGTAAAACCCATGTCTCCATGTTTGTATCATGCTTAGATAATGCCTTATGGTTAATAGAGAAGACAGAGTCTCCCACCAGGAACATATCAATGTTAGCATTTTCATCATTCTTTAATTTCCTTCTCTCCTTAGTTGCGTTCATGTGGTTGACTATGAAAGCGAAAGCCATGTGCTGCTGTAAGCAACATATGTTGTATGGAGTCTTCTTCACTGTAGTAAATTCTGTGTGGTTTTAATAATGCGTCAATTTGTAGGCTGGGTGTCTGCCGCATAATAGAAAGAACGGAGCATAAACCTTTTCTTTCGGAAACGTTCCTACTCATGGCAGCCAACGAGGATGTTAGATACTTATCCCAACTGGCATAAATCTTTCTGCACCAACTTAGATATTATATAGTTCTGTGTTTGATGCTAAGTGTCTGTAAATGAAGTCCGAAACTACACCTGTAGACGAATGTAGTAGTATGGACTTTTTGTCTGCGTCACTAAGTTTGTGGATAAAATAGTATTTATCCACTTGTTAAAACCATGTATGAGCTTTGTCCATTTCACTACCAAAAGGCGAAATATGTTCTTTTGTTCGATGGCTAAAAAGTGTAATGTTCATGTTTCTAACTGCTTCTACCAAGTCTTGGACTGAAATGTTATCCATATTACTTAATGGAGCATCTAACGTCTGATTTACTTCTCCTTCAGTTATCTCCGCCTCATTCGCCATAATTTCTTATAATGCTCCTCTAGGAATTTATATAAAACACAAGGAAAAATCCAGAATCATGAAATAAATGAACACCATATTATATAATCCATAGCACGATGCAAGGTGGAGTACACCTAAAATGTACACAGAAGTTGCCCAAATTGATTTTCTGGATAATGTAAATTTGGTATAAAGTACTTTTTAGCAACTGAAATATTAAAATATGAATGTAGTCAGTTAGTTTGAGGCTTAGACTTGGCAAACTCTCAAGCCAAGCTGACCTCACGCGGATCTACTGTCCTGGACATGCTGGAGTTCATGGTAATGAGCTGGTGACTATAAGGGCTGGGACGCAAGGTAAGCTGACGCTGGACATGCTGGAGTTCATGGTAATGAGCTGGTGACTATAAGGGCTGGGACGCAAGGTAAGCTGACGCTGGACATGCTGGAGTTCATGGTAATGAGCTGGTGACTATAAGGGCTGGGACGCAAGGTAAGCTGACGCTGGACATGCTGGAGTTCATGGTAATGAGCTGGTGACTATAAGGGCTGGGACGCAAGGTAAGCTGACGCTGGACATGCTGGAGTTCATGGTAATGAGCTGGTGACTATAAGGGCTGGGACGCAAGGTAAGCTGACGCTGGACATGCTGGAGTTCATGGTAATGAGCTGGTGACTATAAGGGCTGGGACGCAAGGTAAGCTGACGCTGGACATGCTGGACATCTCGAGGCTGTTCTGCGAGAATGAGGAGCTGGGATGGGAGAATAAACCCCTGCCTCCGCAGAATGTAGGAACTGGGGGTCAGGCAAGGTGAGGAGAATGATAATCTCCCTTTGTGAAATGGAGAAGAGAGAGGAGGGGGGGAGACGAATCCACAGTCAACGGACGACAGGGATAATGAACACCCACACCCCCACATTATTTACAGGAAAGGGCGGAGGAAACGTTTTTTGGAATGATTACAGTGACGCTACTTCCTGAGATCGATCAATCAATCGACTTCAGGTATTAAAACGATGTAAGAAGCAAGAGTCTATTATCTAAAATATCTCTCCTGGGCGTTGTCAAGCGTGTAGGTCTTGATTTCGACCTATTGGAAATTACATTCACGGTTTATTGCTGTTACTTTCACTAGGATCTGTGAAGCTGGACACCTGTACTACTGACCTATGAGTACTGGATGTACGCGGAAGAGAGAGTGAGAGAAGGAGAGAGAGAGAGAGAGGGAGAGAACGATAAAAAAAATGGTTAAAAATTGGACAGACAGGCCCGTCTAACATTCTGCCCTTCATCACACAACTTTCACTCAGTCACAGACACTCAGCATTTGTTAGTGAACATAATAAGGATGAAAAAGCAAAAAATGAATGAGTAATAAACCATCTCTTGTTCATTCACTCCACACTCTGATTTATGTAATTACATGAAATAAACTTAATTATATTCTCACATTCATTATAAACTAACAAATGTATAGAACAGCAGTATAATTTTTTTTAAATCAAGCCATACCTCATATTAAACTAATTTAAACTTTGGTAGTACATATGCCTATACTTTTCATATAAGCAAAAACATACAGATACATATATTCACACACATTCACAGCTGTACATATATATTCACATGTATACACATAAACACATGTATATACATGAGAGATAAAGAGACAGAGAGAGATCAAATTTAGGATACACATTTAATATGTACGCACGTGTGCACATACTGAGATACTGTTTTTAGTATGCATACATACATAAATGTCCAACTGCTGGCCCGCATATCGCGAGCGGAACGTGCGTATTTTCATTGCGGCTCGCGAGGTTATTATGAAAATATAGTTCAATTTATTAAAATTAATGTTGTTAGCTTTAAAAAATACGTAGTGAAAGAAAGAAAACAACATATTTGTGAATATGCATACTCTTATGTATTTGTTACATAGTAAAGACTGGATCTCAAACTTATATGGTGCTTCTCATTAATTTTATCGATTTTGTGAATCGGTGAGGTCGGCCATGACGATAGGTCAGTAAAAGCCAATCTCGGTGACTTGGTGAACTGTTGGCATTAACCATCATTCGGTTTCTTCCTTGGGGAACAGAAAGAGCAATTTTGTCTGATAAGGACAAAAAGCAGAATTTTGACATTGTTATCTTGTTGACAAATAGAACTTATTACCGTTTCTCTAAATACATCTTAACAGATACAAGAGCACAGTTATTTTCCAGCGTTCTCGAGTTGTTTGTCTGGTACATTAGAGGCTGCTGGCGAAGTCCTTTGGAGCGCTAAGAGACGTGTAGCAGACTGCTTGCCTCAGGGTTGGCAACCCACAACCGACCACGACCCTGTACCACTTTCTCGTTGGTACCTCCTGGAACAGGTCCATCCTCGCTAAAGGGCCAGGGATCTCTACAGACTACATTGTAAGGGGCAGAGAAAAGAATACCACCAAAATGTAGCATTACCATCGATGGCACGGAACTGAAACAAGTTGATAGATTCAAATACTTAGGAACAATTATAACAGCTTATGGGAAATGTCACAACAAAATAAAAAGCAGACTTACTCAGACCAAGTCAGCATTCCAGAAAATGAGAAACATCTTGTGCAACAGATCCATATCAATGGAAACAAGATTCCGAGTGCTTAAATGTTACATCGAGCCAATTTTGTTTTATGGATGTGAAGCATGGTCCATGAATAAAAGAGTACAATGAGAAATGGAGGCCATGGAAATGTAGTTCATAAGAAAGACGTTGAAAGTACCATGGACAGCTAAGAAAACCTATGAAGAAGTCTTAAGAGAGGCTGGAGTTAAAAGGCAAATTACAGCAAAGACCAGAGGCAGACAAGCGAGATTTGTAGGACATTTTCTGAGAAGAGAGAAACTGGAACATATTGTGGCAACTGGAAAAATTAAGGGAAGAAGAGACAGAGGAAGACAGAGAGAGAAGTTACTGGATGGGCTGTCAGTGTGGCTAGGCAGAAAGTCACCGGCGGATCTCATAATCAAATCTAAAGACAGGGAATTGTGAAGAGAAATGATCGCCTACGCCAGGCGGCACGCACTTGATTGATTGAGAGATAAGAACTAGTTACAAAGGTGGGTTGGCAACCCTAATTCATTCATTTATTTGCATGTCTCTTGCTGAACTTTGCCTCCCTAATAGCACTCCTGTAGGCCTCTCGGTTGTAAGCAAAATGCCCTGCTGTTGATGCATCCATTCGCAGATCATCAACGATGTCTTGCAGCCATCTTCGCCTTGGTCTTCCTCTCTTTCTTTTTCCCATTATGTACCCTTCCAAGACGGTCTTATCTAGATTATCATGACGTTTAGTGTGCCCAAAAAAAAAAATAAAGTTTTCTTTACTAGCCAGCCTTCTTCAATGTTAAGTTCTTGTAGTATGAATATATTTGTTCTTTTTTTGTGTTCATGACATTTGAAGAACTCTTCTGTAGGATTTACATTCAAAGGCATTTATGTGTTTGTCAGTTATTTTGTTAAGTGTCCAGGTCTCACAGGCATATGTTGCCATGGGAAAGATGCATGCCCTGAAAAATCTTATTTAGGAAACCCTAAGCGTAGGAATAATGGGTCAGTGACCTGCTAGTATTAGAGGTGCGCAACTCTTAGAAAATCGGCCCTTACTGACCTAGTTTTATATGAACAAAATGTTTTTAATATCTAGTAGGTCGAGATGTGTACGCTGAGCACGTAGGAGGTGCCAGCGGATCAGAGGAGGTCATGCTTTCTTTAAAGCACGAAAGAGTGTATTTATTCGTCGATGGATATATATATATATATATATATATATATATATATGGTGGGTTCGTATTGGTTTTTATTCTGTGAAGTGGACGCTTGTAAGCTGTGCTGTCGACTCCTCCGATGGATGAATAATTATAATTCAGTTATAATTGTTCTATGCGGGAAATGGTGGATTGATAATATGCAATGACGGTTTGTCGTGTGCACATAAATTTATGCCACTGAATTGCAAGAAGAAGAGGATAGTTGAAAGTTAGAGACAGTAGTTCAATTTGTCACAATCAGAACATTCGATCATTTTAAGGATGATAATTTGAGATTATATACATATGGGAGAATTATGTTGTAATTCATAGTAATCCAATTGTGTGTACAAGGTGTTAAAATGGATTGTTTGTAACTCCACTGTTGATAACGTTTTTTGTAGGAATCAAACTAATGAAAGAAACTGATTTGATTATGTTGATAATAATACAAACCAATTATTCACTGATGAAGAATCTTGTTCGTGTATTCCTTCTTAATGTGTAATATTTTTATATGTGTAGAAATGAATAGGATAGAGTGAAAGGAGATCAAAGGCCAGAATATTATTCGTGTTCCTTTCTTTGGTGTAAGATGTTAATGTATAATCCGCGGTAACCAACAAACTTTATTGATCATGGCCACACATTTGTCCTCAAGAATAATCAAAGCTTTATTGAAAATGTCTAGACCACACATAACTTCTAATGTCAGATTTCCCCTCTGGACTTTGGTGAGTATATCCTCACTTATAGCCTCTTTATATTTTTCCCATAGAGTGTTGCATATAGTCAATATTATAGCAAACAGGTTTCTGATTTGCTCTGGGAGAAAGATCAATTCGGCTTCTTGCAATGTGTCATCCCAGTGCTGGTCTCCTTCCAGTAAACCCAAAATGACAAATAATGTAAGAAATAAGAATACCAGAAAATAAACGTTATAGTTAATTTTTTTTAAATTCCTTACACCGTGGCGGTGGACTGTTAAAGAAGCATATCTTCTCATTTAATTTCGGGGGGGGGGGGGGGGGGGGGGGGGGGTAGAGGAAAATTGCCGCCGTAACCCCCTCCTAATTCGGCATGACGCTGGACCTCAACACCTTCACTTCATCGGCTACAGAAAATATCCTGCTAGCATTTCCAGGCGAACACAACAACAACATCTGCTACATTTTCATTTCATTTTCAGTCTACACAACCTATTTATCCGGTACTAGTTGATTACCCGGCGTTGCCCGGATATTTATTTATCCAGTCGTCTATTACACAGGAAAAGGAATGAATTCTATCTATAGTGTAATATCGAAGTAATTTTAGTTACAGGTATTTAAAAGTATAAGTACAGTATACAAATTATATAGTAAAGACTTTCACAAATTCACTATAATATTAACTCAAAACTTGATTATAAACAACATTTTTAGTTTCACTTCCAGGGGCAAGAATAAATAAATTCTTGGGTGAACCCACCCTTGAGCAAGCAACATAAAGTTGTCTGTGGGAGAAACATGGCGATTTCAAATCCACTACGAAATACTTAATAGACTACCTCTGTGACTTGTTGATCGTGATCGAGAACGCAAATTTCACTGGAAATTGCAATCTCTTAAAGTTAAAAGGGAGATCCGTCGAACCATGGGATAAAACTACTTCACTTGCTCCCTTTCCTGTTAAGATAGTCGCTTCAATTACATTTCCCAGCATCTTCTTTACACAGAGCCTTGTGCCGTTGCAAAGCTTTGGCGGGTCGAGGTTCCGTAGTAAAATAATTGAAGATCCCACTTTAAGTGATAGACGATGTGGTGGCATTACAGCAGAATCAAGTGAGTTTAGAAACTCTGGTGGGAAATTGACAGCCTCATCGGCATCTACTACGGTATCGATAGACTTGTATTAAGTGACTATGCCTGGTAACATGGCAAGTATTTGAATGTTTATATCGTGGACATCTTCATTTTTAGCAGCAAGAATGGTCCTCTCTCGTAACCAGTTCACATTTTGATAGTTTTGGGAAACAGACGGATATACTGAATCTATTAGCTCTGTGACGGATGACACCAGATTACAAAATTCAAATGGCAATTTTATCTTGCCAAAAGACTCGACTGCTAATCTACCTTCTCCGATCTCCAGCAGTTTGTATGAGAAAATTTGAGCACTCTTATCTCCCAGATGTACTCTTATGTTTTGCTTTAAAGTTATCTTTCGCACATGTCTCCACAAAAATGAATGTTTCAAACAAGCGTGGATCTCATCGGCCGGCTTTGACTTTGGGATGACAGGCAGAGTTTGACGAAAGTCTCCACAGAGGAGAACTAGAGCTCCTCCTATCAAGTTGTCGTTTCCTCTCAGATCTCTCACAGTGACATCAAGGGCCTCGAGAGCTTTCTTGTAATCATCCCATACGATTAATTGACATGTTTTGAGCACCTGCGCCCGACCACTTGCCTTGCTTATGTTGCAGGTAGGATTTTCCTGCCTGGCGATGTCAAGTGGAAACTTAAGTGCGGGCTGCCCTCCCTCCTTCCATTAACTTAAGTTCGAGCTGTACTCCCTCCTTCCATTAACTTAAGTATGGGCTGTCATCCCTCCTTCCATTAACTTAAGTAAGGGCTGTCCTCCCTCCTTCCGTTAACTTAAGTGCGGGCTGTCCTCCCTCCTTCCATTAACGTAAGTGCGGGCTGTCCTCTCTCCTTCAATTAACTTAAGTGCGGGCTGTCCTCCCTCCTTCCATTAACTTAAGTGCGGGCTGTCATCCCTCCTTCCATTAACTTAAGTGCGGGCTGTCATCCCTCCTTCCATTAACTTAAGGGCGGGCTGTACTCCCTCCTTCCGTTAACTTAAGTGCGGGCTGTCATCCCTCCTTCCGTTAACTTAAGTATGGGCTGTCATCCCTCCTTCCATTAACTTAAGTGCGGCCTGTCATCCCTCCTTCCATTAACTTAAGTGCGGGCTGTACTCCCTCCTTCCGTTAACTTAAATGCGGGCCGTCCTCACTCCTTCTGTTAACTTAAGTGCGGGCTGTCCTCTCTCCTTCCATTAACTTAAGTATGGGCTGTCATCCCTCCTTCCATTAACTTAAGTGCGGAATTGGCTGTCCTCTCTCCTTCCATTAACTTAAGTGCGGGCTGTCCTCCTTCCTTCCATTAACTTAAGTGCGGAATTGGCTGTCCTCTCTCCTTCCATTAACTTAAGTGCGGGCTGTCTTCCATTAACGTCGCCGCAATTCCTGAAGAGGTGATGGCGAGAGCTCTGGGCTCTGATTTCGGCCAGAATTAAATTACTTAAAAATGTTTTCCCTGTGCCCCTAGAAGCATCAAGAAAAGTTATACAACCTGGTTGTTTCGCTACCAGATCCATAATAATTTGGTGTGCTTTTTTTCATCTTGATTTAGAAGTGGCTTCTTGTACGAGACGTTACTGGGGTGAACTGTGTACACTCGACCCAAGGCGTCACTCCCGACTGCGTCATGTCCAGGCACAGGCTGGCCTACTTTTCTTCTACAGAAAACTTTCCTCGATGCATTCCATGTGTAGTATCCAGGTATCTCAGGATACATCCAAGTTTCAACTTTTTAAAAAATGCATTGTTTCATTATTCATTGTTTGATTCGAAGAGGTATGTAAATTCGGTTACAAAAGCTCAATTTCATAAAATGTTTATTCAGAGTGAAAATCCAGAACTAGTAATTTTTAAATTTTCGAAGCTTATAGGCTGCCGCCCACTTGTGTTTTCAGATTATTGTAGATTGTAAATAAATAATTATGTGTAAAATTCTATTCGTTTTTCATTTCTTTCTTCTCTTCTTTGCTCTTTTTGTATCACAGATTACTAAGAAGAGCAAATTATTTTGAAGTCATTTTTGGAGATTTTACTTTCCACCGCTTCTCACCCCCCCCCCCCCCCCCCCCCCCAATGCCGATGGGGGCTCAACGTGGACCTCTTTTTTGTACTGGGCGGTTTTATCTCAAATGACCAATGGGGTCATTTAATAAAGTGGAATGGGATAGGTGACATATTTAAAAGGATCACAAAGGCAAAGTCTGATTTGCAGTATGACATATTATATATTGGTTTGAACAGAAAAAGTTGTTCTCATTTCAACATGCGGGACCACATGCACAGTTGTATATTCTTTTTCTAATAAAACTGTTAGTAGGTCGTTAGTATTTAACGAAAAAACGGCTACAGGAGGCTACAAATGCTGCTCTTAGACCAGTACCACCCTATTTCACGAGTATCTCCCTTACGCGACTTTTCAATTTCCTTGAATATAGTGGATAATATGTCACCCCCTACTCACCTCACCCCTAGGGGTGCTAGCGGTATCATACAGCCACAGTACTTTTCTCCAGAGTGTAACTCATATCTGTACCAAGTGTAGTTGCAACTGCTCCTGGCGTTCCAGAGTTATGCTAGAACATACACACACACATACATCCATATATATATTCCTACCCACTTATGTTAATCAGTAAATCCGCTTTATACATTTACTGGCTTCTCCAACATAAAAAATTATCGCTAGTATCAGATACTATTTACCGTATATATGACAATAATTGTTAATTTCTGAACTGTTTGTTACCCCTTTAAATTACGTTATTGGCCGGGTATTTTCAATCTCCCACGTATGGGCTGAGGATATTAACGTGACGACGATGATGTAAATATAAGTTGGCATGCTCTTGGATTTCTGCTGCTTATTAAAAATAAAAAGCCATTTTGGCGAGATTTGTGCTAGAATTTGAAAAAGTGGCAGTCACTGGTGACAGGAAGTGATATTTTCACACTAATAAATTGACTAACATCTATGAAACTACTTTAGACTCTGGGAACTACATCTGTTACCTTATTGTCTAGATACGTTTACATGATAAAAGTGGAGAGGAACAGACAGAACTATAAAAATCAGATTTTTAAGAGCATGTTTCTTTCATATGCCTGTGAGACCTGGACACTTAACAAAACAGATGAGAAACACATAAATGCCTTTGAATGTAAATGCTACAGAAAAGTTATTCGAATATCATGGACACAAAAAAGAACAAATGTATCCATACTACAAGAACTTAATATTGAAGAAGGCTGGCTAGTAAAGAGAATTAAAGAGAGAAATCTTAAATATTTTGGACACATTAAACGTCATGAGTATTTAGAGAAGTCTTGTAAGGGTACATAGTGGGAAAAAGAAAGAGAGGAAGACCAAGGCGGAGATGGCTGCAAGACATCATTGATAATCAGCAAATGGGGTGCATCAGCAGCAGGGCATCTTGCTTACAACCAAGAGGCCTACAGGAGAGCTGTTAGGGAGGCAAATTTCGCAAGGGACATGCAAACAACTGAAAAAAAATGCGTTAGGATTTGATCTGGCAGATTAACCACCATTGGGTACGGTTTAGTGGACATAAAGCTACTGGGTTTGGCCTCATGCACTAGACCCACTGGATTTAATCTCCCGGACATGATGCCACTGATTCAGTCTTCCAGACATGATGCCAAGGGTTCAATCTTGCGGACATAATGCCACTGGATTCAATCTCCCTGACACAATGCCACTGGGTTTGATCTCGCAGACATGACATGATTAGATTTGACGTTGCTGACTTGACTCCTCTGGGTTAGGTCTCGTAGATGGTGAATCTTTCATTCTGTCTCACATTCTAACACCTTTCATTCTGTCTCACATACTAACACCCTCATAACACCTTTCATTCTGTCTCACACGCTAACACCCTCTAACACCTTTCATTCTGTCTCACATGCTAACACCCTCTAACATCTTTCATTCTGTCTCACATGCTAACACCCTCTAACATCTTTCATTCTGTCTCACATGCTAACACCCTCTAACACCTTTCATTCTGTCTCACATAATAACACCCTCTAACACCTTTCATTCTGTCTCACATGCTAACACCCTCTAACACCTTTCATTCTGCCTCACATAATAACACCCTCTAACACCTTTCATTCTGCCTCACATAATAACACCCTCTAAGACCTTTTATTCTGTCTCACATAATAACACCCTCTACCACCTTTCATTCTGTTTCACATACTAACACCCTCCAACACCTTTCATTCTGTCTCATATAATAACACCCTCTAACACCTTTCATTCCGTCTCATATAATAACACCCTCCAACACCTTTCATTCTGTCTCATATAATAACACCCTCTAACACCTTTCATTCTGTCTCATATAATAACACCCTCTAACACCTTTCATTCTGTCTCATATAATAACACCCTCCAACACTTTTCATTCTGTCTCATATAATAACACCCTCCAACACCTTTCATTCTGTCTCATATAATAACACCCTCTAACACCTTTCATTCTGTCTGACATACTAACACCCTCTAACATGTTTCGTTCTGTCTCACATGCTAACACCCTCTAAAAGAAGAACAAAAAGAGGTGCAACAATAACTAGAAAATGAAAATACAAAAAGAACAAGACACAAAGAACAGAGGGTGTTAGCATATGAGAACAGAAAAAAAAAACATGTATAAATGACATACAGTTTGTGCAAGACTTCAAAGTAAAAAATCACCAATTACAGGTTGTTTCACATTTACATTCCTAACTGACTACTGTGTCTTTGGGATGTGTTCTGTGTGTATCTCCAAAAGGTCTAACACTGGCAGGAAGTTAAACAATAAACACAGTGACCTCGTTCTATTTCTTTCAATGTGTGTGGGACAGTGCATACATAAGCCCTCAGCTACATTATCACGTGTCAAACTGTGCATCCCTCTCACTTGTGACAGCACACCTATCATCCTATTTCATCATTACCAGTCATTTTGTCCATCTGTCTTCAGACGCAAAAACTTATCTCATGTGTGAGCATAGACACAAAAACATCACAAATGTGAGCAGAAACATCCTCAAGTCTTGTAATTCTATTTATTGTTCTGGCACATCTTAAACAGAGTAAATGATACAAAGGCATGGCTATACCCACAATTTGTAATAAGTAGACCATGTGCATGAAGTACATTAAGATATTTAAAGCAATCACTTCAGCCATATCTCTGAACCTGTTCACTCTTTATTGTGGGATACTAGACGTTTCTAAACAAAAAAACTACTCTAAGTAAAACATAACCCTGCCCTTGTTACTGTTTCTTTTTTTTAAACGTGTTTTAACTCCATCATGCAGGAATAACATACGCTTTTCTCATGAACATCTTCAGTCATATATGACCATTATCTGCTTGTATCTACCAACCATCCTTCCAATTAAATGAAAAAAAGTTGCTGGAAGGATGAAAGGTGAGACTAAAGCAAACAAACACAAGCCTCCTAATGTTAAGTTTTCAGTCAGTTAAGTTTAGTCTACAAAAAGCTCGACTATAGTAGGAAAAAAAAATTAAATAAAAAGCTTGATACATGAACCCATCAAACACAAGAGCCCACAACAGAAACAGGAAACTATAAAGCTGTGACCTTCAAATCTTTCTTTATGACACGATGCTTAAAGCTCATCAACTGGTTATAACTCACAATAAATGTAGCTCCCACTACTTTATGTATATATTCTCATGCTTATCTCACAAAAGCTACATCTGTCCACATAATCCATCTGTGCTCATCCTAGCATCAAATACAAAATACACTGTAATGTTCTTCACATCAGGATCTTCGGAAGAACCTGATACCACCAAACTCTTCAATCACTGACATTCTGTATGGAGATGTAGAACAGCTGAAGAGGACCTGTACGTTTCATTGTCCGGCACAAGCAGAAAAAGAGTGAAAACTCGTAAAACCCAGGGATAGGAAAAGTCAAAAGTCATCGCATCAGAGCAACTACTCTGTTTATCTCAGAAAACAATTGAGAAAACTGGCAGATAGCAGCAGTTGAAAATGATTCCTACCACATCCATCACAAAACTCAAGCTGACATATAAACTAGCACTAAACTGTCACATTTGCTTTAGAATCTTACATTTTACATCCTTCCTGTGCCATTAAACATCACATAGGGCTCGTATGGTAGTTTGCCAAGTTTTCTTGTTTTCGGAAAGCTTTTCAACCTCATCAAGGGATGTTATGCCTATTAATGTGGCCTCTATTAATGTCCTATTTAGAGTTTCCCTGTGGTCAACCTCTTCTTCTTCAGCCTGTTGTGTTCCACTTGATAACTTGTTTCGGGATTCTCTAATTGTTTCTTCTCATCACGTGACCGACACGTGTCCATCTCCTTTTTCTGACAGGTTGTTGTTCGCTCATCTGCCTTATCTCCTCACTGTTCTTGAATTCGTTCCATTTTATACAGAGTATTTTCCTTAGGCATTTGTTTTCAAAAGTCTGATTTGTTGTTTATTTCTTTAGTTGTTTTCTAGCTTTCGCACGCATAAATGAGAGTGGGTATTACATTTAAAATGAATAATCCAAACTTGGTTTTTGTGCTTATAACTTTTAGAATGCCAGTGCTGAAATTTATTTCTATGTAAGGAGAATGTTACTGTTTTTCTTCCTTTAAAATATTTTCTAAAATTCTGTGCTGACTATCATTAATACAGCAGGATCTAACATCCAGACTCAGCAATATGTATGTACATAGCATAAAGAATTTTTCTCCTATAGAATACATATCCATCATTCTAGCAAATTATATTCCATACAAATATACAGGTTTCAAATAAAACTCAGCAATAAAGCAAGTCCCAGCACATTTGATCTACACTTAAACAAAATTTTGAAGGCATTAAAACAGCATGCCTGAAATGAGTATTCTATACAATTGTTATTTAGCTCAACAATGTACAAGTTACAAACTGACCTAGGAAAAACAACAAAGTACAAAAGCCAAGTTAATTGTCTAGTTTGTCATGTGATCTTTAAGATGGTTTGTGCCTAATTTATACAAACTTTGACATTTTCTACCTCATGTCAAAACTTCCATTATCATATGTGTGCCCTAACCAAAATGAAAACTGAGTGAAAATGGTTTCTCCACTTTACATAAAGTGGATGTAGGTGTGTGACAACAATCTCCTTAATTCTGTGTTCTCAGAGTTTACAGCTCTGTAAAAGTAAAATCTTCCTCCTCAGCTGGCAAATTTGCCTTGTCTTTGTTTTTCTCTCAAATGTTGCTACTTTCTCCTAGTCACTTCTTTCATGCTCTTACATTAACTAATTTTCTCCTTGTTGACATTTGTTCTAACCACTTTTCAAGCTGTCATCTGCTACAATCATTTTTTTAAACACTTTCAGCACGGACTTTGTAGATTTCAAAATGAACTACAATATTTATTTAACTCTAAAAATCAGTGCTAATGCCAGTAGCCTAAAGTTGATCTTTCTCTGGATCCTCAAGCAATGCCTGCTATCAACCTGATTATGTTGCTATGTCAATAAAAAACAAGAACATTTCTAATATTTAACTGATACTCCTTCTTCACTGACAGCAAAAACGTAAAAGCTCCAAGCATGGACATGAAAGAGAGGGACAGGAGAAGAGATTAAGATCTCCAAGAATAACAGACTTAATAATCATCAGGTGCCAACAAATAGTTGGATGCAATAACAAAAAACAAAAAAAACAACTTGCCAATTCAAAACTGAACTGGACAGTTTGAATATAACTATCAACTTGTCTGTTAGGAACTAGATGGGTAGAAGAATCAATTTTTCAGTTAGGAACTGGACACTATCTGAGTGAAACAATCAACTCTTCAGTTCAGAAGTGGATACTATATGGGTGGAACAATCAATTTTTAAAGTTAAGAAATGAACATTATCTAGGTGGAACAATCAACTATTCAGTTAGGAACTGGGCACTATACAGGCAAAACAATCAACTTTCCAGTCAAAGAATGGACACTATGTGGGTGTGTACTAAAATAAAAGTAATGAATACCTTTAGAAGAAGCACATAGGCAGCCCCAATCACAAAATTAATTATATTTAATGTCTTTCAATAATGATATCAAATATGATTTAAGGCATAACTAAACATTAACAAATAATTCACTGCCCACAATTTACATTTTTAAGTATCAAAAACAAATTTAAAAAAAAAAAAAGTAAAAACTCTTAAGCTTTTAACATGAACTTAAGGATAGTAAATGTCCTGCATATCTAGTCACACTGGTATACTTTTAGTTATCAGGTTACTGTTAACTCTAAAATAATAAAACACAAACTGATAAAAACAAAAACAAAAAAGTCAAACTGTAAATTTAAAAACAAAAAGATTATGGCGAGAAGAAAACAAATTTTCAACAAAGATCAGAGAGAACTGAACTCTTGCCTTCTTAGCTGGTGCTTCATATTTTTAATTCTTCATAGGCTACGTTGAAAATGTAGCTTACAGAAATTTATCTGACATCTTGATAAATTTCTCTTAAAAGTCTGACAGTTTTCTTCATCTAATGAATTATATACACTTACCTGGATATGAAACATATTGGTCTTAACACAATTTTAATTTTTTCTTTTTAAAACTTTGTCAGTAAGGAATTAAAAAATGAGTATATTCAGTCAAACTAGAAAATACATTTTAAAACTCATCTAAAAGTTAAAGCATTATCACATTTTGATAAACCACCAAACTGGAAAGACAGAGTCAATGTCTTATTCTTATGCCAAGAAAGTTTCAGTTTAGTCGTCAATGTTTTAAACCATCCATCAAAGTTTACATTCTTGTGGGACAGAGTTTATATTTTTGCCCTCATTTACAATCTTCTATCGCAGTTTAACATTTTCAAGGTTTCTGTCAAGAGCTGAAATTCTGTCCGCACGTAGAAACCTGTGTCAATTTCTAAAAGTCTTCACTGAGACGTGGTGATACATTCATTGCAGATTCATATAGCTGGCTGAGCTCCATTAAATGCATCTGTTTGTTGCCAGTAGCTGCTGCCGCTGAAGGAAATCGTCCTGCATATCTGATTGAAATACAAACACAAACTAGTAACAAATATCAAAACCACAAATATGTTTGTGATACACCACTCATCTACATCCTAACAAGGGACTGTCAGAGAGATAACTACAAGCTACATCTTAACATGGGACTGTCAGAGAGATAACTACAAGCTACATCCTAACATGGGATTGTCAGAGAGATAACTACAAGCTACATCCTAACAAGGGACTGTCAGAGAGATAACTACAAGCTACATCCTAACACGGGGCTGTTGGACAGATAACTACAAGCTACATCCTAACATGGGACTATCAGTGAGATAACTACAAGCTACATCCTAACATGGGGCTGCCAGAGAGATAACTACAAGCTACATCCTTACATGGGGCTTATAGTGAGATAACTACAAGCTACATCCTAACATGGGGCTATTAGTGAGATAACTAAGATAAGTTTATTGTAATCCCAAAATGTAAAGGAGACAGTATACATCCTTGTTTCACACCTGTTTCAGTCTGGAACCATTCACTTATCCCTTCTTCTGTCTCTGCATTACAAGCTCAAAATTTAATTCAAAAGTGACTAGACTGTGGTAAGAAGATGCAGATAGTAGTGATTTTGAATTTTCTGACCCACATGGTGCTGATTCAAGTGATGATGATGTCTTTTGGTTCAGCAGCAAAATGTGCTAGAAGGGTAACTGGTGATACTACTTTTCAGCTTGTTACTAGCACTAGCTGTAATGTCACAGTAAGTAATGCTGGAGATTGTGTAATGCCAGGAGCCTGTACAAGTAGCACAGATGATGACAATGGTGAGTGGAGATCTGTAGAAGAGGGAATGACATGTTCTAGATTTGTGTTCAAATCTCTGCGTCAGCCTGAAGTTAACAGAGGGCTTGGATTTGAGTACAGCACTGAGCTCTTTTACCACCATTTTTAGCAGCAGCATCAAGAGCTACTTGATGAAGCAAATCAATGATTTTGCATACAAAACAATCCAAGCAGCCAGTTTTCAGTGTATGGCAGGTGGAAGGGTGTGAGTGAGTGGAGCTGGACAAATTTTTGGCTGTTCTTATCAACATGGGAATGCAGAAAAAGCCCTTTATTAAGGATTACTGGTCCCAAGCTCTCATATGTGTCAAGCCTGGTTGCTTCAAATTAAAAAAAAACACACAATAGCCTGTTTTCTGGTAAATATTAGTTGCCGCCCACTTGTTTCCATGTAAATACTACCTACCCACTTGGTGTTTTTAGTTTACTGAAAATGCATAATTAGTGTATGTTTTCCTGTGAATTTTGGAGGATATGTGAAGAAAAGGTGTTTGCGTACATTTTTATTCATTATGGATATATTTGGCCAACTGCGGTGGATTAATCTGAGGGGCAGTCAAAAAAAACATTGCTCCAATTTCTTCATTTTCCATTCCTTCTCAGTTTTTAGCTCTTTTTTTCTATTGTATACTAATAGCATACTAACAATTTTATTAGAAAAAGAAAATACACTTTTTCCTGTTTAAACTAATGTATAATATGTCATGCTACAAATCAGACTATGCTTTTATCATTCTTTTAAATGTGACAACCACCCCATTCTACATTGTGAAATTTACCCCCCTTGTTATTTTGAAGGAAAAAACCCCCAGTATACAAAGAGTTAACCTGCACAGGCCTATTTCTACAGCTGTTTAACCTCATTCATTCATTTGCATGTCCCCTGCGGAACTGCCTCCCTAAAAGCTCTCATGTAGGCCTCTCGGTTGTGAGCAAGATGGCCTGCTGCTGATGCATCCATCTGCAAATCATCAACTAAGTCTTGCATCTATCTTCACCTTGGTCTTCCTCTCTTTCTTTTTCCCATTATGTACCCTTCCAAGATGGTCTTCTCTAGATTATAATGTTTAATGTGTCCAAAATATTTTAAGTTTTCTTTTAGCCAGCCTTTTTCAATATTAAGTTCTTGTAGTATGGATATATTTGTTCTTTTTTTGTGTCCATGATATCTGAAGAACTCTTCTGTAGCTTTTACATTCAAAGGCATTTATGTGTTTCTCAGCTGTTTTATTAAGCGTCCAGGTCTCACAGGCATGTTGCGATGGGAAAGATGCATGCCCTTAAAAATCTTATTTTTGTGGTTCTGCCTGTCCACAGATTCTTTAGATGTTTAACCTACATATACTTAAATATGCATCACTTTTGATGTTCAATTCACAGGTAACTTACTCAATTCTTTTACGGATGCCCAATTTCCTGAAGACTGTACGAATGCGTGGTTCCACATAGGAGTAAGCTCCCATGTTCTTGTGCTCCTCCTGGGCCCAGCAGACAATAGCCTTTGGGTACTTCTCTATCTCTACTTTGACAAGGTCAAAGGGGAAAGGGGTCAACTGTGGACAGAGAAAAAAAAAATGAATAAATAAACCGATCATATTAGTGAATATGAACCTTCTCTTCCCCATTCAAACCTCACAGTATAAACATGGATTTTAAAAAAACTCTGCCTCAGAAAACACCATCAGTTTTATAAGGGGCAGACACCGACACACCCCCCCCCCCCCCCCCCCCCGTGTCGAACAACTGTTTTAAGAACACATTTATCTTAACATAGATCTGTTTGTTTAAAAATCTGACCTACTTCTATAGCCCAGAAACCTGTAGCAATCAACACTAATTGTAAATGTTATTTTTGTAAAATGTAATGTCAGGTTGGTGGACAGACATGGAGATCACAGGCAGGGATGAGGAAAATCTGGTGTGAAAACAATCAACTTTCCAGTCAAAGAATGGACACTATGTGGGTGTGTACTAAAATAAAAATAATGAATACCTTTAGAAGAAGCACATAGGCAGCCCCAATCACAAAATTAATTATATTTAATGTCTTTCAATAATGATATCAAATATGATTTAAGGCATAACTAAACATTAACAAATAATTCACTGCCCACAATTTACATTTTTAAGTATCAAAAACAAATAAAAAAAAAAGAAAAAAGGTAAAAACTCTTAAGCTTTTAACAAGAACTTAAGGATAGTAAATGTCCTGCATATCTAGTCACACTGGTATACTTTTAGTTATCAGGTTACTGTTAACTCTAAAATAATAAAACACAAACTGATAAAAACAAAAACAAAAAAGTCAAACTGTAAATTTAAAAACAAAAAGATTATGGCGAGAAGAAAACAAATTTTCAACAAAGATCAGAGAGAACTGAACTCTTGCCTTCTTAGCTGGTGCTTCATATTTTTAATTCTTCATAGGCTACGTTGAAAATGTAGCTTACAGAAATTTATCTGACATCTTGATAAATTTCTCTTAAAAGTCTGACAGTTTTCCTCATCTAATGAATTATATACACTTACCTGGATACGAAACATATTGGTCTTAACACAATTTTAATTTTTTCTTTTTAAAACTTTGTCAGTAAGGAATTAAAAAATGAGTATATTCAGTCAAACTAGAAAATACATTTTAAAACTCATCTAAAAGTTAAAGCATTATCACATTTTGATAAACCACCAAACTGGAAAGACAGAGTCAATGTCTTATTCTTATGCCAAGAAAGTTTCAGTTTAGTCGTCAATGTTTTAAACCATCCATCAAAGTTTACATTCTTGTGAGACAGAGTTTATATTTTTGCCCTCATTTACAATCTTCTGTTGCAGTTTAACATTTTCAAGGTTTCTGTCAAGAGGTGAAATTCTGTCCGCACGTAGAAACCTGTGTCAATTTCTAAAAGTCTTCACTGAGACGTGGTGATACATTCATTGCAGATTCATATAGCTGGCTGAGCTCCATTAAATGCATCTGTTTGTTGCCAGTAGCTGCTGCCGCTGAAGGAAACCGTCCTGCATATCTGATTGAAATACAAACACAAACTAGTAACAAATATCAAAACCACAAATATGTTTGTGATACACCACTCAGAGAGTTAACTATAAGCTACATCCTAACATGGGACTGTCAGAGAGATAACTACAAGCTACATCTATACATGGGACTGTCAGAGAGTTAACTACAAGCTACATCCTAACATGGGATTGTCAGAGAGATAACTACAAGCTACATCCTAACAAGGGACTGTCAGAGAGATAACTACAAGCTACATCCTAACATGGGGCTGTTAGACAGATAACTACAAGCTACATCCTAACATGGGACTATCAGTGAGATAACTACAAGCTACATCCTAACATGGGGCTGTCAGAGAGATAACTACAAGCTACATCCTAACATGGGGCTATTAGTGAGATAACTAAGATAAGTCTATTGTAATCCCAAAATGTAAAGGAGACAGTATACATCCTTGTTTCACACCTGTTTCAGTCTGGAACCATTCACTCATCCCTTCTTCTGTCTCTGCATTACAAGCTCAAAATTTAATTCAAAAGTGACTAGACTGCGGTAAGAAGATGCAGATAGTAGTGATTTTGAATTTTCTGACCCACATGGTGCTGATTCAAGTGATGATGATGTCTTTTGGTTCAGCAGCAAAATGTGCTAGAAGGGTAGCTGGTGATACTACTTTTCAGCTTGTTACTAGTACTAGCTGTAATATCATAGTAAGTAATGCTGGAGATTGTGTAATGCAAGGAGCCTGTACAAGTAGCACAGGTGATGACAATGGTGAGTGGAGATCTGTAGAAGAGGGAATGACACGCTCTAGATTTGTGTTCAAACCTCTGCGTCAGCCTGGTGTTAACAGAGGGCTTGGATTTGAGTACAGCACTGAGCTCTTTTACCACCATTTTTAGCAGCAGTATCAAGAGCTACTTGATGAAGCAAATCAATGATTTTGCATACAAAACAATCCAAGCAGCCAGTTTTCAGTGTATGGCAGGTGGAAGGATGTGAGTGAGTGGAGCTGGACAAATTTTTGGCTGTTCTCATCAACATGGGAATGCAGAAAAAGCCCTTTATTAAGGATTACTGGTCTCAAGCTCTCATATGTGTCAAGCCTGGTTGCTTCAAATTTAAAAAAACACACAACAGCCTGTTTTCTGGTAATTTTAGTTGCCGCCCACTTGTTTTCATGTAAATATTACCTATCCACTTGGTGTTTTTAGTTTACTGAAAATGCATAATTAGTGTATGTTTTCCTGTGAATTTTGGAGGATATGTGAAGAAAAGGTGTTTGCGTACATTTTTATTCATTATGGATATATTTGGCCAACTGCGGTGGATTAATCTGAGGGGCAGTCAAAAAAAAAAACATTGCTCCAATTTCTTCATTTTCCATTCCTTCTCAGTTCTTAGCTCTTTTTTTCTATTGTATACTAATAGCATACTAACAATTTTATTAGAAAAAGAAAATACAATTTTTCCTGTTTAAACTAATGTATAATATGTCATGCTACAAATCAGACTATGCTTTTGTCATTCTTTTAAATGTGACAACCACCCCATTCTACATTGTGAAATTTACCCCCCTTGTTATTTTGAAGGAAAAACCCCCAGTATACAAAGAGTTAACCTGCACAGGCCTACTTCTACAGCTGTTTAACCTCATTCATTCATTTGCATGTCCCCTGCGGAACTGCCTCCCTAAAAGCTCTCCTGTAGGCCTCTCGGTTGTGAGCAAGATGGCCTGCTGCTGATGCATCCATTTGCAGATCATCAACTATGGCTTGCATCTATCTTCACCTTGGTCTTCCTCTCTTTCTTTTTCCCATTATGTACCCTTCCAAGATGGTCTTCTCTAGATTATAATGTTTAATGTGTCCAAAATATTTTAAGTCTTATTTTAGCCAGCCTTTTTCAATATTAAGTTCTTGTAGTATGGATATATTTGTTCTTTTTTTGTGTCCATGATATCTGAAGAACTCTTCTGTAGCTTTTACATTCAAAGGCATTTATGTGTTTCTCAGCTGTTTTATTAAGCGTCCAGGTCTCACAGGCATGTTGCGATGGGAAAGATGCATGCCCTTAAAAATCTTATTTTTGTGGTTCTGCCTGTCCACAGATTCTTTAGATGTTTAACCTACATATACTTAAATATGCATCACTTTTGATGTTCAATTCACAGGTAACTTACTCAATTCTTTTACGGATGCCCAATTTCCTGAAGACTGTACGAATGCGTGGTTCCACATAGGAGTAAGCTCCCATGTTCTTGTGCTCCTCCTGGGCCCAGCAGACAATAGCCTTTGGGTACTTCTCTATCTCTACTTTGACAAGGTCAAAGGGGAAAGGGGTCAACTGTGGACAGAAAAAATGAATAAATAAACCGATCATATTAGTGAATATGAACCTTCTCTTCCCCATTCAAACCTCACAGTATAAACATGGATTTTAAAAAAACTCTGCCTCAGAAAACACCATCAGTTTTATAAGGGGCAGACACCGACACACCCCCCCCCCCCCCCCCCCCCGTGTCGAACAACTGTTTTAAGAACACATTTATCTTAACATAGATCTGTTTGTTTAAAAATCTGACCTACTTCTATAGCCCAGAAACCTGTAGCAATCAACACTAATTGTAAATGTTATTTTTGTAAAATGTAATGTCAGGTTGGTGGACAGACATGGAGATCACAGGCAGGGATGAGGAAAATCTGGTGTGAAACCAATGAATCCAGGACATGACAGGCCTATAGGTCTTTACAACAATGGCTATCAGAATGACGTAAACAAAACAGAGCCAGTAGACTATAGGTGGCGTGGAATGGATATCGTTGAGGTTCTCATCAGATTCCTCATCCCAAAGTTGGAATGTCTCTGTGGAACTGTCTCAAAGCCGTCTGGCCAGCCAGTGTTGCATGCTGGATCTGATATGGAAAAGGGGCTTAAGTACAACCACCAGAGGTTGGAAAACAAAGTTTTGGCCACGCCAGCATACACCACTGTTTCCATGGCAGTCCGAGCAAGACCACAGTCTGCCCTAGGAAGGAAAGGTGCTGAAGTCAGAGGTACCCAGCCAAAAGGTGCATCGGAAAAATCAGGATACCACAAATCATAGCCAGTGTGAGTATGAAGAAGAAGATAAAGGGCAGACTTCATCATTTAAAACTGAGCAAAAATTATTTTTAATCTTCCTAAACAACCATGGCACACCTGCAGGCCTACAGCTGGCAATCACCGGATTAGTTATCTGAAACTGTTAAAATATCAGTGCTTGCTTAAAACTATGTCTGCTATAAACAG
The DNA here is from genome assembly GCA_009760885.1 of Achatina immaculata. Classification (NCBI taxonomy): domain Eukaryota; kingdom Metazoa; phylum Mollusca; class Gastropoda; order Stylommatophora; family Achatinidae; genus Lissachatina; species Lissachatina immaculata. Next base: position 15,898,588 of record CM019697.1, on the reverse strand, counting down.
ACAATCACAATTTCTTGGGCATGTCATGATACGATGGAAATAAGAGTGTGTGATAATCCCTGAAAAAAACTTACAGGAAAAAAACAGAAAGAGAAGGAAGACAGTAATATGTGACTGGCAGTGATCAGGTGGTACAGTAAAAACAATATAACAAATCTGATTACAATAGCAAGGACTGTGAGAAACAGATGATTCATCACAGACATAACCAGATAAATGTGCAGAACACAGAATATCTTACAGTAGTGCAGAAACTAAAGAAGCTGTGGAGAGGAACAAACTATAAAAATAAGATTTTTAAGGGCATGCATCTTTCCCATCACAACATATGCCTATAGACCTGGACGCTTAACAAAACAGCTGAGAAACACATAAATGCCTTTGAATGTAAATGCTACAGAGGAGTTCTTCAAATATTATGGACACAAAAAAAGAACAAATATATCCATACTACAAGAACTTAACATTGAAGAAGGGTGGCTAGTAAAGAGGATTAAACAAAGAAAACTTAAATATTTTGGACACATTAAACCTCATGATAATCTAGAGAAGACCGTATTGGAAGGATACATAATGGGGAAAAAAAAAAAGAGAGTAAGACCAAGGCAAAGATGTATGCAAGACATCATTGATGATCTACGAATGAATGTATTAGCAGCAGGGCATCTTGCTCACAACCAGGAGGCCAACAGGAGTGCTGTTAGGAAGACAAAGTTCCAAAAAGGACATGAATGAATGAATGCAGAATTTACTTCAACCAGTATTTGTATAGTAAATTTTTTAAAAATGTATTACAATGTAATAATTCTTATCTTGACATCTATACTTAAATGATGAGTTTAAAACAATGTATGAGGCTTCTATGTGTTCTTGTGACTGCTCAAGCTTATCAACATTACATGGGCAATATTTTTTCCCCATCATTTTTCAGTTTTTTTCTCTCCACTTAAATCAGCATTTATTACTGCAGCTTTCTGCTGTATAAATAACTCATTAAACCCCTTCCCATATGCCACAAGTAAACTCATCAAGGTAAAACTCAATTCATACTGCACATCACAAGTGAACTTGTCATATCATTTAACATCCACTTGCCCACTATGTAAGCTGAGCAAACTCATTTGAAGCCATAACCAGTTTTTAAAAATATGTTATTTTAGCTGCGGTCTATGCTGTTTGCAAACAACACGAGACAAATATAATAGCTGCTAAAAGCATGAAAGTAACCACCTTACTCTCCACATCATCTGCATGATTACACTGCAATAAATTTTTTTGTTTAAATGGTATATAGGAAAAGATTTCTAAAAGCAAATGTAAGTTGTGGGCTTTCAAACTATAACCTCTGTGTGGGGAAAAGGTTAAAAGATTTATGTTAAAAATGAAATGTGTCCAACATGTGGAGGAGGTAGGTGTTGATGATGATTCGTCAGCTAGAACTGATTTTTTAAAATGCAGGTTAAACAGGGAAGGGGTTACATTTTTCTACAATTTGACTGAATAAATTCTGAGTTTTTCATTAGAAATAAATTATTTTATCTTAACACTTCACGGGCCAGATACAGGGAAATCCGTATTTCTGGTTTCCACGCGTTGTTGGCCAAAAGGCGGATTTTCCGTATTCGATGGTCGTCTTATTTAAACTGTTTCTAGTGTGTTATTTAAAATAATTTTTGGTTATCTGTATTTTTACTGCAAACTTAATATAATAAAATATTGTTTTCAATCTTTGTAACTTTAAAAAAAAACAGAAATCTCGCGGTTTCAGCTGTCGAAAACACGTGTTTCGCAAGATTTCGCAAGTCTACACTTTTTCGAAATGGCGGAGCATGCTTCTCTCGAAGATACTGCTGTTGGCACTGAAATGTGCTATGATTTGTTGTCAGATTGCCCTAGTGATGATGAAAAATCACTATTTAATGATTCTTCTAATGAAAATGATGTGTGTGAAAGCGACTCCTGTGACGGCGATCGGATTAAAAATACGATAACTAGGCACAGTGTTGCTGTGTCAGATAGTGAAACTTCTAATGACAGTGACTGTGATTCAGTGTCAAGATATAATGTTCCAGTTGCAGGTATTTTACGTTTTTCGTGTGATATAGTTGGCAGTGATATAGGTGTGTGGAGTAACACTGATTCTACACCAGTTCTTGAAAATGTTCTAGGAAATCCTGGTGTTTCAGTGAACGTAAACAAACCAGATAGCATAGAGGAAATTTGCAGTATGATGTTTGGGAATGATTTTTTTGAACTGTTAGCTTATCATGAAAATTTATACTGTGCACAGACCCAACATATGCACAAACCTACTACCTTTTTGTCTGAAAACATAACACCTGCAGACATGAAAAAATTCCTTGGGTTAATCATTTTGATGGGCCAGACTAGGAAGTCACACTGGAAAGAGTACTGGACAACAGACCCTCTTCTGGAAACTCCAAAATTTTCCAAAACAATGAGCAGAGGTAAATTTGAGCATCTTCTGACCTTTCTCCATTTCTCTGATAACTCTCAGATACTTCCAGAAACAGGTAGAATTGGCAAAATAAAACCTCTGCTGGATTATTTTTTGCCTAAGTTTCAGGAGCTGTATAAACCAAAACAGCAGCTTTTGCTTGACGAAGGAATGATTCCTTGGAAAGGAAGACTGAAATTTAGGACATATAATCCTTCAAAGTTAACAAAGTATGGGATCCTTGTGAGACTAGTGTGTGAGAGTGACACTGGCTACATACTAAACATGGAAATATATACAGGAGAAGGAAAGAAGCTAGAAGAAACAGTCCTCTCAGTTCTGAGGCCCCATCTTGGAATGTGGCATCATGTATACCAAGACAACTATTACAACAGTGTGTCAATGGCTGAAGTTCTACTGCAAAACAAAACCAGAGTCTGTGGAACAATTAGAGAAAACAGAGGACTGCCAAAAAGTTTGAAAGCTGCTTCCAAAGGAATAAAGAAAAGTGAAAGCACATTTTGTTGGAAAGACCAAACACTGCTTCAGGTCTGGAAAGACAAAAGAGTTGTTCGCATGATATCAACAATGCACAATTCAAGAATAGTTGCTACTGGGAAGACAGATAGAAAAACTGGACAGCCACTGATGAAACCAATTTGCATTGTTGATTACAACAAGGGAGTAGACAGGGCTGATCAGTATCTTTCATACTACAACATCTTGAGGAAGACGGTGAAATGGAACAAAAAAAGTAGGATTCTATCTCATCAATTGTGCATTGTTTAACTCATACATAATCTACAGAGCCTTAAATAAGAACAAGAAGACCTACAAGCAGTATTTGGTTGAAGTGGCAAGATTCTGGCTCTCTGAAACCACTTCTACTGTTCAAGAAATCTTGGAAGCTGGTGTTGAGAATGAACCCCCTACCAAACAGCTCAAAAGGCCCTCAAGCAAGGATCCTCCAGGAAGATTATCTGGAATAGTAAAGGATCATGTCCTGGTGAAGCTTGAGGGTCAAGGCACTAAAAAAGCACCATCTAGGAAGTGCAGAGTGTGCTTGGTCAACAGGGAAAGAAGTGAAACAAGATTTATTTGTAAAAGTTGTCAAGTCCCACTGCATCCAGATAATTGTTTCACAAGATATCACACACTCAAGAAGTACTAGAGGGTCTTGGGAGTCTGTCTACCAAGTTGGATTACATTCCCTAAAGGGTGAGTAGAGATATGCATGTTTTTCTAAGTTCACTCAAAAAACTTCATTTTTCAGAAAAATGGCTGGGAACTGGGGGTTTTTCAGGGTAAATAACTGTGGTCAACAAAGTGTTAATTTTATCATCCTAGTGTGATTTTAAACATCAAGTTCAATCTTATCTTCTTGCTAGTAACCAGTTTTAATGATGATTTCTGCCTGCTTGCTGCCATCTCTGATGTAGTCCTGTATTCGCTAAATTTGATGTAATCCTGTGTGGCTCATTTAATAGAAAAGTATTGTTTCTTCAACACAACAATCTACTTTTTTCACTTCCTGGGAAGATGAAGTATACTTCATGAGTTGCCTCATTTCCTGGGAAAATGTCCTGTGTCAGGTTACCACTTTTACAGCTGGTCAAGTGAAGGTTGCAAGTTGCTGGCTTTCAGCCTATACCTGTGTGTGTGGGGGACAAGCTCCATAAAAAATTAATCACTCTATTCCTTCACACAAACAAACAGGAAGGGTACATCTACACACACAAACAAACAGGAAGGGTACATCTACACACATAAGCAAACAGGAAGGGTACATCTACACACACAAACAAACAGGAAGGGTACATCTACACGCACAAACAAACAGGAAGGGTACATCTACACGCACAAACAAACAGGAAGGGTACATCTACACGCACAAACAAACAGGAAGGGTACATCTACACACACAAACAAACAGGAAGGGTACACCTACACACACAAACAAACAGGAAGTGTACATCTACACACACAAACAAACAGGAAGGGTACATCTACACACACAAACAAACAGGAAGGGTACATCTACACACACAAACAAACAGGAAGGGTACATCTACACACACAAACAAACAGGAAGGGTACATCTACACACACAAAAGAAGCAGAAATGTCCACACTAAAACCAGGGCTAGTAAAAGAGTGATTGAGCACATTTCTACCTGACTTCCCTCAAGTGATGACAAAGTCACCAACGTCTGGAGAATAAAGAAAAGATCAACATGGTCTACATTAGCGGTGGAACTTAAAACTCATTTACTGAAGAATCAAAGAACTGAAACATACTGGGAGGTCATCAATCTATCTTCTTTTGTACAATCCAGGGAATGAAGAAAGTCATGGAGTACACCATCACCTTCAGCGCACAAAAGTGGCAGTATATGCTGAATGTCACAAAAAAAAAGATCTAAGAGGCTAAGCTTGGCTCCAAGAAAGGAGCATGAATAGAAAACTAGGGCACATATGATGAACACCTATGAATGGCAGGATTCATGAAGCAGAACCACCTCCTTGTCTAGGTGGCTGAGCATATGAAACTGAACACAGAAGAATCCTACAGCATTAGAAACAAATCACATAGAGAAGATGAAACCATGCTTCATTCACAATCCCACATAAAGATTCAAGTCTTAGCTCATTACCTGTTCTATACGAGATATAGCAATGTCCGAATTCAACTGTCTTGTTTCTCTCTCCTTCATCAATTCATAGTACACCTTGCCAGTGCAGAAAATCAGCTTCTTCACCGCATCCGGAGATTTGGCTGCATCGCCAGAATCAGGGATCAAGCGCTGAAATCTAGTTCCTTCAATCATTTCATCAAAGCTCGATCGCGCTTCTGGAAGTCGGAGCAATGATTTTGGTGTGCAAACAACGAGCTGTGTGAAGATGAAAGACAAGAATATCACAAGAAGAAACAAAACCTGCTGTCTAAATGCTCATACTTTCAGAGAAGCTAATCCTGCACAACACATAATGGTGATGGATTATGGCTGAAATATTACAAAGACCCCTGATACGTCCATACACCAGACAAGGTTACAATTCAGTGTATATAACTGTAAAGTGTGAGGTGTCTTGCAAGTAGAATGGTTCACATTTCACTCAGTTTTAGGCACATTAGTAAGAAATGTTTCAGCTGTTTTCCTTCTCAGTGCAACATGCCTGCAATTAATCTTAGTATGTCTATGCTGTCTGCAACACATACTCTGTGCTTTTACAAGGGGAAGTCACTAAGTAATTCGCAAATTGAAATATTTTATCAGTGGCAGTTATTAAGTAGTATTTAAATATATCCTTAGATAGTACCATCATCCAACTTTATAATAGTTGTATGTGGGGGGGAGGGGGGGGGGGGCGCGCTGGGAGTTGCGTGCACATGCGCAAAGCAATAACAAAATGACTACCTAACTGTTACTGTGTACCAAAGAAGAACAGAGAAGTGTAGTGCAATTTTTGTGGGCTAAAGGACATTCATAAGGAAATGATTATAGTTTATGCTGAAAAGTGTTTATCACGTAAAGCTGGGTAAAAGAATTTTCTCAGGGACGCACTGAAAATGTTGACAAAGTCCGACTTGGCTGTCCTGTTCAGACTGCAACAAAAGCGACTGTGCAACATGTGAATGAGATTATCAGAGCTATAGACAAGTAGCAACAGACAGTGTAGCGAGTGTAAACGGTTGTTTACATGGCTTAGCCTACAGAATAAAGCATGAGCAACTGAATTTTCGGAAAGTTTGCTCACGTTGGGTACCCAGAGATCTGAATGATGAACACAAAATGAACCGATTTGGTTTGTCACTGCAGCATCTCTGTCATTACGCATATGAAGGTGAAGACATGCTCCAAAGGATTATTACTGGAGACGAATCTTGGGTGCACCACTACCAACCCGAATCAAAATGTGCCTCAATACAATGGAAACATCTGTCATCGCCATGCGCAAAAAAATTCAAGATTACACCTTCTGTGGGGAAGGTTATGCTGACAGTGTTCTGGGATTATCAAGGAGTGTTGTTAACCAAGTTCCAGAAGTATGGTGACTGTGAATTCTGTATCGTACTGAAGTTCTGTCGATGCTACAGGATGCAATTCAAAGAAAACGTCCTGGTCTGCTGACTGGAGGTGTGCTTTTCCTTCATGACAATGCCAGACCACATACGGCTCGGTTAAAACAAGAGAAAATTAGCCAGCTGGGTTGGGAAGTTCTTGAACATCCACCCTATAGACCTGACTTAGCTTCAAGTGATTTTCACATGTTTGGTCCACTGAAAAACCACCTTGGCGGGAGAATATTCTCGAGTGACGAAGAGGTGAAAACAGAAGTAAAAAAAAATGGTTCAGAAATCGGACTCCCGATTTTTACACCATGGATATTTGCATCACTGATTACACGATGGGACAAATGTATCAATGTTGGTGGCGATTAAGTTAAGAAATAGGGGAATAATGTAGGTTCAAAAAGTAAAAGTTTTCAAATTACTGTCGCATTTAGTTTTTTTTTTGTAACAGGCATTTGCGAGTTACTTAGCGACTTCCCCTCATATACTGGGCAGCTGAGCAGATTAAGAATGTTCCAGCTGCAGTAAAGCCATTTCCAAACAAACAAACAAACAAAGATACAAACTACTGTGAAAGAGCATGACTACTGTCGACTCTGTTTATTTTGTTGTGCTACAGTTTGAGAAGTGAATGGTTTGGTTTTTGTTTGTGGAGATCAAATGGTTCAACAAATGTAGCTATTTTGCTTGTTTGTTTATGGCAGTCCAGTTTTCTTTTTGCCTGTTAGTTCTGACATTTATTTGCTAGTGGCCAAGTCTTGCAGTGGCTGTTTGTTGATAGTGTATGAAGTCACTGCTCAACCTACATGTTATGCAATAAGCCATTCATCACACAAAACATGTTTCCATGTTTAATCTATGTCCATTTTATATTAAATCAACCATCATATGATATTTACATATGTTTAAATGAAAAATCATCCAATTCCCACGAGCATCTTGTAGGTTAAGTCATCCAAACTCCGCAAACCATATTTATATCAAATAGCACATAAGGAAAGCATGAACTATGTACATAACAATGAAAACTGAACTCACTGGTTTCCTGAAAGGCAAGGCAATCTGTCGTCTCATAGCATGAAAGAAGTTAGCAGGTGTGGTAAAGTTAGTCACAAACCAGTTTGTCTCATGAAGCTGTTGCATCTCAAAGTTTGGACTCTCGGGCTGCCAGAAGATAAATGTGATAATACTCGAACAAAGAGAACAGTGATAACACTGACAAAAAAGTATTCAATATTACTGTCCATTTCTCTCTCATGAGTTTAGTTTTACTTTGTTGTGGTGAGAGAGCTTGTGCCCCCATAACCCAAAGCAACAGCTCCTAACAGGGTCACCCAAGCCAGATAGGTCTGAGGGAAGGGGCCAGATAAAGCACAACTCAAGCCCTGCTGCCTTGCAAGATGGCTGGGGACTGCCAAAGGCTATGGTAGCAAACCCCAAGGAAATGCGTGCTGAAGATGGATATGATGGGCCGGGGTGCAAAGTAACGCTGACATGCAGAGAACTACAGTACAACATAATCTCACTCAATTGACATCCAATCTCATCCGGACGTGGTGTTCTACCTGCGGAGACCCTCCAGGCAGGGAAAATGCTGGGCCCAAAAGCCTGGAATGGGTCCGCCCAAAGCAAATGGTGGACACCCTGCTCCGTGCTGCGTGGCCAGAACCAAGGGGTAAAACTACTGACCAGAGAGAGACAAAAAAATTTCAACATCCTACAATGGAACGCTGAAGAAGTCAAAATAAAAAAAAAACTGGACTCGCTAAAAAAACTCGTGGAAGAAGACACAGACCTTGCATGTATACAGGAAACACACTTGACACCAGATTTACAATAAGAGGTTACCAGACCTTCAGACAAGACAGAGAAGGACACAAGGAAGAGTTATGATGCTGATTCGAAACCAAATAACAGCCAAAGAAATAAAATAAGGACGACACAACACTGAAGTGATGGGACTAGACATAATAAATACAAGGAAAACAACCAAGAATCTACAATATATATTGTGCCCCCCCCCCCACTCAAAAAAGCCCATGATGCTCACAGAAACTACACAGTCTCAGTGCCTACTCACAGGTGACTTCAACTGTCACTTAGAACCATGGGGATATAATGAAAGAGACGGCAGAGGAAAGGAAGTAGAGGAATGGGAAATAGATAACAACCTACTACTATCAATCAAGCAGATGACAAGCCAACCTTTTACTCAAGGACATGGATAACCACCACAACTCCAGATCTAACATTCACAACAGAAGATATAACACACAAAACTGAATGAGAGATACTCAGACAACTAGGAGGAAGTGATCAAAAACCAAAAAAACTAAACGTGAACTTTAACTACAGAACACTAACACAAAGAACACTACTCAGGTGGAATTATGAAAAAGTCAATTGGGAAACTTACAGATCTATACTGTGAAAACATAAACACCCGACACAAGGATGTGAACAAAATGGCCAAATAACTCAGTGAAGCAATATTAAAAGCAGCTTTTACCATGGGGAGGAAGGTAAAACTACCAGCCACACAGGGCAGAAGAGCTTCAAAGACTTGAAGATAACCTGACAGCTGCAAGAGAAATAGCTGAGACTAAACAAGACACTGAAAGCAACACCAGACTAAAAGAAGCAAGTGCTAGTTATAGGAAAGGAGCTCACCAAGCAGCAAGAAGAAGCTGGATAGAGAAAACAGAAAGTTTAAACCTAGATAAAAGTACTGCAAAACTATAGAAACTTATAAAAACACTATACCATGAAGACACACAGCGTAAGCCAATAATTACAGAAAGTAATGGGAAAACACTAACAGGAAAACAAATGCTCTCATGGAAAACTACAAGAACATCTGCCAAGTCAAAGGAAAAAAAGAAGTCGACAAAGAACTTAAAGAAAACGACAACAAACCAACAGCAATGGAAGAGCACTAGTCAGTAAACACAGAATCACCTCTAAAAGCCCTGAAATGTAGAAAATCCCCAAGAGAAGATGGTATCACAAATGAGATATTACAATACATGGGGCCCAGAGACAAAAGCAAAATCTTTAAAATAATCAACACCAGCTGGATGTCAGGTACACTCCCACAGATATGGAAGGATGCTGTAATGACACCAATACACAAACCAGGAAGCACCAAAACTAGCCCAGATGGGTACAGACCTATTAGCCTGCTAAACACTGTAGGAAAACTAATGGAAAGAATCATTAATACAAGATTTGTATGCCACCTAGAAAGCAAAAATCTGACAAAAAGACAGCAAGCAGGCTTCTGACAACATTGATCAACCAACAGACAACCAAGTAGTGCACATAGTACAAGAGACTGAAGACTCATTCCAAGAAAAAAAAAAAAAAAACCACAATAGCAACATGGATAGACAGGGAAAAAGCATTTGACAAAGTCTGGAAAAAGCATTTGACAAAGTCTGGAAAAAGCATTTGACAAAGGCCCTGCTGCTAAAACTCAGAAACAATAATATACAAGGAAGGATGTAGACTTGGATAACAAATTATTTGAACAACAGACATGCAAGAGTGCAACTACAAGGAAAACAGCAAAAACATGAGTCTTCAGCAAGGTGCTCTCCAAGCAGGAGTCATGTCCCCCACCATATTTCTCATATAAATGACATTGCAGATGACATGCACCAGAAAATACATACACATTATTTGCAGATGATGTAGCAATGTGGAGATCAGACATCAGAACAAAACACAACAGCAGCCACTAAAAGAATACATGACGTGCTCACAAAGCTTGAAGACTGGACCAAAAGATGGCTAATGACTATTAATGAGAAAAAGGCAACATACACAATCTTTTCATGGTCAAACAAAATACAAAGCGTAGACCTAAAAATTAATGGATACAACCTCCCAGTGGAAGTCAGCCCAACAGACTTAGGTATAACTCTAGACCCCCCCCCCCACCCTGGAAAAAACAAAATCAACAAAAGTAGAAAATAACATGTCAAAGAATGGAAATGATGAACAAACTAGCAGGGACAACCTGGGGAGCAAACCACAACATATTAAAAAAGATATACACTGTAAGAGTAAGACCAAAACTGGAATGTGGTGTGGCAGCATGGGGACCAGCAGCCAAAAGCAACCTCAACATCTAGAGAAAACACAAAATCAGGCACTGAGAACCATAAAAAGTGCAATGAAAACAACACCAATAAAAGAAGTGGAAAGTATAACACAAATACAACCTCTAGAAGACAGAAGGGAACTTAGAACACTACTGCAAGCAGAAAAATTCGGAAGATTAGAAGAACACAGAATGTATGATCATGTGCACAACCAAGGCAAAGGCAGGCTAAAAAAGAATAAACTTCATACACAGAGCACAGAAATTCTTCCAAGATGATCCAACAACCCCACATACACAAAGCACACCTCAAGAATCATCTTGCATATTCCCACCACGGAAAACAAAAAAAATTCCCACAACTGAGAGACTGACTCCCAGACACACAGAAAAAAGGAACCCAAACAGTAAAAGAAAAACAAGTGATAGCAATGGTTTACATAACAAAAAACTATCCTAGAAGTGCTGGACACGCATACACAGACAGATCAGCTACAAATGCCACAGAAAATGGAGGCAGAAGCATATTTATAAAGCTAAAACAAGAACAGACAATACAGATCTCTATACTAACAGGTGCCTACTCCAATAACTACATAGCAGAAGCATATGGTACTCTGGAACCACATGGTTTGAATTTGTTATTCAGCTACACCTAACATTCTCCTCTTCCACAATCATAATCCCTCCCCACTAAGTTTCACTCCCTTCTCACTTGTTACACATAGCTTAGAACCTCTTCACAGCGTCACATTACCCCTACTATAATCACATATTTCACCTTCTCCTGGCGAGATTACCAGTGTATCACTCCTGCTCTCTCCCCTCCACAGTCCTCCTTCCCCCCTCCCCACCCCCTACCCTCAGTTACGACCCACCTATCACACATCCCTATTCTCCATTTAAATACTCTCTACACTCCACCATGCTCATTTCTGACACCTAGCGTTGGACAAGCCACAGCTACTTACAAGTTACAGCTAAGTGTTCTATCCATTTTATTTGATTTTTTTGTTTTAACACAGCATTCATGTGAATTTATATTTTATCCCCTCTCTCTGTTTCTTTGTCCTGTATGTTTTTGTATGATTAAGGCTCACGCGAAACGTCACAACTGAGTACTCGTTAAGTAATAAAGCTGTTCCTATTTTTTTCCTAGTTTATACATTTTGGTATCACAGGTTTACTGCAGTGGCTCCATGTATAGTTATATACTCATACACTAATTATTGTGTTTTATGAAGATAACAGAAGACAGAAACCATGCTGAGAAGTATGTCCATAATACATGCACTGAAACACCAAATATTAAAGATCTGGACAACCAGACAGAAGCCCTATCACTAGCAAGCACAACAATCAATAAAACAGTCATACAGTGAATACCTGCCCATGGTAACATCCAAGGACATTAAGAGGCAGACAGACTGGCAAAAGAGGGAAGAAGAATGCAACAAACTGACAGAAGCACAACATACGAACAAACAAAAAAAAGACTAAAAGCCATATGTAAAGACAAATGAACAAAACAACACCCCACAGCACAAACAGACAATGAATACTACAAACTCTCAAAGAAAAAGTGATAATCTTCAGACTTTGCAGAACACTGCAGGCTGAGATATCATCTATACCAGAAGCTGAAAACTGGCATAACAGACCTATGTACCCATGGCAAAGAACAGCAGACACCACATCACATTCTCCAAAGTTGCCAGCTACACAACTCACTCAGGCACAGGACCTACAAGAGAAGGTCTATGGTGATGCTGAAAACCTGAGACAGACAGCCGCAATTGTGAGACTGGTGTCAATGAACAACGAAGAAGACTGTCCATTTTATCAAGCAAACTATGCATATTTACAAACTAAAGAACTTACTGACATAATCTATAAAGTAAATAATTACTGACATAATTTACAAACTAAAGAACCTCGTGTCATAATGTGTAAATTAAATTACCAACTTACAAACTTCAGAACTTACTGGGAAATAATCAGCATCGTCATTGCTCAACTGAAGGAATCTCTCCAATCTGCAACTCGAGTGTTCTGGACCCTGAAATAAACCGAGCCATTCAAAGTTCATCGACACAGGAACAATGCCATGCTCTTTTTTCCCCCTTCTCTCCAGGCTATCTTGTATTTGTCATGACCAAACAAGTATTTCTTCTTGGTGGAACTGAGGAGTCATTTTTCATCTTCATCCAGTTCTAAGGTGCTTATGCTGCTCTTCTTATCCACACATGAACTACACCTACAGGTAGTGGCAAAATATAAGCTGATCTTGCCATCAATAACCAGCCCAGGACTTTCCAATCTAAGCCAAGCCCTTGTCATCAAGTGAATTTTTCTCACAACCTGACTCATCTGACAGATTCTCTTCAAACTGACAAACTTGAAGTTTCATGTGAGATGTGACAAAACAGTGGCAGAAAAATTCTACCAGACAATCCAATGTATAAAGTGATGTGGAACACAATATGGACAGCAGGAACCATATACTGTGTGAAATGACTCAACCCCATTAGACTGATAAACTGCAAACCAATGTTACTTTATGCTTCTTGTAGAAATACTGTGTTTCCCTGCAAATCTGAATGCCAGCCTGGAATGTTGCTGTTAGCCATTCTCAGATCATACAAACTGCAGTACAATTTCAATAGTTTCAGTGCTGTTATCATTATCATAAGCATCAATGTCACTCAAAGAATATAAATTTTCTACTGTCTATACATGCAGAAACATTGGTATCATTGTACAAGCCCTTATCGTCTCCAAAATGAATGCATTTACTGCAACCAGCCATAGTTCTTAATGTGTGTAGCGTAACACAACATGGCTATATTTAGACTGATTTGGTTATTGAATCAGCTGTTTCAGCAGCCTCCCACGATATCTGATAACTAGGTCATCTGCTGTTTATAACAGAGTGAGAAAACTCGGGAATAATCCTATGACACAAATCTGTGCGTAACTAGCAAGTTAAATCAGGAAAATGCTTAAGAGTAACAGGGTTGTGTGAGATGTCTTGGGAAGAATGCTAAGAGGTTAAAAGGAAATGACCAAAGGAAAATAAGGCGTCTGCAAGGTGTAGAAATAAAGAAACGTCTCCACTACTCACAAACTACATGAACAGAGACCACAATTGTTGAAACAAAAAAAGAAAATCATTGCAAAGATTTATCCTCACTAACCACCGTTGGTGCTTGCTGACATTCATACCACATCCATTTTCATACATAAAAGGTAAAGGTAGTCCTGTCATGCCTTAGAGGCACATAGGGATACAGTGTTAGTGCCCATATTTTCCTTGACCTGTCAGCACACTAGAGGGTGATATGGTCAGTATCACACCTGGCTGCCTTTCCTTCCCGAACTCCAGAAGAAGTCGGGTACCCATTTCTACAGCTGGGTGACTGGGGTGCCTCCAGCCGGAAATAAACCCCCGACAACGTCAAAACCATTTTCTCCATTTAGCTTTTTTTTCCTTTTACAGAAACTGTCCTTTAAAAAAAAACCTGAGATGAATTTGAAAAAGAAATTATGAAAATGTATTTCTCAAAAGATTCAGTTTCTTCTATATCAGATGGTAAAATACAGTTGTTCTCCAGTTCCGAACATGGTTTAAATAATTCCTCACTACTAATTTTAGAAAATTTTCCCTCAATCATTATCAATCTTTCCTTCGAGCACACAATAACACACATCAACGTGAATATTCTGAGTAAAATAACCCTATTAAAATCATCTACACCCATTTTTAAAATCATCTACACCCATTTTTAAAATCATCTACACCCACTTGTGTGGGAATACACATAACTCTTCTCACATATTAAGAAGTACATTTCCTGAAAATATAAGAGAATATCCACTGTGCTCTTTACGGGACTGATAGTTGAGCATCATCACTATCTAGTGTATGAACACCGTCTCATTGATTATTACCCTCAGATGTTCAACTAAATTCATGATACTGGGTTATGTACTATTTAAGTCAATGTATGATACTTCACAGGAATTCAGTCCCTAGCCTTTGATAACATGACACTCGTCTCCCAAGGTGAAGGTCAGTGGTTTAAGTCTGGCTGGAGGCACCCCAGTCACCCAGTTGCAGAAATAGCTAGCAGGCTCCTCTTCAAGCTTGGAAAGAAAGGCATGATGATGGCCACATTGTCATCTAGTGTACTGACAGGTCAAGAAAAATATAGGTACCAATACCATATTTTCTAGGTGATTTTTTGACATGACAGAGCTACTGCTAACTAGTCTTTGATAACATCAGACACTAACAATACAGCAGGACACATATTGATCTGTCACTGTTTAATTAAGTATTCAAATAATGTCAATGTTCGGAACTCTTCCATCATCCACTGTCTGACGGACTCACCTGAGAGAATGACAAATATAAATATATATAATGACAGAAGCATACCATCCCCTCAAAGCCATGAGGTAGAAGAAGTACAATGCCAGACTGTCTGACCCATTTAGCTTGGCCGCTGCTAATGAACTGGTCAATAATGCATTGTGCTGTGTTGGCAAAATCTCCAAACTGTGCCTCCCAGATGACCAGGGCATTTGGGTTGGTAATGGAGTAACCCACTTCAAAACCTGTCCAAACAATGTCCCAAAAAAAAAAAAAAATGAGACCTTTGTAAAGTTTTAGACAATTTCTAGCAGTTTAATCAATTTTTAACTTCAGAACATTAAAAATGAAACAAAACACAAACTTTCCTATGCTAGATTTGTTAATGACTGTAATACTGTCTTGTCTTGGCCTAACTTTCCTTTTTTCATGAGGCCACAGCAGGTGAACATGAGAATACACTTCACTATTTACTGTACTACTCCACCTTTGGCACTAGAAAAATATAAAGAAAATGGAGGGTGATCCTTTTAAATGTTTTTTTTTAAGACGACGAAAACAACAGGCCGTGACCCGGTGGTATTGCAAACCGGGTCCACCCGTAACAAGATGTGGACCATATCCCTGGCATTCAATGTGCAGGGTAGGCCTCATGTAACTCGTTTAGTTCAAAAATAGAGACGCTTTTGTATAACCAAAGGGCATGTTGATCAGGGTACCTGCCAAGAGGACACTTTGACCTCAGCCACTTTGATCTTAGCCAAAAGGCTGAGAAGATGCTCGATTTTAAATGTTACAACCACTTTATGAAATTTACCCTACTGAGATGACCACTGGTCATTTGGTGGGAACCCCCCCCCCCCCCCCCCAGTACACTAAGAGTTAATCCTGAACTTCATAGACTTTAAAACATGCATTTGATAGCATAAACAGAGAATCACTATGGAGAATTTGAAGATCTTATGGGTTACCTTCTAAGATTGTCAACATCATTAGAGACCTCTACAATGGATATGTTTGTGCAGTAAGAGCAGAAGAAGGAATGAATGAATGGTTCCAGATTGAAACAGGCATGAAACAAGGATGTATATTATCTCCCTTGCTTTTGGGAATTGCCAGACTTCATAGTGAAAAAAATGCTGCACAGATAACGCAGGTATTGATTGGGTACATGGGATCCAACTAGAAGATCTTGATTTTGCAAATGACACAACTCTTATCAGTAACAATGTGAAATCAATGCAAGTAAAAACAGACAGCCCATCTTCAATGGCTAGTAAAATAGGACTTGAAATTAACAAGGAAAAAACAAAAATAATGAAACTTCTCATTAATCATGAAGGACAAATATACATAGAAGGAACAGCTGTTGAAGAAATAAACCATTTTGCATATCTCGGCAGCTACAAAGACCAGGATAGTGACACCAGAAAGGAAGTTAGAATTTGAATTGCAAAAGCAGCACTAACCTTCAAGAATTTTGAGAGCATATGGCATTCAAAAGTTATAAGCACAAAAACTAAGTTAAGATTATTCAATTCAAATGTAATATCCACTCTCATTTATGCATGCGAATGCTGGAAAACTAAAGAAATAGACAAGAAATTAGACACTTTCAAAACAAATGCCTAAGGAAAATACTCGGTATAAAGAGGAACAAATTCAAGAACAACAGAGGTAAGACAGATGAGCAAACAACAATCTGTCTCATAGGTGATCAGAAAAAGGAGGACATATGTCAGTCGCATGATGAGAAGAAACAATCAGAAGATCCCAAAACAAGCTATCACGTGGAACACAACAGGCCGAAGAAAAAGAGGTCGACTACGTGAAACTCTAAAGAGGACATTGTTAAAAGAGGCCAGTTCAGTGGGTATAACATCCCTTGATGAGATTGAAAAACTCACCGAAGACAGGAAATCTTGGTAAACTATCATGTAGGCCCTATGTGACGTTTAGCGGCATTGGGAGGAAGTAAGATGTAAGAAATATGTACACAACACTGAAGATGAATAATGTTTCCCCCCCTGCAAATAGAAACACATACCCAGCACACCATATTCTGAGAGTGAGCTGTTGCAGACAGTGTAGGTAGCCTGGTCTGGATAGAGAGTGTTCAGGGGTAGAACAGTTTTCTTGTCAATTGTCTGATGGTGAAGAACATGGTGACGATGGCTGAAAAAAAAAACCCTCTTTTGTATTGAAAGTGCTTACAAAATTTTCCCATATAAATATTCATTGACTTGAATCTCCTCAATGTAAATAATCAAATAAATAGCAACATCAGATGTTTATGACATCACATGACTAAAATAAACATTTTGTTAACTTCAGCAAGCAACTGTAAATGGGTACAATACAAGATTAATAAACATTCAACATTATGGGAATGTGATAAATTTAGTGATGATGATGCATTGCTATCTAACAATTTGTGACAATATAGTTTTTTTTTAATACTGAAAGCTTATTACACTAATATTACACTTTTTTACATAATCAAAATAACCTTTTGTCCAAATTGATGGCAAGCAAATGTTGAATTCTATATATAAAACATTACAAAATACTGCACAGCAAAAACATCATTTTTTGTGATATGGGCTGGCCAAATAAAACTCAATTCTTCCAAGTCCTTCTCTTGTTTCCCCCCACCTATAAACTAGTTTATTCCAGACAAAATAATGTCTTTTTTTTTTAAAGTTTTTATTCTAGAGAGTGCCTCCAATTGAAGCAGAGCAAGATGATTAAATGGTGAATTAACTGGATAATCTAAGTACTATAATACAGAAAATAAAATTAAAAAGTTTTGTCCATTAGTAAATACCACATTTACCTTTCATTATTTTATATTTTAGCTTTGATATGGACTAAGGATAGTATGAGACAGACAAAATGTATGTTTTCCCCAATTTATTGATCATTTTCTGATATCAATCACTTTCTATTCTGTCCACAGGGAGCTGAATCATTTCCCATTTTTTTGTAGTAGACAATGTTTCAGAGCCAATTTAGAACTAGTTTATAATTAACTTTCAAAAATGTTATTTTCAGGCCCCTTCCGCCTTTCGAAAAAAAAAAAAAAATCAAGATACAAATATGGAGGATCACTTTTTTGTACCGAATAAATCCTGTATAATGATCCTCTCTTCTAGGAACACTAACCTCTTCAATCCACACACAAATACTTCCAATTATGGAAACTTTACCTGAAAGTGCCCCTCTCTACATCCTGACCACTGAGTCTGACATGGATTCCATCTTTAAGTAGAGAGCCAAAAGCCAGGGCTTCACCAAGAGCCCAGTCCACTGTACGATTTTGAACCATTTCCCCACGAGCCTTCAGAACACGCTTCAAACCTTGATTTTAACCAAAGAGAAAAGAAAGTGTTTAGAATTTGTAACTGGATTTACAAATGTTTGAGAATAAAGCTGGTAGGATTATCTTCAAACTATTGTAGATAAAACAGTTCACATAGAGAAGTAAAAATGTATTAATGACTGTGACTTAAACCCTGGATTCTGGCAGAACAATACTTCTTTTCTGAAGTGTTTGGACTGCTGCTCTCTCAATGTCATCTCATATTTTTTCTTCTCTCACTTCTGTGTTTTGTAAGCTAATCCTACCAACTTTGCCTCCACATTTTGATGCGCTTGTTTCCAAATGAGTGACATTGTAATTTTTACGAATGATTTAAGTTATTTTTAAGCAGATTCAATCTGGTACCAGATGCATGCTACTTTTAACTACGAAAGTCCTTGTAGAACACAGAAACTTATCAAGCTATCACAGGAAAGATTCAAAGTTAACAAATTATTGTTTACCGATCATGTCTCCAAATCACTTGACGTACACTTTGTTCCAATGTGCCCTCTAAGGTTTTGTGGTTAATGCCCAAAATTTTGAACTCATGTGCAAATATATTCTAAAAATATTTGTGCGCAAATGCTTACTGTAATAGTAAATTACAAAAGTATAATTTTAAAAAAAAAACAAAAACATGGCTTTAAAAAAAAAAAACAGAAAAATGAAAACTAAATTCAATTTTTCTTCAGTGCCTCTATAGTACAGAGTAAGATGATCAAAGTGGAAAAAAGTAGCTAATTTTTTTTTTTTGGGTATCAGCATAGAAAATATTGTTAGCAGGTGCGATGCGTGTGTATGTGGCGCGCATAGCTTAAAGTGAACATTGCTTCAGATATTTCTGTGACAAAGAAGAAAAAGTTATAATGTACATAAATGCTTTAGTCTAATTCCCTTTCTCTAACTACTATTACCATGTCAAAATTGCTGACAAAACACTGATATATTAGTTTTGAGTTGTTCTCTGTCTGATATTCAAATTATGTTAATTCAGGAGTCAAGTGAGATGAGTAGTTCAAATTTCTCTAGGTTTCTGAGTCGGGATCACACCACCTACCACTATGTCTAGGTTTATGACTCAGGACCATAGCACCTACCACTTTGTCTAGGTTTATGAGTCAGGACCACAGTAACCTTCTACAATGTCTAGGTTTCTGAGTCAGGACCACAGTACTTTCTACTATGTCTAGGTTTCTGACTCAGGACCATAGCACCTTCTACTACATCTAGGTTTCTGACTCAGGACCACAGCACCACCTACTATGTCTAGGTTTCTGAGTCAGGACCACAGCACCTACCACTTTTTCTAGTTTCTGACTCCGGAGCACCTACAACTATGTCTAGGTTTCTGACTCAGTACCATAGCACTTACCATTATGTCTAGTTTGATTCAGGACCACAGCAACCTACCACTTTGTCTAGTTTGACTCAGGACCACAGCACCTACCACTTTGTCTAGTTTTACTCAGGACCACAGCACCTACTACTTTGTCTAGTTAGACTCAGGACCATAGCACCTACTACTTTGTCTAGTTAGACTCAGGACCATAGCACCTACCACTCTGCATATTTCTTCCACCTACCCCCTCTCCTCAAACATCCTCCAGTGAATGGTTCAGGTAGAACGCTCACACAGGCTGTCATTGGGTTCACTGTCACTTTATTTTGTCCCTCTCTATTCCATTTCCCAATGGTACCAAATTCAGTCCCAGCAGAGGGTACACACCAAAAAAAAAGGCCCAGGGAATGACCCAGCCTCTAGAAATTGGTACTAGAGAAATCTGGGAAGGTAAATGCAGCCAAGCGTGACACTGACCACATCACACTTTCATGTGCTGAAGGTTGTGGAAATGCAGGCCTAACACCTTATCCTCAATATGCCTTAATGGTATGGAAACAGGAATTTTTACTTTTACCTTTACCTATTCCATTTCACCCTGAATCTAAAGTCAAAACATTCCACTGTCGCATAGCAACAATGAAACTTTCTTTGTCCTTGGGTCATGTGTGTTTCCAACTTCATTTTAATTAATGCTTACATAAAAATAAATGTTAAAAAATGTTATAAATACCTCCATGAATCACAAAATCTTCAGGTGGCGTGCTAAACACTGTCCCAATGTGTTTCAGAATCTCCTCTGAAATTCCTGTAGTAGGTAGCAACATTGGGTCACGACCTTCGAAAAACCCACTCCAGGGTGAATCCAGCCAGTCAATGTTGCTCACTGCAGTCTCCTTCTTGGCCAGAGTATAGGCTTCTTCACAGATCTTGTCATACTTGGAAATTTCCTCCTAGACAAATTTGTATGGACGATTTCAGAAGCTTTTAACTAGATAAAGCTATGACTCAGAATGACCTGGATCTAGCAAGTTACAAAACTTCAGTTTCTTCTTAATGCTCTGAGCTCTTTGGCCATCTGTGAAATTATGATGATGTATGCTTGTTACAACTTTTCTGACATACAAACATGTGATTATAGGGCCCTGTGAATGTGCAAGAACACAGAATTACAGAGGCCTGGGATTGGCCAAGAACATAGGATTGACCGACCCCCAGTGTGCTTCTCTGTATGCCCCACCATGGCAGTGATCATTCTGATCCCTAACTCATGTCAGAGCTCACTTATATGGAGAACTCTTCAGAAACTGAAGCAGTTTCTTGATCATTTTGCAATCTGCAAGTGCTAGGCCTGGCATCAGAAAGATTGCTTCTCCAATGATTTACCAAGCTTTTTCAGATCACAAACTCCTGAAGCTATATACACTCCTCCACCACTTGATGATTTAAAAAAACAAAAAATTTCTAGTATTCTTCACAATCTAGACTTGCTACATAGATCTGAAATGATGCTTTGCAGACCCCCAGTTTGAGAACAATTATTCTACACAAAATATACTGTTTCAAAATCTACCAAATAGTCAGCACCTGGGTAATGCACATCTGTTAAGTTATTAGCTTATTATACAACAGTTTTACAGACAAAAACTGCAATACAAGTGTTGTAACTTCATAAATAGTTGAAATGCTTATTTTTATTTAGAAAATCAGAAGAAAAATGGAACAAAACATGGTAACTTATGATAGTTATATAAAGCAATATCCACAAAGATCAAGGTACACATATCTGATTTGTGCACTCTCAGCAACAGCATACCTCATACTCTTGCTGAGTAACCACACCATTGTTGATAAGGTTCTCTGCATACTTGGCCAGGACTGTGGGCTGTTTGGCAATCTTTTTGTACATGAGGGGCTGCGTGAACATGGGTTCATCAATCTCGTTATGGCCAAATCTGCGGTAACACACCTGGAGGATTAAACATAAGAAGTATATATACAATCTTACATGAATTTGCAAGCCTATTTAACTCTTTCCATGCGTATGGTCGAATTTTCGACATTTCCGGTGGTCCTGTGCGTGCGTATGGTCGAAAATTGTTTGTTTCATTAAAACAAGCGGTGTAACATTTAGATTGTACATATTTCGTCCGCGATTCCGGTGACACTTTCAAAATGGAGAATGCGTGCCTAGTTACGAGCGATGCCGAGCGAGAACAAGGACGCGAAGCATGGAAATTTTTCAATTTTTGACGATGTAGATAGGGGTATGGACATAGCCTATGGCCACCCCGCTGCTCTTGAACGTTTTCTAAGTAGATTTAGACATATTTAGACGACTGGAGAAATAGTTAGGAGTAGTTAGGAGGTTATTTCAGACATTCATTCAGCGAAAATGCAATACGGAGTCACAATACGAGATCGACAAGTAGATCTACACATCTTAGATGGTAAATAGGGGTAAGTAGCGCGAATCTAGACCTAGCCAATGGTGAGCTGGCCACAATCAGTGTCTAAAAACATCACATTACTTCTTTTTTCCTAAAAAACTCTGCATTTATGAAATTTTCACTCATTTAGCTACACTTTGACACATATTACGTATACGGAAGTACATGGAAATACTGTTTTCCATTCCATTTTACAACTATACCCTCTTACTGACAAAGACCCGCGTTTTACTCCCGCACGCCATGACACATCCATGTTTCTTCTGCCACACGGGAAGAGTTAAGGCACTGTGAACACCAGTTCTTTTTTAGTTATAAGCTGCAACACTTGGAAAGACAGAGAAATCATACACATGATCTTTTCCTGCTATCAGCTGCAACACTTGGAAAGACAGAGAAATCGTACACGTTATCTTTTCCTGCTATCAGCTGCAACACTTGGAAAGATGGGGAACCATGCAATAAGAGATGAATCTGTGGAGATGCGTACAGAGATGGTGCAGTCATCAATATCACCACATAGCAGCTGGTCAAAACTCTATCCCCATGCCACTTCATTATGGTGCTATTAGCAACAGTTAGTCATCCACAGGATAGAACAACAACTTATGGTGGTGGACTCAACCAAAAAGTCTAATTCTTAAGTTCAAACAAAGCACTGTAACAAATTCTCATCACATCTATACTCAAGATCACCAGAGCATCAGCTGCAGTGACAAATTTAATGTTTCAGAGTAAAAAGCTATTATAAGAAAATGACTGTGCTCATTACCAAATCAATGACAACATCCTTGCCAAATGTGAATCGCCACTCAGAGGCAACTTTACACACATAGCTCACAGCTTCTGGATCATCTGCATTAACATGGAAGATTGGAGCATTCACTACACGTGCCACATCTGTACAATATGGGGAGGATCTGGAGAACCGTGGGTCAGTGGTGAA
This sequence comes from Achatina immaculata, assembly GCA_009760885.1. Taxonomy (NCBI): domain Eukaryota; kingdom Metazoa; phylum Mollusca; class Gastropoda; order Stylommatophora; family Achatinidae; genus Lissachatina; species Lissachatina immaculata. The sequence goes on along the minus strand of CM019697.1, from coordinate 15,875,476 downwards.
GCCAATCTGCCAACAAGATATTCGGTGTTAAAAATATGCAAGAGAAACATGGTGTCAAAAATGTGCAAGAGAAACATAAACAGATACATATGAACTGTACAAGATAAACATTAATGATGCAGTTGTCACAGGCAGAACTACAGAACCTGTACATCAAACCAACTTTGACTCCTCTAGTTTTTCTGTCTCCAAATCTTGACTCCCCAAGATAGTATACTTCTATGGGCTCCAAATAAAAATTGTTCTGAATTTTTTTTTTTTTTTAGTCCTCAATTTTTTAATACTAATTCTAAATCCTTCAAAAATGTAAATTTCTCCCAGTTCTCTCTCTCTCTCTCTCTCTCTTGTTCTACTTCTGAACGACAGCGAAATCTGTACCAAAAGATGACCATTTTTGGTGATTAGTAAAAGTAGAATGTGTCCATCTTGGCTTGCCTCAAGTTACAGAAAAAAAAAAAAGGTAGACAGGTGCCCTCCCCATCTTGAAAGCTGTAATGTCTGGGTTCTCAATATGCTCCATCACATCATGGACCACAATGATCCATACCTCATACCCCAGGCTGTTGTAAAAAAGCCTCTTTTTTCTGAGAACAATGAAAAACTGAGCAAGGGTTCTTTGCAAGCTACATTTTATTAGTCTTGGTATTAAAAGTGCATGCCTCTCCTTCCCTGGCATAAAGGCCCATGAAACTATTCTCTTCAACCTCTCCAGAAATCTAATTGTCCCTCAGAGCTGTGTTTCTTGTGGAAGATCATTCTTGCAACATGAAATCAACCTGCACATTTCTTAAACCAGTATCGTGTCACATCAATCACTTGCTTAGTTTGTTGATGAGACAATTTCTCCATCTGCCATAAGTTGTGCAGGCTCAAACTGTTCAGTTTTTTATGTTGAGCACTTCTTTGTTATTAATTTTTTTGTGTGATGTTCTAAATTCAAGAAAGCAGGTTCTACATCATATCCTATTTTCCCTACATACACTGACAACCATGAGTGCAGCATAATCCAGTTTACCTCACCTGGCAAACTGATATCCTATATTTTTACAGGCAAATTTTCCTTGTTACTGGCATCCCTTCCTTTGCTGCTGTTTAGATTTGAACTATAAATCATCTGCCGTTACTGAAACTATTCAAACAACCTTTAACTCTGTAGAGAACTTGTTTATCATAATAAAATTTCAGTATCTTTTCTATCTCAAAACCTACAAATAAATTACAAATAAGCTGCCATACCCAAACACTAAACATGCTACACTAAAATTTAAAAAAATAACCTGATTGTTGGCAACCACATGGATGGTGCCATGTGTGGTAAAAGCTGGCAGATCAGATAAATGAAGACACTCATATACAATTCCTTGCCCTGAAAATGCTGCATCCCCATGAAGCAATATTGGCATCACCTGAAACAAAATATAGAAAGCATTTTTCACATTCATAAACATGAATTACACAGAACTCCAGTATTTTGTGAAGCCATGAAAACTACTTCATCTGTATATAAGATACATAAATAAAGGCAAAGCATGACTGGAAACAATACAACTGAAAACAAAGAAACAGTGGCATATCAGAATAGCACAAGAAGAAATGCTGGAGGACAGGCAGATAAGGTGTAAAAAGTCAGGTTTGGTTGTTTTTTCAATGAAGCACTCTTTTTCTAGGGTGGTCCTTCTTGGCATTTAGTAAAATAAACATCTTCTTCTTCTGCATACCATGGCTCTAGCCTCATACTTCTATATTTTTTGTCTGGAAAAATTGTGCAGTCTTTTGGATGTCATGCTTTGCACTTCAAAGTTTGTCTTCCAGCGCAGCTCCCTGTGGCCACAGCTGGCTTCGGCTTCTTAGTGAGGGGGGTGAGCTGCAGGATGTACGCTGGATGCCTGTTTTGGTTGTGCAAGCAGGGGGTATGTGACAGGCTGATGCAATACAAGTGCTTGCAATTGCCACTGTCCCATGTGTGGTCTGATACTGTTTTTTGTTGACATGAGAGTTTTTGGTCATTAGATGGCGGGCTGTACCGTTCAGTCGATAGCTTCTTGTACCGATGTTTGATACAGTTTCGACTTCACTAAATGAGACAGTGTTGATATTGTGGTTGCCTGCTAACAGATTTGGCAACTCTATCAGCTTCTTCATTTCCCAAAAGACCAGTGTCATTGGATCCGCTGAACCACAACCGTCCTTTCCTGATAGAGTGTGCACAGCATCTGCATTGCGTCTCTTTCTAGGCACTTTTTGAGCAACAGCAGACTTTAATGATAAGCAAGAAAGACTGAGCAAATATGAGCCGTGGTACCAACTAGCCTAGCAGCTTCTAGAAGAGCAGTGAGCTCACCTCGATGGCGGCCAGAGAACCGGCCAGTAAGAAATGTGAGACAGTGTGCCCATTTAGACAGTGAATGTATATTCATTCCACTGCCTCCATTTCTAGTGGCTGCATTTGAGTATCTCTCAGTGCAGACATGGGTCTATTCTGTGGTGCTGCAGGTACAGTCTAGCATCTCTGAAGTGAGAGATTGCAGGATGACACAGGCTCCCTCTGTTGATTATTCCTGGTACTTCTGTTGAAAGGACTATGTTCTGGGGTTTGGCATTTCATACTTCTGCATTTTGTACTGTATTCATGATTTTCTCTGGTACCTGGGTGTATTTCTGCATGGATCTTTCTAGCTATGTGGAGATATGTCTGAGGCTGGCTCTTTTCAGTCTTTGGCTCTCCCCTGAAGCTGCTGATGCACCGGATGAGATGGCATTCTCTGCAGCCTGGCATGGTGAATGAGAACTTTCTTGCCTGGCATGGTGAATGAGAACTTTCTTGCCTGGCACGGTGAATGAGAACTTTCTTGCCTGGCATGGTGAATGAGAACTTTCTTGCCTGGCATGGTGAATGAGAACTTTCTTGCCTGGCATGGTGAATGAGAACTTTCTTGCCTGGCACGGTGAATGAGAACTTTCTTGCCTGGCATGGTGAATGAGAACTTTCTTGCCTGGCACGGTGAATGAGACCTTTCTTGCCTGGTATGGTGAATGAGAACTTTCTTGCCTGGCATGGTGAATGAGAACTTTCTTGCCTGGCATGGTGAATGAGAACTTTCTTTTCATGTCTCTGATCTAGGGAGGAGAGTCCAGTGGTGGTTTCCAGTGTGTAAGTAGGAGTTTAAGGCCTCCCGTAATGATGAGCATGCCTGCAATTTTGCACTCTGCTTAGATTTTGTTTTGTTTGCTGCACCACAGATGTTTCCTGTTATTACTTGGTTCAAGATTTTACAGATGGCTCCCCAGTTGCTTCCAGCCAGTCTTTGGTTGCCTGGTGCCTCTGCTTAGTAGAAAGAACATCAAATTTCAAACCTTCCAGGCATAACCGTTTTGCCTATACAGCGTAAGCTTTGCTGACATGAACATGTTCATCCAATGGAAGCCATTCATACTCCAAACAACATTTTATGTGAACTGTAAACATTAGGGCAGAAGTATATACTGGTTACTCAAGACCACTCCAAAAATGTACACAAACAAAAAAGTGATCCGACAAAAACATAACATCTTGAGAGGAAAATGCTACTAACCACTTCTATTGTATCACTGACCAAGAAATAAGAAATACCCTGCATTGGGTTTTGGCACAAAGCTCAATAAAAGAAAAGAAACACTGGATAAAAGATGAATGAAAGACTGGTCTCACTTCAAAGACACAACATCATATAGTTAGAACCGACTCTCTCTCTCTCTCTCTGAACCTTAAGTGCCCAGGGCACATGGGGCTTCCGCAAGGGTTTTCCACAAATGCCTGTCCTTCGCCTTTTTTTCTGCTCTTGCCCAGGTGATCCCTCTATTGCTCAACATCCTTTCTGTTGTTCTTCTCCATGTCTCTTTTGGTCTACCCTTACTTCTGCTCCCCTGTGGTGTCCATCTTAGTGCTATTTTTGGTAGTGAGTTGTCAGTCATTCGGAGCACATGTCCCAACCATCGCCAGCGTCTTTCCTCAATAATTGTTGTCAGTGGTTTCATCTGCATTAGAACCGACTGTCCTACCACTAATGTTGCTAACAAGTCTTTAAGGCCTTGACGGAAACCTTTGCTTAATTAAGAAATACAAAGGGTTCATGGTTATGAAGATGAAGCAGAATAAATAGAATTTCCCTGAAACTGTGAAAGCTCCATACTGTTATTGGTTTTATAGGATCAGCATTAAATATTCTAAAAGCTGCTGTTAGCTACTACAACCCAAAACCCACTGTACACTCCTTTGTACACATTTATAATCTATATCTGCAGATCAATCCTATGCATACACACTGGAATGTGGGGGTTTTTTTAGTTCTTTTATAACAACTGTAAAGCTTAGCTCCTTGCGTCATTTAAATGGGCATTTATTGGCTACTCTATCATTACAGTGATTTATTTATGCTCTTGGAAATAGTTACATGACATTACCACCAATGGACCAACAACTTTTTTGTAAATCTGTAATGCAAACATAATGCCAAAGAAATACACATGAATTAGCAAAGATGGATATGCAGACATTCAAAAGTAAAAAAAGCAGTTGCTCTCTGTTATCATTATCAGAAGAAAAGTTATTATGTTCACATCACATAAGGAGAGTGAAATGCTATTTTAATACAACTTTCCTGAAATAAAACTACAAAATAAAGATCACAAGTATCTCACCAAGGAACGCCAAAATGAAAAACATAAAACAAAAGTACTTGTACCTTCTTTCCGTCGGTGTCACCTCTGTAGAACATTTCAGCCCTGGCTTTGCCCTGCACCACTGGGTTCACCGCTTCCAGGTGGGATGGGTTGGCAACCACGGCAATTTTGATGTTCTTGTTTGTAACTCTGTTCAGACGCTCATGTGACATGCCCAAATGATACTTGACATCTCCAGAACCCTCATCAGCAGCCTCCAACTTAGAATCAAACTGGCAAATGATTTTTTCCAGTGGTTTACGACAAACGTTGGCCAGCACATTAAGACGACCTCTGTGTGGCATACCAATGATGAAACTGTCCACGCCGAGAGCACTTGACGAGTCAATAATGGTCTTCATGGCTGGAATTAGCACTTCACATCCTTCAAGACCAAAACGTTTCTCTGAAGACCATTTACGGGCCAAGAACTCTTCAAACCTTCATAATACAAAATGAAGGTAAAGAGTTTTCAAGAAATTCTGTTAAAATGTACAGTGAGCAAATAAAAACAAAATTATCTGTAAACTAAAAAGAATCCTTCTAAAATGCAGATGCGGTTTTATAAAAGCAGAAACAAACCATTTCTTCTTGTTTTATCTCCTAAATGCTGGAAATTGAAGTGCTTAACAACTTGTGTCATAGTGAATATATAAATATGAAGGCCTAGTTAAAAAAAAAGTGTGGAGTGTTGCCCACAGATCAGGCTTAGCTAGTGCTGGGATAGGGATGTCAACCACAGAGCAAGTTGTACCTGTGCTGAGACACTGACCAAGTCAAGATGTACTAGTGCTGGGACAGGGATGTCAACCACAGAGCAAGTTGTACCTGTGCTGAGACACTGACCAAGTCAAGATGTACTAGTGCTGGGACAGGGATGTCAACCACAGAGCAAGCTGTACTTGTGTTGAGACAAAGTCAAGATGTGTTAGTGCTGGGACACTCGTTTTAAACCACTGGTTTCAAGATGTAAGGTGTTAGGGTCAGTGATCTGCAGAACAACTCGACAAGCTCAATTAATCTTGTTAGCAACATGAGTGATAGGGTATTCAGCTCTAACTAATCTCTCAACCCTACGCACAAAGTTCTGGCACAATGTGTGGTTGTTACTAGAAGAAGGGTACTGAAGTTTGTTAGTGTCTGGATTAACTACTCTAGCTCAGATAAATGTGTCATCTCTATCACATACTATAATCATCCCATTCCTGGAAACAGGCCATTTCATAATACAATCTGGAAAACAGAATAAGAGTCAAAAGTGAAACTTCTTGAAAAGTCTGCTTCTAGATATACTCCTACATACACCCCATACAAACTTATTCCTATATTATAAAAGCCCCACTTTGGTACCATCTGCTCAAGACCACATAATCTCATTTACAAGATCATACAGTAGGTTCTTTTTGGGAGAATGTTATAAAATTGTGCCTTCCATTCTTCAGCTTGTAAATCATTTTTTAAATAAATTCACCTACTGAAACAAACAAAACAAATATTTACCTAGTGGATCGGATGAGTCGAGCCATCAACATCCTTCTTTCTTCCGCACTAAACTGCATGATACCAGGCGTCTCAAACTTCTGTCGAATCCAGTCTGTCTGCTGTAGGTTGTTGATGAACATAAACTCCACGCCAATTGATCGACAGTAAACATTCTGTGAAACAAATGTTCTGTCATTTCAGTTAACTCTGGGTAAAAAGCGATGAAGATTCACCAACAATAAGATTATTTTGTACAAACTTTCACTGTTCATAGCAATTTTGCTGAAGTTTAATTGATAAAGAGATTCTGAAACCCTACCTCTTCAAACAGACTTGAACTATTCAGCATGCAGAAAACATGGCTATGCTAGTCAGGTGAAACTGTCATGACGGAGTAACTCTCAGATGACCAAGACTATACCTAATATGTGTTTGTTATTCTGCCTGGTCAACAGCATGGCAATAAATGTGCTCTTCCTGATGCTAGAGTCTGCTTAACCAGTTTGCTCTTGGCATTCAAAAAAAAGCTAGTGAAGCCATTTCTTAACCAACGCATGTGTTTCAATTTCTTCATCCAAGCACCAAGTGAGTAAAAGTTCTCTTTTACAGAGAAATATAACAACTTCTCAGAACATGGCTTCACTTCCTGAGTTGTAAACGGGAGACAAGCACTCTAGCCAACATGAATAGTTATGTCACAAACAACCAAGATTTTATTCTTGCGGTGCTTCTAATAACAACTGCTGACATACTTCAGTCAGACTCAGAGTTGTCCATGTTAGTGGGGTTACTAAGAAGACTAGTACTTGCATTAGTTACAGAAAATCAGATATGCTACCACAGCATGCTCCCTATTTCAGTGGTTCTTAGCTTTTAATGTTTAACCACACCCCCACATGAACTGCTCAATATAGCTTGTATAACCCCATACTCCCTGTGAATTGTCCAGTAAATCGTCATATCCCTTTCATCAAACTGTGGAATCATCATTATCACCAGTCTCATTAGGCAACAGTATGATTTCATAATACTTCAACAGCTTGGTTTTTATTTTACATATGCACAGCTAGGTGGCCTTAGCTGAGTGGTCAGACATTCGGTTTACTAATCTGGTGGTACCAGGTTCAAGTCCCAGTAATACTGGAATACTAAAAAAGGCCTCTCTAAAAATGGTACCAGAGAAATCTGGGAAGGCACATGTGACCAGGTGTGATACTGACCACATCACACTTTCATGAGATGAAGGTCTTGGAAATATGGCCCTAACACTGTATCTCTAATATGGTTTAATGGCATGGAAATAGGGATTTTACCTTTAGTTTTTACAGCCACGAATGGTTCTAAGGACTGTTATTGCCGGAGGTGGGGTGAGAATTCAATCTCCACTCCAACGGCGTGCATCTCAAACAGCCTCTGGCAGTAAAGTCCAGCGCCTAGCCTTCCCGTGGCAGAACTGTTTAAACTGACAGGAGAAGGGGCGAAGGCGAACATCTGGCGCCTAAAAATCAGACACTTAGGGTAGATGAGTGGTACGTTTGGTAGCTTATCTACCGCTGCTGGCGAGATTCTTCAACTGCCGTGCGTGGAGCGCTGCTCCTCCCGGCTAATGAAGAAAGGTGCAAATGGGGTTGCCTCGCAGCATCACTGCGGAAAAGGTGGTAGAAAGGATAAAGCAAAGCAAACAGTCAAATTACGGCACCTCTGGTCATATCGGGTGGAATGCATGAACCGGCTTAACCCAGAGGTTAAGACACTGCTGGCGAGACTCTTCGAATGCCGCGCGTGGAGTGAAGCTCCTCCTGGTCAAGGAAGAAAATGCGGAAAAAGAAATAAGGGTTGCTTTGCAGCGCCGATGTGAAAGGGTGAAGGAGAGGATAAAGTGAAGTTTAGTCAGTATGTCCAGTAGTATCGCTACGAGAGCTACACATACCACGGCACCTCTGCTCTAGAGGCCGGCCACGTCCGAAATACACCTACACTGGTGAAATATGCCTAAACCAGCTCACACCAGGGGTGAAACTTGAAGGCTACACATGTCACGGTACCTCTCCTCTAGAGGTCGGTCACGTCCCAAACACGCCCATACTAGGATAATATGCCTAAACCGGCTCAACCCAGGGGTGGAAGTCACTAGTGGCGAGGATTCGTCCTCCTGGACAAAAGCTCCATCCTGGTCACAACTAGGAAGGGTAGCGGCCACGACCACAAAATGCTGAAGTCGAAGACACTGGACCAGGGCAGTCTAGATGGGCAACCACCTCTCACCCGGTGGGGATGTATGCGTATTCTAATCACTTTGAGGTTTTCCGGTGAGAAGAGTCCAACACTGGGCTGGATGGGCAACCACCTCTCACCCGGCGGTGATACATGGGTATCTCAAAACACGTTGAGGTTTTCCGGTGAGAAAGTCCAACTCTGGCATGGGTGGGCTACCACCTCTCACCCAGCAGGGATATACTGATATCCAAAACACGTCGAGGTCTTCCGGTGAGAAAGTCCAACTTTAGACTAAACTGGTGCAACAAAAACCACGGTGTCGCGCAACCCCGCTTCTGAGACCCACCAAGAATACAGGCTCAAGCCCTGAGATCCTCTGAACCTCTTGTGGTCCTCTGGGGGATCTCGTGTGGTCCTTTCGGGGATCACACGGGGGACCACGGGACTTAACGAGGACCACAGGAGTAAATTCAGTAGGGTCACAGGGCGGTCTTGGTGGCAGAAGCGAACAAAGAAGAAGAAGACAGCCAGGAATAGAGCACACAACAGAAAATTATAATCTAACAACAAATTAGAAAAGAAAAAAAAACCTATTCTGAGATGGAATCCCATACCCCTATCTTTTGGCTTCCATGACCCAATAGGGCACAGATACTCCCCGGTAGAAAACCCTTGCTTTATCTGATACGATGTCTTTATCAGTGATCTTAACAGTGTCTGACTCACTGCTAAATAATTTCTTATAACAAATCTTACATTTGCTGACAGAAAGTTAAGCCTGGATGCAATATGAAAAGTAAATTTAAAAGCAAGAAGATTATTTTACTGTTGACAATCAGTAAAAACTCTTTTGTTTGCAACACTATTTTTAGGTTTCTATGGAAGCATTTATGGGGTTATGTCACGGCAAAAAATTGTTAAATGTCACTTTGTCAACATTTCTGCCACTCTAAATGCACAATATAAAATATATAACACTCAGAATGTTCTTATGGAACCTCCACATTATTTGCATATTTGCTGCTAAGCCTTCAATATGGTTCTATGGAATCCTTTTGATGACATATACCTCTGTGTATAAAAGGCGCAAGTAATGATCAGTGCTTCCATAACTTGTTATCACTGTTCATTTCCCTCCTTGTATAACATAATACAGCCTAATTTATGTAATTTGTATTATCTCCCTCCACTGCCCTTTCTTCAGTTCTAAAACACTGCCAGTCTGTTATATCCCCACTATCTCTCCCAAGATAATGAGATAGCTAACACATTATCACCAGTCCTGGATGAAATTACAGGCAAAGTCTTTAAAAGTTGTCTATTTTAAGTAAATTGTGAGTAAAAGAACCTTATGAGCAGATGTACTGATAAAACAGAAGGATGCAGAATATTACTTTCTTTCCCCCTATAAATCACTCAGGGAGGGAAGAAACTAAGATACTACAATAAGACTGCGTCGTTAGAAGTAACTTTGAGTCTGTATAAATCTACCATTTTATGAACAAGTCAAAGCTAGAATTTGATAACAGAAAACTAACGAGTCAAGCATGGAAGCAATATTGAGTGAAAACAGTAGAAATGTGAGGTTTATGATTGAGTCAGGTTAGAGACAGATGTGGATTTGGTGCATCGACTCAATACATCTCTATGTAATGAGAAACCTGTCCTATGTTAATTCCAAGAGCAGCGTTTTAAAATTGAAATCAGGTGTCGGTAATGGAAGAAATGAGCTGCTGATAAGAATGAAAACCAAACAGACAAAAGTCTGTGAGTAATGCTGAAATGGTGAGAGAGAATGGTCTCTGAGCAGGACATTCTGTGCTGGTAACAAAGTTTTAGAATATTCCCCCCCCCCTTTTCACATTTGATGCTTAGTCTCAGTCTCTGATGCTCCCCTCAACTCCCTTCCCTCAAATACTACTGTCAGGTAGTACAGGTGTGTGGCTAGAATGTGCTGAAGGCCAACATAGTCCCTCTCAAGAACTCCAAACCTGCTCTACTATTTATTTTACTGAGTACTAACAGTTTCCTTGTCTTCTATCTATATCTTCACATACCTTTAAAAAAAGTTTATTTGTTGGTTTGAACTCTTACCATATATATAAAGCAGTGGTTCCCAACATGGAGTACATGTACCCCTGGGGGTATGCGACAGGATGTTTAGAAGTACACGAGAAGAAGTTAGATAATGGCGGAAAACAGATAAATATGTTGTCAAATCAATTCAATGTTCAATTTTGGTAACATGAAGGGTTACAGTTTATGGAAATAGGCTGCCAGGGGGTACACAAGCAGAAGAAGGTTAGGAACCGCTGATTTTGAGAGATTCCGAAAATCTTTATGTATCTTCCTCTGTGTTGATCAATACAACCATCAACTAAAATATATAAACGAAAAGCTTTCTAATGCTTTAATCCAACCACTCTACTTTTTCTTGGATAGTTCTTAAAACCTGGCCAGCATTGGGACAACTTTACAAGATGTTCACACAAAAATCAATGGTGCTCTAAATAGCAGACAAATTGAGTGCCCATCACCTCAATTCTGTCTAGTGAAACTTTTTCTCCGACAAATGGGGTCTAGCAGATGGGTATTGTCTTGGGTTTGGCTCTCCCCCCCCCAGCCCCATAAAATATGCATAAAGAGTGAAAAAAGAGCAGAACTTTCAATAGGGTTAACATGCATCAGTATGAAAGTAATGTTTAAAGATAATGGAGGACTCAAAAGTTAAGTAGTTAAAAACTTAAATAGTGTTCTTATTAAATAAAATTACTCAACAAAGTAAGACAAGGCAGGCAAAAGATGATAATAAAACTGATGATGCAGTCAAAATGAGTCCATCATCATCATGCATAAGTATCATGCTTTTCCCTTTTATGTGGTTGATCCATTCCGTCACATATCTGTTGTTTTTCTTTTCTTGTGCCATTTGGTCAACCCATCCTGATATTTTCACTCTTTTGCCTTAGATTTTCTAGTGTCTAGTGATTACCAGTATCTCCCAATCCAGTTTTCTAATGACATACTAATAACTGTATAGTCTTTTCGAGCTAAAATGAAGTGTTCTGTAACCTGCACTGTTTTACATCTTTCTCCAAAGTCACGTATCACTGTAGAATTATTTCAAAACAAGGAAACAAAACAAAAATGTGAAGGATACATTTTACTTTCTCCATTCAAACTGTGGGTGGATAAAAGATTTTGAAATAAATGTGACTTAAATTTTCAATGGAAAAGTCAAAACAACTAAGATTAGAAAACAAAAAAGAAATTTTGAAAGTTTTAACCAATGTTTCCATTTATGCCTGGCATGCTATCTCTTTGTTCCATATTACATCTATATACATAGGTGTCTGAGTGGTAAAGTGGTTAGTGCACTGGTCTCTCATGGCGAAGGTCGGGGGGTTCGGATCTGGCCGGTGGCACCCTAGTCACCCAGCTGTAGAAATGGGTACCCGACTTCTTCTGGAGTTGGGGAAGGAAAAGGCAGCCAGGCGTAATACTGACCATATCACCCTCTAGTGTGCTGACAGGTCAAGGAAAATATGGGCACTAACACCATATCCCTATGTGCCTCTAAGGCATGACAAGGTTACCTTTACTTTTTTTTTTACTTTACATAAAAACAAATGCATGTGTGTGTATGTTCCAGCATAACACTGGAATGCCTGGAGCAATGTCAACCAAACTTGGTACACATGACTTACGGGTGGGGTTTGGAAGAGGGTGACATGTAAAAATAATCGAAAATGACCGATATTAGTGTCAAATCCAGTTTTCAGGCTCACTGAGATGAATAGTGACACTCTCGATGCCGTTCAAGTCCAAGCTCAGCCCCCATGTGGGAGTACGACACCCCTATCACCCCCAGGGGTGGTGGTGGGAAGAGGGTAACATGTAAAAATAATGGACAGCAACTGATAATAGCGTCAAATCCACAGTTTTCGGGGTCGATGAGATGCACAGTGACACTCAAGTCCAAGTTCAGCCCCCATGAGAAAGGGTGTAAAATAAAATGTCCAAAGTGGTTACAAGAGAGAGAGCCATTCTTGCTACTGAAAGTGAAGATGTCCACGAAATAATCAACTACTTGCCACGTTACCAAGTGTAGTCACTGAATACAAGTCTATCGATACTGTAGCAAATGCCGATGAAGTTGTCAATTTCCCACCCGAGTTCCTAAACTCACTTGATCCGACTGGACTGCCACCACGTCATCTTTTACTTAAAGTTGGATCTCCAATTATTTTACTACGGAACCTCGACCCGCCAAAACTTTGCAACGGCACATGGTTGTGTGTAAAGATGATGCTGGGCAATGTAATTGAAGTGACGGCACATGGTTGTGTGTAAAGAAGATGCTGGGCAATGTAATTGAAGCGACTATCTTAACAGGAAAGGGAGAAGTGAAACAGTTTTTATCCCACGGATACTACTCATTCCGACCAATCTCCCTTTTAACTTTTGCAATTTCCAGTGAGACTTGCATTCTCGATCACAATCAACAAGTCACAGGGGCAGTCTATTACATACTGCGGAGCTGATTTGAGATCTGTGTGTTTCTCCCACAGATAACTTTATGAGTGGGTTCACCCAAGAACTTATTTATTCTTCCTTGTGTAGGTGAAACTAAAAATGTTGTTTATAATTAAGTTTTGAGTTAAATTAATAGTATAGTGAATATGCAAAAGACATTACTCTAAAATTTGTATATTGTACTTATACTTTTAAATACCTGTAGATAAAATTACTTTGATTTTAAACTATAGATAGAATTAATTCCTTTTCCTGTCTAATAGAAGATTGGGATAAATAAATACCTGGGCAACGCTATGTAACCAACTAGTAGTTTATAAAGGTTACCATGGAGATCAAATAGACTAAAAAAAAAATGGTTGGTTTTTATATCATCTTTATATTGATCAAGGAAGACAAATCTTTTCTATAAATAAATGATGCTGCCATTTCTTAGTTCAGAGATTTTGAGACCAGAATATTAATTCTTCCCCTATCCCCCTCCAAACTACCACCACATCCATCAAGAGATATTGTAACATACTAACAACTATCTCAAAATAGAAACAGATTTCTGCACATTCCATTCCCTCATGGCAAAATATACCATATCTGAAACTATTTATCTTGGTATTTTCTGTTTTCTAAAAACTTCAGAAAATGAACTGTTTGCTGAAATTTAAACATTTAAAAAAATTTTTTTTTAAATGTCCAACATTTTACATACTGTATCTACTGAAACGATTGAAATACGCCACAGACTGATACTGTAACATCTGAAATCTTTCAGAACTACTCTTCTCTCCCCTTCCACCCCCCCCCCAAACTAGAGTTTGTAGTCACACTTCCTCTGGCTTTTATTTTCTTGTCTGTCTGCAACTGTTAGAAGGAACTAGCCTCTCTGGCTGATATGCCCACTGGACGAAAGACAATGAGAAACCTCATAATAAAAGATGTGTCCTGAATGCCAACAACCACAAACTAAAAAGATTTTTTTTACTTCAGCCATCAGATGCTGCACAATAAGGAATATGATGAGGAGATGAGAGCACATGTCAGCATGTCCAGAGTGCAAGAATGATTAACCTGACATGCTTACTGCTCACAGATTTTAAAATCTCCTGGTTCTCTGCATGGAAGTCTCAAGTAATGAATCTAGGACAGTGTATATGAACTGATGTATAGAGAAGATGACAGCATTGGGTCATTCTGTACAATTATGACAAATTCTATCATGATGACAGATAGCCCTGGGCAAGTCTGAATACAATAAATGTATCTAATTTCTCTGACCTCAGTGAAGCTCAGATGCAGGGAAAGATTGTACTACTGATTGCCTACTGTTCTGCTTGTCCTCTTGCCATCAGATGAGAATATAGTTTTAGCATCATCATCCAGAAGCAACAAACTATATTCTGCACATCTTTATTTATGCTTTTTCCACATCTCACTCTACAAACACGGCAGTATGTAAAATCTGGATATCTTCCATTCTCTCATAATTCTATCACTTTCTTCTTTTAAAAAGGTCTTGTAATTTATATCTCAAACTGAATTTTGCAGACTTCTAGATGTTCAGATCCTTTAGTGTTGCAAACTTTTGAAATAAATATCAAGAACTATGTCCTCTGAGGAGGAACAAAAATTTAAAAAATGAGTACTCTCCTATAAAAATTAGCATTTCAAATATTCTGATGATGACCACTATCTGCTCTTGTCTTAAAATGCTACTAGACCAACAGCCCGACTCCTCTGCCTAGTGATGATAATTGGGATGTTATTAATGAAGTGTGCCAAAGACAACAGACTTTTCATGGCTTTCTTCATTTTCTTGTCTGCGTAGAAGAAAATGAATCAATGTTATCCCAGCTAGCTACAGCGTCAGACTTCTTAGTACATTCCACCATGACAACAACAACCAGTCATTCCTAACTCATTTGAAAGCCTTCACATTTCTAAATCTCTCCTTGATTTGTTCGTTTTTTCAGGCTTCCATCCCAAAATGTCAAAAATAAATAAGGAAAATGACCAGGACTCTTACCTGAAGTCGACGAATGATCTCTCTCAGTGGTAGGGCAGGTTCTGAACCACCAATGTATGTTGTGTTGGGCAGACGGAAAACACGGTCAAGATCACCTTCTCCTGGTCATCATGATTTTCAAAAGAAAGAAAGTGTACAAATGTTCATGGCTACAGTAATTTCACGGTGCATACATATGTGTCAAAGAACACTAGAACAAGATTTGAGGGCAAAACTGTCACACAACACAATAGTGGAGTAAACACATTTTTGACACTGGTTGGTTGATGATGTTTCTACAAGTCTGAAATGTGAGCTCTTACAGTTCACACTGTGATGAAACACAAGCCATCATGATTGGGGGGGGGGGGGGGGGGGGGTGACCTTAGGTTTCAAAATTAACACAAGAAGCTGGCTCTATCCATATATGAAACCAATTCCTTCATCCTTCAATGCAACCAGACTCATAACTCAAGATTATTCTTTTATGCGAAAGAGGGAAGAAGCAACTAACAAATCCAGTTCAGATTTCACTACCAAAAAGTGCTACAGAAAGCAGATAAAAGTTTATAAAACCTACTACACTCAACCTACAAGCATCATTTACCAGGCATGTGGCGTTTACTCTGGCTTTTTACTGCAAATCATTTATTTTTACCTCAGATCTGATCTCACTAGCAAAGTGCACTCTATCAAATTTTCTCAACAGTGGACTCCACTCCTGCACAGACAATCACTTTGTGCTGGCTATTTGAAATAAGTAACACACAATAAACATTGGAGCTTGTCACAACTTACCAAGATTGTAATATTGAACTTGCAGCTCTTTCTCCTCATGAGCCTCCTGCAGCCCCAGTGGATCTAACTGACCCATCCTGTGACCTCGTATCTGATGCACGCAAATCAAGATGGAAAGAAAGAGAAACAGAAAATGCGCAGGCAAGCCTGCAGTTACCACTCAACCAAAGAACACAGATGGAAGTCAAGATAACAAATAATGTATGCAAACTAAACTTTTTACCAATTTAAAGAACTTGGTTAATCTGCTCTGAAGTCAGTGGTGGTATATTTTTCTCAAAAAGTGATGCCTGAAAGTCATCTGAAGTATAAAGGTTCAAAGGTTCAAAATCAAACTCTAGCTTCACTGCATTTGGGACAACCCCATATATGATTTATCGCATGCTGCAGCATCCATCCAAGAACATGTTTGCTAACAGTTCTTGTCAAATGTTGGTTGTTTATGATGTGTTTTCTGCCACACAGTGAGGATTTCCTGCCACATCTTTACTTTGTCCAGCAGTCTCTTCAGGCCTATACTCTTCATTTTCTCAGTCTGTTCAATACAGCTTTAGCAATGTATTGGCATTTGGCAGATAGTCAAGCCTCTTCTCTGGTATGAGGGCTCTGCCACAGTGACCATTCAGTTCTCTAGTACAATACTATCATGAATTTATGTTTTTAATTTACAGAACTGTTGCCGGTGCAACGGATTTCACGTACTGAGATCGACACTAAAGCAGCATCTAAATGAAGAGTCATCCAAAGTATATCAATCTTTGTGAGGACCACCTGAGACCAAATTTCATGATAAAACTGCCACCATTTTTCAAAATTGTAACTTGCTACCACAACTGTACTGGAGCAAAATTTGCTGCATTTACATTTCCAATATATGGACACAGCAGTATGTAAAATTTGGGTATCTTCCATTCTCTCACAATTTTCTCACTTTCTTATGATGGGTATACATTATTTTTTTTTAAAATCCTAACCACCTAAAGATCAACTTAAAGTACCAAGCATATAAAAGGAATTTTAATATGGACAGATATTTGGAAACTATCAGAGGCAAATTACAAATCTAGACATGAGCTTTGAAAGTTTGTTTAAAGTACACATCTGTAACAAAATGCAACCTGTATGATGAAGATTAAGATTATGAAGGCAACTGAAGCAAAACAAAACAAAGACATTCCCATGAAACTTTCTGGAGTCATTTTGTTGCTTTCAGTCAAATGTCTCCAAATTTCCTGTACAGGACTAGTAATAAACAAATGTATATCACATTCAAAAATAAAATACACTGTTTTTTATTCCTGTCAGAAAATAGAATATATCCTCTCAGGCATGTTCACTTGGTGATGGAAGGAAGAAGATCTCTCATAACTGAGGTTAACACAGCCAATGTGAACCAACACAGTTCCTTGCGGGAAGGTCACTAGTTGAAAGAATACTCAAACAAAGAAGTGAGAAGTGGGAGTTACTGAGCCACATGACACTTAACATAGTGCTAAACATAAATTTTACTGATTTTTTTTTTTAGGATTTGTAAAAAATGGACATAATCTATTTACAAGACTTGTATAAAAGCTGCAATATCAATTAAAGACCAAGACTGACTAGTTAAGTCAAGATGTATCTATCAAGTTCTGTGTTGACATCTATGACATCCGAAACTGATGGCACATACTTCTGTAATTCAGAGGAACTAAAAATGCCATGTGCAGTGATAGATTTATGCACCCTTGGCTCTTGTAAGTTCACTGTGACTACACTTGACTTGTCCAAATCTCAGACAGCAATATAATTATATAATACAATATTGTGTTCTGCCAATACTTGAGGCTATATGCATATATGCAGCAGGAAACTGATGAAGTAAAATCCCTAGAGATCAACAGAAAAGGGATGCATGATGAATAATTCCTTTAATCTTATGACTCTGAACTGAATTTTTCCAAGAGTCTATAGTTGACTGTTGACAGATGCATCATCACCAGATATTCTTTACACTTCCTTTTTCCCCCTTTAATAAACGTTCAGACAAAAAACATAAACTCTATGCAAGCCATGTTTATGCAGTGTATGTTCCATGCCCCACTTTTCTTCTGGCTAAAATAATAAGTAAATGGTGTTAATATCTACAGAACCAGGATTGTGGAGATGGTAAATCAAATCTTCAGTTCTGAATCCTTTATTTTTCTGCTCTCCAACATCACATCTGACTCAATAAAAAGTACATTCCTACTCACTCTACCCACAATCACTTCTGACTCTGATGTCCAGCTCCTTCATTATACCGACTCTGACTCCAAAAATTACTTATGATTACACAGCCGAGTTTAGAAAACTACAATAATGTCTGTGTTTTAAATATCTTATAGTTAAAAATAGTACCACACTACTGCATCTCAAATCATTGTCCTTACAATCACATTTAAGGATCCTCTCCACATTTTTCTGTCATTGCCAAAGGCAGATCAAATGAAGCAGAAAAATTCCCTGAGGCCATGTGAACTTGTGAAATCAAGATCAATGGAATAAATCAGTACAAGATCAAATTCAGATACAGAAGCCAATAATCAGAAATCTGGCAAATAATATTAACATGCAACTTTCCCAGGGAGTCAATCTTCTGCAAATGCTTAGTCATTTTCAGATTTTGTTCTTGAAGGTATGTTTCTTCTTAATTTTATCTGATTTCCTGTAAAAAAATCTCTTCTACATAAAATTCAGCCTTTTATTCATTTTTCTTTAATTCTTTAGTGCCCATGTGGTTATGCTGTTAACATTTGGTGCCCACATGGTTCTACTGTCGACATTCACTCCCCACATGGTTCTACTGCTAACATTCAGGTTTCATGTGGTTCTACTGTTAAATTTCAATGCCCAATGTTTCTACTGCTAGCAATCAATGCTCATATGGTCCCACTGCTGACATTCAGTTCCCACATGGTTCTACTGTTAGCATTCAATGTCCACATGGTTCTACTGTTAACATTCGGTTCCCACATGGTTCTATTGTTAATATTCAATGCCCACATGGGTCTACTGTTAACATTCATCCAAAAAGAAAAAAAAATGTATAGAATGAATACATTAATTAAAACTACAACAAAACAATAAACATTAACTGGACATGTAGTAGTAAGTGGCATTGAAAACATAACACGTATTATAAATGAGGGTGATCAGAAGACTGTCATGAGAGAATATAACACTGACTGAATTTCATGATAGAAAAGCACCATCTCAAATCATGGATAACATCTTAGAATATGTACTGCATGAATATGGAAAGCATCAAAGACTGAGATCTGTGGAGAAGTGTAATCACCAATGATGATAATGATGATGATTATTAATAAACTGTTATAATTGACTGTCTTAACAGCTTTACTGAAATATACTAATCTCAGCAAATGATTGCTTTGCCACTAATTAAATTGTTTAAGTGCGGCTCCTATAGCCTCAGAAACTTACAACAGCACTGTAAACACTACATCCTCAATTTATTTTGTTTACAAAAAAAAAAGTCGCCATGCTCCTCCTTTTGAACGACATGACACTTAGGTAAAGAGTCAAGCTACAAATGCAGTGGAATATTGTCTTCACTCAGTTCTCTATATAATGCTAACTGCTTACTTCAGCACTGCATTATATATATTATAATCTTATTGTCTGATGTTCCTCTTTGTGACCACGGATTTTTACATTCTTAGAAAATGCTTCTAACAAAATGTACCAGTTGGATTTAACCATGTCTTACCTGATATGAGCGGATTATGGACTGCACAGAGAGGTGATCCTCAATTGTTTTCTCATCCACAGGCATGCCCTGCTCCACAGCATGAGCTGGGAGGGCTGCCGGCACTGAAGATACCATCGTGCGGAGGAAAGGGGGAGATGTGTATGCCTGCCCAGGTGGCGCCCCTTGTGCTGTCTGGCGGAAGAATGAATCCCATGACTGAAAAATAGAGAAAGAGAAAGATGCAAACTACATGAAAATCAATGGTTAATGGTGACTGCTATTACTGGTTACTCTTATAATGAAGACTGCTTTGTGAACTGTCAAACTTTTGTGACTGTTATATCTCTTCAAGAATCAAGAAAATGATACTCGCCTTGCCTGGGGAAAAGGTAATAGATAATACTCTACACAGCTCCTTTCAAAGCTGTAATCTGATAATGATAAATGGTGAGTCCAGTGACAAATCTGTGTAGTCCATTTTCACTGCTATAAAATGAGTTACAAGTAAATACAGCTGTGCAAGATCGATTGACAAATAAGTAAAACTTTCTTTCCTTTTTTCAAACTTATTATTTTTATTGCCTCTTATGTTGCCTCTCAAGATTTTTTTTCTTGTTGAAATGTTAATGTCCATTAATTAACTTCTTTCTTTCTTAATTCTTTCATCTGTGTGCAGGAAAGGAACTGAAAAAGCCATGAATGGTACACACATCTGTACAGTTCCATTTTATAAGTGTATTAAGATGAACCTATGTGCAGATAACAATAAAGATAAAAAAAAAGTTGGTGACTGAAGAGATGAAAAAAGGATACAGAGAACCAGATTTCTGAAGTTTATAGCAAAAGAGAAATGCTGAAACAAACAGAAAGGAAGGAAAGAAGGAAGGGAGGGAGGGAAGGAAGAAAAAATTTATATAGAGGAAAACAGGATCTTATATATATATATCTTATATCCTTTCCGTGCCGTTAAAAGTCATATAGGGCTCGCAAGGTAGTTTGCCAATTTGTCCTGACTTCGGCGAGTTTTTCAACCTCATCAAAGGATTTTTATGCCTGTTAATTTGGCCTCTCTTAACAATGTCCTCTTCAGAGTTTCACGTGGTCTGCCTTTTTCTTTGGCCTATTGTGTTCCATTTTATAGCTTGTTTTGGGATTCTCTGATCATTTCTTCTCATCACATGACCAACATATGTCCATCTCCTTTTCCTGATCACCCATGAGACTGGTTGTTGATCAGTCATCTGTCTTATCTCTGCACTGTAATTGAATTCGTTCCACTTGATGCCAAGTATTTTCCTTAGGCATTTCTTTTCAAAACAGTCTAATTTCTTGTCTATTTCTTTAGTTGTTTTCCAGCTTTCGCATGCATAAATGAGGGTGGATATTACATTTGAATTGAATAGTCTTAACTTGGTTTTTGTGCTTATAACTTTTGAATGCCATATGTTCTCAAGATTCTTGAAGATCGATGCTGCTTTTGCAATTCTAACTTCCTTTCTGGTGTCACCATCCTCGTCTACTTAGCTGCCAAGGTATGCAAATTGATTGACTTCTTCAATATCTGTCCCTTCTATGTGAATTTTTCCATTCTGATTAATGGGAATTTTCATTATTTTTGTTTTGTTCTTGTTAATTTCAAGAATGTATGAGAAGAGCTGGAGAGACAAAAAACCTTGTCAAAAAGATAAGAGAGAGACAATGTACTTTCATAGGACATGCAATGAGAAGAGGGGGCATTGAAAATATTATAACAACAGGAAAAATAGAAGGAAGAAGATCAAGAGGAAGACCAAGAGAAATGATACTGGACAGTCTGACGGGATGGTGTGAGAGGAGATCACCAACTGAACTGATGGCCTGCATGAAGGATCGGGTACTCTAGAGAAGCATAATAGCCAACGACAGTCAGCACGGCACATGATGATGATGAATTTCAAGTTCTATTTTGCTAGCCAGTGAATTCAGGCTATCTGTTTTTTCTTGCATAGGATTCACATTGTTACTGAGTTATGTCATCAACAAAATCATGATCTTCTAGTTAGGTCTCATGTACCCAGTCAATACCTGTGTCACCTATGCAGCATTTTTTCATTATGAAGTCTAACTCCAAAAAGCAAAGGAGACCTTGTTTCAATCTGGAACCAATCACTCATCCCTTCTTCTGTTTTGACTGCACAAATATATCCTTTGTAGAAGTCCTTAATAATGTTGACAATTTTAGATGGTATTCCATATAGACTTAAAATTCTCCACAATAAATCTCTGTGTATGCTATCAAATGCCTTTTTAAAGTCTATGAAGTTCAGTATTAGTGGTTTCTGCTTTTCAATATGTTCTTCAAGTATTATTCTTAGAGTAAAGATCTGGTCGAGACAGCTTCTCCCTTTTCAAATTCCTGCTTGTTCTGTATCCACTATATCTTTAAGTCTATTCAAAATGACCTTGCAAAATACTTTTGACACAGCTGATATTAAGGTTACTCCTCTCTAACTGTTACAGTCACTCAAGTTGCTTTTTTTTGGTATTTTTACAATGATTCTTTTTTCCATTTAGAAGGGACCTTTTCTTTTTTCCAAATTTTATTAAACATTCTCTGTAGTTGTCTCATGTTGTCACTATTGATAGCTTTTAATATTTTGGATGTTATTTCATCTTCACCTGCAGCTTTGTTGTTAGCCATTAAATTCACTGCTGTTTCAATTTCATGCAATGTAATTTCATCCAGTTGACATTTAGTTGTGGGGCTGGTAAGTCGGTTTCAAGGTTTAACAATTCTTTTGGGTGTGGTCGATTAAGTACTTCTTGGAAGTGTTCAGCCCATCTTTGCTTTGGTCTTTACTTGATGTTAATAGGGTTCCAGTTTTGCTAAGGATTGGTCTTTCTTTAGATGTAATAGTACCTGTTAGCCTCTTTTGTTATATAAAGTTTTGCTGTTTTCTGTTTTTGCTGCTTTCTCTGCCTCTTTCGCCATATTGTCTACGTATTCTCTTTTATCCCTTCTAGCTGAACTTTTTTAAAATAGTTAATGTAATCAAAGCCCTATACGAGGGTTTTCAGTGCAAAGTTATCTGTGGAGAACATACCTCCAGCAGCTTTAGGGTACAAACAGGAGTGAAACAGGGATGTGTACTATCACCAACATTATTTATCTTGGCAGTAGACTGGTTAATGAAGGAGGCAACATCAGACAAACGCAGAGGATTACAATGGACCCTTGACACAGTGCTGGAGGACCTTGACTTTGCGGACGACATTTGTCTATTATCAAGCAGTCACAAAGATATGCAAGATAAAATAAACAAGTTAACCCAGAATGCAAACAACATAGGACTAAAGATCAATGTAGGAAAGACAAAGTTAATGAAGCAAAATGTGAACAACAGAAATGTACTCAGAGTAGATAACAAGTTAGTGGAGGAGGTCAACGAATTTGTATACCTTGGCAGCAGAGTAGTAGAAAATGGAGACAGCACAGAGGACATCAACAGCAGACTTACTAGAGCAAACCAGGCTTTTGCAACGCTACAGAATATATGGAAATCAAATAAACTAAGCATAAATATGAAAATCAGGATATTTAAGAGTAATGTTCTAAGTGTACTACTCTATGGAAGTGAATGCTGGAAAATCACCAAAACCATAGAAAACAAGTTGAATTCTTTCCAGACTAAATGTTTACGTAGAATTTAAAAAAAAAAAAAAAAATATTTTGGCCAAACACCATAAGAAATAACATTTTATTGGCAGAAATGCAGATGAAACCACTGACAACAATTATTGAGGAAAGACGCTGGCGATGGTTGGGACATGTGCTCCGAATGACAGACAACTCACTACCAAAAATAGCACTAAGATGGACACCACAGGGGAGCAGAAGTAAGGGTAGACCAAAAGAGACATGGAGAAGAACAACAGAAAGGATGTTGAGCAATAGAGGGCTCACCTGGGCAAGAGCAGAAAAAAAGGCGAAAGACAGGCATTTGTGGAAAACCCTTGCGGAAGCCCCATGTGCCCTGGGCACTTAAGGTTCAGAGAGAGAGAGAGCTGAACTTTTTACTTTCTTGTCTATTTCTTTATATGTTGCTTTCGCCAGATCTTTTCCAAGGTCTGTTTTTATATTCAACATGTCTAATTTGGCTGCTCGTCTTTCATTTATGTACTTCCATGTGTTTTCTGATATCCATGCTTCTCTATTTGGTTTTTTCAATCCAGCACTTGGTTTTGCTGCTGTGATTATGGCTGTGCTGTAAGAATTCCATAATTCATCTATACCTTTCACTGGGTGTTGTGGAATGATTGGCAAGTTCCTGATTGAAATTACTGTTAGTATTCTCTTCTTGTAGGCTGTGGCTGTTTATCTTTCTGTGTATTGATTTCTTGTGTGGCTTAGACAAGGATAAGAAAAAATTGGATGACTGAACCATTTAAATTAAAAAAGAGGGATGACTGGGAGTGACGTGGAGAAGCTCAGTATTTATATCTGCTTTAATGAATAATGGATATCAAAAAGTCAAACAAATTCCTGCATTCAGCTACCACCATATAATTCACAAAGACAAGCAAATTCTGCTTTGAAGTTTTAGATTTCTGGCAATCATACCAAATATGCAATAAGAAAAAAAATGAAAATAAAAAATGGGCTCAAAAATGAAAGAAAAACAGATGACCAATAAGCAAGAAATGGCCCACACTTTGTGGCACAAGCCATCTACCCAGCAAAGTTAATAAGAATCATGTCTTAAAAAAGAGGAAATTAATGACGGCTATTCTTAGAAAAACTGTCAGTGTTTCCTGGTGTGTGTTAATCCCTGGGAATTTCAACATGAAAAGTGGCAGGCTGATCAAGCTATGAAAACCCAACAATTCATATACAAACCACAAGGTGATCTTCAAAGTCATACATGGGAACTGATTTAACTTTGTATGCAACTGATGTGCTTATATGAATTCACCATGTGCTGGGGAGATGATCTTTACATGATATCTATACAACATTAATTATACAAAAGAAAGAAAAAAAGATTGGGACATAAAATGACTGTACAAGGAAAATACACCTAACCTACAGGGGCTCTTTAAATCAACTTGTTTATGCCAATGTATCTAAACAAACCACAACTGTAACACATGGCCACTGATAGTGTGTAAAGTGCGACTTATAAAGTATCTGAGAAACAAGCCTGAGTGACAAGAAGCAACCAAGTAAAGATCTCACAACTCATACTGAAATAATAAAAGAAACAACAACTGTGGTAAAACTGGTTCTAATAAAAGTAGAAAGAGGTCCATTTTTTTTACGATACAAAAAAAAAAAAAAAGAGCCAAGTTGAATTTTTCACTTGTATGTGCGTGCATGTTTTTTTTTGTTTTGTTTTTATATATGATCCTTGAAAAAGGTTTTTGCTGAATTACTGGACTGATTTATGCTCTTCATTTCTACACACTCATCTTACTTTCTACAGTTCTCATTCCTGATCAGTTCCCCCACTTCCCTTTTGTTAAAGCAAACCACACACCTCTATCTACCTCCACTACTGAGTCAATGAAGCTGAAAGACCATATAAAAGGATCATGAATAAAGATGGTCTGAATTAAAATTCTAGATTCATTTTGGGAAAGGAAGAATAAAATGAAAACAGCCCACAAGAAAACATTTCCAATCACAATCATCACCAAGTTTCTCAGTCTATTTTCCTTTCCTTGGAAAGAAAAGCCAAAATATTAATCATTTTTTCAGGAAACTATAAAACATTATTTTAATCATCAAAAATGTCAGCTGTATTTTGTCTGTCCATATTTTGTCAAGGATAGTGATAAAGCAGCAGACAGGTGATGTTGAAAAAAAAAACAGCAGCAAAAGAAGAAAAGTGTCAACCTCTCCTCTCTCTTCCTACAGAATGCACATTCTTCTTCTCCAAGAACTAGACACATGAAGCCCACATTAAACAATCTTGTATCCAGTAATATCCAGCCAGTCATAAATCAATAAATGTTGGAACCTCACACAGAGTATGATCGTGCTAACCTCAGGCCATTCTGTTTTGAAGGACATGACCTTCAATATTGGGAATCAAAGTTAAGTATGCCTGACTGCACACTTTCAAATAATTTTTTTAAGAGTGGAGTGGGGATGGTGTAGTATCAGTAGTAATATATAGTGAGATGGATTACACATCAAAAGTGTGTTATGACTGTAAATGACAGCCTTGTGTCACTACACAAGAATATTGGCAGCGGATAAGTCGGGTGGGCTTGGTGGTTGTTACGTAGGGGATGAACCTGAAAGAATGAGGTGACATTTAACCTGAACCAAGATCTGAAAGTATATCCCTTACTTCCTATAGAAAAAACCTGTATGTGAAATCACATAAGACACTTAAATCCTTTGCATGAGCCACGCATATAAAATGCCAACAGTGTTACCATGTTTAAGGAAATCATATACATCTTACATCCTTCCCATGCTGGTAAATGCTATATAGGGCTCGCATGGTAGTTTGCCAAATTTTCCTGATTTCCACAAGGTTTTCAATCTCATCAAGGGATTTGATGCCTACTAATTTGACATCTAATCACATACATTAGAAAACTCTGAGGATAACACAAGCGAAATAGACATACGAAATAATAATGAAGGGCCTCCCATATTAAAAGCAGAAGTGGAAGAAGCCAAACACATGAAGAACAAAGCACCAGAACAAGATAGAATCACCAAGGAAGAATTTGAAGCATTAGGAGAACTTGGCATAGAAATAATTACCAGATTGCTGAGTGACATCTATAACAGTAACTATGTCCCATCAGACCTTTTGCAATCAGTTTTCATTGCCCTACAAAGAAACAAGATGCAGTTGAATGTGAAGGCCATGGAACCATTAGTCTTATGAGCCTTGTTACCAAAATCCTGCTTCGTATTGTCATGAGAAGAGTATGGGGCAAAATAAAACCAGAAATCACTGATGAACAGTGTGGCTTATCGAAGGAAAACGCACAAGTAATGCCATATATATAATGAGAACATTGACAGAAAGATCAATAGAAGTAAAGATGGACCTATACTTATGCTTCATAGACTACTGGAAAGCATTCGATAAAGTGAGAGACACAGAAATTATAAGAATGCTAGAAGACATCAATATAGATGGGAAAGATCTGTAACTCATCAAAAACATATACTGGCAGCAATCAGCAGCAATCAAGGTTGAGAACCAAATAGGAGCATTCCAAGACATAAAATTGGGAGTGAGACAAGGATGTGTTCTGACCTCTTCTTCTTGTACTGCGAAAACATAATGAGAAATATAGAGAGCTTGCCAGGAATATCAACTGCCGGGTACAACCTTAACATCTTAAGATACACAGACGACACAGTTCTGATTGCTAAAAATGAAAGGGAGCTACAGGCTCTTCTGGGCGTAGTGGTTCATGAAAGTAAAAGTAAAGGTCTCAGTCTAAATAAAAAGAAGACCGAAGTGATGGTCATCTCAAAGAAAAGAATACCACCAAAATGTAGCATTACCATCGATGGCACAGAACTGAAACAAGTTGATAGATTCAAGTACTTAGGAACAATTATAACAGCTGATGGGAATTGTCACAAAGAAATAAAAAGCAGACATGCTCAGGTCAAGTCAGCATTCCTGAAAATGAGAAACATCTTGTGCAACAGATCCATATCAATGGAATCTAGAGTACTTAAATGTTACATCGAGCCAATTTTGTTTTATGAATGTGAAGCATGGTCCATGAATAAGAGAGTACAGTGAGAAATGGAGGCCATGGAAATGTTCATAAGAAAGATGTCGAAGGTAGCATGGACAGCTAAGAAAACCAATGAAGAAGTCGTAAGAGAGGATGGAGTTGAAAGGCAAATTACAGCAAAGATCAGAGGCAGACAAGCGAGAGTTGTAGGACATTTTCTGATAAGAGGAAAATTGAAACACATTGTGGTAACTGGAAAAATTGAGGGAAGAAGAGACAGAGGAAGACAGAGAGAATTTACTGGATGGGCTGTCAGTGTGGCTAGGAAGAAAGTCAGAGGCGGATCTCATAATCAAGTCCGAAGATAGGGAATTGTGGAGAGAAATGATCGCCTACACCATGCAGCACGGCACTTGACTGAATGATTGAATCTGGCCTCTCTTAACAATGTCCTCTTCAGAGTTTCACGTGGTTGGCCTCTTTTTCTTCTGCCTGTTGTATTCCACTTGATAGCTTGTTTTGGGTTTCTCTGACTGTTTCTTCTCATCACATAGCCGATGTGTCCATCTCCTTTTTCTGATTACCAATGAGACTGGTTGCTGTTCCCTCATCTATGAAATCATATAGCAGAAGTTTATTTTTTTATGCTAATGACTGATATTCATTCAAGAATTCAGCTGCACAATGTGATGATAGGTGGCTTGAAGTGGCCAAGAAAACATCTCTTTTATTTGTCCACATAATTTTAGCGTTCTTTTGTATTCATGGGGTGACGTGTGTGTGTACAGGTGAATGTGGTGTCTTGTCCTGTTCTGACAGCCGCTCAATATGGCATATATAACATGCAACTAGATGTAAATCTAGACATCTTCTCCGGTTACATGACCTTCGTCATATCTCTTCCCCCCCCCCCCCACCCCCGCCCCAAACCAAGTCCTACGTCTCTATACCCAGGAGTGAATTCACAAAACTACAAAGGGACCATCAAGATAATATTTAAAAAGAAAAGACATATATAAGATTGGTTCTGGTCGTGGTGGCGTTAAAGGGGGAAGGGAGGGGGGATGTTACCAAGGTCGTGTACCCGGAGAAAATGCACGCCATAATCAACGTTTCTGCTGACTAGTCAACCCTGGCTCTCACAATAAATTATCATACCGGGTAATGTATGCAAAGGCAATGAGCAGCCCGCTTCTCCCCAGCCCTCACACATCGTTAGGGAGGGTGGCTGAAAAGCTTAGTGATAAGCCACTATAAATCCAAACACGCCAATCCAGCTGTCACTTGGTTTGGGCATCGATCTCCTACTTCAGTTTGTTTCTTCTAGCCATGAGCAAATAAAGATTAAAATATTACAATTTTTAAAGTCTATTTTATGTGTATCTAAAGTATCTAATGTAAACTTGTTTTACATGCACAGTTTTAAGCTCTATTTCATCATGTGTATGTTGCCTTAATGATGTGTGTGTTCTTGCTGTTGTTACCGTGAGCGTAGCTAGCTGGGGAGAAGAAGGAAGCGGAGACGAGATCAATACATCTCTCTATACAAATCTTGAAATCCATGCAATCTGATATCAAGAACACATCATCGGGCAAGGAGTAGTACGTGTAAAAGTAAAACATGATGAATACTAAGTGTGTTTTATGAGTTAGTTCATCATTTCTCAGAAGTATTTATCACCATTAACTTGCAACTTAGACTCTTTTCTAGAAGCCATTTCGTCAGTCTGGATCTCCTGTCCCCTGTTTATGCCAGATTAACCATATTAGGTTGTTTGCTCGAGTCTAGGTCATGTGTGACCGATGGATCGGTGCCTGAGCCACCCTCCACTGCAGGCCTTTAACATTGTTTGTTGTTATATATTGTATATTTTAATACTGTCTAATACTGTTTTAATATTTTTTTTTGGTTTGTCTTTACTTATTCTATTCTGCATCATTTTTACTTAATTTAAGTCTGTTGTGGAATGTGTCACTGAATCGCAGTCTGTGTACCTTCACTCACATAAAAGTACTACGAACTTCATTTGTTCTCTGAGCAATTCAACTTTAATTACACTGGCTGACACTGCCTAAAAATACTGGTGCAGAATCTCCAACATTTTATTGTTCAATATAAAAACACAAGAGATACCACAGAAGTCAAGGTTACAAACCAACTATAATACATGAGTACTAGTATCTAAATGTTCTGTCCCTCTCTGTCTGTCCTGGTAAATCTATATATCTGCATCTCTCTAGAATCTATTTTCACAAACTATTTTCCTACCGCCGGCTTCTACTATCTGTCTACCCACTATAACGGATTGACCACATCGGTCCAACTCTGTATTTCCACAGTATCTAACTTATGTGGCTCACTGCATCGCCAGCTAGCTCTATCTGCTTCTCCCCCTGTGTCTGAATCTCTTTGTATTTCTAATTCTCTGAGTATGTCCGAGTATGAGCATGTGTGTATGTCAGTGTCTGGTCTCCTTTTATCTCGTCCTTTTTTTTTTGCTGTTTATTTTTTTTTTAATGTGCAAATTCATTAACATCATGCACGTAATAAGCCATGATTCTATTCAGACATACCTGGTCTAGAAACTTATTGTTTTTTTTTAATTTTTCATATGGAACCTTTCAACACTTTTCAATATCTGAAGGAAAAAAATAAATTGGAAAGGAAATGTAATGTTGCTTCCTGAGAAGAAATAAAATAATGAAGAATTCATCCTGCCACAAGATCAGACCGAGCATGTGGTACATATCACAGAGATTACTGTATGGATGTTTAGCTTCTTCCATCAGCTAACTACCCAGACTTGAACAATAAGATAGCCACCTGGCCTAAATAGAAGTAAATCTAGACTTGAACAATAAGATGGCCACCTGACCTAAACAGAAGTATATCTAGACTAGAACAATAAGATGACTACCTGACCTAAATAGAATTAAACAGAGTGCTTGGTCTCATGGGTCACGTAGCCGCCAACATTTTGTCCAACAATACAGTGCACTGTGGGGTTGTACTTCTTGTCAAACGTTTTCTTTTTCATGAAAGCAGCAATGTCTTTTTCAATGTTGTATTTCTCCACAGCTTCGGTAGCACAGTCTACAGGATCTTGGTGCAGGTCCTCGGATATGTCTGCATTCTTGATAACTGCCTTCCTCTCAGAAATGATTCCAGCAACTTCACTTCGCTGGCCTAAAGCGCCTTGTCTCTTATTTTGTGGTTAAACTAGATATAAGTCACGATGTGTAGACAGAAACCATTCTAACGAGTTTTCTTGTATTGGCCGTAAGCTACTCCCAGCTCTAAGTCCAATTTGATTAACTCACCAATCGTATTCCTGCCACGCATATAATTGGTCCACTGGTTTCGATCTGCGTACCGACTGGTTCTTACCTGTCAGTCCCTCTATTTTGTCTTTGCCACTTTCAACCTGTACCTTGCTGACTGGCCAACCAGATTTAGGCTTTTCTTAAATCCTTCTAGCACCTCCCCCCCCCCCCTTCCCTTTTTGTTTTATCACCTTGGGCAATCTCCTCCTCGAGCATTTGTGTCCATGGGGTAAATAATCTGTGTGTTTCATCTTTCTTAGCGTTCCGTTCGCCGATGGCTTGTTGCCACCTGTTATTTCATTTACAGGATGGTACTGCCAACCTACTGGACTTATAGCCGTCTTTCTCCAGTCCGTCTCTTCCTCGGCGTCACTGTGTGTCTGTCCTTTCTATTCATCTGTTTCTTCTGTTTACACTTGTCAGCGACTGGACGCATGGTCTTTCCCTGGTACCGTGGGAATCGGTTTTCTAGCTTGTTCCCTAAAGTTCGTACCTATTTACTTAGCTTAATGTTAACCCCTATAACATATTTCCAGGTTACAAGGCACTATGTTATAGGCCCTTGATCATCTCCCAGAAGAAAATGTTCGATCGATTCCCTGAAATTTTCCCCTCTCACGTCTGAAATGTCAGGTTGGCCCATGTCTAGTACGCTCATCACTCCCCTCAGTCAACCCAAGATGTCTGTGAAAGTGGGTAAGAAGTGATAGGTTTCTAGCACGACCTCTTCCACTTGGCCGCTTCTTCTCTGCACCACAACTCTGAACGCGTGCGTGCTGTCTGTCTCTCTCTCCGTATGTGTGTGTTTTTTTGTTCACAGTAATACAACTAGTGCCAGTCACCTCAGACACGGTGTGTTACAGTAACACACAATAATTAGTGTATAAGTATATAACTATACACGAAAGCACTGCAGTAAAGCTGTGATACTGAAATGAATAAACTAGGAAAAAGTAGGAACATCTTTATTACTTAGCGAGTACACAGTTGTGACGTTTTTGGCGTAAGCCTTAATCATACAAAAACACACAGGACGCAGATACAGTATAAATTTACAAGAATGATACGTTTAAAAAAAAAAAATAAAATTAATAGAGCACTTTATTTCATTTGTTTAATAATGCGATTATCTCTGTTTTCGTCTGTACTAATGGTATGTAAAAAGGTAAAAAAAAAAAAAATTTTTTAAGTTCCACATTCAAGTCAGCTCCGAGAGACAGTCAAGGTCTGCTCGTCTGGAAATTACACTTGCTGTGATGGCATAAAACACATAGAAAAGAATCTTGCTATCTACTTCCTTTAGGACACCAATCGCCATATTTTTTTTCCTTAGGTTCATTCTTCCTAATTTGTAAATCTTCCGAAAAACACGCATATTAATATCATCCCTAGAAGATTTCTACCAAATTTCTCAACTGAAAAGTTTAAGCTCTGGGTGTCTTCCTAAACAGACATTCTGTACTTGGAATAAGTCAAGAATAAAGACAGTATAATGCTCACAAGTAACACAAAAAAGGGAGCAGAGACCTAGTTCTTCCAAATAATCCAGATGTTGCCTGCCATTAAGATAAGTGACGTCAGAATGTCTGGTGACCTAATTCAGCTCCTCGAAATGTCCAGAGTACACGTGCTGGGTTCATACTCTTTTATTTCCTGCTATACTCCCCCCCCCCCCTCCAACTTGTCAACTTTTGGGTTGTCCAATGTACACTGAATTGATGTCTACGTGAATCATTCCTCTGCCTCCACCGATACCCCCCCCCCCAGACATTTTAGTTGCGTGTAGTGTTCTCTTGTGGGCTTCTGGTGGCAGATGTTTCGTTTACAATGTGGTCCCCAGCACAAATCTCGTGTACCGTTTTTACAACTAGTTTGAAGATCAATCCCCTTTGCCCTGAGAAGTCAGTTCGCTATCACCTACACCACTCTTGCTATAACCGTTTTTGTTTTATATATATATACATACTTGCTTTTACCTTTCAAAGCTCTACAATATACGTGTGTGTTAGTGCTCTACAGAGCTCAACGGAGTACTTGGTGCAAACTTACAAACTTTTCATGATCTTGCCATTCCCTTTTTTAAACAAACTTATTTGTTCCTACTGGTTTGGGAGAGAAGGAGAAGGTTAAATTATCTTGTGTAAGACATATATTTTTGATTAACTACCTTCTCGAGAATGATTCCAATAACAATGCGAGTCAATTCATGCTATTTATTTGTTAACATTAAAAAGTTTACAGCAAAAAAGCCACTAATGATTGTCACGTTAATCAGGAATGCATTCTGTTGGTGATGCCATCAATAAATGACTGCTCACACAAAAGTGAAGTATCTAAATACAGGAATAAAGAAGTATAAACTCGGGCTAAAGGTCACATTGCCTGTAGGCGGTGTTTAAGGATTTATTCTACGCTGCTAGTCTGTTTATTCAGACTTGTATAACTGTAAAATCATGGAATTCGGCTGAATTTTCCATAATGGAAATATTGTTCGCCAGATCTTATATTTATATTTAGTTTATTATTCATTATTCCTATTTATTAGCTGAAACTTCCATTTATTTATTGTTCTTGTCGTTGTGATACACATAAGGTCCAGCATAAAGCAAAGCTGGATTTAACTGACGTAGTGCGCAGAAACTGAATACGTGTTTAAAAAAACATGACGTCAGAGATGAAGCAGATTAACGGTCATTTTTAGCAATGGCTTCTTGGCAAACAAAACATCGCGCATTCACCGTTGAAACTTATTTTAAAAGTGGAGAATCATCTATTACTGTACAACGAAAGTTTGTCGCCATTTTGAGTTGTATCCCCGCGATAATGTTCCCGATCGGAGACAAAACAATTTTGAGATGGATAAAAAAAAATTTAAGAAAACCGCTAATTGCCTTCATAACAAGTCTAGTGGTCGTCCAAGAACTCAACAGACACCTAAACGAAATCAAGTCCGCAGTGCACTGCTTCGTAGCCCTCTGCGATCAGCTGTTAGGAACACCTTGGCACCTGGTTCCATTTACTGTTAACAGTGATCTTTATATGCAGATAGTAAATGAATACTTCATTCCAGACTTGGCCAATAGAAATAAGAATAATATGGTTTCAACAAGATGGAGCAACTGCCCACACAGCCCGTCAGTCCATGGCCATGCTGCGACAAGCATTTCCCAACGTCTTATTTCCAGATTTGGGGACATTCATTTGCCGGCAAGGTCACCGGATTTATCGGCCGCATACCTTCTTTTTTTTTGTGGGGGTATCTCAAGAACACAGTGTATGCTAGTCGACCACAGTCAATTGCAGACCTAAAAGATCAAATCCGACACTGCATTCAAAATATCCCTTTGAACATGTTAAATGGTGTTATGCAGGAATTTTCCAGACGCCTGGCTGAATGTATCAAATGTAATGGCGGGCATCTAACCGGCGTAATTTTCAAAACCTAAATATAATTGTCCGTAATAATAAAAATACTAACTATTCTGGGTTTCATTCATTTTTTTTAACCAAAAACATGTTTAGCGCTTATTTATTTTCCATTTTTAAAATCCAGCTATGCTTTATGCCGACAATGTATGTATGTATACTTCTATATGGCAAAATAATCCACGCAAACTACACCTCACGAAGATTCGTTTCTTGCGACCTACTAACTATATTCATCAACTAAAAATACACTTTATATTCTAGTACTATACATTGATCTCTGATTCAAACTAGAACAAGCCTGAAATAGTAACTAAATTGTCTGTAACTACAAACAGTACGCTAATGGAGATCCGAACAGTGTCAGATTAGAAGAGATGAGGTTGACTCGATGTGAGAAACCAGACAGTGGTCTTACAGGGCCCTATCATACAAGACGATGTGAGAAAGCAGACAGTGGTAATACAGGGCCCTATCATACAAGACGATGTGAGAAAGCAGACAGTGGTCATACAGGGCCCAATCATACAAGACGATGTGAGAAAGCAGACAAGAAACATCTAGTCAGACCAGTGGAAGAGTAACCCGCAAATACCATTCTCTAAAACCACACACCGTGCACTGTGTGTACACACGAACAGAAGTAACATTTTTTTTTTAAACGAGGGGATGCGAGTTTCGTTTTTGTTTTTTTTCACAACGTTTCATGAGAACGGAAAGCACCCTAGGACGTCCTGGAGCAAGCACATTAGAGCAATGGTTCATACTTTTTATTTTGTGTGGACCCCGTTTCCGGTTTGAAAACAGCTGTTTAAAAAACAAAAATAAGTAATAAATAGAACATGGATGGCGCTACGATTTTTTAAACCGAGCCCAACCCATCTACTGGTCCTAAGACGACCCCCCCCCTCCTCTTCCCAAAATTACCCTCCCCCCCCCCCTCCTCTTCCCAAAATTATTCCAATGACCGCCTGGAGGTTCATGTATCCCAGGTTAAGAAGCTTTGCAGGAGATGAAAGCTAAATGAATGTTGATCTGCTAGAATGACACTTCCGCACACACACACACAGAAGCTTCTGAAACTTGCTCATGTTTGCTCACTGTCGGCGGCTACCTGGGACTTCCATAACCAGTTATAGAGCTCTGTAAATGCATTCGGATCCATATCATATAATGCTGCAGATAGTTACCCTTTCACAATGTTGGTAAAAGTTTGTTGCTTTTTTTTTCGTTAGCAAGATTATAGCCAAGAATTAATTTGTCTGACACTGCTTTATTCTACTCTTTTAACTGTGCACAACAAAACAGGATTCTCATCATGAATGCATAAAGCAAATGTTCTGAAAACTCCCTGACTGCTCCCACAAAAGTGAAATGTCTAAATACAGGAATAAAGAAGTATAAACTCGGGCTAAAGGTCACATTGCCTGTAGGCGGTGTTTAAGGATTTATTCTACGCTGCTAGTCTGTTTATTCAGACTTGTATAACTGTAAAATCATGGAATTCGGCTGAATTTTCCATAATGGAAATATTGTTCGCCAGATCTTACATTTATATTTAGTTTATTATTCATTATTCCTATTTATTAGCTGAAACTTCATATATTTATTGTTCTTGTAGTTGTGATGTATATTCACTGACTACACCACCTCCATTGAAGCACTTGGTGTCTACTATAACCACGGCTAAGACAACAGGGTCACCTTGTAAATCATAAACATGTCTTTAATGTATTTTCTGCAAGTGACAAAACAGGGAGTGGCCTGATGTATATAATGATGCAAAATCAAGGCAGTAACTCATAGAACTGAATACTGCTTGACGATACTAAGCTGCAATGTGGCTGAGGGGGGCTCTTGTTTGCACACTTGTTCAAAATTCATCAATCCTCCCCCCCCCCCCCCCAAAAAAAAAACGTGTAAAAACTGTAAAAACCATGCCGCAAATGACCGGCTACCTTTCACTAGTCCTAGCGTGTATGGTCAATGACTGGCCAATCAAATGACTTGTTTAGATTCTGACCGTCACACGTGAGTAATGGTAATTTTACACTACACTAGCAACAAAAGACTGACTCTGCTTTAAAATTCTGCATTGCACATCTCGGCAAAATTAAACAAGACATTTATATCACGCTGTTCAAAAAGTTTCTTAAACATCTTTTTTTCCCAAGAAGTATGCAAAATGTTTTTTTTTAATATTCTCTTTGTGAAACAGTGCCCTATGTGACCTGCTTGTTCGCCACTGCACGGCAGTGGCCACCGTCTCCGTTCATCTAAGCTTCAACGGGCTTTCATTTATTCAATGTGTGTTGACACTCACTGTTCCCAATTCTTACTGACCGCAGACTACAACATGTATAATCTAACTCCTCAATTTTGTCATATCTCTATCTTATTGGTATGTACCTGCTATCATTTAACATCCTCATCTTAGTACTTTCATTTATATTCCTTCAAATATGCAAACACTAACCAGCACGTGCTGAATCAGCAAACCACTGTGTGAGGACACGATCTTTAACGAGCTAAAAATTTTAAAGATAAACACGTCAGAAATATAAGCACGTCTGATATCTAAATACAGTTCACCTTGAAGCTGACAGACCAGCGCCCAGTAACTTACTTACCTAAATTACTTAAGATTACGCTAAGATTTTTTAAACCGAGCCCAACCCATCTGCTGATCGTAAATATGGAAGGCTGTTTAACATCTGTTCAGTATTCAGTGACTGTACATGGTAACCACGCACGTGCCTGGTCTTAAGAGATACACACAATGATTAAAACACTCGACCCTTCAACTCCAGTTTATGGTGCACGGTTAGAGCAGGTGGGGGGGGGGGGGGGGGAGAGAGACACATCTACGTATCATTCTGACTTTCATAGCCTGAGCCAGGGGTTCTCAACTAGTAGTGGGGGGGGGGGGGGGAGAGAAGAAATAAGACAATAGACTGACAGACTCAAACTATGAAATATTATATGCATATATACTGTTCAAGAAAAGAAACACAACAAATACGATGTTGCGATTTAAACTAAAGTTTGCTGATCAGACAAGGGCAAAGTGCCTGAAACATTCACTTGGACATGAACTTCACGTGCTGACCTGAATTGTACTCAGCAGATAGTTCATGAGCACTGAAAAGCGACACTAGTCAAAACAGCATTGTTGGTAACTCATGACAGGTTCACGAAAATCCCGTGAAACTTACTGAACACAAAACTCATTGGCCATGTTACTGAATGCCTATAATAGATTAACGCACCTCGAATCAATTCATTTGAAAACTCAAAGCGCAAGTATGACTCATCTTCATTGGACGTTTATTGACTGGACAGTCACAAAGTGTAGTGGCCAGGCAATTTAATGTGGTTAGATGCACCGTTAGTCACCTTTCTTTTTTAAGAAACTGGCTCAGTTGCAGACCGGCCGCCAGTCGAAGATCCATAGTCACAATTCCTGCCAAAAGACCGCTTCATACGGCTGCGTGACCTTAGGAATCGATTTGCATCTGCGTCCTCAACACTCCAGTCTATGACAGCAGCTCGTCGAATTTCAGATCAAACAGTCACGCTGGTCTTTGGGCTAGAAGACCCTACAGAGGTCCTGTTCTTAGGACCAGCATCGCCAGAACCGACTGCAGTGGGCGAACCAGCATCGTCAATGGACCGTTGCGAATGATTGGAGAAGGGTTTGATTTAGTGATGAATCATTCTTTCTGCTCCAGCGACACGATAGATGGAGAAGAGTTTACCGCAGAGTACATGAGTGCTACGCCCAGAACTGCGTGGATGACTCCTCCACATGGTGGTGGAGGTGTGCTGGTGTGAGAGACGATCAAGTTCCTGGGAAGAAGTGACCTGGTGCAAATTGAAGGACGCCTGAATGCCCAACGATACGTCAAATTCTTCGTCCTCACGTCCTTCCACTCCTGGCTGCACCAGGGCCGATTTTTCAGCAGGATAACGCTCGTAACACCTCGTGTGGCACAACTTACCACCCAGTTCCTCGCTGACAACAACATCCAGACCATTCCGTGGTCATCCATGTCATCAGACATGAACCCAACAGAACACTTATGGGATGAACTCAACAGACGAGTCCGCCAGTGAGACTTGGAGCCAACCAATCTCCGACAGTTATCTCTTGCACTACAGGAAGAGTGGGCAGCCATCCCACAACAACAGATCCAACAGCTAATCAGATCCATGAGAAAGGAGATGTCGTTCTCTGATACAGGCCAGAGAAGGCCATACACATTACTGAAACAGAGGCCTCAGTTGCAAAAGAATAAAAGTCCAAATCAAATTTAATGAACACACCAACACCATATCCCTATGTGCCTCTAAGGCATGACAGGATTACCTTACTTTTTTTACTTTTACTTTCATTGTTAGTTATAAAGTTTTTTCATGCCAAGATTGAAACATTAATTCCATAAAATAAAATTTTGATACAAGTTTGAAATTTGGTGTCTATTATGATTACAGTAGTGTTACATTTCTTTTTTTTTTTAACAGTATATTTAGAATGCACCCTCAGAACAACCTGGAAAGCAGAGAGAGGAGAATGACATTCTGACAAATGGTGGAGCAGGGTACATGGGACGAAAAAAAGCTTGAGAACCACTGCTCCTAACACATGACTTCACAGTCAGTTCCTAGCACACATTACTGTGTCTTGTGTAATAATTGCAACCATATTACTTTACTCAAGAGCCGGAAATTCATTTTTAATTAATAATGAACAATCAACAATAAAAATCAACAGAACGCAACTGAAGTGTTGTCGTTTTAAGGATAATTTTTAGATGATTAATGTGCAGACATTCCAAGCCAATAAAAATAATATTCACTCCTGAACAACATTTTAAAAGAATGCAGCTTCCAACAGAAAAGACACAGGAAGAACAAGGTGCAGGGAGAACCCGGCTTGAAAAAAATTCAGCTTTGGTGAAATTAAAAAAATAAAACCCTTTCTCATCTGAAATCTAGTAGGGTGAGATTAAAAAAAAAAAAATCTAACCACTCTCCTCCTCTCTCAATTTCTAACAAGGTGAAATAAAAAAAAAAATCCATGACACCACAAATCAAACATAATCAAACCCTTCTCAACTGTAAAGTCCAACTAAATCTAAACCCCATAACTCCAATATTCTGAACTTAATAACACCTTACTCCTCTCTTAAGGATTTAATCAGTTAGGCAGGATCATCATCCATGCACTCCAGACAAATCCATAGCTTTCTGCTCTCCTCTTCAATGTCTCTTTCAGCATACAGTAACTAACTACAGTCAATCTTTCTTGGCTGACCATCCATCTGGAGCTCTTGATGAACTGTTCATTTTTCAACACCCCAAGTTTCACTTCCAGCTCCTTCATTCTTAATGACGCTCAAAGTTGTCAGTGAAGTATACTGTTCAACCAGTTTCTCTTATAGCGCTGATTATCTAATCAGTTGAATTTAAAACACTTAACATGTGAAATTTCTCTTGGTGAAATCAGAACATTTAACCACCTGATCTGTAATATGGTGAAGTAAGCACATTTTAACAACACTTCCCCCCTTATCCCCCCAAAAAAAACAGTTTCTTATCACTGAATTTTCTTTTCAATCAATTATGGACTTGGGAATACTATCATAATCATGTATGATATCGTATTTTACCTTCCTGCATTAACCATGACTGTCATGTGTGCACTGTGCCTCAATACTGTCCACTCTGCTGGCAGGAAAATCAATATCTCAACTCATCCATAATATTAAGAGGGCACAGAAAGAACAACTCTACATGAAGACACACAACAAACAACATACCCACAAAGTCCCCATTCTAAGCAAAACAGATCACAATAAACCACAATTTTTCAGGATCTGAACTGTGCAATGCAGACTACATGCCTATCTACAGCAACAGCAACTGAAAGCTGTCAAAACCCCACTCTGAGCTTGCCAAAATGGTATCCAGACTCCAGAACATAACCAGCAAACATGCACTCTTTTACAGATTCTTCCGAGTCAAAATCTGGCCCCAGGAAAAATGCATTATTGGTAAACTGTGGCACACATGAAGAACCGCTGCTGGCAATGTGATATACAGAGGCAGCCTGTTTCCTTGTCTAGATGGCCAACCTCATGAAACTGAACACAGAAGAAGTGCACACTTACACCATTCAGAGGGAACAGTCAGTCACTTAAGAAGCTTTAAAGAGTGATACCCAACAAGAATTCTCAAACTCTAATAGAAGCAGAGTGTCATACGGCTAATTAACTCAAGAAACCTGGAATTATTAACCTATATTCTGAAAGGATATAACAAAGCATGAAGACGAAATAACACCTGATATGTTAAAAGCTATCAATAGTGACAACATGAGACAACAACATAGAATGTTTAATAAAATTTGGAAAGAAGAAAAGGAATTGTTAAAATGCAAAAAAAAAAAAAAAAAAGCCAACTTCAGCAACTGCAATAATTGGAGAGGAGTAACCTTAGTATCAGTTGTGTCAAAAGTATTTTGCAAAGTCATTCTGAATAGACTCAAAGATATAGTGGATACTGCAATGAGAAAAGAACAAGAAGGATTTCAAAAGGAGAGAAGCTGTGTCGATCAGATCTTTACTTTAAGAATAATATTTGAAGAACGTATGGAGAAGCGCAAACCATTAATCCTGAACTTCATAGACTTTTAAAAAAGGCTTTTGATAGCATACACAGAGATCCACTGTGGAGAATTTTAAGACTATATGGAATACCATCTAAAATTGTCAACATCATTAATTATCTCTACAATGGATATGTCTGTGCAGTCAATACAGAAGAAGGAACAAGCGAATGGTTCCAGATTGAAACAGGCGTTAAACAAGGATGTATACTATCTCCTTTGCTTTTTGGAATTGCCATAAACTTCATATTGAAAAAATGCTGCACAGGTAACACAGGTATTGACTGGGTAGATGGGACCCAACTAGAAGATCTTGTTTTGATAATGGCACAACTCTTATCAGTGACTTCTTCTTCTTACGCACTGTCTGTCTATATCTGCAGTAAAGCCTTGGATAAATTTTACTGTTTTTTTTAATTCATGTATGGAACCGTAGAGCTTATCTTCTTTAGTGGTTTCACTGGGGCAGTAATTACTTCTCAGTGTCTCGTAGTTGGTGCAGTTCTGGAGGACAAGTTCCACAGTTTGGGGCACATGTACAAAGAGCAGTAGTACCAATTTTAACCTTTGTATACACATGACTTCAGAGTTGGCTGTGTCTTGTTCAGAGATGGAAAATCGTGACTTGTTCATTTCTGTTTAGCATGTGATAGTCATCATGTGGCGGTGTTTGTGGCTTCCTGCAGGTTTTTATCATGCTTTTCTTATTATAGGTGACTGTTATGTCTGGTTGCTCCATTTCAGTGCCCTCTTTGAAGTTTTCTCATTGCCTGGTATCCCACAGTGGGAGGGAATCCACTGCAAGGTGACTGTGTTGTGAGCCAATTTTTGACAAGGCATCCTCTGGGTCTGGTAGCTTGTTGCACTGAAGAGCTTCCAGTACTATCCTGCATCTGTGAGAGTTTTTCAACCATAGCAATAATTGCCCAACTTCTGCATCATAGTTGTTGCATTATTTTCCAGTGGGTATGGAACTTTTGTCAGTGGTGTTGTCTGGATAATCACTATGTCTTATCAGTGACAACGTGAACTCGTGCAAGAAAAAAAACAGATACTCTGTCTTCACTGGCTAGCAAAATAAGGCTTGAAATTAACACGGAAAAACAAAAATAATGAAACTTCCCATTAATCAAGAAGGAAAAATATTCGTAGAAGGGACAGCTGTTGAAGAAGTCAACCAATTTGCATACCCTGGCAGCTACATAGACCAGGATGGTGACACCAGAAAGAAAGAAAGAATTAAAACTGCAAAAGCAGCATCGATCTTGCAAACATATATAAACAAAAAAAACAAAGTTACGACTATTCAATTCAAACGTAATATCTACCCTCATTTATGCAATGCAAAAGCTGGAAAACAACTAAAGAAATAGACAAGAAACTAGACTCTTTTGAAAACAAAAGCCTAAGGCATAAAGTGGAACGAATTTAAGAACAACGCAGAGATAAAGCAGATGACTGAATAACAACCAGTCTCATGGGCGATCAGGAAAAGGAGTTGGGCAAATGTCGGTCATGTGATGAGAAGAAATATTCAGAGGATACCACAACAAGCTATCAAGGGGAAAACAACAGGCCGAAGAAAAAGAGGTCCACCACGTGAAACTCTAAGGAGGACATTGTTATGAGAAGCCAGTTTAGTACGCATAAAATCTTTGATGATGTTGAAAGGCTCGCCGAAAACAGGAAAACTTGGCGAACTACTTTACGAGCCCTATGTGACGTTTAACAGCAAGAGAAGGATATAAGATAAGATTCTGAAAGGAATGTATGACAATTGTTGGGGCACATAATATGTATGATGCAGAAGAAAATGTATCCCTACAACTTGTTTTTTGTGGCTGTCATTGCTATGTGTCTCAGCAAACAGAGTTGTACCTAGCCTCACTCATCTGTGCCCAGTACTGAAAGACAAATAATGAATGGCAAACGATACTAGTTGGCTGCAGAATGTGTTGGAGTGTGTTGTAGGCCACTGGGCACTGGAAAAACCACTGGTAGTCTGGAGCAGTGTAACAGCCTAATTTCAGAAGCTTGTTTTGTCTTGTCTCCTTCCTCATATACCTTTCAGTGATGAGGGAACATGACATCTTAATAGGGCTCAGCACTTATTTGTTCAAATGCACCTTCATCAGAGAGAGAGAGAGGGGGGGGGGGGGGGGGGGGAAAGAAGAGAAGTGAAGAAATCTTGCCTACTTCATCAATCCACAGACTAAGAACTTCAAATCTGTTCATGATCTAACTACAGTTGTGGAATTTTGGTGCACAT
This sequence comes from Achatina immaculata, assembly GCA_009760885.1. Taxonomy (NCBI): domain Eukaryota; kingdom Metazoa; phylum Mollusca; class Gastropoda; order Stylommatophora; family Achatinidae; genus Lissachatina; species Lissachatina immaculata. The sequence continues at coordinate 15,832,623 of CM019697.1, read as the reverse complement.
ATGATTTTTGGAACACTAGGAAATAGTACTAACCATGACTTTACAACCATAATGTGTACAACAATACAAATATAGAAAATGGTGACACTGATGCAATTAGGACTATAAGAAGTAAACACTTCAGTTTATGGTGAATTCTTTCCTTCTCTTCCTAAACTACTTCCAACTACATTTTACTGTTTCGGATATATATTTTTTTTACCAACTGAGTAATGTTAACATTTGAATAATCATCTGGATCTAACATATCATTATAAATAGTGCTGAACTTTAGTCAGCTCTTGTCAGTGAAGCAGAAATAATTATTTTTCAGTAAAAATGGTACCCCATTTCTTTTACATATCTTCTATCCCACCCCATCACCTTATACAAAAGTGCAAAAGTCAAAGTGATCATCACAATAAAACTTTTATATAATGCACATTACAGATGAGACAAAATTACAAATCCAATATTAACAAATTTGTTGTGAGGCATATGAACATGTAAAAATATTACATAATTACACATGTGTATAAAATGCAAACTGCAATTTGTCACAAACAAAAAAGAAACTCATATGAGAAAACTGGAAAAAAAGGATTTTTACTCAGATTATTTTCTTTTCTAAAATTAATTTTTATCATCCTTTAGGTACAAATTACCAATGACACAATTTTCTACCTGACCAAAACAAATATCACCTAGGTGATTATTACTACCAAAAATCCAATGACACATTCTTTACTTCTGCATACTACAACTCTGCTAGCTTAACTCTTCCTGTGCCATTGATCGAATTTTCAATCCTTCCGGTTTCCCCAACGCGTGCCAACAGTCAGAATTTCGATCATGGTTTATTTCAATAAAAGAACCAGTGTAACATTTAGATTGTACATATTTTGTCCACGTTTTGGTGACACTTTTCAAAATGGTGAAAGAGTCCTTAGATACGAGTGATGCCGAGCGAGAAAAAGGAAGAGAAACATGGAAAATTTTCAATTTTTGATGATGTATATGTATGGACATGGCCTGTGACCACCCCACTGCTCTTGAATGTATCCCAAGTAGATCTAGACATTAGACGACTGGAGAAGTAGTTAGGAGGTTATTTCAGACATTAATTTAGTGAGAATGCAACACAGAATCACAATACGAGATCAATAAGTAGATCTAGACATCTCAGATGGTAAGCAGTGCAGATCTAGACCTAGCCAATGGTAAGCTGGGCACAATCATTGTCTAAAAACATCACAATACTTCTTTTTTCCTAAAAAAAACTCTGCATTTATGAAATTTTCATACATTTAGTTATACTATGAAACATAATAAGTACATGGAAGTACATGTAAATACTGTTTTCCATTCCATTTTACAACTATACTTCCTAACATATCAAGACCCGCGCTTTTACTCTGGCAAGTAACTGATCGTCCGCTTTTCTTCCTGTGGCACGGGAATAGTTAAGCCTGGGAAATGAAGCACAACAATCAACATGCACACAAGATTCAACCTTCCCATCAGTTCTCACTCTGTGATGTAATGTAAACTTGAATACTTATAAAATCATGATATTAGATTCCACCATAAAACTTCATGGATGACACAAAGTCTACGAACAAGAGATTTTAAAAAAAACACACACACACACACATATGAGAAAAATATACAAGATAAATTACCTTATGTACACTGGTTGGATCTCTCTGCCAAGCCTCATACATATCCTCGACATAAGCGGAGGAGCTGCCATTCATGAAGGGCTCGGCTGCTGTCCGTGTACCAAATCTCCTTCCCTGGCCCAAGTCTCTGGGCCCCCCAGCATTAGCTGATGTGGCATAGCTGCGGTATAAGGCAGGCAGCTCATGGAAGGATCGGCACGCTGGATAACGTAGCAACAGGTCTTTGATGCGATGCATCATAAAACCAAAACGTCCTTGCTACGTGAAAATGTCGTATATTGTGGCAGAAGCTGGGGTTTGACAAAGCCAGCCTGGCTTTTGATGGTGCTGGATTCAGCACCAACTGAGATCTGATGTTACTTGCTTTGTATTTAAACAGTATTCTACTCCAAGGAAGTTTCAAAAACTCTGAAATGGTGAAAAAATTAATTAAATATATAGCAGAAGCTAGTATGATTGTGAAAAAATTGGCGAACTACTTTGCGAGCCCTATGTGACGTCTAACGGCACGGGAAGGATATAAGATATAAGATAAGATAAGTATGATTGTGAAGATTTTTTTTTTAAAAACTGGCCACATCATGATGATACAGCTCTGTCACTTAGCTGGAAAGGGACATCATCATATAGAAGTGACACTAAAATTAATGACAGCAAACAAGCTTCATTGAAATTTATTATGACAAGCCATGATGATACTAAACCTAGTCTTGAGGCAGGATTCACCATGCTCTCCTTCACTGTGCTCACATGATGCAATATTAAGTTTAGTAATAATGATGATGAAATCAGAAGATGCATACATGTAGCTTAGGTAAGAACATTTAAGATGCAGAAAAATAACTCACCAACTAAATGCACTATGAACGTAATTATTATACTACAGGTACAAAATTGGTAATATCAAAGAAAACCAATCATTATCATCATCATGTGCCTTCTCCAGAATGAAGGTTGGCAGTAATGAATCTTTAGTTCCCTCGCTCACTCACCTTGATGGTGGATTCAGCCAGGCTGTGTCCTGTCCATTCTTGCATGTTATCTTCCCATCTACATCTCTGTCTTCCTCTTGCTCTTTTTTCCACATTTCCTTCTAGTATGGTCTTCAGTATATTGTTATGTCTTTTGATATGGCCAAAGTATTTTGTTTTCTTCATTTTTTTTTTCTTTGAGAAGTTCACATTATATTCACATTCATTACATCACAAATATAAAATATAAATAACCAGAAAAAGACTCAGAGAAGAACTGCAGAAAAGAAAACAGTGAAAGAGGAGAAAGATCAGAATGACTGCATGAGAAGTTTTTCTTAATTCTGAACTCTAGAAAGAATAAGTGAGGAAGGGTGCACTAAAAATGGCTCTTCATATAATCTTGCCTATGAGAAGACTAAATGAATTAAAATGATGTATATAGGGTATGGACATGGCCTGTGACCACCCCACTGCTCTTGAATGTATCCCAAGTAGATCTAGACATATTTAGACGACTGGAGAAGTAGTTAGGAGGTTATTTCAGACATTAATTTAGTGAGAATGCAACACAGAATCACAATACGAGATCGATAAGTAGATCTAGACATCTCAGATGGTAAGTAGTGCAGATCTAGACCTAGCCAATGGTAAGCTAGGCACAAATGTATGCATATATTTTCTAAGCAGCAAGCTCAGTTTCCTATACAGAAGTACTGCCATGATGTTTTTCATCTTAGAAGACTGTTCTGAAGCAGACAGACAGCTGCTGTTTTGAAAATATCTTAAATATAGTTTATTGCCCCCTCCCCTCCCACACATAATTACATGTTATATGAAAGTATACAAAACCAAATACGTATCTAAGCTGCAAATTAACCCTGTAAGCCTGCCTCAAATATAGTGAATAAATTTTCATAGAACCACTGGCTAAAATGAAACAAACTCAAAATTCCACAAATATAAAAACAGCGCAAGTTAATGGAATTACAAAATTATCTTTAAAAAAAAAAAAGTGAAAAGGACAGTGTTTCTGTCACGACCCATATGACACACATGAATAGTTTTTGGGTATAAGACTATATATAAATCTGTGCCAACTTTTAGTTTTAACATTGTCCTACATGGCACAGTACCTGTGGATAAAACTAACACAATAAACTAAGGAGAGTGATATGATTTGCCATCATAACCTTGTTCAGAATACGGTTACGATAACAATAATCCAGGTGACACACTGGTCTAAACTAGTTATCAACCTTCACATTCATTATCGTGCCAAATCTTTCGGCGGTTCAAGTACACAGGAACACGTAAGAGACTTTAGCCGTAACATAAGATAAACTGTAGGTCACATTCAAACTTACGAAAAACTTCATTTACTAAGCCTAACTAATAAAAACAGCGATCTAATTGTGAGCTTACCTTCCAGTATCAAATCTTTGCTTCTGTTCTTCTGTCTGGCGTCCTGCTCAAATGCTGAGAACGTTTCCTTGAAAAAGACGGGGCGCTCTTCTATTCGACCTCTGCGCCAAGGAGCATGGTATCGAAATATGGCGCACAAAAATTCGAGTCCTGGGGAAATAAATAACGAATAAAAAGTTAAAGCTACTCATAAATCTACTCCTGTGATTGTTTAATCAGATAAATACTGAAGATACTACTCGTGAAACAATTAAGGTTATTTGAAATGAACTTACTTCGGAGGGACGTGGGAAATATTTGCGAGAGGCCCACTCAATCCTGGGTTGTCTGCTGCAGACGAAGATATGACATCACGCAAACATTAGGTCATTGGCTGAAAATATGAGGATTTCCGCTTGTTCGGCCAATCAATGGATTGTTTACAGAATGTCACTTTCAATATCATCATGTGCCATATACAAATCAGAGGACGACAATAAACTGTACAGTAAAACCAGAAGCGTAACCAAAGTGAGCTATGTGGTACGTCTCTTGGGCGCTACATTAGAGAGACGCCATTCCAAAACGCTACGCCTGTTTTATATGAAATGGAACTGAATTTCACCTTTTTTTTTCACTTGCTTCATTCAACAATGGCTACATCTCTAAGCAAAACACAATAGTTTACCTTCATATTTATCTACTACCAGTTGTACTATAATCATATTGGTATATTATCTCATAAAAAGAGGGAGTGGGGCGAGGGCATGACAACGCCTCTGCCTAGGTGTATCTGATCACCCACGGGATTTTTTTTTTTTCTGAAAATGTATTTGACCTCCTCTGAGTGGTCTAGGACAGAACTGACAACCTTTTGTACCGACAGTCATGGGGGGGGGGGGGGGATGAAAGAACTGTATTTCCACAGTCGAGAAGGTTATCCGGAGATTGTGACTTGCACGACTACCAGAGGTGAAAATAAAACATGATATGTCAGTATGAAGACGAACTTTGGCCGTTAAAAACCAAAAACACTAGCTGAATTATGGAGTGTATGAACTTTGTACCAAAAACGTAGGCAAGGCCCGTATAGTAGTTGAGTCTAAAAATCCATGCTCTTAGAAAAAGTCTCAGAGTTTCAGTCTCGGACTTACAATCTTTCTTCTGAAATAATCAGAAAGATATACAAGTTACATTCATTCGCTCACGTGTTGTAAATCGATAATCCTTGGCGATCGCGCTTCTCTATCTTGTGTGATCTTCGATATTCCTGATCAAGTTCTTTCCCCGGTGTCATTTGATAAACCCAAGTCATTTATCTCTATATTTCTTTTGAGTTTTTCCCGGGCCTATTTGTTCTCTATTTGTGTCTTCTCATCACGTATCCAAAGCGTGATATGAAAGGGACATGAAAGTATTGCTATGGCTTCCCCTTGCTTTTTGTCTGTGTACGGTTTTCTGCAACAGTTTTGTCTGAAGATTCTAGCCCACAAGACAATGAGGGGCTGGATGTTTTAGGAAAGATATACTAAAATTGGAGCGACAATGTCCCGAAAAGGAGTGAAAAGGTGGGGGGGGGGGGAATGCTTTTATCAAAGGGGAAAAAACAACAACAAACTATTGTATGGATGCTAGAAGGAAAACTACCACACTTTCATGTTTCTACATGAGCAGCCTGCGACTAATGAGAAACTGTTCAGAGACCCAATAGAGTGGTAAGTACTGATTACTGTTATGCAGAAAACAGCACAACAAAGAACTATGTTTATTTTGGTCTATTTATGTCTAAAAACAAAATAAATGAGCAAATGACATCAAGTGTTCCTCCATTGATCTGAATAGTATTATGGTACGCCATCTCAGTACTTTTCTCCCATATTTAATGGCAATAAATCATTACAACCAAGGCGAAGATGGCTGCAAGACATCGTTGATAATCTGCAAATGGATGCATCAGCAGCAGGACATCTTGCTTACAACTGAGAGGCCTGCAGGAGAGCTGTTAGGAAGGCAAAGTTGCAAATGACTGGCTGAAATCATCACATGCTGCCACTCTTGCATTCTGGACTCTTATTGGCAGTTTGATTTTGAGCTTATCAATGCAATTATATTCTTACAGAAACACGTAATGCGTTACGAAGAGCTTCACAAAAGCAACAATTTATGTATACTTAATTGCAAAGCTTATATAGTAGGCTACCGCTGGCTTCTCCCAAACTCGTCTTTCTCAGTACAGAAACTTGAGTGAGAATGAATGGCTGATTTTTTAAAAGAGGCAATCAGCTTTGATCATAATGCATTCGTAACATATTAACTAAGTGCTTTATAAAGTTAGTATAGCACAATAATAAATCTAATATTCTGGGCAGAAGCCTGGCGTTCGATTTCTAGTAAACGAGGTGAAATGAGTGGCGCCAAGTTGTGGTTCAAAAGGAGAAAGTGTTTTTTTGTAGAGCTTCAGAAAATTGTGTGCTTTTTTTTCTAATTCTGTGCCGTTGTTGTTTGCAGTGCTAATCATTCTTTTCTTTGTACTATAAACGTTTACATTTTATCGCGAAAACTACTTATCGCAACAGGACACTGACTTCGCACACATGTGACTTGACTCACTTTGCCCAGAAAAATGGCGATGCAAAAGAAATGAACAAATTCTCAACATCCAATACAATATGAGTATTATTTTCTCTCTCATATCCGTATTAGTATCTCCATCTCATACATGATGTTAGTGTCGCTTTCTTTTTGCTCGGTGTAAGTATCATTTTATATTATTCTTATTAGTGTTCCTGTCTCATTCCTGTCGCTACATCACATTTTCACTCCTACTCAGTGTTGGTATTACTGTCTGGCTCAAATTCAGTATTAAATTCACTTGTTCTCTCTCATCCAGTGTTAGTACCACTTTCTATATCCTGCCATGTTGCTAGTATCATTTTCTCTTCTGTCAGGTGTTAGTATCATTTTCTATTTCCTAGCACATTGCTAGTATCATTTTCTCTTCCATATGGCATTAGTAACGAATTAATGAACTCACAGTCAGGAAAACAAAATATACCACAGGATGCCTGAAATCGAAAGAAGGTAAACTGTTAATGGGAAAAGAAGACATTGTGGACAGGTGGACAGAGTATATCGGTGAGCTATATGGAGGAGAAAGACCAGAATTAACACCAGATACTGAAAACTGTGATGGACCGCCAATACTTGAAGATGAAATCATAGATGCCATCAAACACATGAAGAAAGGAAAAGCGACAGGGCCTGATAATATAACAACAGAAGAAATAGAGGCACTAGAGAAGACAGGAATAAAAATAATAACCAAGTTACTGAATGATATTTACAACAGTGGTTATATTCCCAGTGACCTGATTAAATCCACGTTTATAGCACTACCAAAGAAACCAGGTGCAAAGGAATGTGACGACCACCGGACTATCAGCCTCTCATGTCACATAACGAAGCTACTTCTGAGAATCATTATGGGAAGAAGAAGAAGGAAAAAGATAAAAATAGAAATAGCAGATGAACAGTTTGGATTTGTTGAAGGAAAGGGAACACACAATGCCATTTATGCTTTACGAACACTAACAGAAAGAGCTTTAGAAGTACAGAAAGATCTCTACTTATGCTTCATTGATTACACCAAGGCATTTGACAAGGTGAAACATAGTGAAATTATTAAAATGCTTGAAGACATCAATATAAACGGCAAAGACTTGAGGATTGTAAAACATCTATACTGGCAGCAAGAAGCAGCAGTTCGAGTTGAAAATAGAATTGGAAAATACCAACCTATAAAACAAGGGGTGCGACAAGGATGTGTACTATCTCCAGACCTTTTTTCTCTGTACAGCGAGAATATTCTAAGAACAATCATCACAGAACCAGGCATAAAAATTGTAGGATACAATATTAACAACCTTCGGTATGCTGACGACACAGTACTGATAGCTGAGAACCAACAAGACCTGCAAAATCTCTTGGATAAAGTCGCCAAAGAAAGTGAACAGAAAGGCCTTACTTTGAACATCAAAAAGACAGAGACTATGGTTATATCTAAGAAACAGAATCCACCAGCATGCAGTATTAAATTAAACGGAACCATTCTAAAGCAGGTGCAGAAATTCAAATACCTTGGACCAGTAATAACTTCAGATAGGAAATGCAGAACAGAAATTAGGAACAGAATAGGTCAAGCAAAGACTGCATTTCAGAGAATGAGAAACATATTAGCTAACACATCTTTATCAATGAATGTTAGAAAACGAGTCCTAAAATGCTATATTGAACCTATCTTGTTATATGGAAGTGAACCATGGACAATAGGCAAGTCTGCAAAAAAATCATTGGAAGCAGCAGAAATGTGGTTTATTAGAAGAATGTTGCGAATCCCCTGGACAGCAAAATTAACTAATGAAGAATGTATGAGAAGAGCTGGAGAGACAAAAAAAACCTTGTCAGAAAGATAAGAGAGAGACAATGTACTTTCATAGGACATGCAATGTGAAGAGGGGGCATTGAAAATATTATAACAACAGGAAAAATAGAAGGAAGAAGATCAAGAGGAAGACCAAGAGAAATGATACTGGACAGTCTGACGGGATGGTGTGAGAGGAGATCACCAACTGAACTGATGGCCTGCATGAAGGATCGGGTACTCTGGAGAAGCATAATAGCCAACGCCAGTCGGCACGGCACCTGATGATGATGATGATGATGGCATTAGTATCACTTTCTATCTCCTGCCACATTCCTAGTATCATTTTCTTTCCTACCTGGTGTTAGTATCACTTTTCATCTTCTACTCATATTAAATATCACTTATATCTGGCTCCTTCTCGGTGTTAGTTTGCACTTATATATTTTACCTGGTATTAACACCACTTTTTATATTTTATCTAGTGTTTTATCCATTCTGTTTCTCCTGTGGCGACATATTTTTACTCGTTTAGATCACCCACATTTAAAATAACTCTCTCAGAAGCCATATTTATTAAGAAAACCAAGTAGAAACTAATATGACAGTCTGTTTTCTAATTATGTATATACGTAATTTTATCTTGTAATCCCTCTTCACTTATATATGAAGATCTCTGAGATCATATGGATTAGAATAATTTTTTTTTCAAATTACTGCGTGGGACAGCCCCCTTTTCTGTACCAGGATGATATTCTTAATTACTATGGCAAAAATAGCTACTAGGAAAGGATGGCCAAAGTCTTTCACAATCTGACGTTGATAAATATCTCTCTCTGAACCTTAAGTGCCCAAGGCACATGGGGCTTCCGCAAGGGTTTTCCACAAATGCCTGTCCTTCGCCTTTTTTTCTGCTCTTGCCCAGGTGAGCCCTCTATTGCTCAACATCCTTTCTGTTGTTCTTCTCCATGTCTCTTTTGGTCTACCCTTACTTCTGTTCCCCTGTGGTATCCATCTTAGTGCTATTTTTGGTAGTGAGTTGTCAGTCATTCGGAGCACATGTCCCAACCATCGCCAGCGTCTTTCCTCAATAATTGTTGTCAGTTGCTTCATCTGCATTTCTGCCAATAAGATGTTATTTCTTACGGTGTTTGGCCAAAATATTTTTCTAATTCTTCGTAAACATTTAGTCTGGAAAGAATTCAACTTGTTTTCTATGGTTTTGGTGATTTTCCAGCATTCACTTCCATGTTGATGAAGATATGTATATTCAAAACATCATAGCGCATTACTTTAGCTTGTCTACATGATGGCCCGAGAAGCGACATTAAAAAATAATAAAACAAAATAAAACCTACGACTGAGCAATGTTTTTGTGTTTAAAAAAAGCGCATATCGGTTTAAAACTTATGACCTGCAACGTGTGACCTTTTTATTTTGGGATTTGTATAAAAACAAGCCAGGAAAACAGAGAATGCAGTAGGAAGCAACTGTGCTGTGGAGTATAACTGCTGTAAAAGAATATATTCTCCTTTTAAGTCAGGTGCTTGCATATCACGTGCCGGGCATGGTTCACGTATAACTCATGAGAAAGAAAAGTCTTGAGAGAGAAATGAGATGATTTGTGACAGTTGAAGTTTGAGTTTCGGATAGGGCAGTTGGTAGGTTAGACTGTCTGTGAAAATATGTAGCTGTGTAGTGTGGTACGTAGGTTAGTAGAATAGAAATGTAGTAGAAGTTATGTTGGCGACGAAGTCTGTGAACGTCAGTAGTTGCTTGGAATTATTTCTATGTTGTATTTCGTTGTCTTCTTGGATTATATAATGCCGTGTGTGTGTGTGTGAGTGAGTGAGTGAGTGAGTGAGTGAGTGAGTGAGTGAGTGAGTGAGTGAGTGAGTGAGTGAGTGAGTGAGAGAGAGAGAGAGAGTAAAAAATGTATTTTATTGGATTGTGTACTGTTCACCGCAACACTACTGTAGTCGTAATGAACTCCAAAATTCAAACTTGTATCAAAATTTTATTTTACGGAATTAATGTTTCAGCCTTGGCATGAAGAAATTTTAAGACTAACAATGAAATGATGTTCTTTTTAAATTTGATTTGGACTTCTATTCTTTGCGATTGAGGCCTCTGTTTCAGTAAGGTGTGTGGCCTCCTCTGGCCTGTATCAGAGAACGACATCTCCTTGACATGGATCCGATTAGCCGTTGGATCTGTTGTGGGATGGCTACCCACTCTTCCCGCAGTGCAAGAGATAACTGTCGGAGATTGGTTGGCTCCACGTCTCACTTGTGGACTCGTCTGTTGAGTTAATCCCATAAGTGTTCTATTGGGTTCATATCTGATGACATGGATGACCACGGAATGGTCTGGACGTTGTTGTCAGCGAGGAACTGGGTGGTGAGTTGTGCCACACGAGGTGTTATGAGCGTTATCCTGCTGAAAAATCGACCCTGGTGCAGCCAGAAGTGGAAGGACGTGAGGACAAAGAATTTCAGCGACGTATCGTTGGGCATTCAGGCGTTTTTCAATTTGCACCAGGTCACTTCTTCCCATGAAGTTGATCGTCCCCTACATCAGTACACCTCCACCATCACGTGGAGGAGCCTCATCCACGCAGTTCTGGGCGTAGCGCTCATGGACTCTGCGGTAAACTCTTCTCCGTCTATCGTGTCGCTGGAGCAGAAAGAGTGATTCATCACTAAACCAAAACCTTATCCAATCATTCGCAACGGTTCATTGACGATGCTGGTTCGCCCATTGCAGTCGGTTCTGGCGATGTCGGTCCGTAAGAACAGGAACACTGTAATGTCTTCTAGACTAAAGACCAGCGTCGTGCAGCCGGTTCCTAACCGTTTGATCTGAAATTCGACGAGCTGCTGTCATAGACTGGACTGTTGAGGACGCAGATGCAAATCGATTCCTGAGGTGACGCAGCCGTATGAAGTGGTCTTCGGCAGGAGTTGTGACTATGGGTCTTCCATGCGCGGCCGGTCTGCAACTGAGCCAATTTCTTGAAATCATCTCCAGAGGCGACTAATGGTGCTTCTAACCACATTAAATTGTCTGGCCACTACACTTTGTGACTGTCCAGTCTGTAAACGTCCAATGAAGATAAGTCATTGTTCTGTAGTGAGATGAGCCATACTTGCACATTGAATTTTTAAATTCGAGGAGCGTCAATCTTTTATATGCATTCAATAACATGGTCAGTGAGTTTTGTGTTCAATAAGTTTCACGGGATTTTCGTGAACCTGTTGTGAGTTATTGTCAAAAATGCTGTTTTGACTAGTGTCGCTTTTCTGTGCTCATGAATCAACTGCTGAGTACAATTCAGGTCAGCACGTGAAGTTAATGTCCAATTTCAGGAAATTTGCTCTTGTCTGATCAGCAAACTTCAATTTAAACGAAACATCGTATTTGATGCGTTTCTCTCTCTCTCTCTCTCTCTCTCTCTCTCTCTCTCTCTCTCTCTCTGAACAATATATAATGCCACAGCCTATAGGAAGAAAATACTAACAGTACTTTCAATCTGGAACTTACCAATCATTTCACAACGCTCAGTGAGATAGAGGAGATAGATACAGATGAATTATGGAATTCTTACAACACAGCCATAATCATGCAGCAAAAGCAAGTGCTGGACTGTAAAAAAAAAAAAACAAAAAAAAAAAACAAACCAAATAGACATGCACGGATATCGGAAAACACATGAAAAACGAGCAGCCAAATTAGCCATGTTGAATGTAAAGACTGATATTGGAAAAAAAATTGACAAAGGCAACATACAAAGAAATAGACAATAAAGTAAAAAGTTCAGCTACAAGGGATAAAAGAGAATACATGGACAATATGGTGAAAAAGGCAGAGAGAGCAGCAAAAACAGGAGACAGCAAAACTCTATATAACGTACAAAAGAGGCTAACGGGTACTATTACATTTAAAGAAAGACCAATCCTTAGCAACACTGGAACCCTATTATCATTAAGTAAAGACCAAAAGCAAAGTACAGTTCCAAGAAATTCTTAATCGATCACACCCAAAAGAATTGATAAACCTTGAAACCGACTTACCAATCTCACAACTAAATGTCAACCTAAATGAAATTACATTGCACGAAACTGAAACAGCAGTGAATCTAATGGGTAACAACAAAGCTGCAGGTGCAGATGAAATAACACCCGAAATATTAAAAGCTATCAAGAGTGACAACAAGAGACAACTACGGAGAATGTTTAATAAAATTTGGAAAGAAGAAAAGTCCTTCTAAATGGAAAAGAAAGGAATCATTGTTAAAATACCAAAAAGAAAAAAAAGAAAAAGACAATCTTAGCGACAGCAATAATTGGAGAGGAGTAACCTTACTATTAGTTGTGTCAAAAGTATTTTGCAAAGTCATTCTGAATAGACTCAAAGATATATAGTGGATACTGCAATGAGAGAAGAACAGGCAGGATTTCGAAAAGGGAGAAGCTGTCTCGACCAGATCTTTACTCTAAGAATAATACTTGAAGAACATATTGAAAAGCAAAGACCTGAACTTCTTAGACTTTAAAAAGGCATTTGATAGCATATGCAGAGATTCATTGTAGAGAATTATTAAGACTCTGTAATATACCATCTAAAATTGTCAACATCGTTAAGGATCTCTTTAAAAAAGGTAAAGGTAATCCTGTCGTGTCTTAGAGGCACATAGAAGGATTTCTACAATGGATATATTTGTGCAGTCAACACAGAAGAAGGAAGAGCGAATGGTTCCAGACTGAAACAGGCGTGAAACAAGGAGGTATACTATCTCCCTTGCTTTATGGAATTGCCATAGACTTTATAATGAAAAAATGCTGCACACGTAACACAGGTATTGAATGGGTACATGGGATCCAACTAGAAGATCTTGATTTTGCTGATGACATAACTCTCATCAGTGACAGTGTGAGCTCGATGCAAGAAAAACAGATAGCCTGTCTTTGCTCGCTAGCAAAATAGGACTTGAAATTAACAAGGAAAAAATAAAGATAATGGAACGTCTCATTAATCAAGAAAGAAAAATATACGTAGAAGAGGAGCTGTTGAAGAAGTCAACCAGTTTGCATGCCTTGGCAGCTACGAGATATAGACCAAGATGGTAACACCAAAAAGAAAGTTAGAATTAGAACTGCAAAAGCAGCATCGATCTTCAAGAATCTTGAGAACATATGGCACTCAAAAGTTATAAACACAAAAACCAAGTTAAGACTATTTAGTTCAAATGTAATATCCACCTCATTTATGCACGCGAAAGCTGGAAAAAACTAAAGAAAAAGACAACAAATTAGACCCTTTTGAAAACAAATGGTTGAGGAAAATACTTTACATAAAGTGGAACGAATTCAAGAGCAACGCAGAAATAAGGCAAATGAGGAAACAACAACAACCAGTCTCACGGATGATCAGGAAAAGGAGATGGATAAGGCTGAAAAGCTCGTCAAGACAGGAAAACTTCGCGAACCCTATGTGACGTTTAATAGCACAGGAATTACGTAAGATGTAAAACTGTTATACTCGTTACGTCTTTCATTGTCATATTTCAGTCAAGTTTTCTCAAGTAGATTTCGAGAGTTTTTGGAAGAATTTTAGGGACGAAAGTAGACTTAGTCCAGTTTGTTGGTGGAAGATCGTTTTTTTTTATAGATTAACTTTTGAAGCTTTAGGCTAGAGATCTAGATCTAAAAACTTTGGTGAGATTCTGGGCTTAGATGGTAATTTTGTTTGAAGGGTTTCGTCGCGTTGCAGAGTCGGGTCTTGTGAGTAGGTAGTTTTTGTTGTAGCTCTAATGTAGCAGTTTTCTTCCCACATGGTGTGGAGTAATTCACTCCGGGAATCATTGTTGTTTTCGTTTTCCAGCCTGATGGGTTACATACTCATCCTCATCTGATCACCCTTCATTTTGGTTCATTAATAAAAAAAATGTATTTAATGTTTATTCTAAAAGTAGACTTGGTTCAGTCTTTCTCTGGAATGTTAAATGTTAGTGGCGTTGATTGACTGCATGTTCCAATTGTAGTATAGTGTATCACATGATGTTCTGCTGTAGAATTGTTGGAAAGCCTGTGTGTTCTTATTGAGTTGCTGTGTTGATAATGTAGCAACATATTCTGCAGATTGTTTCAACATCGAGGCAATTGTGCAATAACAAGAATAGATTAAATAGATACAGACAGCAGACACCCTAACTTTCTATAGCTTTCTTATGAGTTCCGCTTGCTTGTCAGCGAATTGTTATACATATTATATATATATATATATATATATATATATATATATATATATATATATATATATATATTAGGCATGCTGCTTTGTTGGTGGCAGTCTTGGGCACGCATCATTAGCACAGCAGCAAATTCTGTTTCACTGCTATTTTAAAAAAATGTTATCCCGTTAAAATGTGTTTAAAATAAGACCACTTTAAGAGCTAAGGAAAGTTTTCAAAAGTGACGTAGGACTGATGGTGACTGAGCAAGCTGGGAGAATGAAGAAATGCACATCTCAGCAGATTCCACGTTGACTATGGCGGACCATACCTAGTCTGATGAACTGAATGAGTACATTTGCCTGCTTTTGGTAACACAACAAAAATGTGAATATGATCTTCCCACCTCAAATTCGACAGCCTCCAGACAACAATACATTTATTCTAGCATAGTCGTATTAGTTCTCTGCATCTCATATCTTTATATATTGTAGAACCTTCCAGTATTTCCTAACTAGCAGTTATTTTTAATCACTTGAAGTCGGAATAGATAAAACATGTAATGAACGTATCACTTATGACGGATAATGTGCTAGATGTCAGCTTTTCGTGGAACTTGTGAAGCCTCACTGTGATAATTAGTTCTCCATGGATGATTCAGCAAATGTTTAATTGACATAATCAGCCGCGTCATCGTTATAATTACTTTGAATTGCTCTGCAGCTTATCAGAGACACTTTTCACATGTTTTATCTGTCTAGGGACATATATTGTATAATTCTCAAAACCACCCCTCCGTTACTCTCCGTTTGTTTATTGTCGAAGTATTATATACATGGAGTAATACTGGTTCAATATTTTCTTCTTCTTCTTCGTTCACTTCTACCACCAAAAACCGCACTGTGAACCTACTGAATTCACGCATGTGGTCCTCGTTAGGTCCCGTGGTCCCCTGTGTGGTCCAAAATAGACCACACGAGATCCACGAGAGGACCACAAGGGGTTCAGAGTATCACAGTGCTTTAGTCTGTATTCTTGGTGGGTCTCGGAAGCGGGATTGCGTGACACCGTGGTTTTCATTGCACCAGTTTAGTCTAGGGTTGGACTTTCTCACCGGAAGACCTCGACGTGTTTAGGATATCAGTGCATCCCCGCTGGGTGAGAGGCGGTAGCCCACCCAGGCCAGAGTTGGACTTTCTCACCGGAAAACCTCGACGTGTTTTGAGATACCCGTGTATCACCGCCGGGTGAGAGGTGGTTGCCCATCCAGTCCAGGGTTGGACTTTCTCACCGGAAAACCTCAGCGTGATTAGGATATGCAAACATCCCCGCCGGGTGAGAGGTGGTTGCCTATCTAGACTTCCCTGGTCCAGTGTCTCCGACTTCAGCATTTTGCGGTCGTGGCTGCTACCCTTCCTAGTTGTGACCAGGATGGAGCTTTTGTCCATGAGGACGAATCCTCGCCACTAGTGACTTCTACCCCTGGGTTGAGCCGGTTTAGGCATTATCCCAGTATGGGCGTGTTTGGGACGGGACCGACCCCTAGGGCAGAGGTACTGTGACATGCATAGCCTTCAAGATTCACCCTGGTATGAGCCGGTTTAGGCAAAATTCACCAGTATGGGTGTTTATCAGGCGTTACCGACCTCTAGAGCGGAGGTGGCATGGCATGTCTAGCCATCAAGTTCCACCCCTGGTGTGTGCCGGTTTAGGCATATTTCACCAGTGTAGGTGTATTTCGGACGTGGCCGGCCTCTAGAGCAGAGGTGCCGTGGTATAGCTCTCGTAGCGATACTACTGGACATACCGGTTAAACTTCACTTTCCACCACCTTTTCCCATCGGCTCCGCACAGCAACCTCTTTTCCGCATTTACTTCCTTAACCGGGAGGAGCTTCACTCCACGCGCGGCATTTGAAGAGTCTCTCCAGCAATGTCTTAACCTCTGGGACAAGCCAGTTCATGTATTTCACCCGATATGACTGCACTCAGGACGTGGCCGACCTCCAGACCAGAGGTGCCGTGATTTGACTGTTTGCTTCGCTTTATCCTTTCTACCACCTTTTCCGCAGTGATGCTGCGCGGCAACCTCATTTGCAAATTTCTTCATTGGCCGGGAAGAGCACCGCTCCACGCACGACAGCTGAAGATCTCGCCAACAGCGGCAGATGAGCTACCAAACGTGCCACTCATCTACCCTAAGTAACTGGTTTTCAGGCGCCAGATATTCGCCCTCGCCCCTTCTCCCGTCAGTTTAAACAGTTCTGCCACGGGAAGGCCAGGAGCTGGACTTGACTGCCAGAGGCTGTTTGTGGCGCGTTTGCAGTCCTTAGAACCTGGTTCAATATAAAACTGTAATAGTCTTTTTTCTCACTATGGGTAAACTAAAAAGTAAGATCCTCAACGCATACCATTATCAAAGAAAATATTTGGACCCATATCCTAGCTACAGTATCTGACCAGTTTGTTACCATGAGCACCAACTGGTGTTAGTATTCGGTACATAGTAGCATTAGTTTTGCTGGCTGCAGCTGGGCTTTGCAGTAACCTACAAGAATATCCACCAAGTCCTGTTTGACCTCTGATTACACCGCTATTCTGGGTCACATTTCAGCTGACAAAGAGGACGTATTTTCTGTCTGGAAGGTTACATTTTCTTCATCCTCTTTTGATATTTAAAATAATTCATGTTTTACGAAGCAACATATAAAGTTTGTTTGAGGGGAATAAATGCCTGTATAATGACCTGGTTCCGTTGTCCAGAAATGTTTATTTTGTGCCCTCACATTATCTTTAGACACTGTTCATTGGCTGCGACTCCGGCAAAGTCTAATATTCATGGAACTGAACTGGATTTTTATCAGTGTATTTAGCGTAATCCAATATGTATGTCCTTGTAGACAGGGTTTCATCAATTTCTATGGCACTTTTTCTCAACACAACTTGCATTTTACGGGCAAGTAGATTAGAGAACAAATAACATCTTATTGGCAGAAATGCAGATGAAGCCACTGACAACAATTATTGAGGAAAGACGCTGGCGATGGTTGGGACATGTGTTCCGAATGACTGACAACTCACTACCAAAAATAGCACTAAGATGGACACCACAGGGGAACAGAAGTAAGGGTAGACCAAAAGAGGCATGGAGAAGAACAACAGAAAGGATGTTGAGCAATAGAGGGATCACCTGGGCAAGAGCGGAAAAAAAGGCGAAGGACAGGCATTTGTGGAAAACCCTTGCGGAAGCCCCATGTGCCCTTGGCACTTAAGGTTCAGAGAGAGAGAGATTAGAGAACGATGGAAATGTTATTTAACTTGTTCTCACACATATCATTAACAGAACATTGCATTACAGTTTTTCCGTAAGGAACAGAAACCGGGGTATGGAAATGACAGGACGAGAGTGGCATGGAGACGATGTATCTAGAAAAAAATATTGAGAATAACTTGAGGAAAAGATTTGTCAGTAGGAGTAAGAAGACGAGAAATCAGTGTTTAACTACTAGCTGTAACCATCACAGAATGATAGTAGGAACACACATACAAACACACACTCACACAAATAACATCAGCCATTTACACAAGAACTAGGTGCCTCCCTCCATGAATCTCATCATTATAAGCACTTTTCATCTGCTGCGTTCTGTTTGATAACATCAGCCATTTACACAAGGACTAGGTGCCTCCCTCCATGAATCTCACCATTATGGGGAATTCTTAATGTGTGCCCCATTTTCAATCCATATTCTATTCATGTGGTGAAGTCCATATGGGCAAATCAGATAACTGTAAAGTCCATATGAGCAAGTCAGATAATTGTACAGTTAAGTCCAAATGGGCAAGTCACTGTGAATCAGGATGCAAAATTAGTCATTAAAAAAAGTATTTTTTTCAGGCTGACACTTTAGGATATTTTAAAATTTCAGCTCCACACAAAAATAATCAACCCCACAGTCCTGTAATCATCAAAGTACATGAAAATATAAAAAAAAAGTGCAACTAATACTGACCAGTTCACAGACAGCACAACCCTTTAGCTTTTGTGAACAGCAGACCCAAAATCTTTTGAAATCAGGATTACAAGGTCACGATCATTCTGCCCTAACATATGAGATGCATTATTACAACCATTATCCCAACAATGTCCACAGATTACATAGTTTGGTTATACTCCATGTTGTCATACTTTGGATCACCAGTGAAACACCAGGATGAAAGTGCTACCTTGTTCAGTGCTCCTGATAACAGGCTGTTGTGACACACCACAATCAATAAAGAGAATGGACGTTTTAGTGGTAGCAGAGCTTTCTGAGAAGTCAGGCAAAGTTGCCTCTGTAGGAAGTAAGAAAAGCTACCCCAGGATACATCCTCCATGAGTAACATACTCATCTTTAATGATCTTTCTACCTCCTTTGTCTGACTTTATGTCCACATACCTTCATCTATTTCATGTCATTAATCAGTCTATCCCAGGATGAAATTTATGCATATTATGTATAATTATGAGTATGGCAGGATGACAGCAACATTTTTTTTGCCTGGTCCACGCCAGTTTATAACTTATTATTTATGAGACTGACTTTTCTATGATACAATATTCTCCCTTCATGTGATGGCAGCAGCTGCGTCCATAGTGTAAAGCAATGAGTCTCATACAGATGGCAGGGTTCTCTGTTTCTCAGACAGTTTTCTAGAGTGTCATGCACACATTAGTATAGCTATGTCAACTAGAGGTCACCCTTGTAAGTCTTCTAGACCACACAGATCTCTGTCAGCTAATTTGTGTATCTACCTGTTGTAGTGCTTCTTTTGTTCTCCTTAATAAAGGCATCATCACTGAAATGCTGAGTTTTTGTTTTCTCCTAATACAGAGTCTTCCTGTTTTTTTTTGTTTTTTTTTTGGGGGGGGGTGGTGTGGTGGTGGGGGTAAAAACTGAGCCTTACATCTCTGACTACCTCTGCTCAACTAGTACCCATTTTACCACAGTTAACCCCTATATTTATAATTAAGACAGCATTGAACCTATAACCTTCTTGTGAAAAGCCACTTCACCACTACTTGAATTATTCATACTCACATTAGCTACAAAACTGAAGGAAGACATCTCAAAAACAGTCTGTACCTAGTCCACTGTCACAGCATCTAATAACAATGTAACAATGCCATCTAAAGACAACATAACAAACCTAATTACAATTTCCTATTTTTATTTTCAAAGTCAACAAACATATTAAAACAAATCATGACCTGAACATACTGTTGCCTACAACAGCAGGAATGCATTTCATAATGAATCAAGCAGACAGCACATACTACTCTTCCATCAAGCTGACAATGTGAAACACCAGCTACATCTATGCTCAAAACGAAACACACAAGACCTATGCAGGCAGGATCAAATCTAAAGATGTCTTACCCCAACAATATACAAACACTGCACTCATGTCAACTACAACAGAAGCTTATATTCTCATAATGAAAGAAAAATCTGATTACAAATATTCAACAAAATGTTTTATGGAAAATGATATGTTACGTTGTGAGGAACTTGAAACAAATTCTCTTAAAGGTTTTGTCACCATTAAATATACAACTTATTTGATTACTGCTGCATGAAAATGATGTTAACATCTTCATTTCCTTTTCAGGTGTTACTTTTTTCTTTTTTAAACAAAAGAATGACATCATAGTTACAAAGCTCTGGTATACCTAGAAACAATGTTCTCAACTACTGAAATATAGATGAAATACAGACTGGAAAAAAAGGATGCATGAGTTGTATTGTTCTGAAGCCAACAACATGCACCTCCTCTTAATAAGATAGTTTATCTAGCCTTAGAACAATGCAGTGTCCAATGCGGACATATTTATACAAGATTAAAGACCATTTACTTTTCAGAATGTGACTATGGAAGGATACATAATGGGAAAAAGAAAAAGAGGAAGACCAAGATGAAGATGGCTGCAAGACATCATTGACGATCTGGAAATGGATGCAACAGCAGCAGGCCATCTTGCTCACAGCCGAGAGGCCTACAGGAGTGCTGTTTGGGAGGCAAAGTTCCGCAAGGGACATGCAAATGAATGAATGAATGAATGACTATGGAAATCTCTAAAGACCCTTATTCATGTTTTGCAAGAGTGTGACGGCTTCTATTTACTTGAGACAAAGGCCCTGGCCAAGATCCACCATTATCTAAGTAAAAAAAAAAAAACAACAACAAAAACTGTATGGATTGACTGTTCAGCCATAGCATGACTGTGCTGAAATAAGGTGTTATAGTTTAAAATTTAAAGCCTGAATACTAACAAGAACAGCCAACAGCACCTCACAGAACATGTTCATGAAGTCATGGACTTTTTGATTCTTGGCTTATATAGTAAAAACATAGGAACTGTGGACATATAATGTCTTCGTAAATGCTCTGCCTGTAAAAAGCAATATAATGAAAGAAATTCTCATCCATTCTTGGGACAGTCACAAGTGATGGTTTTATTTCCATAGTATCAAGCTTTAGAACTTTATTCCAGGCTGGAAAATTAGAAAATGTAAAGAGGGAAATGGAAAGGATGAAGATCAACATATTAGGAATGAGTGAAGTTAGATGGACAGGTGCAGGGAAGATAAAATCTGATAAATATACAATAATGTATTCAGGAAGTGAGAAACATGAACGAGGAGTAGGAATAATATTTGACGAACAAACAGCAAGGACAACTGTAGGATATTTGAACATCTCAGACCAAGTCCGCTAGCCCAACTGAAAGGACGACCAATAAACATAAATATTATACAAGTGTACGCTCCAACATCTGAAAGTTCTGAAGAAGATGTACAGCTATTTTATAATGACATAGAGACATCCCTAAAACACACAAAGTCAAGTGAAGTTACTATAGTCATGGGAGATTTTAATAACAAAGTTGGTAAAGGAAGAACTTCAGACATCGTTGGTGACTATGGACTGGGGGAGAGGAATGACAGAGGTAGTAAATTAATTGAATAGGCAAGAATACACAGCATGGTTGTAGGAAACACCTGGTTTAAACAACATCCCCGAAGACTGGCAGTATGGTGCAGCCCAGACAAAAAGACTTAACCAGACAGACTACATATTAATCAACAAACGATTCTGCAATGCATTAATGACAACAAAAACCATGCAAGGAGCTGACTGTAATAGTGACCATGACCCACTCTGTGAAAAAATTAGAATAAAGCTAAAGAAAGCATGCAGAAAAGTGAGAAACATCAAACTGAATACAGAACTCCTTAAAAATGACCAAGAACTGCGAGAACAATACAAAGTTATTATAACAAATAGATACAATGCAATAGCAAAGATAAATAGTATAGATGAACAATGGGCAATGTTAAGAGATTCTATACATCAAACTGTTAAGGAGATAATACCACTGAAAAAAGAAGCCTCTAAAAAATAAATGGATGACAGATGACATCTTAGGACTGATGGACAAGAGGAGGAGTAGTAAAAATAACCAATAAAAATATAGCAAGATAAATAAAGAAATAAAACACAAATGTAGAGAAGCAAAGGAAGTGTGGTTAAATGAACAGTGCAGACAGATAGAGGACTCTCATAATAAAGACAGCAAAAACTTGCACAAACAAATTAGTGAACTCACAGGCAGGAAAACAAAATATACCACAGGATGCCTGAAATCAAAAGAAGGTAAAATGTTAATGGGAAAAGAAGACATTGTGGACAGGTGGACAGAGTATATCGGTGAGCTATATGGAGGAGAAAGACCAGAATTAACACCAGATACTGAAAACTGTGATGGACCACCAATACTTGAAGATGAAATCATAGATGCCATCAAACACATGAAGAAAGGAAAAGCGACTGGGCCTGATAATATAACAACAGAAGAAATAGAGGCACTAGAGGAGACAGGAATAAAAATAATAACCAAGTTACTGAATGACATTTACAACAGTGGTTATATGCCCAGTGACCTGCTTAAATCCATGTTTATAGCATTACCAAATAAACCAGGTGCAAAGGAATGTGAAACACCAGACTGTCAGCCTCTCATGTCACATAACAAAGCTACTTCTGAGAGTCATTATGAGAAGAACAAGGAAAAAGATAAAAATGGAAATAGCAGATGAACAGTTTGGATTTGTTGAAGGAAAGGAAACACATAATGGCATTTATGCTTTACGAACACTAACAGAAAGAGCTTTAGAAGTACAGAAAGATCTCATCTCTACTTATGCTTCATTGATTACACCAAGGCACTCGACAAGGTGAAACATAATGAAATTATTAAAATGCTTGAAGACGTCAATATAGACTGCAAAGACCCAAGGACTGTAAAACATCTATACTGGCAGCAATTCGAGTTGAAAATAGAACTGGAAAATATCAACCTATTAAAAAAAGGGGTGTGACAAGGATGTGTACTATCTCCAGACCACCTTTCTCTGTACAGCGAGAATATTCTAAGAATGATCATCACAAAACCAGGCATAAAAATTGGAGGATACAATATTAACAACCTTCGGTATGCTGCTGACACAGTACTGACAGCTAAGAACCAACAAGACCTGCAAAATCTCTTGGATAAAGTCGCCAAAGAAAGTGAACAGAAAGGCCTTACTTTGAACATCAAAAGACAGAGACTATGGTTATATCTAAGAAACAGAATCCATCAACATGCAGTATAAAATTAAACGGAACTATTCTAAAGCAGGTGCAGAAATTCAAATACCTTGGAGCAGTAATAACTTCAGATAGGAAATGCAGAACAGAAATTAGGAACAGAATAGACCAAGCAAAGACTGCATTTCAGAGAATGAGAAACATATTAGCCAACACATCTTTATCAATGAATGTTAGAAAACGAGTCCTAAAATGCTATATTGAACCTATCTTGTTATATGGAAGTGAATCCTGACAAAAGGCAGGTCAGCACAAAAGTCAATGGAAGCAGCAGAAATGTGGTTTATTAGAAGAATGTTGCGAATCCCCTGGACAGCAAAAATAACTAATGAAGAATGTATGAGAAGAGCTGGAGAGACAAAAAAACCTTGTCAAAAAGATAAGAGAGAGATAATGTACTTTCATAGGACATGCAATGAGAAGAGGGGGCATTGAAAATATTATAACAACAGGAAAAATAGAAAGTAAGATCAAGAGGAAGACCAAGAGAAATGATACTGGACAGTATGGCGTGAGAGGAGATCACCAACTGAGCTGATGGCCTGCATGAAGGATCATGTAATCTGGAGAAGCATAACAGCCAACACTAGTCGGCATGGCACCTGATGATGATGATAAGTATCAAGCATTATGAACTTTTTATGAGCAAATATACTGAAACTTGTGGGGGTTTTTTTTTTCCACAAGTGGAATCACAGACTGATATTTTATAAAGGCACTTCAATACTAGACAAAAGTTTTGTGAAAAGCACACACAGGAAGTATTGGGGACATGGAGACGCACAATACAAGAAGAACTAAAGTAAACAGAAATGACACGGTTTGAAGTATCCTGATTTGCTGAAGGCAGGATTGGCTGGAGAAGATTTGCTGATGCCTTTTGCTCCACTGGGAGTACAGAGAACTGATGATGATTATGATGACACATAGGAAGTAGTGGAAATTTTGAAACTTGATATAACTAAGTAGAGAATGCATTTAATGACATTTCCTGCTACCTTCAGGCTCCATATGTAAGTTTTGTGTTACTGAAACACAAAATCAAAATAATCACCAAATCTGCAGCCAATATAAATGACCAAGTCTTAGTGCTTTGTTGTTTGCTACAGGTTGCTCAAATGTGCAGTGAATATAGTGTGAGAGACAACTTGACTTTGGGATTAAATTTGGTTAGGAAGAGTTTTAAGTTTAAATCTTACTACTGTAATGACATGTCCTTTCTTTTTAGACAAAAAAAAAAAAAAAACAACTTTTAACTGGCCAAACATGAGAAATTATATCAAGCAGTAAGATATTAGTTCACACAGATACATTCTTTAGGAATAGCTGTCTGCAGCCCTGAGGTTAAAAATAAATGAACTATAACTGCCTGAAGACATGAATCATTGACCCACATTTCAAGGCAGTTGTACCCAGTTTATGTGCGAGGCATGAGATTTTATATAATGCTTTCTTGGAAGCAGATGTTTCAGCAAATCTTGATGTTGAGCAATATAACACTTTAAAACAACCTCACACAATATAAAGTATTCTTTGTCTCAAGAAAATATAAGCAGGACTCTCAAAGTAATTGATATTCATCACCTACTGACTAGTCATCATTCCATAAAGTGTGTTATATTCAAGATGTCCTGTATGTTCTTCAGCTTGCACCATTTCTTAATAAAGCCATGAAAAAAAAAATTACACAGGCCATTTATAAAAACTTAAATCTCACAATGTGACAGTCAGGACTGTTAATTAATTAATTATAACTAATACAACAACAAGCACACATTTATATAAAAAACAGAACAAATTCTCTGTCACTTTATCACTTAATGATGTATCAGTAATGTCAATATGACAAAAACAGAACTCCAAGGTCTTCTCAAACAGAATGTACTCATACAACACAGGATAACTTATTATAAAACATAAAATCTCTGTCTTGACCTTCTAATTCTGAAAATGGAGATTTCTAACAAAATATTCTGCAGGTTTTTGGCATTTTTAAATTCTTCCGAGCTAATTACTTGCACTCTATTTGATTATTTTTTTTAGAGACTGCACCAAATGCTTGGTATTATGTCCTATCACTGGCCACTTCAGTGGGTGAAAAAATATGGTCAAGACAAATTCTCATTGGGAAAGATGGAACAGTGATCTCACATGGAGTGACTGTAACAGTTTCAAGTAGAAAGATGGAACAGTGATCTCATGGAGTGACTGTAACAGTTTCAAGTAGAAAGATGGAACAGTGATCTCATATGGAGTGACTGTAATGGTTTCAAATAGAAAGATGGAACAGTGATCTCATATGGAGTGAATGTAACAGTTTCAAGTAGAAAGATGGAACAGTGATCTCACATGGAGTGACTGTAACGGTTTCAAGTAGAAAGATGGAACAGTGATCTCATATGGAGTGACTGTAACAGTTTCAAGTAGAAAGATGGAACAGTGATCTCATATGGAGTGACTGTAACAGTTTCAAGTAGAAAGATGGAACAGTGATCTCATATGGAGTGACTGTAACAGTTTCAAGTAGAAAGATGGAACAGTGATCTCATATGGAGTGATTGTAACAGTTTCAAGTAGAAAGATGGAACAGTGATCTCATATGGAGCGAATGTAACAGTTTCAAGTAGAAAGATGGAACGGTGATCTCATATGGAGCGAATGTAACAGTTTCAAGTAGAAAGATGGAAGTTAAAAAAGAACGTGGAAGTTAAAAAAAATGAACGCATCTCTTTGTTCCAACAGCATTCCTAACTTGTATGGCCTTCATAGAAATTATCAGTCACACGTTCCGTCAGCCCATCCATCCCTCCACCGTTCCAAGACCTAGAGTGAAAATAAAAAGTAATGACATTTCTTCACATAATAAAACTGTAAATTCAAGAACGTCAGCAGAGATAACTTAGTAAAATCAGGTCATCTGATGGTGGAGGAACAATGATAAAAGGAATCTTTATTATATAAGATAAGCAAAAGGTTGCCATGTAACTTTGCTCAGTCATACAGAGGATATAATGAGTGTCTATATTTTCCCTGACTGGTCAGTAAACTAGAAGGTGATTAGCATTATGCCTGATCTTGCTGCCTTTCTTTCCCTAGATTTAGGAGTTAAATTTGCTTTTCTTCGGCTGGGCTGACTGCAGTGATCAAATCATAGCCAGGATCGAACTGCTGACCATAATCATATGAGACGAGTGAACTAACCTCTTTACTACTCAGATATAATTTTGCTTAGTGCTATAAGAGTGACTGATTCTATAATCAGCCCTATAGTTTGTGTGTAAAGTGTGAATTCTACTGACAAGGCGGAAAGAAAAGTAATGAAAAGCAAGCTATCAAGACAGCTTCACAACAAATTCCACTACTGTCTTGTTTCATGTGGTAAAATTTCTCAAATCTTTTTTTCTCACCACCAAAATTTTGTTCTTTAGCCTTCCTGTAATGACTTGTGTGAATATTTATAACACAGATTACTTATTTGCTATATTCTGTGATAATGGTTCTTCTAATTTTAGAAGACAGAAATGCTATATTCTGTGACAATGGTTCTTCTAAATTTAGAAGACAGTAATAAAGCAGACAGATGTTTGTGGAACTCACCAAGCATCACTTTGCTAAGAAGCTTTCTTTGTATGGCTCATCCTACCAACATTTCAATGGCATAACTGGTCACATTAGCAACAAACTACATTTGTACTACAAGGTGTCGTATTTCTTTGTGTTCATGTCTACTGTTGTCATTACTAACGCTTTCCCTGTAAACGGATGCAGAGTCACCCTCCCGTGATATGATCTTTTACCAGTTCTTCCCAGAGAAGTGTCCTGGTGGCTGATGGAAAAATCTTTCACAAATGCTCTTTAAATATCCTTGTCACCTCAGTTCTGGCCTGCTTCTGAACAGCTCACTTACATGCAGCTGTCTGCAGCCTGCCTTAAGCTGACTAGATATGGCATGAAATTACAATTTTGACTTGAATGAATTATTTTTCTCAATGAAACCTCACAAATTTCCTGAAAAAATCCTGAAGTTAACATGAAAACTCTTTTTTTTTTTTCAATCTGAGCTATAACTGGCATCAGAAAACCTCTGATATATCCTGGAGCTCTGTTCACTAGTCTTCATTTTCCAATGAGGTTTGTTCCAACAGCCACACTTGGAAAATGAAGTGGATGTAAAGCAAATTTCATAGGTGTGAGTATATAGTACTTTACTGTCAACAGACATGCATGTTTTTAAGCAAAAAAAAACAAACTAGAATGATCTTATAATCTGTATACAAACTTTAAAATATGTAGTTTTTACAATAAGTACTGTATAGCGTACAAAAATATTTGTAAATTTACAATAAAAACTAGACTGATGGTTGGAAAAATGAAATGTCTTAAAGTGAGACACTGGAAAGTGAGGGTTATCTGTGTTTTTCTATGTAAGCTTGGGGAGTGAAGTGACACACACAAACACAAACTTCTTCCCCATATCACTCAAATGACTGACAAAATGACAAACTTTAAGCTCTACATTGCTGTAAATCAAACATGAAACATTTTATTCAGATTTTGTAACACACAAGGGAGGGAAGAAATGACAGAAACACCAGCTAGAGTTTTCACTATATGCACCCCCTTTCCATTTTTTGAATTCTTATTGAAAAAAATTATATATAAAGGTCCGACAATTAAGTAATGAGACTGATTTTATTATGACCAAGACTTCTTTTTCATTCGCTTCTACCACCAAAACCGCACTGTGATGCTACTGAATTTACGCCTGTGGTCCACGTTAGGTCCCGTGGTCTCCTAAAAAGGACCACACGAGATCCACGAGAGGACCACAAGGGGTTCAGAGTATCACAGGGCTTTAGCCTGTATTCTTGGTGGGTCTCAGAAGCGGGATTGCGTGACACCGTGGTTTTCACTGCACCAGTTTAGTCTAGGGTTGGACTTTCTCACCGGAAGACCTCGACGTGTTTAGGATATCAGTGCATACCCGCTGGGTGAGAGGCGGTAGCCCACCCAGGCCAGAGTTGGACCTTCTCACCGGAAAACCTCGACGTTTTTTTAGATACCCGTGTATCACCGCCGGGTGAGAGGTGGTTGCCCATCCAGGATGGAGCTTTTGTCCAGGAGGACGAATCCTTGCCACTAGTAAGTTTCACCCCTCGGTTAACTCTTCCCCTGCCGTGCCACCCTATAGGGCTGCTTGCTGCTTACACAGAGCAAACCAGGCCGCCCTATAAGTCTTCTGATTTGTTTCGTTGAAAACTTGATGCAACTTTTCATTTAGTCAACCAGAACTCTTCTAATCCAAAGTTAAGCTAGTTTAGCATCCTATCATGCCGGATGATGAAGGAAATCTTGAAATGGATGGACTGGAATGTAATTTTCAAGTTTTTTTCGAGGTTGGTTGGTAGAATGGTCATACTGATTGACTAGACCTGTCGTACTAAATGTGTTTCTCACTTCTGTAGACCTGTTAGATTTATTGGATATCAAAAGCATCCCCCAATATCGATGCTTCTGTACCGATATACATATTTTGCATTGGATTCTGGCATACTTCAGGTATGTACAACTTTGATTTTAGTGCTCAGCCCTAAAAAAAATATTTTTAGCGCCCAAAAAGCATTCCATCTTTTCATAACAGTTGTTTCTTTTTAATACTCTTTGTTTTTTTAAATGATAAATAACTGTATTTATGGAATCTTCTTTCATTTCCACTTATTTTAATATGAGATATACATATGTTGATGAAGGAGTCTGTTTGTTACAATGAATTTTATGAAGGGATCCCCTGATATGAAGACACCCGCTCAGCCATGTAAGTCCGCATCGGTACAAATATAATGCCCGCATTTTTTTAAGCGGGAGGAAAAGAGTTTTATGCCGGTTTAGGCGTATTATCCCAGTATGGGCATGTTTAGGACGTGACCGATCAACAGAGCAAAGGTACCATGACATGAGCAGCCAACAAGTTTCACTCCTGGTTTAAGCCGGTTTAGGCATATTTCACCAGTATGGGTATATATTGGACGTGGCCGGCCTCTAGAGCTGAGGTGCCGTGGTATGAGTAGCTCTTGCCGCGAGACTACTGGACATACTGATTAAGCTTCATTTTATCCTTTCCATCACCTTTTCACATTGGCCCTGCACGGCAACCCTAACTGCTTTTTTTGCATTTTCTTCACTGGCCAGGAGGAGTTTCACTCCACGCACGGCATCTGAAGAATCTCGCCAGCAGTGTCTTAACCCCTGGGTTAAGCTGGTTCAGGCAATTCACCCGGTATGAGTGCACATAGGACGTGGCCAACGTCCAGAGCAGAGGTGCCGTAATTTGACCAGTCTTGACCCTGAGACTACTGATTACTTCACTTAATCCTTTCTTTCACCTTTTCCACAGTGGCGCCACACGGCAACCCATTCGCACCTTTCTTAACTGGCCGGGAGGAGCCCCACTCCATGCTTGGCAGCTGAAGAATCTTGGTTTGACATAAAATAAGGGGTCCATCAGGGGCGCATATTGTCGCCTTACTTATTTAACTTGTATACTGAAAATATAATGAGCAATGTTAGAGAAGATGTAGACTTCTTCTTCTTCTTCGTTCCCTTCTACCACCAAGACCGCCTTGTGATCCTACTGAATTTACGCCTGTGGTCCTCGTTAAGTCCCATGGACCCCGAAAGGACCACACAAGATCCCCAAGAGGTTCAGAGTATCGCAGGGCTTCAGCCTGTATTCTTGGTGGGTCTCAGAAGCAGGATTGCATGACACCGTGGTTTTCGTTGCACCAGTTTAGTCTAGAGTTGGACTTTCTCACCGGAAAACCTCGACGTGTTTTGGATATCAGTATATCCCTGCTGGGTAAGAGGTGGTAGCCCACCCAGGCCAGAGTTGGACTTTCTCACTGAAAAACCTCAACGTGTTTTGAGACACCTGTGTATCACCGCTGGGTGAGAGGTGGTTGCCCATCCAGTCCAGTGTTGGACTTTCTCACTGGAAAACCTCAGCGTGATTAGGATAGATTAGGATGTATATCCCTGCCAGGTGAGAGGTGGTTGCCTATCTAGACTGCCTTAGTCCAGTGTCTCCGATTTCAGTATTTTGTGGTCTTGGCCGCTACCCTTCCTAGTTGTGACCAGGATGGAGCTTTTGTCCAGGAGGACGAATCCTCGCCACTAGTGACTTCCACCCCTGGGTTGAGCCGGTTTAGGCATATTATTCCAGCATGGGCGTGTTTGGGACGTGGCCGACCTCTAGAGGAGAGGTACCGTGACATGTGTAGCCTTCAAGTTTCACCTTTGGTGTGAGCCGGTTTAGGCATATTTCACCAGTGTAGGTGTATTTCGGACGTGGCCGGCCCCTAGAGCAGAGGCGCCGTGGTATGTGTAGCTCTCGCAGCGATACTACTGGACATACCAATTAAACTTCACTTTATCCTTTCTACCACTTTTTCCGCAGTGGTGCTGTGATTTGACTGTTTGCTTTGCTTTATCCTTTCTACCACCTTTTCCGCAGTGGTGCCGCACGGCAACCCCATTTGACCTTTCTTCACTGGCCTGGAGGAGCACCGCTCCGTGCACAGCAGCTGAAGCATCTCGCCAGCAGCAGTAGATGAGCTACCAAACGTGCCTCTCATCTACCCTAAGTGCCTGGTTTTCAGGCGCCAGATATTTGCCTTCACCCCTTCTCCTGTCAGTTTAAACAGAGAAGGCCAGGAGCTGGACTTGACTGCCAGAGGCTATTTGAGACGCACGCCGTTGGAGCGGAGAGCAAATTCTCCACCCCACCTCCAGCAATAACAGTCCTTAGAACCTAAGATGTAGACAAAGAATATTATGATGCCATAACAACTGGAGGTTATGAAATACCAGAGATTAGATATGCTGTTGACACAGTATAACTGTCCACAACACAAAAAGGAATGGAAAAATTAAGTCCGTAAGAACAGTGGAGAGCAAAACTCTATCTTAATATGAAGAAAACTAAATTGATGACAACTGACAAAACAAACAAGGTAGCTTAAATATGTATCAATGAGGAAAAACTGGAAGAAGTGGAGAGTTTTGAATATCTTGGATCTCTATTAACTAATAATAGAGATACAATGAGGGAAATTAAAGCGAGGACATCTATCGCTCTTCAGAGAGTACAACAACTAAAGAATCTGTGGAGAAGAATAGAGAGAACTACTACAAAAATAAGATTTTTAAGGGCATGCATCTTTCCCATCGCAACATATGTCTGTGAGACACTTAACAAAGCAGAAACACATAAATGCCTTTGAATGTAAATGCTACAAAAGAGTTCTGCAAATATCATGGACACAAAAAAGATCAAATATATCCATACTACAAGAACTTAATATTGAAGAAGGCTGGCTAATAATGAGGATTAAACAAAGAAAACTTAAATATTTTCGACACATTAAACATGGTGATAATCTAGAGAAGACCGTGTTGGAAGGGTACATAATGGGAAAGAGAAAGATTATGGCGAAGATGGCTGCAAGACATCGTTGGTGATCTGCAAAAGGATGCATCAGCAGCAGGGCATCTTGTTTTCAACCGAGAGGCCTACAGGAGTGCTATTAAGGAGGCAAAGTTCCGCAAGGGACATGCAAATGAATGAATGAGTGGAAAAGTCAGAGAACAGATACAAGAAGATTGTTGTTTGACTGTGAGGATGATGGCAGATGAATTTGATGTTAATCAAGAGACCATCTGTAAAATTATAGTGGAACATTTGGGCAAGAAAACAGCTGCTTGCCGGTTTGTACCACATGCATTGTCTGATGCTGCTGAGCATGCAAAAGACATCATTGAAACGTGTTGCAGAAATAAACATTTCTTAAATTTGACTGTTGCAGAGGATGAAACATGGATTTTTCGCTACAATCCCACAACTAAAAGCCAAAGTGCTCAGTGGAAGTCATCATCATCACCAAAAGGCAAAAGATTTCATCTTCAAAAGTCGAAAGTGAAGACAATGTTGGTGTGCTTCTACGACAGAAAAAGAGTTACTCACAAAGAATTTATTCCAGAGGAACAGATTGTCACAGACAGACTTTTATTTAAGTATTTAGAAATGCTTATTGAAAAGGATTCTCCGAGTCCGATCCAAGTATTCAACACCTGGCAGTTTTTCCTTCTTCATGATAATGCACCGGCTCACCGAGCGGTAGTTGTACAGGAATTTCTGGCTAAAAAACAAGTGTGTGTCCTCAACCATCAACCCTATTCCTCAGATTTGTCTCCCTGTGATTATTTTCTATCCAAAAATTAAAGTTACCAGTGAAAGGACGCTTCTTTGACAATACTGATGACATCAAAAGGGCCGTAACATCGAGTTTAAGGGCCATACCAACAGAAGAATTGCAGAGGTCATTCCAGTGTTTGTTAGATCGCTCCACTCGCTGTATCAATGCATTAGGGGCTTACTTTGAATAAAATACAGGTTAAATCTTCAACTGTTATTTTATTTTGTATGGAATTAGTTTCATTACTTAATTGTCGGACCTTGTGTGTATATATATATCTTACATACTACCCGTGTTGTTAAATGTCACATAGGGCTTGCATAGTTGTTTGCCAAGTTTTCCTGTTTTCTGCGAGTTTTACAACTTCATCAAGGGATGTTATGCTCACTAAACTGGCTTCTCTTAACAATGTCCTCTTTAGAGTTTCACACGGTTGACTTCTTTTTCTTCAGCCTGTTGTGCTCCACTTGATAGCTTGTTTTGGTACTCTGATTGTTTCCTCTCAACACGTGGCCTACATATGTCCACTTTTAAAAAAAAATTATTTATATATATATAATTTTAAAAAACTCATATCTGTTCAAACTCAACTACCAGAACGCAGTATTTTGTTAATGATCATATACATAAATACATCACAGCCATTGTAGCATTGTAGTAAAGATGCAGAAAAAAATGTTTTGTGACAATAAAGATATGAGTAGTTTTATTTGGTTGAAAACATTTTTTTCAATTTTTGCTTCATCAAATAAAAACAGCCAACCAAGAGAAACATGGGGGAGATGCAAAATGGTTAATAGTTTGAAGAAAAAAAAAAAAAGATAACTGAATCAAATTATGTGCATGGAGTTACAGTCAGTTAAATGAATATTACATTTGATCATTTCTGATGCACTTATCTTTCCTTCCGTTTGCTTACATTTATTCATCATTGACTTTTTTTTGTCTCAAAAAGTTGAAACATTATGTCTATATTAATTGTCACCAATAAAGTTGCTCCTAAATTATGGTTTTAAAAATTTCTTGTGACTTATCTGAAAAAAAAAAAAATTTTACAGATAACTGAACTAAGCAGCTAATTTGTTAAAAGTGATACTGAAATCACATCATTTAATTCTTTTTACAAAAAAATAGGTGTGTCTCAAAACACTAAAGCACCTCATTATATGGTATTAAATTTACTCCATAAAACTATAAAGAAATTTATTGTCTGGAGATCTAGGGATTTGATCTCTCCCATAAATTCATATAAAGTACATCTGAATAGTCATTCTGCTGAATACAGTTCATCTATAAATTCATCTGGCTCTTTGACGTTGATTAAATTTTAAAGTAAATTATATTTCATTTATAGTTCATATTGCTTAAAAAAAGTAATTTTAAAAACCAAATCAATAATTATTAATGAACTGTTTCATGCATGATTTTAATACTACTACTTTTTTCCACACTGAAGACATTAATAAGCTTTATAACAGAATGGTAGCACTAATATCAGTTTGTCAAGGGCCTCTTTGCCAAACAGACAGCACATAAAACCTCACCTTTGAACAATCAAACTCTGCTTTCCCCAAACGGACATTGACACTGTTATGAAGATTGCAGAACCACTCGGACAGCTTGGTGTTGCACGATACATCAGGTGTGTTGGTCTTCAAACTAGAATCACAAGAAGAAGGTATTCTTGTTCATCACAGGAATGAAGCTGAGACAGCTATGTCTTGGCAAACAAAACCAAAAAAAAAAAAGAAAAATGGTTATAACTGGAGCACTAGGTGGAGGGTATATGGTGAATTCTTTTTGACTGTGAATTTCAGCTGTTCATTGTCTGTGGTGAAGATCTTGAAAACTGGCATCAAATCAGAATATCAGTGACCTATAGTGGCAAGGTAAGCTGGATATGTACTGTTTCATGGTGCGTATTGAGTATTTGGTGCTAACCTCTATTTCTGAGAGGCTTCCCATCATCCATCACCTGTAATATACACAGCAAGTAGTCCATAATTGATCAGTGTCTAAGGATAAGAATAAAACTTGACATAACACAATGTATGGTGAGTCCTTTCATCTTCTCTGTCATTTCAAAACATAAACTCACAAGTCAAAGCTCATAGTTGTATATTCTCTCATTTGAACTGAAATTTCAGCAAAAATTAATCAATACAAGAATACTTTCAAATACAAATGTCTGGAAACTTCACTTCTTTGTAGTAGTATTGTTTGTCTATATCTGCAGTCCTGATTCTTGGATAAATTTCACTGTTTTTTGTAATTCATGTATGGAACTGCAGAACTTATCTCTTTAGTGGTTTCACTGGGCCAGTATTTGCTTCTCAGTGTCTCATAGTTGGTGCAGTTTTGGAGGATATGTTCCACAGTTAGGGGCTTGTTGGCACATCTACAAATATTAGTAGTACTAACCTTAAACTTTGTATACATATGAGATAGGAGTCTGCTGTGTCCTGTTTGGGGACGGAAATTGGTGACTTGTTCCTTTCTGTTTAGCATGTGATAGTCATCATGTGGTGGTGTTTGTGGCTTCCTGTAGGTTTTTATCATGCTTTTCTTCTGATTACAGGTGATCAGTGTGTCTGGTTGCTCCATTTCAGTGCCCTCTTTGGCCAGATGGTTAGCTTTCTCATTGTCTGGTATCAAACAGTGAGACGGAATCCACTGCAAGATGACTCTGTGCTGTTAGGCAATTTTTGACAAGGCATCCTTAAGGTCTGGTAGTTTGTTGCACTGAAGACCTTCCAGTACCGATCTTGCATCTGTAAGAATTACTACGGGGCATGTATCAATTCTGGAGTCTGATAGTTTTTCAACTGTGGCAGTAACTGCCTTAACTTCTGCATCATAGTCGTTGCAGTATTTTCCAGTGGGTATGGAAATCTTGTCAGTGGTGTTGTTTGGATATTCACTATGTGCTCCTGCCCCTCCATTCTTTACGGCACTGTGTGCAGATCCAGGAAACTTCACTTAAATGTGATTAGTCTTTTTTTTTTTTAAATTTGGGGATGAGGCATGGCTTTACCAAATCTGAAACTTTTAAATGTACATTTGTGGTGAATAGTTTTGTAAAGAAAAAAACAAAAATCTGAGGACTAAGGCCACCTATAAGAAGCACAAAGTTTATGTGCTTATACAAGTTTTGAACAACGGACACACATAAGAACTGGAAAATGCTGGTTGTACTATGTACTTACTCCTCTCGCAGATGTGACGCACACTTATGGCACGGGTAAAATTGTGAAAAAAGTGATATGAACTTTTTCATGTTGCCTTGTTGCTCTGCTGAGGGTTTCTCTGGGTAGTAGGCTGCCATAGTGTGCAGAAATGCCCATGTGTTGCGGCCCAATAGTTCTGAGTCTAGAGGACACTCTTTTTGCTCTCGTTCCTGCCTGCTCATATTCTTCAGTGAGAAAGAAAACAAAAAAACGTTAAGACACAAGACCTCTGAACTATATAAATATGAATTCACACATAAAACCTACAAAAAATATTCATGTATTTACTGCCATCTGTAAAAGAAAAATTCCAAAGAGTTGACAGAAAAGAGAAATACCTACTCTTCTGGGATGTGCTGTTAGCTCCATCCAGGTCTTAAAATCTGTGCAAGCTTTACAATGGGGCATGGGTTTTTTCACATCGTCTCCATCAACTGGTTCACTTGGGGTTGCTTTTGAAAGATCCTTTTTGTTATTTAACCTTGGCAGTGTATCAAAGGGCATTGCCATCTTGTCAAGAAAGGAGTACGGGTCATACTGTGGAACAAACATCAGTTAATATGCTAGTAATAAACTCTGTCTGATTGACAATCACCGTAAACATCTGGATTGTAATATGAACAATGAAATGAGAAAAAAAAAACTTTTATATGTAAAACTTCATATATTTATTATATAATTCTAATTCTTGTACTATATTAAAATCCAAGTTCAAGCTAGAATAAAGTTCAGGAGTTCTATCCAAGTGACCCTGTAGCTTCTGTTTCAAGATATCTAGGTCTAGCTGTGAAGTCTGTACATGGTGAATGCACTTGGACTATATGTTCTGCATTCTACACTTCACTACCACAGTGGTAGAAGTGATTCAACAATTTCCAGTTATTAGTTTCTAACAGAGACAGTGTAGTTTGCTGATGCCTTTATAACTTGTGAATTAAATCAAGTATATATTTTTCTTGTAACATTTGAGAAAAAGAAGAAAATATACCTGATATAAATGTAACAAGATAAAACAAACTCACTATCAGAGAAGGGGTGATGTAATACCAGCATTACACTACATCAAGAAACAACAAGTCAAATGCTTTGGCCACACTACACAACTACCACCAGACAACACATCACAGTAAACAGTCATGCTAAGAATGGTAGGAAACAGAGGGAAAGGCCACCAATACAGGAGATGCATGGATAACAGATACTTTAAATATCCCCTTATATGATGCAAATCACCAAGCCCTATCAAGAAGCGTATCTGCCCCCCTCAATACTGAAAGATATATGAGGCAGAAGATGTAAGAAAAAAAACAATATATTTTCTTAATACGTAGTTGCATTAATCGGAAAAAAAATCCAAATACCAGAAAGGAAAATCAATGGAAAATGAGGTAATTATAGAAGGTGATCTTCTTCAACTTTCTCTCTGACTATAAAGTGACCTGGAATGCAAGACAGTTTGTACTAAATCTCTATTGCAATGTGTCACACAGAAACATCAGAATGTTTCTCTTTATTTTAGAAGAGGCAAGAGGCATGAAAGCTAACGTGAATGCTTCTAAAATGTGAAAAATAAAACAATGAGAAATGGTGGCACAATATTTTAAAACAAGCGAAAACTAAAGGTACAGCAATACTGACACAATGTATCACAGTATTTGAAACCCAAACACTAAAACTACAAAAATACTGTCGTGAATGTCCAAGAACTTAACTTTATATATAGGGCTCAATTTTACAATCTTTAATATGACGCTATATTTTAAAATAAATTATAGGAAACTAAAAAGTTTTCTAACATTATCCTGGGAAAAAAACCGACATAAATGAGGTTTTTTTGTACAGTTAAATAATGTCTCTAACATGTGATGGCATTACACTTTTACACTAATGATTAACTTGATTAATTGTATCTCTTTACCTGTATACTTTAACTGTATACTTTGCCTCCCTAACAGCACTCCTGTAGGCCTCTCGGTTGTGAGCAAGATGGCCTGCTGCTGATAGCATCCATTTGCAGATCATCAACAATGTCTTGCAGCCATCTCTGACCTGGTCTTCCTCTCTTTCCTTTTCCCATATGTACCCTTCCAAGATGGTCTTCTCCAGATTATCATGACGTTTAATGTGTCAAAAATATTTAAGTTTTCTCTCTTTAATCCTCATTGCTAGCCAGCCTTCTTCAATATTAAGTTCTTGTAGTATGGATGTATTTGTTCTTTTTTGTGTCAATGATATTTGAAGAACTTTTCTGTAGCATTTACATTCAAAGGCATTTATGTGTTTCTCAGTTGTTTTGTTAAGTATCCAGGTCTCACAGGCATATGTTGTGATGGGAAATATGCATGCCCTTAAAAATCTTATTTTTGTAGTTCTGTCTGTTCCTCTCCACAGATTCTTTAGTTGTTTTACTTTCTGAAGAGTGACAGATGTCCTCCTTTTAATTTCCCTCATTTTATCTCCATTATTAGTTAGTAGTGATCCAAGATATTCAAAACTCTCCACTTCTCCCAAATTTTTCCTCATAGATACATATTTCAGCTGCCTTGTTTGTTTTGTCAGATGTCATCAATTTAGTTTTATTCGCATTAAGATAG
The DNA here is from genome assembly GCA_009760885.1 of Achatina immaculata. Taxonomy (NCBI): domain Eukaryota; kingdom Metazoa; phylum Mollusca; class Gastropoda; order Stylommatophora; family Achatinidae; genus Lissachatina; species Lissachatina immaculata. The sequence continues at coordinate 15,794,170 of CM019697.1, read as the reverse complement.
AGGTTTTGCTCTTCGCTGTTCTTACGGACTGACATAATTAGTTTTTCCATTCCTTTTTGTGTTGTGGACAGTAATACTGTGTCATCAGCACATCTAATCTCTGGTATTTCATAACCTCCAATTATTATGGCATCGTAATATTCTTTGTCTACATCTTCTCTAACATTGCTCATTATATTTTCGGTATGCAAGTTAAATAAGTAAGGCTACAATACGCACCCCTGATGGACCCCTTGTTTTATGTCAAATCAAGTTGTTGTTTCACAATTTATTCTTACTGCTGCTTTTTGGTCTAGATACAGCAGTGATGTTAATTAACTGCATCTAGGACTAATAATTAAATCAATTATTTATCAATCAAGAAAAACACTTCTTTTTTTCTTTTCTAAATCTGAAAACCAAACCACATTTAACATAACTTTCATTACACTACTTGTTTTCAGTGTCCCGTCTACAGTGTATGGCGGCATTTTCTTCACTCATAGAGATGTTTTCCTCTAAGTGAACAATACTGAAACAGATGGATGTATTCACTTGGGTAACTGTGCCCCTTCAGTCCTCATCTAAACTTTCTTGATTACTTCACAATGTAAGGATGATGTCCATGCATTCAGAAAAATTCCAAGTAATCCAAGAGACAGGTTGGAAAGACTGTCATGAAATATCTTGTGGTCCATCCCAGAGTTTCTGTAAGTTTTTTCCCCTTTAATTTTAACTGTGATGAGCCACTGACAAAGCTGGAGTCACTGGTGGTTCTGTTTAGTACCAGAGAAAGTTAAGGGTTAAAAGTCACTGGTGGTTCTGTTTTGTACCAGAGAAAGTTAAAGGTTAAAAATCACTGGTGGTTCTGTTTAGTACCAGAGAAAGTTAAGGGTTAAAAGTCACTGGTGGTTCTGTTTAGTACCAGAGAAAGTTAAGGGTTAAAAGTCACTGGTGATTTTGTTTAGTATCAGAGAAAGCTAAGGGTTTGAAAGTCACTGGTGGTTCTTGTTTAGTATCAGAGAAAGCTAAAGGTTTAACAGTAACTGGTGGTTCTGTTTAGTGTCAGATAAAGCTAAGAGGTTTAACAGTCACTGATGGCTCTGTTTAATGTCAGAGAAAGCAGAGAGTTTAATAGTCACTAATGACTCTGTTTAGTGTGTGAGAAAGCTGAAGATTTAACAGTCATTGATGGTTCTGTTTATATCTGACTAAGCTATGACTTACAGTCATAGGTGGCAATACTGAATGCCAGATGAAGACAGCCACATGTGGCACTGTTAAACATCAGACACAGCTATGAGTTCAATAATCATATTAGTCTCAGACAAAGCTGTGAGTCTAGCAGTCAAAGGGGAGAGGTACTATTTAGTGCCAGGCACAGCTCTAGATTTAATAGTATTAGGTGGTATAGTTTAATGTCTAAGAAACCTGGAGATCTGGCAGCCATATGTGGCACTGTCTAGTATCATATAGTAACTGTTACATCTAAACTGACATACACAAGAGATTATATTTTCCTGTTATTGTATAAGAGCAACAGAGACAACCAATGTCAGAGGCACCAAACTGTTGGTGTTGTATGTCTTTCCATCTCCTTATACACAAATCATTTCAAACTTATGGGCCTGAATGTCACTTACTTTACAATTTCTCTATGGTCTCAGTGTATGAATGCTAAACCATAATCATGCTAACAATTTAATGTGATAAAATGCAAAAGCAGTAAAAACTGCACAATTTTAAAGCTTATGCAGTCCATTTTTATGCCATCACCTCTGTATGGCCACTTTAACTCCAGCAAAAGTACTGACTGTGCTGGATAATTGGTAATGAGCATTGCTAGGACACCTCTAATATCACTATGGAATACTGTAGGTCTTAACATTTCAGTTTCATAGAAGCTGATTAAACTTACCCTCTGATGCGTTCTCTTCTGAAGCTGCTTTTCCTTAATTTCAGCAACTTCACCAGCGACTGTGTTCAGCCAGCCTGGCTCTGTGGCCAGTTCTTTCGGTGTTGGGCCACCCCATTTTTCACTCTCAGACTCTACGTCAATCTTTCTCGTCGTTTGTTTTGGTGGCATCGTTGGTATTTATGCTCTGTTTGCAATGTTCTACCTAATTTTCACAACACTACAGTTTGTTATTGTGAATAAGTTGTCTAAAGTCACGAATACTTTCCAAGTTTACATGCTATTTATTTATTTTCAAGGACGACTCAATATCTTCTCTTCTGGAGGCCATTTCCAGCATTGCAGAAAATTTCAGACGTTGTGGGCTTTATAAAAACTATAATTCATTAAATTAAACGGATATATCAATTAAAGATTATAACACTGTCTACTTTGAAAAAAAACATATATAACACCTATACTTTAAAATACAAATAAAATGAAATAACAGATATGTAGATAATATTACATATTCTTTTCTTTTTGTTTGCTTACAGTATGCATATACCGTGTTTTCACTTTTACTATTATTCTGGTTGTGATAGGCATGAAGCTACGAAACAAATGTACATTAAAAAAAAATTCCTGTCTACTTGTATTTGTGTCTTTATACCAAGTTGACAGGCCCCCCCCCCCCCTTTTCTTGTTTGCTTTCTCGTAACTGAGCTGATTGTATTGAGAACGAAAAACAAAAAAATCAACATGCTTTGTGTTAGCAATGGATAATACTTATCTTATATCCTTCCCGTGCCGTTTAACGTCACATAGGGCTCGCATGGTAGTTCGCCAATTTTTCCTGTCTTCGGCAAGTCTTTCAACCTCATCGAGGGATTTTATGCCTGTTAATTTAATGGATAATACTAGCACTAACAAATCGGTTGATGAATTCCAGAAAGATGTTTTTGGATTGCCGGTTACACTCGGGCAAATTTCTTCAAGAACTTACCGCTGCTTGAATACTGTAGTTTTTTGGCGCGCATTCATCCATTCATCCACCATCCATCCATCCATACATACATACATGCACACACCCATCCATCCATCCATCCATCCATTCACCCATTCATCCATCCATACATACATACATACATACATACATGAATGCATGCGTGCATACATACATACATACATACATACATACATACATACATACATACATACATACATACATACATACATACACACAAAACCATTGCAGTAACACTGTGATAACAAAATTGCAAGTTACAGCTTAGTCTTCTCTATTGTCTGCTATTTTTTTTCTATTTTTATTTGTCATATATCATTTATTTGAACTTGCGCTGTCCCGTATGATTTGTGTACGATTAGTGTGCAAGCAGAAACGTAACAAATACGTGCTCTAAAAGGGAAAAAGGGAAAATTCCCATTTCCATGTTATCAAGGCATACTGGTGATAATGTGTTAGGAGCTCATTGCTAAGACCATCGGCACATAAAAATGTGATGTCCTTACTTAGTAATAGTTATTACTAATTTTGTTTTAGGTAGTTTAACGTGATGTCCTTACTTAGTAATCTTATCTTATCTTATATCCTTCCCGTGCCGTTAAACGTCACATAGGACTCGCAAAGTAGTTCGCCAATTTTTCCTGTCTTCGGCGAGTCTTTCAACCTCATCAAAGGATTTTATGCCTGTTAATTTGGCCTCTCTTAATAATGTCCTCTTCAGAGAGTTTTTGTTGGTGCTGCCATCGTTCTCACATTCCAGAATCCAATCCTTGTCACATGTTTGGGGCCGACGAATGAGCTCTTCGGAGTTGGCATTCCTGATGCTCGGTTGGTTTCTCTGCGAGTTTCCATAACCATATCTTTTTTTCCCATCTGGAGTTGCCTCTAGATAGCCTTATGCCCAACTCCCGGTACATGATATGTAACAGATGTACTTAGTAATAGTTAGGATTTTTTTTTAACAGGTACAACTGTACCTGTCTCATCTTGCATGAATTGCTTTCCGAAATACCAGTTTTCTCAGTACTTCGCCACTTTGTACTATTTTTAAAGTATAAAATTAACCACAGCATGCACGCACGCACACACACACATACATGTAAAGATAAAATTTACCTTCCCAGATTTCTCTGGTACCCATTTTTAGAGGTTAGGTCGACCATGGGGCCTTTTTTTTGATGTGTACCAGAAAAAAAAATCCCACTGCTGGGACTGAACCCGGTAATCACGGGATTAGTAAACCATATATATATATATATCGCTGTTTGTAGATAATATTACATGCCAGTACAGCTGTCTGTCTGTCTCTCTGTCTGTCTCTGCCCAAGACACACGGAGCTGCTGGTAGCATGAAATTTCCACTTCTGTCGCCTCCTCGCTGTCTTCTTGGATGTCTCCCACGTCAGTCCTTAGTCCCCCATCTAGTCTAACAAAGATATTCTAGATTCCTCTACCTAGTCCCCCATCTAGTCTAACAAAGATATTCTAGATTCCTCTACCTAGTCCCCCATCTAGTCTAACAAAGATATTCTAGATTCCTCTACCTAGTCCCCCAACTTGTCTAACAAAGATATTCTAGATTCCTCTACCTAGTTCCCCCATCTAGTCTAACAAAGATATTCTAGATTCCCCTACCTAGTCTAAAAAAGACATTATAGATTCCCCTACCTAGTCTAACAAAGACATTCTAGATTCCCCTACCTAGTCCCCCACCTAGTCTAACATTCTAGATTTCCGTACCTAATCTGATGAAGACGGAGATCGAAATGTTGTAGTACACGCAAACATTGATAAATGAGATTAACTGTACAGTGTGTCGTATATCTCAAAACTGCATTTACTGAAATTAAAAGCCAGGGGGAAAATGCAACTGAGCCATTCTTGATATGGTTTTTGTGTACACAGTAAAAACGCAAAAAAAGGGAGTGAACACTTTAACAGAATTTTATTTGAATACCCTCCTCCCTCTCAGTCGCTAGTTCTCTCCCTCCCCAAGCGCTGTTCTTCTAATTGTGTACGACTCGTCTTGTCTTCTTCTTCTTCTTCGTTCACTTCTACCACCAAAAACCGCACTGTGATGCTACTGAATTCACGCCTGTGGTCCTCGTTAGGTCCCGTGGTCCCCTGTGTGGTCCAAAATAGACCACACGAGATCCACGAGAGGACCACAAGGGGTTCAGAGTATCACAGTGCTTTAGCCTGTATTCTTGGTGGGTCTCGGAAGCGGGATTGCGTGACACCGTGGTTTTCATTGCACCAGTTTAGTCTAGGGTTGGACTTTCTCACCGGAAGACCTCGACGTGTTTAGGATATCAGTGCATCCCCGCTGGGTGAGAGGCGGTAGCCCACCCAGGCCAGAGTTGGACTTTCTCACCGGAAAACCTCGACGTGTTTTGAGATACCCGTGTATCACCGCCGGGTGAGAGGTGGTTGCCCATCCAGTTCAGGGTTGGACTTTCTCACCGGAAAACCTCAGCGTGATTAGGATACGCAGACATCCCCGCCGGGTGAGAGGTGGTTGCCTATCTAGACTTCCCTGGTCCAGTGTCTCCGACTTCAGCATTTTGCGGTCGTGGCCGCTACCCTTCCTAGTTGTGACCAGGATGGAGCTTTTGTCCAGGAGGACGAATCCTCGCCACTAGTGACTTCTACCCCTGGGTTGAGCCGGTTTAGGCATTTCCCAGTATGGGTGTGTTTGGGACGGGACCGACCTCTAGGGCAGAGGTACTGTGACATGCATAGCCTTCAAGATTCACCCCTGGTATGAGCCAGTTTAGGCAAAATTCACCAGTATGGGTGTTTATCAGGCGTTACCGACCTCTAGAGCGGAGATGGCATGACATATCTAGCCATCGAGTTCCACCTCTGGTGTGTGCCGGTTTAGGCATATTTCACCAGTGTAGGTGTATTTCGGACGTGGGCGGCCTCTAAAGCAGAGGTGCCGTGGTATAGCTCTCGTAGCGATACTACTGGACATACCGGTTAAACTTCACTTTCCACCACCTTTTCCCATCGGCTCCGGACAGCAACCTTTATTTCTTTTCCGCATTTACTTCCTTAACCGGGAGGAGCTTCACTCCACGCGCGGCATTTGAGGAGTCTCGCCAGCAGTGTCTTAACCTCTGGGACAAGCCAGTTCATGCATTTCACCCGATATGACTGCACTCAGGACGTGGCCGACCTCCAAACCAGAGGTGCCGTGATTTGACTGTTTGCTTCGCTTTATCCTTTCAACTACCTTTTCCGCAGTGATGCTGCGCGGCAACCTCATTTGCAAATTTCTTCATTGGCCGGGAAGAGCACCACTCCACGCAAAGCAGCTGAAGATCTCGCCAACAGCGGCAGATGAGCTACCAAACGTGCCACTCATCTACCCTAAGTAACTGGTTTTCAGGCGCCAGATATTCGCCCTCGCCCCTTCTCCTGTCAGTTTAAACAGTTCTGCCACGGGAAGGCCAGGAGCTGGACTTGACTGCCAGAGGCTGTTTGTGGCGCGTTTGCAGTCCTTAGAACCACTCGTCTTGTGAACTCAAACATTTTCTAACACTATGGCCAGCAGCATCATCAAAGTTGAGACTTCTTTACGAGTGTTGCTAATTCTAAACGGCGTCAGTTCGACTTAGAATCACAAACGCCATTTGCTCAGTAAGAGAAAATAAAGCAAAGCCAGAATCAGCCGACAATGTTTACCGACCATAATTTTCCTGGAATGGCATAAATGTCCGTGACGTTGTTATTAACCAAAACTTCATTGACAGAACGCGCATTTATCGAGGTCTACCCTTCCTGGTTTTGTTGTTAAAATCTTAATAATGTTTCTGTTTTCCGCTATTGTGAATGAGAAGAGGAAACACTTCTGAAGGGATTGGAGACGACAGAAATAAGGATTTCCTTTCATTGTGTGACATCAGTCCTGTGACGTCATGAATTAATTGTAAAAAATGATTGGTCCAACGAAGCTAAATGCGGTCTACGTTTCAGGAGCGACCTGTTTACTCCATTGACAAACCAACGTTTGGCCTTGGTGTAATATGCTTGCCACAATCACTAGCCAACACCCAATTGCGTCTTTTAATTAAGAACTTTTATGTTGATAATTTTCGTTAGTTTAAAGCCTTTTTTATCTTTTAATCTAGAAAATGATTTTCAGATATCTTCTTGCGCACTTTGTTCATTCATAAAACCTGTGACCTATTGCCCATCTGTAGCGAAAGCAAAGAAGCTGTCGTCACTATTATCATAGGACAGTGGTTCTCAACCCATGGGCGGCGGCACAAAGGTGGGCCGTGACAGGGAGTATTGTGGGCCGCGCTGAAGTCTCAAAGCAGCAAAAACAAAACAAAACAAAAAAATATTCCGCATTATCACGCAATGTATAGCGGCAGACTGCACGGATGCAAGCCCCAGAATTGCAGGTCGCTTTATTAGTAACACACAAAAATTAATGTGTAAGTATACAACTATACACGAAGCACTGCAGTAAAGCTGTGATACCAGAATGTATAAACTAGGAAAAAAGTAGAAGCAGCTTTATTACTTAACGACTACAAAGTTGTGACGTTTCGGCGTGAGCCTTAATCATACAAAACCATACATGACGAAAAAATAGAGAGAGAAGATAAAGTATAGATTCACATGAATACTATTTTAAAAAATGAAATAGAGTATTTAGCTGTAAATTGTAAGGTGTGGCTTGTCCGGCGGTGTGTGTCAGGAATGGATTTAGTAGAACGTGGAGACTGTTTAAATAGAGACCTGTGATATGTGGTCGGTGGGTTGTAACTGGGGATGGTGGATGGGGAACCTGGGAAGTTTTATTAATATGGAAGCAGTGCGGCTATTGGAGAAAGGATTTCCAGCATCAAACAGAAATGTTACGTACATAAAAAAAAAAACGGCATCGCTTTTGAAGTGCGACACCGGGGTCATTCTGGCCGTGTTGCTGAAACGTGCAGTTTTATAATGTAATTTTAGAGAACAGCCGGCGTAGATTGTGCGAGAGAGCAGAAGTGAAATATATTCTCAGCAGTTGAGTTTTCGTTTAAAAATCATATTTTGTTGGCTTGAGAGCCGTTATTTTGTTTTGGTGTTGTGTGTAAATTCATTTTGGATTAATCAACAGATTCCAGTTAAGCACGTAGTGATCGTGGAGACTTTTCGGATAGCCTTTTTTATTGTTTAAACTCAAAACTTTAGGCACTAAAATAGATCGATCTGTGAAACGTAAGCCTTCGACTTCGAGCAAACAAATTGATAATAGTGGGGGCGAAAGTCAATGTAATCGAGACAACGTTAACGTTGATAGTTGTAAGAAAACTAAATACGCTCGAAATATCTTCTTCTTCTTCTTTGTACGCACAACGGCGATGATGAGTGGTACCCTGATTTTTGCGATGCGCCTTTTGGCTGGATACCTCTGACTTCAGCACCTTACCTTGCTAGGGCAGAATGTGGTCTTGCTCGGACTGCCATGAAGACAGTGGTGTATGCTGGCCTGGCCAAAACTTTGTTTTCCAGTCTCTGGTGACTGTACTTAAGCCTCATTACGTCAGATCCAGCATGCAACGCTGGCTGGCCAGACAGCTTTGAGACTTCGGGATGAGGAATCTGATGAAAGCCTCAACGATATCCATTCCCCGCCACCTATAGTCTGTTGGCTGTTTTGTTTACATCATTCTGATAACCACTGCTGTAAAGATCCATAGGCTTGTCACGTCCTGGATTCATTGGTTTAACACCAGATTTTCCTCATCCCTGCCTGTGATCTCCATGTCCCAATCCATCCACCTACCTGACATTGTATTTTACAAAAATTATAATTACAATTAGTGTTGGTTGCTACAGGTTTCTGAGCTATATAGAAGTAGGTCAGAGTTTTTAAGCAAACAGATCTATGTTCCCTGTCTCACAAAGACTGTGTTAAGATAAGTGTGTTCTTAATACAGTTGTTCCCAGGGGAAAGTCGAAAATATGATGTGGAGTATATTAAGTACGGTTTCGTTCCATCAACAAATGACCAAAATATGCCACAGTGTGTTATTTGTTTGCAAATCCTCTCTAATGAGATAGTGAAGCTGACGAAATTTGCTTCGTCATCTGACTATAAGACATCCAGATCTACAGAATAAAACCAAAGATTTTTTCGAACGTACAGCCGAGGAATATAGTAAACAGAAAACAGTGTTAAAAACAAGAGCCACTCTCAGCGAAAAAGCTCTTAAAGCATCGTACCTGATTCCCCAGAGAATCGGAAAATCAAAGAAACCGCACACGATTGGTGAAGATCTTATCACGCCAGCCGCTGTTGAGATTTGTGAAGTATTGTTCGGCTCAGAATACACTACAAAGCTGAAAGCTGTCCCATCTCGAACGATACTGTCCGCAGAAGAATATCAGAAATTTCCAAGGACATTGTCGCGCAACTAACTAAACGATTACAATCTACTAAATTTGTTATTCAGTTAGACGAGTCAACTGACATCGTCGGCGACTCACAGCTTCATGTTTATGTTTGCTGTTGTTGGCACAATAGTATGCAAGAGGAATTTCTTGTTTGCATGTCACTGCCAGCGAGAACGACGGCTGATGATATATTTCGTGTTTTAAACGATTTTTTTTTCACAACTTTTGGACTGCGGTGGACGAATTGCGTCGTTGTTTGCACCTACGGTGCTACTACAATGACTGGCCGCAACAGTGGTGTTGTAACTCTCATAAAGCAAGTGTCACCCGAGATTGTAGGCACCCATTGTATGATCCATCGTGAGGCACTCGCTTTAAAGAGGTTGAATGAAACTCTGGGATCTGTGTTCGGATTGTAAACTTCATAAAAACTAGAACAGTGAACGCTCGATTATTTGCTCAACTTTGTATTGAGTCAGATGCAGAACACAAGCATCTTCTATTGCATTCGGCTGTGCGTTGGCTGTCCAGAGGAAAAGTTCTTGCAAGGGTGTTTGAGTTTCATTTAGAATTTATGCATTTTTTGACAGAACACAATCTCGATCTGGCAGGTAAGGTCGCTGATATTGAGTGGCTTGCCATGACGGCATGCCTTGCTGACATTTTTAGCCTTTTGAACAGTTTGAACATATCACTGCAGGGTAAAGATGCCGGTATAATCAAGACATGCGACAAAGTTGCCACCTTTAACAAAAAACTACCACTTTGGCGCACGCGACTCGAGAACAAATCACAAGACATGTTTCACTTGTTTTGTGAATTTATAGAGTGCAGTGAAGTTGATGGCGAGATTCTGGAAGGGGTCACTGGTGTAATAAAAGGGCATTGACATCTTTTGCTGTGTATTTTGACAAATACTTCACGCTCGAAGACATTAAAGCGTACATTAGATTCGTAAACCTTTTCAGTCTGCATTCTCTGAATTAATCGGTCGTGAACTAGAAGAATTAACAGAACTGTCTATCGATCGCACATTACAAATTAAATTTAACGACCTCGCTGTGGATATCTCTTCCATTTGGTGCACTGTTTCGCTGGAATATCCGTTGTTGAGGGCCCTGGCGATAAACGTTCTTCTACCTTTTTCAACAACTTATTAATGCGAAGTTTCATTTTCTCCATGGACTGCCATGAAATCGAAATATCGTTCAAGAATGAACGTAGAAGATGATCTTCGAGTGTGTTTGTTACAAATTCCAGCCAGAATAGACATGGTATACAAACGGAAACAGTGCCATCTTTAAGGTAAATGAAAAGAACTTTTGTGTAGCAGTCAATATGCAGTTAAACATGTAGAGAAAATATTACATAATACTGTATAAAATTAGATTTATACCTTGCAAATATAAAGCACTTTATTAGTGGGCCACACAAATGTTTCACTTTTAAATGTGGGCCGTGCAGCAAAAGGGTCTGAGAGCCGTTGTCCTAGCAGCAGACGCTATCTTGTCGGGTCTCACACTAACTGCTCTGTTTCACCCAGTCTTGGTTCTCTAGAAGGTGAATCATACTTCTGAGACTGCTACAGTATTGTACAGAGACGCAGTCAAGTCGTTCATGCAAGTCCCAGGTCAAGTAAGTGTCATGTCAAATCTCAAGTCATTGAGAGCAGCTTCAACTCAGGTCTCAAGTCTATGGCTCAAGACGCATATTGACCGTTGTTACCAGATCACCAGTGATGCACTGAGGTTGCGCCAAGCCGATTTAAATTCGAACTGGCTCGGCGGTTGACAGAACAGTGGTTCCCAGCCTTTTAAAATCCAAGGACCACTTTTCCAAACCGTTAGCTTTTACGTAATATTTTATAGAGTTGGTGGTACTATATATTAAATCGATAACGCAGCAGAGGACAACATGATAATGGTACAAGGACCAGTTGTAGTTCGCGGACAACAGGGTTGGAGCCACTGACGTAGGGTAGTCGTTGGAATGATGTAGAAATGAGGAGATGACACCATTTTAATTACTCACCAGCACTGGTAATTTTTAAGAAACAAAATCTTTGATTGAAGTGCAGCGTCGATTTAGACATCATTTAAATGTTGATCGGTATGGCCAGGTTCCGTCTCGGAACTGCAGTGGGTGAGTAGGTTCGAGGAAACGGGTAGTGTGTTAGACGTTAAGCATGAACTTTCCGTCCTAGCTACAGAAGAAGGTGGGTACCGGTTTATACAGCTGGTTGACGGACAGGACTTAAACCTCCCACATCGTCCTGAGCAACTAGGGCAACAAAGAAGACCATGCATTTAGACCGAGGCAAGTGTCAGTCTGTTCTTGGGATTCATATGTGAGTGAGCGGAGGAGGGTCTTTGCCAGCTCTGTTTTGTCTGCACCACAGCTGCGACAGACCTCACAGCTTTTGGTTTGCCTAGCAGTCAGCGTATGTATGCTTACAGTATGGATGCAATTTGGTGAATACATTTCAGTGGAAGTAACGTGTGAGCTTTTTTAAAAGTTACATTATGTTGTTGAAAGCTTGGGTTAGAAGTCCAAAGAGAAAAGTTTTGTCATTTCAGATTTTACTGCTTGTGTATATTATATTTGTAAATATTGACGTTGAATGTGTGATACAGTGGAAACTGATATATGAAGAGCAAAATGTTAGAGAGTATTGCGTGCTAAAAATCTTTGACCCTTTGAATAAGTTTTTTTTACAGTCATGTTTGTTCTTTGTGTGTGTGTGTAAGTATGCACTTAATTGTGTCGTTTCGCTGTACCTGCACGTGTATAGACCCCGTTGCTCTGTCAGTCACGTATCGTATACATGAAGGAAAGAGGAAGAATGACTAACAAGGATAAAGTGTGTGTGTGTTGGGGGGGGGGGGACTGATGCGAAGACAGCACGAAACACAACTGGCGCACCATACACACGCTGGCTCTAGAATATGACATGTGGAGATAAGTTGTTATTGTCGTGTCTGACGCCACGAGGCGGATAAAGAGGATCTGTTTTGTCGATCAGAGTCCAACGACTTGGTTGAATGGATGAATTGTGAATGTTTTCCATGTTTTACTGTCACAATTAAACTTAACGAAAGCGGTTATTCGTTACCGAAGACTGCAATAATCCGCTCTGACTAGCTAGCCCATCCAGAATATCGCGTGGCGCTTAGTAAATTAGGTCAACCCAGACAAGACTTTTAGAAGTGCCGTACTTGATGTCGCACACGCAAGCTATATAATGGCGTACCTATTGTCGTAAACCAATTCATTCTTACTTCATTCAAGACTTGCTGACTGTGGACATTCCCCTTTACCGATGTTCCTAGTTTAATGCGTATTAAAGGTTTGTTTTCTCCACTTTTTGGTTTCATGTGTTGTGTGTAAGTATAATGCTGTGTACTTAACATGTACAAGCTTTTACGTATGCAGCTATATCACAGTGTATATAGGTAGTGAGCTTTTTCTACTTTTTATGTTTGATATAGACTCATACAGCTCGCGCACATATACATTAAACTAGCTAATACTATCAGTCTTAAATTATTTACTGCCCTTTGTGTCTTTGAAGAAAATATTTTTAATCACGTAGAACTCATCATCATCTTCTTGTGCAGTTCCCCCCAACCGACGGAAGATTGGCTGCAACGAACCCACACTCTTCTCTGTTTCCTGCCTCCGTACTGCACTCAGCCAAGCTGGTTCATGTTAGCTTCTTAATGTTGTCCACCCATCTACGTCCTTGTAGTCCTCATGTTCTCTCCCCTTCGATCTTGCCCTCAAGAAGGGCCATCGATACAGTTGTATGCTTCTTAATGTGCCCACAATATCTTGGCTGAAATGTTGAAATATTTCTCTTCCACTTCAAGCTGTTTTTAACATTTCTTTGTTTGTTTTCCTTTTCTGTCCACTTGATATGTCCCGCTCTTCTTTGTATCCACATTTCAAGGGCCATGTATATAGTGTTTTACGATTCGTAATCTCACTTGCCGTAGTATTTATTTTAACGCAAGGATCTTCCTCATTCTACTGAATGTGTTCCTATTTTTTCTGTTAATTTCCGTTTCACTTTTTCTATCTTTTATCAGATGTGTCCCAAATACCCGAAGCTTTTCACTCGTTCAAGTAATTCGTCATTTATATTTAGTATTATTTCTTCTCTGCTGATTACCATAACATTTGTCGCTGATCACCATGACATGTCTGCTGTGTTCTGATTCTCCCTAGAATGATTTTACATATCTTTGTCACATGGCTCATTAAACTGATGGTTCTAAAGTTTTGTTTGTTTGTTTGTTTGTTTGTTTTGTTTTGTTGTAGTGCTATAAATACTGAGGTTTTCAGGTCATGTGGTAGATATCCTCTCTTGCTATACAAAGCTATCAAGTGGAACACAACAGGCCGAAGAAAAAGGGGCAGACCGCGTGAAACTCTGAAGAGAACATTATTAAGAGAGGCCAAGTTAACAGGCATAAAATCCTTTGATGAGGTTGAAAGACTCGCCGAAGACAGGAAAAATTGGCGAACTACTTTGCGAGCCCTATGTGACGTCTAACGGCACGGGAAGGATATAAGATATATAAGATATACAAATCTGTGATCTTCTTTATTTGAAATTCTGCTAGGGCTTATAACATTTTTGTGCTGATATTGTCCAAGCCAGAAGCTTTCCCGTGTTTGATTGTTCTCATGGCCTTTTCTTCTTCTGATTTTAGTATTGTTTGGCCCGTCTTACTGTCTACCTATGGGCTTTTATTTCTATTATCTGCGTAACATTCGCTGATGAATTCCTTCCACTGTTTATTTATGTTTCACGTATTAAGGCAGGGTAGTGGATAACTACGGGGGAACGGAAAATGATGTTAAAGCTGGAATAGCCACGGCCATGACAGCATTTACCCAACTTAACAAAATATGGTCATCTAAGAACATCAAAACAAGAACCAAACTTAGGCTTTTCAATACAAACGCAAAGACTGTCCTGCTATATGGTTCGGAGACATGGGTTATGACCAAGACAGTACAACAGAGGATACAAAAATTCATGAACTACTGCTTGAATTAAACATAACTGGTAGGACAAGATCAGAAACGAGGAGGTTTGGGAAAGGGCAGGACAAGAACCTATGAACCTACAAATCATGTCTAGGAAGTGGAGGTGGATTGGCCACACTCGAAGGAAACCCGACACCAGCATAGCAAGACAGGCATTGACATGACATGGAATCCTCAAGGAAATAGAGCACAAGGAAGACCTAGACTTACTTGGAGAAGAGAAATTATGACAGTGCTCAGAGACAAGGGGTACACATGGAAGAAAGCAGAGAATAATTCCAAGAACAGGGATGACTGGAGAGCCTTTATCCATGGGCTGTGCTCTCAAGGGAGTGAGAGGCTATGATGATGATGATGATGATTCCATCAAGAGTTGTCCCTGCTTGCTTTTTTTTTAATGCGGTCTGCTTAGTTGACTTTATGCTTCGTTACTGCGAGTTAAAAAAATTTTTTTTTTCATATATACACATCTCTTGTCTTCTGTTGTTTCTCCATCTCTTCTATTTTCCTTTTGTTCCTGGTGTATTTCTTTGTTTATATTATTGTACCATGGAGTGTTTTTGTGCCTTTTCTTTCTCCCATGTTTGTTAGTATTTCATTGATCATCCAGCATTGCTTAGCAATCTATTCTTTCTCTGGTAGGCTCTTTTTTTGTGCAATCTCCGTACTTGATTTTAAACATTGCCATTTGTTGTTTGTTTTCTCTCTTGGGTTTTCTCGTCTATATTGCTCTGTGCTCTCTTCTAGCAGGCATTCATACTTGTTCTTCACTTCAGATAAATATTTCTGTTTAAGTTTGTGTAATGTCCGTTTTTGGTGTCTTGTGCTTCTTATTTTGGTTGTTCTTTAGTTTCATTTTCATCACCACTGGGTTGTGATCTGAATCATGTCAGTCCCTAGGTGGGTTTTTTGTTTGTTGACTTAAAGTTATTTCTGAATCTACCTTTGATCATTATAAATTCAATCTGATTTATTCTTAAATCCTCAGAGCATTTCTCTATATATAGTTTCCTCTTCTCTTGTTTACAAAATATACTACAGATAATTAGTTGGTTTTCTTCACAAAACTGTTTCAGTATATTTCCATAGAACTGTACACTATATGCAGAACTATACGTTTCTTAATATTTGTATAATGTATTCACTAAACTAGTACTTAAATTCACTGCCACCCGCATCCACTGACAAGTGTTTGTGCAGTGAAATACAGTATGCCTCGCCGTGTAACTAGATATTCTTCTCTTCGAAGGTATCCCCCCCCCTCAACAATGTAAGCTGAGTACCAAATTATACACCTGGATCCATCGACTGGAGCTGTCTGTATGTCTGTCTGCCTGCTTCCTATTTATATTATAGCTTTCTCGCGTACTATGAGATAACAGGCACTTGAAATGCTCTAGAATGAAGGTAACAAAACTTTCACGGGCTGTCGTCTCCTTGCCTACAAGACTACCCAAGAGGGCCACCCAAATCTTTTTTTCGTTCAGTAGTTAGCTGCAGGTCCCTTGGATCTTCTCACTGTTCCCAGGGGTCGGCAGCGCCAGCTTTGAGAATCACTGGTCTAGAATTATAAGATTAAAAAAGAAATAATCAGGCTAAATGGCTATAACTGAAGAGGCCGAGTGTGAACACGAAGCTTTCTTCACTGCTGTAAACTGTCACACATTGACAGGCATAAACGACTGGGTTTCTTTATGTCTTAAGATGTTCGCTGTCACCACACAAACATTGTGTTTTATATGGCGCTGTTAGTCTGATTTAATTCTCATTATCTTGTCATCCTTGATGTCGTCAGTTAACTTCCATCGTAACATCTTTGTGATGTTTGGTGCCACTAAGCAGATATCTTTCCTTCTTTCTTTGTAAGTCTTTGATGCTACCACATTCAGGCTTAGATTGCCATCATTGATGTTCTTAGTATTTTACAATTTGTTTACGGTCACTGTTTTAGGTGTTTTTTTTTAATCTTTTCCAATTTGATTTTTAAAAATTATAAACACCCCTTTATTAAAAAAAATGTCGCTTCTGAAACAAAGCAGACCTTGTTTTTTTTTAAAGATTAGTTAATCTACCTGTTTCATTTCACAATCTAAGCATTTTTATTTTCTACTTGACCGTTAAAAAATTACCTTTGACGCACCTTTAAGGTCAGTTTCCTCCGAGTTACACTTAATGCTTAGCTGAGTAAATACTTTGTTTTGGTGCATGAGTTGACGTAAAACGTCTTTACCGCAATTTCTGTTATCATATACATCTGAAGAATGTCTGTCTACGATAAGGTACACCTTCAGTCTCGCTGCACAAACTGAAAATTTAATTCTGGGCCAGGGTGTATTACAAACCTGCGTCAATCCTTAGAATTTGGAACTGAAGAGATAAAGATCTATTCAGGCAACCTGGCCCGCAGAGTTCAGAAACTGCCGGCTCGGAATTTACTCCGTTTGTCATCACAGGGGAGAAAGCATTCACCTGGCCAGGTAGACCGAATCCAGGCTAGCCTGTTTACTCTGTAATCTTGTTTTTAGTATCTCGTTTGAAAAAAAAAACAAACATTGCGTTGCGTAATCCTGGCTTTACAACGATTTACTGTAGGAGTATTTGCAGGGCGCTGAATATATGCCTGATTGTTCATACATGAATTTTTATGTTAACTTGTTCCGCCATCTTAACACTCTAAGTGCATCATAACCTAAATATGATGATGTATTTTCTGTGCCAGCCCCTCATTCAGTTCCTACCCCCTGTGTCTAATAAATATAAATTATGCGTTTCTTCGCAGACGCTTGACTGTATCCAGGTATATATTAAGTGCAGGTCTGCCACTCTACACAGTGCAGTATTACACCTGTAGCATTGCTAGGTTGTCGTGTGTGATGCGGTTGAATAATATTTTAAACTTCGTTTTTTTTTTTTATTTAACCTCTGTTGTATCTGTTAAATTTCTCTAAAGCAAAGGGAAGAGCCTTCTCAGAGAACTTTGGACGAGATCTTCGCGAAACTAGTATACCAAGTGCTTCATTCACTTATCGATTTTGAACAAGCAAAACAAGTCTCAGGCAAAAGGCACCGGCATTTCAGATTACAACTGGAGCAAGGAAGAAACAGTTCAGACCTGTAAAACTGTGTCATCAACGAACAGTTTTTCTCCGTACAGTGTCCAAGAATGAAGTTCGTAACTTGTTTGGCTGCTCTGATGTGCAATCTGATAGTAATTATTTGTCTTTACCGCCCATGGCCTCTGACAAGTTTGCTAGAGCATCTATCCTTGCCTCAGCAGTTGCTGGTCATCGCAGGATTTTTAGGAGCTGCCATTTTGCTGTTGTGGTCATCTGCTCCTCGACCTCGTGTAGATCCAAGCGGAAAGGCTGTGTTTATCACAGGTAAGTTCTACTTTTTGCATTTCATTCAAGTTAGTTCATTGTGGCCGTGGCGGCAGACTGGTGTGTCGCGCCACACTGATATGTTACTAAGGGTCTTTGGGTGGGGGGGGGGTGTCGAAAGGAAGCCATTTTACACAGTTTTAGGTTATCAAATCTGGCCTTACTGCTTCTTCTTCAGTCTCCTAGCGAGCTAGTGTTCTTTGCAAACGATGTGGTGAAGATGCTTAGGGAAACATCGTCAGTTTGGGAGGTGGCTTTGGCGGCTATTTTTTCAGTTCCTGGGTGCCGACAAAAAGCAAGGGCTATGCAATACTTCTTTAGCAGACTGCAGCATAATGAGAATATGGCCATCCCTGCCCTGTTATCCATACTAAGCCTGCTACTGGAGGCACCAGCGGGAGAGGATCTTGGTCAGATATGGTTCGCTAATCTTGACGCTAGCATGTCAGTTATGGATCGCTGATTGCCAAATAAAACGACGTATCCTTGGAAATTTTCTCGCTTTGTTCAGTGTGCCGTTAAAAAGGGTGGTAATTCAGGCTGTACGAAGATATCATTGTTGTCTCCCTGTAACCTCGAACATGGCGCTTTTTAATAAATACTGTAAAGAACATCCGGCGTTAGTTCGCGTAGGGAGAATTAATACTGTAGGTATCTTTATGTTGCTGTTTGAGTTTCAAATATATCTATACTACAAGAACTTAATATTGAAGATGGCTGGCTAGTGAGGAGGATTAGGGAGAGAAAACTTAAATATTCTGGACACATTAAACGTCATGATAGTCTAGAGAAGACTGTCTTGGAGGGGTACATAATGGGAAAAAGAAAGAGAGGAAGACCACGACGAGGATGGCTGCAAGACATCGTTGAGGATCTGCAAATGGATGCATCAGCAGCAGGCCATCTTGCTCACAGCCGAGAGGCCTACAGGAGTGCTGTTTGGGAGGCAAAGTTCCGCAAGGGACATGCAAATGAATGAGTGAATGAAAGTTGTCTTTAACTCACTTACACAGGTGGCAGTTGATAAGGGTCAGAATTATACAACTCACAGCTCCATCCCATAAGTACTGGACCTAGCCGGAGTCACTCGGGGGTAAACAACAGACAAACAAATATTGGTGTTGGTGCAGGATGAAATCTCGGTCGGTCAGAGCTACCAGGCAGGTCTACCTGTTTTGGCTCTCCATAAAGAATTTAAAAATAAATCGTTTCCTTGACTGTGGAGGCACGGTGTGACCTGGAGACTTGCCACAGTGAATATAAATAGATGCATCTTCTTATTTACGAGTGGTGTGAAAACAGCAAAGTTGCCAATCCAGTGGATTTTTAAAAAAACTTCAGTCTTCACAGACAGGCAGGAAATAAACATTCTTTGATATTTTTGCAATATTTGAAAAGTAGTTTTCTCGTATATGAATTTTTAAATGAAAATGATCACTGCCATGTTAAAACTCATTCTCACAATCCCATCCCTACCCCTTCTCACCCCTACCCCTTCTCTTCCCCCCCCCCCACCCCCCAGTTCCTGTAAGGCACTTTTTGTCTTAGAAGACAGTTTTGAGACAAGTAGATGTTAAAAAGTTGTGGAGCTTGCCGAACACAATTCTCCAGAGTAGCTTCTCTCATGAGTGGTTCTACAAGTAATGGATTTGCATAAGTGATCACAGAGCAGCAAGAAATGTTTATGCTGCAAGGTTCTGTCCCTTTGTGCTTGCGTATTTTGTTTTCACACCTGGATCTTGTTTCTTTCCCAAATGATGCTGCACCCGACACAGAGCAAGTTAGTTCTTGCCAGACCTTGTGGCTGACAGATAAATCTTGCCCAGTCACTTACAAATATCTCTGTATATTTTTTTTCTTTTAATGTACAATTAAACAACAATTTTTCGATGAGATACGTTGACAGGAGGATATATTTTCATATAATTCCCGTTTCCATGCCATTAAGGCATATTGGGGATACAGTGTTAGGTCCGTATTTTCAGTGACCTTCGGCACATGAAAGTCTGACGTGGTCAGTATCACGCCTGGCCGCATTTACCTTCCCAGATTTTTCTGGTATCCATTTTTTAGAGGCTGGGTCGACCCCAGGGACTTTTTTTCGGTCTTGTACCAGAAAATAATCCCACGACCCCGGGGCCTTTTTTCGGTCTTGTACCAGAAAATAATCCCACGACCCCGGGGCCTTTTTTCGGTCTTGTACCAGAAAATAATCCCACGACCCCGGGGCCTTTTTTCGGTCTTGTACCAGAAAATAATCCCACGACCCCGGCGCCTTTTTTTCGGTCTTGTACCAGAAAATAATCCCACGACCCCGGGGCCTTTTTTCGGTCTTGTACCAGAAAATAATCCCACGACCCCGGGGCCTTTTTTTCGGTCTTGTACCAGAAAAGAATCCCACGACCCCGGGGCCTTTTTTTCGGTCTTGTACCAGAAAATAATCCCACGACCCCAGGGCCTTTTTTTCGGTCTTGTACCAGAAAATAATCCCACTGCTGGGACTGAACCCAGTACCCTCGGGTTAGTAAACCGAGCGACAGTCTGGGAAACATTTCACAACTTTCGTTATCATAAAATAAATATTACAGTTCTTTTGCTGTTTATTTTTAAAAAAAAATTGTCAGCAAATTAGATAGACATACAGGAAGATGGCAGTAGTGACAAATACATTTATATTACTTCTTATTTGATTTCTTGGTATTTGCCTATAATATTATCCACTTTTATTATTGTTCCTTGATTGCCTTACATGTTCATAATAACTGACCCATCCTTACCATCCGCATGCCCCTGGCATCATCTTTATTTTTATACCAATCAATGAGTATATTATACATTAACATTTAAGTTTATGCACCTTATCTTAAATAGAAATTCTGAGGCTGCAAATTAAAGTGTCTCACAAGTTGATTCTGTGGTGAAGATCTTGCTATCCAGATGAGGAGTACGATTTTTCCCCAGAGCTGGACCAAGAAGTAGACTCTCCTGTCGCTGTGGCTGTGAATTAAGGTGTCTCACCAGTTGATAGTGAAGATCTTGATATCCAGATGGGGAGTACGATTATTCCCCAGAGCTGGACCAAGAAGTAGACTCTCCTGTCGCTGTGGCTGTGTTGATGCCTTCATTGTTCTCTATGACAAGGCCTTGACCAGATGTGGATGTCTGGCCACAAAGAAAGTGGAAATGAAAATGATCATCTGTGTGAGTCACTTATACCCGCCCAACCGCTTTTTTGGCAAAGTGGTACAGGCTTTGCATGGCTGTCCATACCGAAGGCATCCTCCTTGATACCATCCATACCAAAAGCATCCTCCTTGATGCAGCCATCCCAGTGCCTTTAATCAAGCTGACCATGAAAATTTACTGAACATCTTTCATTTCTGAAATATTTAAGGTTGTGACAGTGGCTTTGGAAGAGAGTTATCAGAGCGACTCGACAAGATGGGTTACCATGTGTTTGCTGGTTGCCTGGCGCCCAATCGTGAAGGAGCCAGATCCCTGAAAGAGTCCACATCAGACAGGCTAAAGATTGTACCAGTTGATGTCACAGATGATTTTCAGGTTTCACAAGCTGTAAAATTTGTGAAAAACAACATAGGAGACAACAGTAAGTTTAAATTGTTGATAAACGATGAATGAATGCAAAAAAAAAAAACATAAAAAATATGTTGTTAAAAAGGAATCAAGTTTTAGGAGTCAATAGAAGAAAGTAAATGGAGGCTCAGATTAGGAAAAATGCCTACAAAGTGGATCTGATAGCTTAAAATGTTAGATAGGTAAGGGTTGTGTTAGCTAAAAAGGTGGAAACTTAAGATTTATCAACAGAAGTGATTACTTGAACACATGCTTTCCAAATTCAAGCAGTTAGCACATTCATTGTCCAGAAAGCATTTAATAGTGCACCATTTCTACACAGAACTGATGTCATCAGTTGCTGTACACTAAGGATATGAAGGTGGACACTGATACAAATATGGACTTGTCATATGTAGAAGAATGATGAATTAAAATTAAGAAAACAAATGCAATAAGTAACTGTAAAAAGTTCACATGTGACTAAAAAAACGTTTGAATTCTTGTCTATAAAGGTTATCTTTCCATTATCTGAAAACTTTTGTTAATGATCATATGTTTACATTCTTGTCATCTGTTAGCTAGTTTACCCTCCGAACATACCCCTACTATTTCTCTTAATTCATTTTTAACATTCTTTGCTTTCCTAACGTTTTATAACATTTTTGTGTCTGCAGAATTGTGGGCTGTAGTGAACAATGCCGGCGTGGCAGTTTTTTGTGAAATAGAGTGGTGCTCTGTGCACGAGTTTCAAAAGATTATGGATGTAAACGTCTTTGGTATTGTCAGAGTCACCAAGGGCTTTCTGCCATTACTGCGTCAGTCTGAAGGCAGGGTCATTAATGTGGCCAGTTTGGCTGGTATGTGTTGCATTTTGCTGTCAGAATAATGAAATATAGGATGCTTAAACTTTTTATTAAGCAGCAGAAAGTATTTTTGTGCATTGTAGTCAACATTTTGAGACATGGAAAAGCCATGACAACCAGCTGTCATCATCATCATTATCTTCATCATCATCACTGGAAAGACTGCTTGGTCCAATATCAGTTGAAACACCATCATCAACATATTAAATTTAACGCATAACAGAATATATATTTAGGCATTAAGGTGGTAGACACATATATCAGAGAAGTTTTTGAGTTCTTATTGACCAGGTGCAAAAAAAAATCTTGTCTATTTCAAGTGATTTCCACTTCCTCATTCAGTTTAAACATTTTTGTCCTTTATTAATTCAAAGCTTTATGTCTTTTAATCCACTAAATGGTATGACTTAACAAACTGGCATGGATATATGAGAATCAAACCCTACACACCTGACAGAATAAGTAACTCTAGTTATGAAATGATGGTACACACAACCAATCATCTTAAACACTCATTCATGTAGTCATTTTTTTTTCAAATGACATCTGCAGTGTAATGGATATCCATAAACTGAGAAATGTTACCAGTAGAAAGAAAACTCTCACAAGTAAAACACCTAAACTGTTCTACTGCAGATATCCAGTGTCTACAAGACACTATTAATAAACACCTAAACTGTTCTGCTGCAGATATCCAGTGTCTACAAGACACTATTAATAAACACCTAAACTGTTCTGCTGCAGATATCCAGTGTCTACAAGACACTATTAATAAACACCTAAACTGTTCTGCTGCAGATATCCAGTGATATTAATATCACTATTAATATCATAGCTTTGCCTGTTTTGTGAGAGCTTTTTTCCCCTAGTAATTTCCAGCCTTATAAACAAGTGGCACCACAATATTTTTCAGGTCGATTCACACTCCCAGCATTTGCTGCCTACTCCATGTCCAAGAAAGCTTGCATCGCTTTCTCAGATGCCCTCAGACAGGAAATGAAGAAATTCAACATCTCAGTCGTCACCATTGAGCCTGGACTTTACAAGTGAGTTTCTCTAAAGTAGTGATGCTGTAATAAACTAGTGATGCTGTAATAAACTAGTGATGCTGTAATAAACTAGTGATGCTGTAATAAACTAGTGATGCTGTAATAAACTAGTGATGCTGTAATAAACTAGTGATGCTGTAAACTGGAAGAAATTAGTAAAAAAAAGTGGATTAAAGGTTAAACTTGATATAAACTTGATGTCTTGTCTTCTATCTCCCTGTAAGTGCGAGCTGGTGCTCTTTGCAGCCGATGCTGTGAAGCTGTTGAAGCACAACATCGTATCGGCATGGGAGTGGGTTTATGGCGGCTATCTTTTCAGTCCCGGAGTACAGCTAAAAAGCAGGGGATGTGCAATGTTTCTTTAGCAGACTCCACCACCATGGGTACTATGGCAATCCTTGTCCCCATTAGCCAGGCTGGGCCTATTACTGGGGTACCATGAAGAGGTGGGACAGGGTCTTGGTCAGCTATGGTTCGCTAACCCTGATTCTAGTATATCAACTATGGGTCGCTGATTTGCCTCATCGGACAAGTGTCTTCACCCCCTAGTTTTTGTAAAACATTTGTCTGAAATCAGAGAAATACTTTATCTCGCCCTGTATACACAACACTATATACAAGCATAGCCGGTAACAGGAACAAAATACACAAATATACAAGCAGACTGATAAACTGATAACACAATACATACAATTTATATATATATATTGTATATAACACAGATTAATACACATTCCAAGTATCTGCTATGACACACAAATCATAAGTGAAATTACATGTAAAAAAGATCATCAAATGATATGTCAAACATTCAAATTAAAGTGAAAAATAAATGAATGTTGCCATAATGAAAGACTGGCCCAAGCCACCATTTAAGAATGGAGAGTCCCAGACTGGCACTCTATGTCTTAATGATGTTCCCCATAGTCTGTATTAACACAGCCATACAATGTAGCTGGTCAGCAAGTTCTATGGGAGATATAAACTTGATAAAGAAATGTTAGAACACAAAGCCAGTGCTGTTGCATACCAGCTGTCTCCACCGCTTACACGCTCCAGCATCCCAGTTGAAACTAGAGAAAACTAATTAACAGCATATTCATACCAATGCTGTGCTACCAATGCCAGACATACTAAGAGACAACAGAATAAAATAAGCACATGTGAAATGAGATCTCTTAGGAAAGCAGCAAACCTCACCAGGTTTGACAAGCTAAGAAATGACAGCATAAGACAGATGGTAGGAACTACACCATGTCTACAACACATAGAGAAGCAAAGAATCAAGTAGTTCAGCCACATAATGAGAATGACACACAGCCAGCCACAAGAGCCTTTAGTCAATGAACTGCAGGACACAGATCAAGAAAGAGACAGATAGTGTGTATCAGAGCGACATTTGTTAATTATGGCATGACTGCCAAGGCCACCCACTTGGCCCAAAAATGCAAATTACATCTTTCCTCAACACATCATGATTCAAGAGGAAGGATAAACTAAGTAAATAAAGTGCTTGACATACTGAGGTGTTAAAAAAGTCTAGTATATGTTTATCACATCACAATTCTTCTTGCATGTAACATAATCTGGTGTGCCATGTCATAAAGGCTGATATTCTCCAGTTTTAGAGGTGGTTTCTCAGACACAGTGGTTCCTAAACTTTTTTCGGATGTTACCCATCTGCCTTTCAGTTGGTTCTGATGCCCCTTGCCCTTCACTGCTCCCCTCACCCCCAAAACTAAGTAGCTTTGAGTCTCCCCATTTTGGAAACTACTATTCTAACATAAGTATTAGCAGGTACCCTTTTTTTTTTACAGTTTAGTGGATTGGAACATAGTAACGGAATTCCAACCTACTGCCTTTGCATTAAAAGCAAATTTATTACATATAGCACTACTCTTGGCAGTGTCTGAAGCTAATTGAAAAACCATTGACACACATGCGTTTTCTCCTAGAACTCCTATCTCCCACGAGGGTTACCTGATTGATTACAACAGAAAGTCCTGGGCAGAGACGCCAACTGAAGTCAAGGCAGATTATGGAGAGGAGTATTTTGATACATTCCTGAAGCAGATCACCATTAGCTTGAAAGAGGCTCGTCCAAATATTCAAGAGGTGCGTGGTAACCTGTCACACTGGGCTTTTAGTTTTAACCTGTCACACTGGGCTTTTAGTTTTAACCTGTCACACTGGGCTTTTAGTTTTAACCTATCACACTGGGCTTTTAGTTTTAACCTATCACACTGGGCTTTTAGTTTTAACCTATCACACTGGGCTTTTAGTTTTAACCTGTCACACTGGGCTTTTAGTTTTAACCTGTCACACTGGGCTTTTAGTTTTAACCTATCACACTGGGCTTTTAGTTTTAACCTATCACACTGGGCTTTCAGTTTTAACCTATCACACTGGGCTTTTAGCTTAACTAGTCAAAAGAATTAAAATAAAACAGTTATAATGTATAAAGCCTAGATCAGGGTTTCTCATCTTGACTTCCTCAGAACCCTAGGGTTCTATCAGGGTTTCTCAACTTGATCTTCTCAGGATCATAGAGTTCTATCAGGGTTTCTCAGCTTGACTTCCTCAGAACCTTAGGGTTCTACAGTAGGGATTCCTGTTCATCAGCATATCTGAGGAGTATTGTATTACCTTAATGATTAATCCAGATACCTCACTAAAGTACTGTTATTACCTTAATGATTAATCCAGATACCTCACTAAAGTATTGTTATTATGTTAATGATTAATCCAGATACCTCACTAAAGTACTGTTATTATGTTAATGATTAATCCAGATACCTCACTAAAGTACTGTTATTATGTTAATGATTAATCCAGATACCTCACTAAAGTATTGTTATTATGTTAATGATTAATCCAGATACCTCATTAAAGTACTGTTATTACCTTAATGATTAATCCAGATACCTCACTAAAGTCTTTGAAGATTTTCTCCACTCTCCTGCATGGTGTAGAACAGTGCTGCCTGCTCTTTTCTGAGCATGACCTAGAACTAGTAATGGCATGGCCCATGATGTATGAAAAAAGTATCGATATTCATCATAAAATATAATGTATTTCTTCTCTTGACCTCATTTCACCCCTACCCCTGTGTGATCCTGATGTGGGTCATGACCTGAGGTTAGCAACCATTTGTGTAGATGTGTAAGCATTAAATAAGAAAATATAAAAGAAAATTGAGGCTCTTGAAATGTGGATATACAGATGATTAAGGTGAGTTCTGTGGACAAAAAAATAAAAAAACATAAATGTACTAAATCAGATGAAACTGAAATGAGAAATAATGAAAAACATAAGAACCAGATGGTTAAAATATTTCAGTCATGTTAGGAAATATAAATACAAGAATTGAGGAAAAGGTTGAAGAAAAGATAAATAACGGTGACAATGATATAGATGGTTGAACAACATAAAGAAATGGGCTGCATTCAGCTTGGCATAGTGGCTGTGAAAACAAGGGAGAGAAAGTTTGAGGATCACTGCAGTCAACCTTCTGAGGTGGTGGGGGGGGGGGGGGAACGGGACACATGACATAGGACAATGATGGCTGAGAAGAGAAGCGATGTAACACAAAAAGTCTCTGCGGACTCCAGGCTGATAACTGTAGCTGGCTAGCTGTGCTTGGACTGTAAGCCTGTTTAGTGTGGTGTAGAAAGCATTGCGTGATAATGCATTTTCAGTCAGAGGGAACTGAAGTTTATTTGCGAGTATTTATTTGTTAGTTTTGTCTTCTCCATTGCCCATGATAAAGGTATCTTTGCCTAAACATTTGGTTGTTGTTATTTTTCATAACCATTTCACTGTACTTTTCTTCTTTTGCTAGTTTATCTGCCTTTCCTTCTTATTTCTATCTTTTAAAAAAAAATTAAACTGCATGATGCTCCTTCTTTTAACTTCATTCTGGTATAGATAGTTGGTCTAGGAAGAAGAGTAGATTTTGCTAAGAAGTATGTGTATATATCTCATTCCTTAGGTTGTTGACAACATGGTAGAGGCAGTGTGTGCCCAGCATCCCAGCTATCGCTATATTCCTTACTGGAAGTTTAGGCTTAGGGCTTTCATTGTCAGCTCTCTGCCCACATCTTTAACTGACAGACTGTTCGCATCAAGGTGAGTGACATAGTAACTGGCATGTAGAAACTTGTTTACTGAAACTAAGTTATGAATATGATTATCTTGTCATCTCCTTTCAACCCTACATAACTACTTTAGCCCAAACTCTCCTTATCTTAAGTGCACTTGTAGCTGTTTCTGTGAACCATCTTTTCTCTTTCATATCTTTCTCTCAAGTCCTGTTTGTCTTGAGTTTTTCCATATTTGAAAAAATGATGCTTTATTGTTCTGATTATCAGCCAGTCCAACCATAATTTATAAATAAAACACAGAACGGGGAATTATTTACTGTAATTTCATGATCTGTAAATATATTACTTGATTCTTCATTATTAATTGTAAAGGAGGTAGGGCAGGCAATGGCTTGAACAGACATTATCAGTGCTTATAAGAGAAACCAGATGAACAAAGGACTTTGCAGACAACTGTGAATTGCTGTCATTGTCCAGAACTGAAGAAGCTGGGGATAAAACTTGGGGTTGTGAGAAATGAATGATTCATCAAGAGCTCAGTCATTCAGCAAAGAACAGGTGTCATTATTTCATGAAGCTGAAAGAAATAATTAAGAGGAGATCAGAGCACCTGTGGGTGTGTCAGGAGTGGTCTTTCCTAACTATTAATTGTAAAGAAAAAAACTTATAAACTAAGGTTGTGAAGTGTCTTAGATGATTTGAGTGTTAATAACTTGTTGTTATCCCTTACTGCAGGTTTAAAATGACTGAGCCTGTTTCAAGGAAAAACAAAAGTCCAAAGACTCCTATCAGCCTACTGCAGAAAGTTGGAACAAAGCACTGAGTGATGAAACTCTGTTGTATATTTACTATTTAAGCATACATTTATTTATAAATATCATATCAGGGGTGAAGGGATTATAAACCCAACTACATTACTTTAGGGCTCAACATTGACCATCTCATCAGGAATGGTTGAATTTGTTTTCTGGTCACATTTGATTAGATCAAGGGTTCTCAACCTTTATTTGTTCTTTCTGCCCACATTAACATTTTCTGTGGTTCCCCTCTCATTTCATAACAGTGAAAGAATGTTAAATGCATCTTTTACTCATGGCCTCAAGAAATTTGGCTCTTCTCTTAGGGGGTCACAAGGCATCTTGACCTTTGATTAGACCATCAAAAAATCTAAATTAATGAGACATTACTCTGCATCTTTTACATAGAAAGCATTTCATTGACTTGACAATTTCCAATGGTTGTGACATTACCAGGACAGCATTTATTTAGGAAAAGAAAATTGTTTATGTAAGATTATGTGATTGAAAGCTAAATATGCATTATCAGAAAGGAAGCACTTATCATTATCGATCGACTGTATCAACCCACAAGCTTGAAATATTCATGAATCTAGCAGAAGTGAAAGTCCTGCTGTGGAAAAATGGTACAAGTGCCATAAGGTGTTTGTGCTTTTATTTTTCATGACCAGACGGAACACTAGAGGGTCATGTCCTTGACATCATGCCTAGTCATATTCTCTTTCCCAGCTCCTAGAGGAGCCAGGTACAGGTTTCTACACCTGGATGACTGGGGTGCTTCTGGCCGGCCTTGAACCACCAACCTCATGAGACATTTATGCACAAAGCACTCTGCTACTCAAGCACACAGAAGCTGTGACATTCCACAATTTCAAGTTAGCTGAAAGTAACAGGAGCAAGGTCAGGTGGTAGATACAATTCTTGTTCCCCACCTCTAATGCCTGTGATATGACAACCGTTACAAAGACCACTGGGATTGGATGATAGCTCCTATGCCCAGTGATAGATTAAGCAAGAAAATGGCAACAGAACTGCATAATATGCCGTCTTAGTAAGATCCACCACAGCAAGGGCGCCTCATTTTATGTACCAGTTTTAAAAGATCAGACCAGGGGGAGTAACCTATCCATCCATTTCACTGATTACTTCCCTTCTATAATACCAGCACCATTGCAGCAGAACTAGGCTACATACAATTTATATTAAAAATATATAATTATTACGGTGCGATATATTTTGTGACATACTGGTAGTCTGAGCAGAGCGAAAGAAGTAAAGAATCCCGTGGACTGTTAGCTTTATGGAGAAGCTGTTGAGAGATTAAACTTTTCTTGTTTGTTTCAGGCATTTTTTTAAAAATATGATTTTGTGTGTGTATGTGTATGCATAACAGATAAGATTAGTTTCTTTTATGGAAAAAGTATTATTTAGATGAAGTAAAGTATATGAAGTTGTGTTATTGAAGATAAATGTGGTACTGTATCTTGATAACAACAAATATTTAAGCTAGAATGCTTTTACAGGAAAAACAGAATACTTATTTGGATGGTAAAAATTAAATTCATGTATAGTTTTTGTTTGTTTTATATTTAAATACATTTAACATTTTTTCCTTCTTAAACACACATTTCAGTGATTTAGATGTTAGTTATATATTCATGCTCAATATGTCCATGACTGTTTCCACTCTTGTTTTTCAGTACAATGTTGTGTGTATACTGTATATATATTTTACTTTTATATTATTTAATTTTGTCCCTGATTCTATTGTATATCTAATAAATGATACTGTAAATGGTATGTCCCAATTTCTGGCGATTTTTGTATTCCTGCGAGGTCTGGGTGTATAACTTACTATTGCATTCTGAATGTTGAATAGAGAAAATATTTAGCAATTCACGTTCAGCGTGGCTAAGATTTGAAGAGTGGATTTACTGTGGGCACACTCACATGGAAGAGACATGTGAGGGCCAGTCAGGCAAACATGGGGAGACAGCATGGCTGAAGACCTGCAGGCAAACATGGGGAGACAGCATGGCTGAAGACCTGCAGGCAAACATGGGGAGACAACATGGATGAAGACCTGCAGGCAAACATGGGGAGACAGCATGACTGAAGACCTGCAGGCAAACATGGGAGACAGCATAAATGAAGACCTGCAGGCAAACATGGGGAGACAATATGGCTGAAGACCTGCAGGCAAACATGGGGAGACAACATGGATGAAGACCTGCAGTAAATAACTGGTGAGAGAGCTAGAACAGAAATGAATGGAAACAGGTGGTATATGCAGCAGTAAACCTTGAAGGTTTGGAAAGCTGGAGAGAGTGCAACATAAAGATATATTTTAACATGGATTAGAAGATGAGAATAGCTTTTTATTTAGAGCTATAAATAAGTTAATTATTGAAGAACCAACATTGATATTTGTATATTTATTTAGAGAATAGCTTTTTTGTTTTTTTTATACTCAAAGAATGTGAATGCATTTGTAGACTGATGTAGTTTGATGTGAATAACCACTCCTCATTAATACATTAACTAAGTGCAAAGATGACTGGTGGCCTGGAGGTGACAGCCATGAAACCATTAAAGAAAGCCAGGCCTAGCAACAAGTGGTGAACAAGATCCCAGCTGCTATTAGATTTGAACCTCAGCTCTTTGCTTAAGAACCACTGAACTTATCTTCTTTTGTATTAATATTGCTATATTTATGACATAAAACATCAAGTTTTTTTTACTGTGGTATTTGTGTCCACTTTTATATTTCTATTATTAACTTTACACTAAGTGTATCAGTACAAAGAAACCTGGGACACAGTGTGCTGTTGCTGTGTCTGACCAAGTCAATCAGGTCCCAGGACAGCTTACATCTTACATCCTTCCTGTACTGTTAAACGTCACACAGGGCCCACGTGGTAGTTCGCCAAGAGAAGCTACCAAGCAAAAAAAACAAAAAAACAGAAAAGGCTGACTTCCATCTCAAAACCATCTTCTAAAATGACAAGAGCCAGTGCTTCAACAAATTATGCCAAAATGCTCCCCAAGGAACATTTGTTCTTTTTAGCTTTATTTCTAAATGCTTTTTTAGGTTTTAGAGCATTTTATTACACAATAATTTAAGAAAGTCTAATTATTATTAGTATGTGCAGTGGCAGATAGGACTGGCAATCATGCTTCTGTCTTGTGTGGTCCTCAGTATTTCTAATTAGATTTTTTTCTTTTTCTTGCCACTTGGTCAGTCCACTGAGATATTTTTTCTCTTGGTCCTCCTCTCTTCTCATTTCTCTTGAATTTTCCAGTCATTTCTAGGTTCTCCAACTCTGTCTTCTCATGACATGTCCAAGACATTTTGAATGTCTTTTTTTTTTATCATTTTAACTAGTTTTTGTTCTGAAACTTCTCCGGGGACCTCCTATTTGTTATTCTGTCTATTCAGGGCATTTGTAGCATTTTTGTCCAAAATCATTTCTCTGTTGCTTCTAGTTTCTTTGTCATCTTGACTATTCAACTTTCACAACCATATAGCAATACTGGCTCTATATAGCAGTGTAACACTTTTTCTCACTTTTAGGGACATTTTCTTATTTGTTAGTATCTTCTCAATGTCATTAAAAAGCTGCCTTTGCCGTATCCATGATTTTATTTCATTTGTCCACTTGCCATCAGCTGTTTTTATTTTTTCAAAGGTAAATGATGTTGCACTTTGGTATGTTTATTCTTTTTGATATTACAATTTTTTTTTTCTGTCTTGTTGCTGTTTAGATCTAGGCCTCTTACATTGTTCTCTTCAATAATCTTATTCACAAGTTTCTGCAAACTGCTTTTACTTTCTGCCATTACAATGGTTTCATATCTCAGCTTCTCCTATCATAATTCCTTTCACACTGTTAATACCTCTGTGATGCTTTCACAGATGAGAACAGATCAGGTGGCAGTATGCACCCTTGTGTTTCTGACAAAGCAAGTGGTTACTTATAACAACAAACTGAACTTTGAGCATCCTGAAAGATGGAAGGCAGGTTCTGTAGCATTCTATGAGTACAGCAGTTCATTTACCTAAGAGAGCATTATCCTGCAGTCGACTCCAAGTTGGTCTTAATCTGGGGTCCATGAATTCCCAGGGAGTCCACGGATCAGCAGACAGATTGGTTGGATAAAAAAAATAAATCTTAGAAGCATCTGGGTTCTATTTCTTTTTTTTCCTCAACTTTCTGAGCCATCAAGTTTCACTGCTGCAGATAAAATTTGCCTCCAATTCTCTCTCTTCCTAATCCTCTCCTCCAGCTGGTGACACCAATTTCCTGTATATACTCCTCTATGCTGTCTCTTCATCTCTGTTTTGGTCTACCTCTCAGTCTTGTTTCCTTCATCTCTTGTACATACATCATTTTCATTTGTCTTTCTTGTCCATCTTTTCTACATGACCCAACCAGCATAATATGTTTAGTTTCAAGAGGTTTATAATCTGCTGTGATTTTAAAAATTGAACCCATATTATTTAAATCTGGGTTCTATATTTTCCTTTAATTTTAATTGCCACAAAACTTTTATAACCGCTGCTGTAGTAGTTTTCAGGGCATGAAACAATTTTATTTTCTAAATAACACAAAAATCAGCTCTTGACAAGCACTGACAGTAAAGATGTATAAACTAGGAAGAAAATAAAAACAGCTTTATTATTTAACAATAACAAACTTGTAACGTTTCAGCGCAAGCCTTTATCAAACAAAAACACACAGGACAAAGAGTTAGAGAGAAGAGACAAAGTATGGATTACATCAAACTAATGTAAGTGAAATAACAAAAAATGTAAAAAAATGAAAAAAATGAACGAAAAATAGTAACAGAATGAAAACTTATCTCAGTTCTTGTAAAGGCACAAAAAAGGCTTGTGTGTATCCAGGAATATAAGCGATATGTGTCTGTTACCAGGATTATAATGCATTCGTGCTGAAAGGTGCGAAGTTGAGTGTGGAAAATGTTGTGCAGAGAAAAAGCAGAGAATTATACAAAGAACAGAGATGACTGGAGAGTCAATATCCATGGACGATGCTCTTAAGGGAGTGGAAAGTGATGCTTCATAGTAAATGATGGCAGGGACTTGTGATATTTGATAGTAAAAGATGGTAGGGAAGGGATGGTAGTATATTTATTACAAGGTGAAACGAATGATTATGGTTGTGTATGACTATACACTAATTATTTGACAGCAAAGATAAACAGCATACATAAAGAAGGGATAAACAGTATGTCCTAAGACAACAGAGATAAATGCCATATCCTATAGCCAACAGATCAATGGGATTTTGTATAGACAGGAGATGAACGATAAGTCCTATAAACAGGAGAGATAAATGGAACACCTTCTAAAATCCTGTTAAATATTCACTATATATATGTTATCACTGAAATAATGTATGATTTACAAAGAGCATAATTTAATTCCTCAGTGCTCTTTCACAAACAAAAGTACTACAACTTCTACGTTTGAGACATTACAACTAGACTAGTACATACAACACCGGCCACACAAGTTATACACAGTATGTTGCACCAGCAGAATAAATAAAACCGGTCTTAAACAGAAATGATAATTTCACTGACAGAAGGAACCAAAATGTATGTAACATGTCTACACTGTGTGAGAGGTGGGGGAATAGGCAGCTCCCAAGACTAGATTATCATAATAGCAAGGATGTTTCAGCCGTTAATACAAGGGTAATATCCAGAGTTTTGAAAGCAGGAAAAAAAAAAAAAAACTAAGCGGCCCAGTCTCTTCTTGTGGACCACCAGTGAGAAACCTGGTGTTGGTGAGGTCAAAAGAGACTCTGAGAAGTTGGGTCTGGATATCAATGTAGTCATTCTTACTTTTCCTTGCTTCCAGCACCCAAGGTTGGTGAGGTCAAGAGACTGAGAAGTTGGGTCTGGATATCAATGTAGTCATTCTTACTTTTCTTTGCTTCCAGCACCCAAGGTTGGTGAGGTCAAGAGACTGAGAAGTTGGGTCTGGATATCAATGTAGTCATTCTTACTTTTCCTTGCTTCCAGCACCCAAGGTTGGTGAGGTCAAGAGACTCGAAGTTGGGTCTGGATATCAATGTAGTCATTCTTACTTTTCCTTGCTTCCAGCACCCAAGGTTGGTGAGGTCAAGAGACTGAGAAGTTGGGTCTGGATATCAATGTAATCACTCTTACTTTTCCTTGCTTCCAGCACCCAAGGTTGGTGAGGTCAAGAGACTCTGAGAAGTTGGGTCTGGATAATCACTCTTACTTTTCCTTGCTTCCAGCACCCAAGGTAAAGAACTATAAACAGCAACACAGTCTGTGTCCATTGCATACAGTTTGAAAAAAAAAAACAAAACAAAAACTGTTTTAGTCATGTCATGAGAGAGGCATAAGATCTGACAGAAGCTGGAAAAATGAAGACAAAAAGATGACAGACTAAGGCACATACATGATGAGAAACTTCAACTACTGTATGTAGAAGTCTGGGTATCCAGTGTGACATGTGGAGATGTTTGATTCATGACATTCACAGCCATTACAAAATGGCAAATAAATTAGTGAGATTTCTAACAAGCCTGTGACTTATTGTTTTTTTACAGTAAAAACTAAAACAATAAATTCCATGAACACATAAAAAAAAGTTATACAGAAAATGCTCAACAAAGTTACTAGAAATTCAATATTTACTTTTCAAATAGTAGTCTACTAATATCTATAACGATCACCACAATTCTGTAGATAATGAAGAAGATATTACAGATACTAGACAGACTTTTATATAGTCCTTCTTGGTAACATGATCATGTTTTATATATCCCTTCCTTGCTGACAAGATCATGTTTTATATATCCCTTCCTTGCTGACAAGTTCATGTTTTATATATCCCTTCCTTGCTGACAAGATCATGTTTTATATATCCCTTCCTTGCTGACAAGATCATGTTTTATATATCCCTTCCTTGCTGACAAGATCATGTTTTATATATCCCTTCCTTGCTGACAAGTTCATGTTTTATATCCCTTCCTTGCTGACAAGATCATGTTTTATATATCCCTTCCTTGCTGACAAGATCATGTTTTATATATCCCTTCCTTGCTGACAAGATCATGTTTTATATATCCCTTCCTTGATGACAAGTTCATGTTTTATATATCCCTTCCCTGGTAACAAGATCATATTTTATGTATCCCTTCCAAATACTCTGAACTACCACCTGATGTCAGCAGAAACTGTTGGCCCCTCAACCTTAAATATCTGTTAAGTTTTATCTCCAGCTTCAAGATTCTGACAAAAAGTTTGCTAATTTAATTAATACTTTTTGTCTGCTTGTAAAAAATGATTTTCTCCATCCATTCAGAGATACCATCTTTTATACAGGCAGTATAATAAAAAAACATAAGATGGACTACACCTGGAAATAGATAGAAGAAGCAGCAGTCCAGGACGGACATAAATGAAGAGCCCTCATTGATCATCTATGCCCAGATAGGGATAAGAAAATGCATGGATGATGGACGATCTAAAATATATTTTTCTAGGCTATTTGACTTTGCTTATTTTTATTAAAAGCAGTTAAAGGCTCATGGTTGATTACGAGCAAACAGGTCAGTCTCTTCAACTTGTGCTGTGTTGAACTATTTCATGCTCAAGCATTATATAGATGAATAATGAGAGCCCAAATATGTGGTGTGTCCAAGTTTCAAATGTGTACATCATTACTGACTTCACATATGCCATAAACAGCCTGCTCTCGATACAACACATGTATGGTCTCAAATCCAGTCTCAAAACTATTCTATGTGATGGTGATCACTGTAATCTTAAAGTATTGTATGTGATGATGATCACTGCAATCTTAAAATATTTTGTGTGACAGCAATCATTCTAATCTCAAATCTATTTTGCCTGATAACCATCATTCCAGTCTTAAATGCTGAACTGTTTCGCAGACACAAGACTGACAGGTAAAAAACTTTCATGTCATGAAATAAACACCTTACGAAAATGTGCCACATCAAACCAAACTGTAGCTATGCTGTCAACACAGCAGTATCAGTTACGCTTGATGCTATATGTCAGAAAACTAATAGCCACTGGTACTGAATGTCACAAAAACTGAAGGTTGCCAATACAGAAAAATCACAAACATGCAAAACAATTCTAATATTACATTTAATACCATGAAAACAAACTGAAGCATGAACTGGATTCAGACGTAAAAACGAGATTAAGTTAAGAAATAATACTGTTATAAAATATATATACACCCCAGGAATACATTAAGAAGAGAAAATTAAACCAGGCAATAGAGCCCACCCAAAAATAAATTACCAGTCTGTTATAAATATCCAAATGGCAAATGAAACTAGTTAAAGACGCATGGTACACATGAACAGAGTATAAGAAATCCGTAACTTCATACTTCTTTAAAGCTCCGATTTGTTAATCATGTGCAGCAGGTAAAGTCTGTTCAGATTCCACAAATCATGATAAATGTCTCTCACCATGAAATTTACTGGGTAGGAATGTCTTATTTTTCATGGGTGGTGGGGCATTCAGGGCCACTTCTGGATGATGATTTTGCTATGTTGGTACTGTGTTAGCTGGGCTGATTGTGTAAGGTTTTGTTCTGAATTACATTTTTAAACTCTAGTTATTTTCATGGGAATCAAAACATTTCTATTCAACACAACTAGTGGAAGAGCTCTACTTCATTCTAGAATTGAATGTTTCATCCAGGAGTGCAGAGTTGGAGGCAAGTTTGGATGGGGTCTGATTTGTCAGACATGTACCATATGTGAATTAGCTGGAGTTTAGGATTGAGAAAAAACAAAGCAAAAAAAAAAAAAAAACTCAGAGAAGTCCAAGCTGCATGCTTGCTGTACCACCTCCACAGCCCTGACTTCTACCAATCTCTACAATGTCTTACTACTCTAAACATGCCCTAAGGCTCAGGTGCAAATTTTCATCAGATTCCCACTTCAAAGATCACTACCTGAAGCCAAATAGACATCGCTGCCACTATGGTGACCACTGCTACCGTCAGCAGACGACCGAAGCATCTTGCTGTTACTGCTGTTGTCACTGTAGCTTGGAGAGCTATTATTTGCATCACTATTTTCACCGGGCGAGTTTGACAGATCTGAACCTTTTTCTTCTCTGCCAGCGGCTCGTTTCCTTGGAGAAATAAATCCACTGTCTAAAACTAAATTATCGTTGCGACCTGTTAGATCATGCTGCCCTGATGCTGGGGCAGTAAGTGACTGCAGATAAGCTTTAGTTGATAGACTTGTAATGACACCATCTTCAAGGCCACTGTGCTTCCCTCGAGTCATCAGTCTTGTTCCTGAATCAACACAGTCACTGAGATCTTTCCTGTCACTAATTTCAACATCTGCTAAATCTTCCAAACTCTTGTGTTTTGATCTTGATCTGCTGGTTGTAGCTCGACTTTCCACACGATCCTGAACATTTGTTTCTTCTCTCTTGACTGCTTGCTCTAAGACGAGCTCTGAAGTGTCAAACCCCAACCTATGTGGTGAAGTTGGGGAACCCACCACATCCACAATAACAGTCTCTGGGCTGCTTAGAGGCTGAACCACCTCTTGTGGTGGTGCCGCTGTGATGGTTTTTGCTGGAGTTGTGAAGTCTAGTGACATAAAACCCACTTTGCTTTCATCATAAAAATCACTCTGTAAAGAGTTATGGGGCAAATGCATGTTCACAGACTCGAGATTTGAACTGCTGGACGTAGGATACAAGACTGACGTACCTGGCATGTCACTGGCATTACTGCCATACACCACAGAATTATAGGCTGCGTTGGTGACATTGCTGTCACATGACGCTGAACTTGTAGCATAGCCCACATTATAAAGAGAATTTAGATCTTTACTGTCGTTTTCCGTAGCATTCACCTCAAACTGGGAAATACTTTCACGCGACTGACACAATTTCAAATTTCTCTCACGGTATTGTCGGTGATGCTTATCCGAGAGGAATATGTTTTCATACACTGGACAAAATGGTCTTTTACTGTGTTCTGATGCTGTGCCCAGTCCAACACAGTTTACTCCGCTATCGGTAGACTGGACATGAGAGGAATTTTTATTTGGCAGATGACCTCTATACTCGTAGCTTATATCATTCCCTTGTCCACTGTAATCATTGTATGCTCTGTGACGATGTCTCTGTGGTCTGTATGTTTTCCGTTTATGTGAATTAATTGGTGGTTTGCTAAATTTGCCTTGAGGATCGGGTTGCTCTATTCGACATGCTCCATGAGCATTCCGCTCTCGGCAAAGAGGGGTTGAGTGAAGAGGACCCAATCTTGACTGCTCAGTCAACCCAAAGTAGGTACTTTCATCTGTAGCATTAGAAACTGGTGATATTGCTGAAACAGACTGGTAAACATCAGATATCTTGACTGGAGTAAAATCACTGCTGTCGATTACATAATATTCTGAAAGCTGTTTCTGATGTGCTTTGTCTGTGTCATGAGATTTTTGGCGTTTCTGTGTCACATTAGAATAACCACAGCTCTCATAAGTGTTATTATATCCATAAGGCCAGGGTTTTACAAATTCATCATCTGATTCTTGCTTTATTTCTGTATACTTCTGTTCCTGGCTGCCAGTTGCTAGCATGGACATGTATTCGTTATGACCACTGCTCACAGGCCCCGGAGAATTTCCTGAACCACGATGAGAAACTGTACGAGATTTTATCACTGGTTTGGATTGTTTGGTAGTCCTGGTTGTCTGTGCAGGAGTACGAGTTTTGTGTGTCTGCTGGTACATCAATGCTCCAGCCTGCTTGTGCTTGCCCCGCTGCTCTTGGTACCAGACCCATTCAGGGGGAGGAAACTGTGCTGAAAATGTTGCATATTCTTTTCCTTCCTCAGCATCACTGCAGCTTGACGAGAATGGGACAGTTCTGGAGGCCAACACCGCTGGAGGAACAGGAGGTGGAGGCATCAAAATCCTATCCCTGTCTTTATCTCGCTTTTGACGGTTGAACAACTTTGAGAATATCGATGTTTTCTGACCTGAAGCGGGAAAAGATTTTTTTTAAAAAAGTTAAATCATCAATATGCATGAAAAAATTCGTAACTCATCCTGCCTGAATCTTTATGCTGAAGTTTATTTTTTTGTCTTCACAGTGCCACATTCTTGGCATGTTATCTTCAGTACCCTGCACTTGACTGCATACACATTGTTGTTAAAAACATCAGCATTTAGCTTGCCATCGCAGGAATATCCACTACCACTAAAACATAAACACAGTAACAATTTCTCTTGAATTAAAGTCTAAACATTTTTACAAAATAGAACAAAATGTACATTGCTCATGCTTTTCCTATTTAAAAAAAAACAAAACATTTTGTAGTTCTTTATAACAACAACATGAGCACAAAATATATCTGTGTTAAATGATAAGTTTGCATAAGGTAAATTAAAAGACCCCCACCGAATGTCAGCAATCAAGCAACTTGTCCTCTTTGATCACAACATATCTTTTTCAATTAAGGCATTTGACCTCTATAGCAGTGTCAGGATTCTACCTCAACCTGTCTCTTTCTCAATGAAGAAAATGGTAACTATTTGCTTTCAGAGTGCCAACACAGCTTATACATCACTCAACAAAAGTAGAATCCCTCCTCCCCCTCTAATCTACCACTGTCTTGATGCCCTGATAGAGGACACTTGAATTTCACTCTAAATGTACAATAAATAACTTTACTTGTGAAGGATGGTCTAGATCTGCTGGGACTAAAATACTTAAAACAAGATACAAGGATGCGCTGAAGTTATTGGCCTGACCCACATTCCAAAATCTGAGCATAATTTTGTCACCGCGATTGGAAAGAGTGCTCAAGTAAAGTGCCAAAATGCAGGATCATTAGCACTAATTTTTTTTTCAACTTTTTTTTACAGATCAATGACACAACCATGTCAATGAAATCCAGCCACATAAGTACCAAAATGTTTGAATGCTGATGGTGGACACACTCAAGCTGATTTTGCAGCAGCAGTATACTGAGTGATCTAGTGATAACTTAAGATGTTGGATGCTCTGAAGAATTTGGGGTCTAAGTGCACAGATCATCTACCCTCCTCACCAAATATTACTCCATCCGACTATTTCCCAACCTTAAAAAGTGTTTGAAAGGTAGGAAATTTTCAAATGATTCAAAAGTGATAGCAGCAACAAAGCAGTATTTCAGTGACTAGATATTAGACTTTTTTGTGTGTGTTTTTTTTTTTTTTTGGAAGGGTTAAAGAAACTTGAGAAATGATGTGCCAAATGTGTTTAATTCTGAAGTGAATTTGTGAAATAATATGCAAGTTTCATGGTTCTAGGTCATGCCATTCTTGGTAAGGTCAATAACTTGTCAGTACTCCCTTGTATATAGGAGACTCTTCCAGTGAGTGAAAGAACCACACCAGCTCCCTAGATCATTGGAGTGGGCAACCACTACACTTCCTCCCCCTCCCTCTCCCCCAATGGTTTAAGCCCTGTAAATTCCTGACACTGTGTGTGTGTTGGGTGTCCCTGTCCTCTCAAGCTGAACCACTGCCTATGGTGTGCCACTGAATCTTGAAATACAACTCTGATATTCTGCCATACAGGACTAGTGTTAAAAGTAATAAATTGAGCTAATCAAGCATCTGTTTTTGCTGCACATACTCCTTGCCAGTTTAATTTCCATTAAATGATCTTCCACGATAAAAGACTTAGAACAAAGAACTTCAAACACAGAACTTTCAACTCTTATTTACCTTTAAACTTTGAAGATAGAGGCTTTTTGAATACCTCATTTACAACTTTTACTTTGTTGTCTCCCTTTTCAACAGCAAGCACTTTTTGGTCTTGTGTCTGGGAGTTCGGACATTGCTTTTCAGGTCTAGATGGTCTTGTTGTGCTAGTAGGTCCTCCTTTCATCTTATTTTTCTTTTCAATGCTACTTTCTTCTTCCTCTACAGCTTCTTCTATTGTTGTAACCTAAAACACACACAAAAATGTGATGAATTAATGCACAAGCAGAAGAACATTTAAATGAACTGTTAGTTCCTAACCTACCATGGGCTAGTTAAATGGCTTTTAAAAGAAAATTTAAAGTAAATTAACTGTGGTTATATGTTTTATGTTCTGCAGTCAGAAGTTTATAATTTTAAACTGTTGCAAATGCTAAAAATAGACACTGCATCCCTTCCCAGTGAAACATCACTGTCATGATTCTTTATTAGAAAAAAAGTTTGTGTGTCATGGATGTTGCTTGGCATGTTAAGGATTAAAAGATATAACACAACAAAAAACTGACACTGAATATTCCTAAACAATCTAAAATATAAAGAACTGTTATATAACTAACTATATTATGAGCTACTATACTACCTGACATACTACAAGGATCATATCGAAAGTTGTGATAAAAATTTTTTTAAAAATCAGAATTTATAGATAGAGAAAATATAAACGTATCACCTTAACTGCATCCTTTTCTTCACTTTCCAACATAATCTCCATTTCTCTGCACACATTTTCCCCATCGCTCTGCAAGTTTGAAAATATCCTCCTGGTAGAATTCTGTTTCATCTGACCAATGGCACAGATGCACTGCTTTAAGGATGTTCTCTCCTGTGGGAGCCAGCGGGCACAAACTTTTCTATAACTTAAGGTTTCAATCATTTACTGTACTGCACTGTATCATACTCCAAGATTTATAGCAATATCATAAACTGTGACACGTCTGTCTTCTTCAATGTCATCAACCCCTTCCACGATGCGTTCAGTGGAGGCAGTTCAAGGGCGACAGCTGCAAGGCATATCTTGGATGCTCGTATTTCCATCTTTGAAATGTTTCACCCACCTTCTAACACCGCTAGGACCCATACAAACATTTCCATAAGCAAACTGAAGTCTTTGGTGAATTTCAGCAGCAGGGATTTCCTCTTTAACGAGGAACTCAATAACAGCAAGTTGACAAAATGAAACTTCAGTACCTGCCATTCTGTTTATGCTGTGTGGTCATGTGACACATGGCGATGACATCATGTGACCTCTACATGAAGTGCAAAGAATGCAGTTTAAGGTGATACATTTATATTTTCTCTACCTATAAATTCTGATTTAAAAAACATTTTTTTGCTCACGACTTTCAGTATGACCCTCATAAAACTGTGAACTGGTCAGGTAATGACATACGACAACACTACCCTTGGTTGTCAAACAGGTTGCATTGTGAGTGGGCCAGATGAGTCAAAGGTATGCCTATTATCCCATAATGGTAATCGGAGAATGCGTGCATGTGTCTTGAGCTAACAGCACACTAGAGAGTGATGTGGCTGAACCACGCCAAGCCACCTTTCCTCTCCTCAGCTTCAGAAGCAGCTAGGTACCAACTTCTATATCTAGGTGACTTCTGGAACCAAAGCAGCAACCTTCCCATGAGAAACAAATGTACTAGTCACTCTGCTACCTGGTGCACAGAATGACAAGCTAGGAAAATAAATCTGGAAAAAATCCAGAAGCAAGAAGACCACAGGTAACTGATGGCAAAGTTCTTTCTTACCCATCTTCTGGTGTTCCCTGCAATTCCTACAGATTTCTGTGACAACCTCGTCTTCAAACAAATATTACATAGCCAACTTCTGGAGGGAAGAAAGCCATGAAGCAAAACAAAACAAAAATACAAAATCTATAGGAAGATGGATGTGCATAACATCTCCATTTTATGAAAAAAGCTTACCTGGCAAGATATAGACCTTGTGCGAGCTCTTGATGGCAAATCTGGTAAGCGCTTCCCTGCTTGGCCCTGATAGATGGGTGTGTATAGGGGATGGTATGGCAGCCAAGGACTGGCTGGAAGGTAACTCGTGTTGACACTGTTGTGAGGTCTACTGGTATCTGGTGTCACAACACAATAACCACTGCCTGGAAATACATGACCAGGTTTTATTTCAAAGTAATTCAATTTTTGCCCAACTGTACAGTCACATCTTAGCAAGCCAAATCTGAGTAATTCTGGAATGTGTAAATGCACTGCAGTATGTTAGTTTCAGTGTGGTTTACATGCAATCTTTCGTCATTCTGATCATTTAAACACAAAGTAAAACTAGGATTGTTTATCCACAACACCATCAAAACAAATATGACCACTGCCACTACTAAGTTAGGATGAGTCTCAAGGTGCTGAAAGCCCAAACAAAATAATCAAATCCTGCAGGAATAAATCAAACAAACTTCTGTCTTCTTACAAAATGCCAAAAGAAATCTGAATGTTTTTTCCTTATATTTGATGTTTCCATTGGTCTGCAAGCTCCCTGAGGAGGGGGCTTCATGCAGCTGCACATTTTTCTAGGATCAAAAATCCTGTTGCCTCCAATATCTATTCCATGTGTTTACTGTACATATCTAACAATCGTTGAGCAAGACAGTTTCTTTAAAGTGCTGTAACACACTTTTGCGTGTAAGCATACAAAAGACTAAATATATATCTACAAAGCCACTGCAGTAAAGCTGTGTGACAAACTGTTAAAACTATTT
This sequence comes from Achatina immaculata, assembly GCA_009760885.1. Taxonomy (NCBI): domain Eukaryota; kingdom Metazoa; phylum Mollusca; class Gastropoda; order Stylommatophora; family Achatinidae; genus Lissachatina; species Lissachatina immaculata. Next base: position 15,750,487 of record CM019697.1, on the reverse strand, counting down.
AAAACAAAAAGAAAGAATAGTTTTATTAATTAACAAGAACACAGTTGTAATGTTTCAGTTTGCACTTAAACCATACAGAAACATATAGGACAAAGAACTGTGTGATTACAGTGTCCTATATTTCTATATTTAATGAAGGAGGCAACATCAGACAAACACAGAGGATTACAATGGACCCTTGACACAGTGCTGGAGGACCTTGACTTTGCGCATGACATTTGTCTATTATCAAGCAGTCATAAAGATATAAAGATATGCAAGATAAAATAAACAAGCTAACTCAGAATGCAAACAACATAGGACTAAAGATCAACGTAGAAAAGACAAAGTTAATGAAGCAAAATGTGAACACCAGAAATGTACTCAGAGTAGATAGCAAGTTAGTGGAGGAGGTCAACGAATTTGTATACCTTGGCAGTAGAGTAGTAGAAAATGGAGACAGCACAGAGGACATCAACAGCAGACTTACTAGAGCAAACCAGGCTTTTGCAGTGCTGCAGACTATATGGAAATAAAAAAAACTAAGCATAAATATGAAAATCAGGATACTTAAGAGTAATGTTCTAAGTGTACTACTCTATGGAAGTGAATGCTGGAAAATCACCAAAACCACAGAAAGCAAGTTGAATTCTTTTCAGACTAAATGTCTACGAAGAATCAGAAAAATATTTTGGCCAAACACCATAAGAAATAACATCTTGTTGGCAGAGATGCAGATGAAGCCACTGACAACAATTATTGAGGAAAGACGCTGGCGATGGTTGGGACATGTGCTCCAAATGACTGACAACTCACTACCAAAAATAGCACTAAGATGGACACCACAGGGGAACAGAAGTAAGGGTAGACCAAAAGAGACATGGAGAAGAACAACAGAAAGGATGTTGAGCAATAGAGGGCTCACCTGGGCAAGAGCAGAAATAAAGGCGAAGGACAGGCATTTGTGGAAAACCCTTGCGGAAGCCCCATGTGCCCTGGGCATCTAAGGTTCAGAGAGAGAGAGATATTTCTGCAGGAGCTGTTCTCAGGCACCATGTAACTTCTGTCATCAGAAGGATATGTTTAATAGCTGTTACTAGAAAATCAGTTATAGTTGGGAGCCACTGAAATGATTAGAGACTGGCTTAGAAGCATGCTAGGAGAAGTCATAAAGATGTTTCTGCATGCAGTCACTTAATGTGAGGCAGATCTCTCCAATATAAGCTATCTTAGACTTTTTTCTTCCACATAATGGCATATGTTACACTGCTGGACGTGCAAGTGAATCCCTCAGATACTGTGAGGGCAGTCTTGAGAAAAGTAATCAATTTCATTTTCCAGACTATACACTGCAGGTGATACAGTGAGGGCAGTTATATTTTTTTTACTTTCAACAACTGCAGGATCCCATTTAAAGTGGCTACGGATGAGAATGCTCTTCACATTTGCTTCCCGTTTGCAAGCCAAAAGAGGGAGATCAGAGATGTCGCAAGTGTGACTGCAGCAGTGGCAGACAGCGACAGAGAATTTTCTTAACCATCTGGCCATGAGAATGAAAAGAAAGCAACAATTTAACTCTGTCAGATGAAGTCGCTGGGTTTTTTTTCTTTCTGACTGCCTTTTTTGCGGCTCACTTTCGGTATCTGAATGAAGGTTCTCTGATGCATTTTTTTTCTCTCAAACTTGAGACGTCCAGGCAAACCTCAGTGCTGACCATGGCTAAGAATATGATTAACAAGATCAACATAAAGACATCTGTCTCCCACGTATTGCTGACACTAGCCTCACGATGGTTCGGGAACAGGGGAGATAATCGCCGTTATAATCTCCTAGCGGGACACTCAGTGAGGGCGCAAATCCTCCTAATGCGGCCAGAAGAAGAAGTTAATCTGTCGGGCAAACAGACGAGGCCGTGTGTGTGTTTTACTAGTGTAAACAGCACCCAGGTAACATGTTTAACAGATTCCAACTGTTTCACTGCTGTACCGTTAGGCCCCGAAATCAGAAAATGGGTTACATCGTCCCCCATTAAAACTAAATAACCGAATCTCCCACCCAGTAAGAAAATGTGTACGAGTTTATATATCGTATGGGTTTACGAATCGTACCGGGTGGGTTCAAGTCCCAGCAGTAGGTTTTTTTTTTCTGGTACACCCCAAAAAAGCCCCGAGTCCACCCAGCCTCTAAAAAAGGGTACCAGAGTAATCTGGGAAGGTAAGCGTGATACTGACCACATCACACTTTCACATGCCGATGATCTTGGAAATACAGGCTTAACATCGTATCCCCAATATGCCTTAATGGCGCAGAAACTGGACTTTTACCTTTTATACCCCCCCCCCCCCACAAAACAAACCTGAAGCCGGGCTATAAAAAAAAGAGACAGCTTGGAGCGCAAAGAAGCAAGTTCTGATGGAGGTGAGTCAGGTAAAATATCATTTATGAAGAGGCAGAAGTAGGAAAGTGGAGAAACAGGAAAGTCCTGCAGGCTCCAAGGTTTAGCATGCAGTCTTCATGGCCCTGCTGCTTCTTCTTACAAAATCTCTCACAAAAGAAATCTATTTTTTACGTTTTCGGTTACACGCACGCATATTTAATACTTAACTTATTAGCCATCTAAATTAGAAAGTGGGGGAAAAAAACAAACATGGCACATGAATGAGAGAGACAGACAGACAGACAGAAAGAGAGAGAGAGGGAGGGGGTGGAGGGGAGAGGCTTATCAAACTTGAGAGAAATGCTCAGGATATTGACATGAAAATAATATCAGAAAAACTACCCGTCATCTGCACAAAAGCCAGTAAGTTTGCTTTTTTTTTCTTTGTTCGGTATTGTTTTCCTCAAATCACGAGAATCTCTTGATAATATGTCCCACTTCTGGACGTCTCATGGTTCATTTACAAGCGCGAGGAATGAATGTACCTTCCTACGTGAACGTATGTACAAGGTGGTCAAGACATGACAAAACGTTCTAACAGTTACTCATGTTCCATGGTTCTCTATAGATGGACAAAGCTGCTCACAATGAAGAACCGTGGAATCAGTACACCAAACCACCGACTCTTCTCTATTTTCTGTCCGACTTATTTTTATAGAAGGTTCATTTATGTCGACTCCACTTAAACTGCTTTCTTTACTGTCCAACGGCAGCTTCATTAATTGTACATTCAGCTACCATGACTCCCAACTTTATTAATTGTACATTCAACTACCATGACTCCCAACTTTATTAATTGTACATTCAGCTACCATGATTCCAAACTTCATTAATTGTACATTCAGCTACCATGACTCCCAACTTTATTAATTGTACATTCAGCTACCATGACTCCCAACTTTATTAATTGTACATTCAGCTACCATGACTCCCAACTTTATTAATTGTACATTCAGCTACCATGACTCCCAACTTTAGTAATTGTACATTCAGCTACCATGACTCCCAACTTTATTAATTGTACATTCAGCTACCATGACTCCAAACTTCATTAATTGTACATTCACCTACTATGACTCTCAATCTCATTACTTGTACATCCACCGACTCTGACTTCCATCTCCACAGCTCTGGTACAAATTGTGATCCCTCCACCACCCTCAAAAAAAGAAACAACATAACCAGACTTGTGAATGAGTATTAAGGAAAAACTCACGCTCAGACAGACATGTCAGATAGTCACTGTGGTTAAACAATTAGGAAGACAAGAAGACAAATTATCATCGAGTTTTATGTTGGTGAAGGACAAAAAAAAAAAAACTGTAAAAGAAAAAAAATCTTCCAGATGTTAAAGAACTCTTTATTGTAATGACTGCTTGGGTAAATCAATGGATAAAGCTCGATGACCATCAGTGCTGACCACACATTCATCACGAAAACGCAACTACATATACTCGTGTCTATTCAAAATTTTAGGAAAGGAGGAGGAGGGGGGGGTGTGGAAGTAGCACATCCCTTGTTATCTAGAGATGTTGCCTTCTATGAGTTCTTTAAAGCTTGATAAATAACATCGGCTCATTGACAAAGTGAATCTTATACATAAAGTCGTTCCTTCAGCAGTTTCCAAAACTACGAGGGTTTCGTTTCTTTCTCCTGCTTCTTTTTTTAAACTGATTTCTTTATAGCTTGTTTACTGTGTGAAAACAAAACACCACGGGCCAGTAGCACACTGGCGGAGAATTATGACTGACTTAGAAACAAACATCAAAACTAAACTTTAAGCATTTACAATAATGACAACTCCAACTTAGACGGGCTTGTGCCAGCAGCCAGGTAGATGTTAGCTGTGCTGCATTTTCTCTCATAGTCAATTCTATGGATATTTGCTTGGTAAAGCTGGGGCGACCATCCCCAACCCAGCGCGTTACAGGTGGCGGATGGTGAAAGTCCTCCAGATATGGAGGATCCCTGTGAATAAGGAGTTGTCCAAATAAGCAGGCGCGGACCAACTGGCGGTAGACTCAGAGAGCGAGGTGGGGTAGTAGGTGGCTCTACTACTCCTATAAAGTGCCTCAGGTGCTCAGTGAAGGGAATATCAGGCGGGTCAGAGGCGCCTTAAAATCTCTCGCTCCCGCTGCCTTGCGGGTAGGACAGGGAGTCCAAAGGCTAGCGAAGAGTCCGTACACAAACCAAGAGAAGGCAATGGGAAACCACTGTTGTAGCTCCCAAGAACAATTATGCTTATTCAGAGTCATAGATTTATCATGAACGACGTTAATGGATGTTCCTCTGGAACAGCCTCGTCCGGTAGGGCAGCTCACGAGCCACAGGTGAGGCCAGATTGTCATCAAGCTACTGGTGGCAAAACTAACAAGTTCAAAATAGCAACATGGAATGTTAGAACTTTATTCCAGGCTGGAAAATTAGAAAATGTAAAGATGGAAATGGAAAGGATGAAGATCAACATATTAGGAATGAGTGAAGTTAGATGGACAGGTGCAGGAAAGATAAACTCAGATAAATATACAATAATATATTCAGGAAGTGAGAAACATGAACGAGGAGTAGGAATTATATTTGATGAAAAAACGGCAAGGACAATTGTAGGATATTTGAACATCTCGGACAAAGTCCTGCTAGCCCAACTGAAAGGACAACCAATAAACATAAATATTATACAAGTGTATGCTCCAACATCTGAAAGTTCCGAGGAAGATATACAGATATTTTATAATGACATAGAGACAGCACTAAAACACACAAAGTCACATGAAGTTACCATAGTCATGGGAGATTTTAATGCCAAAGTTGGTAAAGGAGGAACTTCGGACATCGTTGGTGACTATGGACTGGGGGAGAGGAATGAGAGAGGTTATAAATTAATTGAATGGGCAAGAATACATAGCATGGTTGTAGGAAACACCTGGTTTAAACAACATCCTCGAAGACTGACAACATGGTGCAGCCCAGACAAAAAGACATTTAACCAGACAGACTATATATTAATCAACAAACGATTCCGCAATGCATTACTGACAACAAAAACCATGCCAGGAGCTGACTGCAATAGTGACCATGATCCACTCTGTGGAAAAGTTAGAATAAAGCTAAAGAAAGCAGGCAGAAAAGTGAGAAACATCAAACTGAATACAGAACTTCTTAAAAATGACCAAGAACTGCGAGAACAATACAAAGTTATTATAACAAATAGATACAATGCAATAGCAAAGATAAATAGTATAGATGAACAATGGGAAATGTTAAGAGATTCTATCCACCAAACTGTTAAGGAGATAATACCACCGAAAAAAGAAGCCCCTAAAAATAAATGGATGACAGACGACATCTTAGGACTGATGGACAAGAGGAGGAGGAGTGAAAATAACGAAGAAAAATATAGCAAGATAAATAAAGAAATAAGACGCAAATGCAGAGAAGCAAAAGAAGTGTGGTTAAATGAACAGTGCAGACAGATAGAGGACGCTCATAATAAAGACAGCAAAAACATGCATAAACGAATTAATGAACTCACAGGCAGGAAAACAAAATATACCACAGGATGCCTGAAATCGAAAGAAGGTAAAATGTTAATGGGAAAAGAAGACATTGTGGACAGGTGGACAGAGTATATCGGTGAGCTATATGGAGGAGAAAGACCAGAATTAACACCAGATACTGAAAACTGTGATGGACCGCCAATACTTGAAGATGAAATCATAGATGCCATCAAACACATGAAGAAAGGAAAAGCGACTGGGCCTGATAATATAACAATAGAAGAAATAGAGGCACTAGAGAAGACAGGAATAAAAATAATAACCAAGTTACTGAATGATATTTACAACAGTGGTTATATTCCCAGTGACCTGATTAAATCCACGTTTATAGCACTACCAAAGAAACCAGGTGCAAAGGAATGTGACGACCACCGGACTATCAGCCTCTCATGTCACATAACGAAGCTACTTCTGAGAATCATTATGGGAAGAAGAAGAAGGAAAAAGATAAAAACAGAAATAGCAGATGAACAGTTTGGATTTGTTGAAGGAAAGGGAACACACAATGCCATTTATGCTTTACGAACACTAACAGAAAGAGCTTTAGAAGTACAGAAAGATCTCTACTTATGCTTCATTGATTACACCAAGGCATTTGACAAGGTGAAACATAGTGAAATTATTAAAATGCTTGAAGACATCAATATAGACGGCAAAGACTTGAGGACTGTAAAACATCTATACTGGCAGCAAGAAGCAGCAGTTCGAGTTGAAAATAGAATTGGAAAATACCAACCTATAAAACAAGGGTGCGACAAGGATGTGTACTATCTCCAGACCTTTTTTCTCTGTATAGCGAGAATATTCTAAGAACAATCATCACAGAACCAGGCATAAAAATTGGAGGATACAATATTAACAACCTTCGGTATGCTGACGACACAGTACTGATAGCTGAGAACCAACAAGACCTGCAAAATCTCTTGGATAAAGTCGCCAAAGAAAGTGAACAGAAAGGCCTTACTTTGAACATCAAAAAGACAGAGACTATGGTTATATCTAAGAAACAGAATCCACCAGCATGCAGTATTAAATTAAACGGAACCATTCTAAAGCAGGTGCAGAAATTCAAACACCTTGGAGCAGTAATAACTTCAGATGGGAAATGCAGAACAGAAATTAGGAACAGAATAGGTCAAGCAAAGACTGCATTTCAGAGAATGAGAAACATATTAGCTAACACATCTTTATCAATGAATGTTAGAAAACGAGTCCTAAAATGCTATATTGAACCTATCTTGTTATATGGAAGTGAACCATGGACAATAGGCAAGTCTGCAAAAAAATCATTGGAAGCAGCAGAAATGTGGTTTATTAGAAGAATGTTGCGAATCCCCTGAACAGCAAAATTAACTAATGAAGAATGTATGAGAAGAGCTGGAGAGACAAAAAAACCTTGTCAGAAAGATAAGAGAGAGACAATGTACTTTCATAGGACATGCAATGAGAAGAGGGGGCATTGAAAATATTATAACAACAGGAAAAATAGAAGGAAGAAGATCAAGAGGAAGACCAAGAGAAATGATACTGGACAGTCTGACGGGATGGTGTGAGAGGAGATCACCAACTGAACTGATGGCCTGCATGAAGGATCGGGTACTCTGGAGAAGCATAATAGCCAACGCCAGTCGGCACGGCACCTGATGATGATGACAATGAGATACCTTAACAAGAACCCATTTTTGTGAGCTTCACTTCCCCAGTAGTTCTCAGCCAGCCAGGCTCTTAATTCTCCCCTTGTAACCCCGCCTTCCCCGACCTCTCCCTTATATAATAAATCCAGAAATGATTTCCACCATTATACTTTCTTTTACTGTTCTAGTTGAATGAACATAATTTACATTACCCCCCCCCCCCCCAAAAAAAAAATCACCTTAAGACTCTTGGGGTAGTGTGGGGTGGGCCCGCGGGACTGGGGTGGGGGTCGGTGCTGGTGTCAGAAGTGTCACGGACGGAAAGAAAAGGAAGCCCTCTTCCCCACCCCCCACCCCCAACTGGGCGAAAGCCTGATCTTGATAAAAACTTTATTGATCTGGTCGTTGCGTAAGGCAAGACTGCCGGGAGCGCTTCCTACACTGTCCAACTCTTTATAAGGGACTTTCACTGGACATTCGAACATAACAAAAGAGCAAGCCGGGACATAATGGATGAGTGGAAGTTGCTTGTTACTGAAGGGATAGTGAGATAACGGAACCTCGGGAAGTCAAGTATATCCATATAGTATGAAAGATGCCAAAGATGAGCATTTCTAAACTGTATACTTAGACCATATTTAGATCTATAATCTTCCTTCTATTATTAATCCACAATGGGACTTCAGTTGAGGATACACAATGACATGGGGAAAAAAAAAGCACGATCACACTTAGGGATGAGCTGAGAGGATTGAGGTCTTTACACTTGGAGGATTATAATCCACATGATCTGCAAATACTATGTTTTGTTCTGTTGGCCTGATCCAATTCCTAAATCTTTATAATCTGCGCCAGGGCTGTTCGTCAAAACCCCGATATCGTCATAAACTGCTCATTTCTACCGAGCTCACCAAAACTGGTCCCAGCTCAGCCCTGGCTTGTACTAAAGTTTGTATTTCAATTTCAAAAGAAAGAATATTTCATGATGATACTTGTGAAATTACCTTTAACCTAACGCGGGTCAGAAAATCTAACCACCGTGATGATAATGAAATAGATACCGTAATTCCTGCTACATAAGACCCACTTTTAAAAACATTTCGTGAACTACTGTAACATTTTGATCTGTACTCTTGAGTTTGGATTAATTATCAGATGAAAATCAGGGAAAAAAGGACTAAGATTATTACGATATCTTGATGCATTAAATACTTAGCCATAGTTAATTTAAGCAGCAGAAATGTGGTTTATTAGAAGAATGTTGCGAATCCCCTGGACAGCAAAAATAACTAATGAAGAATGTATGAGAAGAGCTGGAGAGACAAAAAACCTTGTCAAAAAGATAAGAGAGAGACAATATCTTTCATAGGACATGCAATGAGAAGAGGGGGCATTGAAAATATTATAACAACAGGAAAAATAGAAGGAAGAAGATCAAGAGGAAGACCAAGAGAAATGATACTGGACAGTCTGACAGGATGGTGTGAGAGGAGATCACCAACTGAGCTGATGGCCTGCATGAAGGATCGCGTACTCTGGAGAAGCATAATAGCCAACGCCAGTCGGCACGGCACATGATGATGATGACGATAGTTAATTTGGCACTGACACTTAACATGAACAAAGAAAAAAATGGCACTATCCTCCAGATTGTAAATACAATCCTTGGTAAACGTTAGTTAACGAACATGCTGAATCTGCACCTGGAATTTGTACCAAGAAAAAAAGGCGTAAGCACATGTGCTCCAGAGGTTCAGTAGGAGAATATCATAGCAGCATACAATCATACCTCATTCAAAAGTTCAGTAGAATATCATAGCAGCATACAATCATACATCATTCAAAAGTTCAGTAGGAGAATATCATAGCAGCATACAATCATACCTCATTCAAAAGTTCAGTAGAATATCATAGCAGCATACAATCATACATCATTCAAAAGTTCAGTAGCAGAATATCATAGCAGCATACAATCATACCTCATTCAAAAGTTCAGTAGAATATCATAGCAGCACACAATCATACATCATTCAAAAGTTCAGTAGGAGAATATCATAGCAGCATACAATCATACATCATAATGTTACTGGACAGGGGAATTTTAAGCTCATGGAAAATGTGGCGCTTCTGTCCCCCCTCCCCCAGCAATCATTGCTAAATTACGAGTGCGTCTTATTCACCGTTGCGTCTAACATGGTTAGAAATAGAGAGTTAGTCATTAGAATGATAAGTAAGCCACTGTATGAGACAAGGAAGAAAAGATAGTTTCTGTCAAACTATCACCCAGATCCTTTTATAAATTCCTATCTATTAATTGTGCTTTGGCTACAGTGATGCACGATTTTATCAGCCTGACAATAAAACAACAAAACAGAAGTTTAGTACACCTCATCAAATGCATCACTGGTGTCTGGGTGGGAGGAAGGATGTAACATCAGTTTACGACGTCTACTGACTGGCTGGGAGGAAGGATGTAACATCAGTTTACGACGTCTACTGACTGGGTGGGAGGAAGGATGTAACATCAGTTTACGACGTCTACTGACTGGGTGGGAGGAAGGATGTAACATCAGTTTACGACGTCTACTGACTGGCTGGGAGGAAGGATGTAACATCAGTTTACGACGTCTACTGGCTGGGTGGGAGGAAGGATGTAACATCAGTTTACGACGTCTACTGACTGGCTGGGAGGAAGGATGTAACATCAGTTTACGACGTCTACTGACTGGGTGGGAGGAAGGATGTAACATCAGTTTACGACGTCTACTGACTGGCTGGGTGGGAGGAAGGATGTAACATCAGTTTACGACGTCTACTGACTGGGTGGAGGAAGGATGTAACATCAGTTTACGACGTCTACTGACTGGCTGGGAGGAAGGATGTAACATCAGTTTACGACGTCTACTGACTGGGTGGGAGGAAGGATGTAACATCAGTTTACGACGTCTACTGACTGGGTGGGAGGAAGGATGTAACATCAGTTTACGACGTCTACTGACTGGGTGGGAGGAAGGATGTAACATCAGTTTACGACGTCTACTGACTGGGTGGGAGGAAGGATGTAACATCAGTTTACGACGTCTACTGACTGGGTGGGAGGAAGGATGTAACATCAGTTTACGACGTCTACTGACTGGCTGGGTGGAAGGATGTAACATCAGTTTACGACGTCTACTGACTGGGTGGGAGGAAGGATGTAACATCAGTTTACGACGTCTACTGGCTGGCTGGGAGGAAGGATGTAACATCAGTTTACGACGTCTACTGACTGGGTGGGAGGAAGGATGTAACATCAGTTTATGACGTCTACTGACTGGCTGGGTGGAAGGATGTAACATCAGTTTACGACGTCTACTGACTGGGTGGGAGGAAGGATGTAACATCAGTTTACGACGTCTACTGACTGGGGGAGGAAGGATGTAACATCAGTTTACGACGTCTACTGACTGGGTGGGAGGAAGGATGTAACATCAGTTTACGACGTCTACTGACTGGGTGGGAGGAAGGATGTAACATCAGTTTACGACGTCTACTGACTGGGTGGGAGGAAGGATGTAACATCAGTTTACGACGTCTACTGGCTGGCTGGGAGGAAGGATGTAACATCAGTTTACGACGTCTACTGACTGGGTGGGAGGAAGGATGTAACATCAGTTTATGACGTCTACTGACTGGCTGGGTGGAAGGATGTAACATCAGTTTACGACGTCTACTGACTGGGTGGGAGGAAGGATGTAACATCAGTTTACGACGTCTACTGACTGGCTGGGAGGAAGGATGTAACATCAGTTTACGACGTCTACTGACTGGCTGGGTGGAAGGATGTAACATCAGTTTACGACGTCTACTGACTGGCTGGGTGGAAGGATGTAACATCAGTTTACGACGTCTACTGACTGGGTGGGAGGAAGGATGTAACATCAGTTTATGACGTCTACTGACTGGGTGGGAGGAAGGATGTAACATCAGTTTACGACGTCTACTGACTGGCTAGGAGGAAGGATGTAACATCAGTTTACGACGTCTACTGACTGGGTGGGAGGAAGGATGTAACATCAGTTTACGACGTCTACTGACTGGGTGGGATGGGGGAATGGCTAAATCCGTCTTGTTAAAAAGTTTAGGCAGAATCTGCGTGATGCCCTAACCTGCAGCTTGTTTAGCTTATGCTGAATCTGACACTTGATAGAACGTGGATGTTTTAGTGTCAGCAGTTTGAGAAGGAGGTACCTCCCTGAGGGGAGTTGTACGATTGTTTCAACCCCCCCCCCCCCCAAAAAAAAAAAAAACACCAACAAAACATGCCGTTTTTGCCGTTTCAGCATATTTTTTTTTCTTTCACAATTTTTTCACACAAAACAATGTCAACATACACATATCCAGAGCAACCTAGCTCACCGAGTTTTTGTCACGACATAGACCGTTCTACTGTACTATCTAGAAAAGATTAGGATACTTCGAGGCGAGGCAAGAGGTCTTTTAATTTCCGCACACAGGACCATTTGTGGTGTCACTGAATGACAGCATTCTTAATTTAGCACTTCGGCTCAATGACACGGCCATTCAGGATCAACTCGGGAACGCGATCGCTGATAAATCTCCACACCCCCCCCCCCCCAAACTACAGACGTCTGTGGGTAGAAAGAACCGTGCAGGTTGTCCTGGCTACAGCAGGTTTATAGAGAGCACGTGCCACGGCACGAAGAACGCTGTGCTGGTGTGTTTCATTGTTCTTGGCCAGAAACCGACAGACAAGCAAGTACGAGGAGAATCTAATGCAGCCAACATAACTGGCTACAGATCACTGTAATCTGTGGTAACAAACAGCATGCAGACACCCACTCGATTACAGTTTGGGTTCGAACGAGTTTGGGCCAGGTGTGGTGGACTCTTAAAATGGGGGTACAGCGCGGTGGCGCAGGATCTCATGCCCAGGAAGTGTCAAAACTGGCTGGATACTGAAGTGTCAAAACTGGCTGGATACTGAAGTGTCATAGGCTGTTGCGAAGTGACCAAAAGGGCCATTGCTACTGCTTGCGTGAAAAACAACGTTTCCCACCGATACTGACAACGTGAGAAACGATACTTTTCCTTTGTCCAACAAAGCAGACAATCGCTGAAGTGCCACATCGTACCAAGCTTTTGTTGCCTTGCATATTCTCACAAACTTACTCTCACTATGTCTGTTGCATGTCCTGTATCTTGGCTCTTACAAATGGTACCGATAAAGTAAAGAACGCAAAGTTTAAACCAAATCTATTTTTAAAAGTAAAAAAAAAAAAAGTTAAAATCCCCACTTCTATGGTATTATGGCGTAATAGGATTACAGTGTCAGGCCTGTATCTCCAAGGCCATCTGCACATGAAAGCTTGATGTATTCAGTTATCCCGCCTGGCCGCATTTATCTTCCCAGATTTCTCTGCTACCTATTTTTTTAAGCTGGATGGACCCGGAGGCCTTTTATTTGTGTGTGTGGTGGAGCAGAAAAAATCCCCACCACTGGGACCTGAGCACGGTACCACCGTATTAGTAGACCGAGCTCCTAACCACTCAGCCAACCTTTTTTTTAAACAGGGTCAACATTTAGACCACTGGTTCTAAATTCATATTTTTGGATTGTGAGACTGGATGGTTCTGGTGTAAATCTTGGCATCAGGCAACAAACGGGACCAGGAATGGGCTGCAAGAAGCAAGCTTTATCAGTTGAGAAAATGTTGACAGTGGTCGAGTGAAACAACAGCTTCTCTCAAACAAGCTAGTCAGACAGTCTTGCCTGCCAGTTACAATGGTGCAATTAAAAAAAATATTGCCATTTCAAACATAAGGTTTTTTTTTACTCTCCCACCTTAAAAAACAGGGAATTGTGGAGAGAAATGATCCTCTCCGCCACACGGCATGGCAGTTGATTGACTGATCTCCCAGAACCTGGGAGAAATCCCTGATATATGAAACTCCACTATGGTTGTGATGTCTATTTTGTTTACTATCACTCCAATGTGCTCCGTTCTCTTTGTTTACTATCACTCCAATGTGCCCTGTCCTCTTTGTATACTATCACTCCAATGTGCTCTGTCCTCTTTGTATACTATCACTCCAATGTGCTCCGTTCTCTTTGTTTACTACCACTCCAATGTGCTCCGTCCTCTTTGTATACTACCACTCCAATGTGCTCCGTCCTCTTTGTATACTACCACTCCAATGTGCCCTGTCCTCTTTGTATACTATCACTCCAATGTGCTCCGTCCTTTTTGTTTACTATCACTCCAATGTGCTCCGTTCTCTTTGTTTACTATCACTCCAATGTGCTCCATCCTCTTTGTTTACTATCACTCCAATGTGCTCTGTCCTCTTTGTTTACTATCACTCCAATGTGCTCCGTTCTCTTTGTTTACTATCACTCCAATGTGCCCTGTCCTCTTTGTATACTATCACTCCAATGTGCTCTGTCCTCTTTGTATACTATCACTCCAATGTGCTCCGTTCTCTTTGTTTACTACCACTCCAATGTGCTCCGTCCTCTTTGTATACTACCACTCCAATGTGCTCCGTCCTCTTTGTATACTACCACTCCAATGTGCCCTGTCCTCTTGTATACTATCACTCCAATGTGCTCCGTCCTTTTTGTTTACTATCACTCCAATGTGCTCCGTTCTCTTTGTTTACTATCACTCCAATGTGCTCCATTCTCTTTGTTTACTATCACTCCAATGTGCTCTGTCCTTTTTGTTTACTATCACTCCAATGTGCTCCGTCCTTTTTGTTTACTATCACTCCAATGTGCTCCGTCCTCTGTTTACTATCACTCCAATGTGCTCCATTCTCTTTGTTTACTATCACTCCAATGTGCTCCGTTCTCTTTGTTTACTATCACTCCAATGTGCTCCGTTCTCTTTGTTTACTATCACTCCAATGTGCCCTGTCCTCTTTGTATACTATCACTCCAATGTGCTCTGTCCTCTTTGTATACTATCACTCCAATGTGACCTGTCCTCTTTGTATACTATCACTCCAATGTGCTCCGTCCTCTTTGTTTACTACCACTCCAATGTGCTCCGCCCTCTTTGTTTACTATCACTCCAATGTGCCGTGTCCTTTTTGTTTACTATCACTCCAATGTGCCCTGTCCTCTTTGTTTACTACCACTCCAATGTGCTCCGTCCACTTTTTTTGTTTATGAAGCACAATTTATAAGTAACTAGGGAGAAACATGGCTCTTGCTGTATTCCACATCTGAGAGGCACCATCACTAAATAAAACGAACATACAAAACTGAAATCTGGTTTGGGAGAAAGATGGTCTACGGCAGAAAAGAAAAACAAAGGCAGTTCTCACAGAAATTGCAGCATATTTCAAATCAGTCACAACTAAAGAATAATACTGAATGAAGGCTGACTGTGACAATTAATAACAGGTAGATTTAACAAATGAGGGAACCTGCTCTGCAAACAGTGATAAACCCCACAAACATACCATTTATATGCCTCCAAATTACAAAGACAATACACTATATATGAATACACAAAGAAAGTTTTGAAGTCATATTACAATATGACTGAAGTATGAAAACTTGTCAATCACTAGAAAATTTAAGGATCACAAGGGAAAAAAGAACACCAAGGCCCAGACAACAAATATGAGGAGTGGCATAAAAATCAAAATTTCTGAGCATAAATACCTAACACTGATACTTAACATCCCAGGCCCAATCCTTTTTTTTTTAAACCCCAGGCTCTTCTCCCCCCCCCCCATATTTTAAATATCACCTAGAAAGAATTATCTCACAGCTTCGAGAGTTTTTCCTCCTTGGGGGAGAGGGGAATTCTTCCTCAGTTCCTTCAGTGGAGAAAAAAATTCTCCCTGGAGATCTGGAGACAGACCTGCCTCCTGGTTGAGAGTCACTGATATAAAATGAATCTTAGTCTGTATTATCCTGTCATACTTAAAACAGAAATTTGTCTTTGGGGGTGGGATGGCAACCGTGGGGCCCATATGCTTTAGGTGATAATTCAGGAATTATGTTGGTGTTTCACTCTCTACTGTGTCAGGTATACACTACATACAACATCAGCTACCAACATTTTCTACTGTTAGTCAGGTATACACTATATACAACATAAGCTACCAACACGGTACTGTTAGTCAGGTATACACTACATACAACATCAGCTACCAACATGCTACTGTTAGTCAGGTATACACTATATACATCAGCTACCAATATGCTACTGTTAGTCAGGTATACACTATATACATCATCAGCTACCAACATGCAGCCTCAGCATAAACTTCTAAAGGAATCACAACAGGCAGTAGAAAATGAGGATTTGGAGTTGAATATTTGCCATGCTATAAAATTAGAGGGCTTCTGAGCTGAATATTTGCCACACTATAAAATTAGAGGGCTTCTGAGCTGAATATTTGCCATGCTATAAAATTAGAGGGCTTCTGAGCTGAATATTTGCCACACTATAAAATTAGAGGGCTTCTGAGCTGAATATTTGCCACACTATAAAATTAGAGGGCTTCTGAGCTGAATATTTGCCACACTATAAAATTAGAGGGCTTCTGAGCTGAATATTTGCCACACTATAAAATTAGAGGGCTTCTGAGTTGAATATTTGCCACGCTATAAAATTAGAGGGGTTTTTTAGCTGAAGATCTGCCACACTATAAAATTAGAGGATTTTTTAGCTGAAGATTAGCCACACTTTAAAATGATAGGGTTTTTGAGTAGAAGATTTGCCACACTATAAAATTAGAGGGTTTTGATTTGAAGATTTGCCACACTATATAATTAGAGGATTTTTGAGTTGAAGATTTGCCACATTATCTCCAGTTCTGGACTCAACAATCACGCTGAACGATGAATATGTCACTTGCAAGAGGATGTCTAAGAATCATTAGGAGCAGAAAACTTAACATTAGAAGCATTAGAAAGCTAACGAATAAATGCAGTGATGGGTCCACAGGTGCATCACAGCCGTGAGGGAGAAAGCGAAGAAGACAAGTCTCATACAGTAAATTCTTTCATTGAAAACTGATGATCAAGGCATTTTTTTTTTCTCACCCTGTTCATAGTGAGTCAGTGGAAAGGTTGACAATCAATGCTACAATGTCATATCTCTCTGACACAGGTTAAAAAAAGTAGTACTGACTGTTATCCTGTGTGCTTGTGTGTAGAACACGTGGACACTTTCACAACCTCACAATCAGACAAAACTCTTCACAAAACATTCCAGTCACAAGACATGAATGTTACAGCTAATACAAAACCAACATTATCTCTAAACAAAAGCCTCAACAAAAAGAACGCCACAGTGGTTCTCACATTTTGGTAACCAAATAATCTCCTAAAGGTTAAAAAAGTTTTTTTTTTTTAAAACATTTCATACTGAATCCCCACAAGCTTCAGGATTTGTAATTTTTTTTTTTGCTCTCTTGTTCTCTTTAACTTCTGCATTTAACTGCTAGGTTTTCTTCTGAGCATTGATGAAGAATAAAATATTAAGAGTACTTATTAATTTTGCATTTTTCTTTTTGCCTTTTCATTTTGTGTCTCATTTAATCTTACTAATTTCTGCAAAACTACTCCACAGTTCTATTACTGTGCTTATTAAAAAACATTTTTTTTGCAAATCTGAGAAAAAAAAACAAAAAAAAAACAAAACAAAAGACCAGACTGGAGTGTTATGAGTTAGTGACACTGTTAAGAAATGACATTTTTAAATGATTTTTGTCACATCTGTTGATCTTCAGTTAAACTCACATTTAGAAACACTTGCCCAAACATCAACATACTTACCAGAGTGAAAGACCTTCCTATCTCTGATTAGATTCCCCAGTGTCTCAATGACCATTGGCTGTGGTGGCGGGGTCATTTCCTTATACCAGACCTTCAGTTTCTCCCAGATGAG
Source organism: Achatina immaculata (assembly GCA_009760885.1). NCBI lineage: Eukaryota > Metazoa > Mollusca > Gastropoda > Stylommatophora > Achatinidae > Lissachatina > Lissachatina immaculata. Next base: position 15,732,966 of record CM019697.1, on the reverse strand, counting down.
TTCCAAGGTGGCCACAACATGGCGCAGGTTTAGCTCCATGATGATGCTGCAGAGGGCATCTGACAGAGGCATAAACTGTGTCTGAGGAATAACTTGCATCTGGATGCCACTGACATCACCTGAAACAAAGTTGAATGTAAAACACAAGCTCCACCTTTATCTGAATCTGCACACATTTATAAAGGAGTCACAGAAAACAGAACGCTGGAGGGACTGGAGCTGAAGGGTTTGCCACACCATCTCTACAGTTCTGGACTCAACAACCACACAATAGACTGAATGATCAATTTGTCATTTATAAGAAGACAAGAGTCTTAATCATTAGGAGCAGATAAATGAACAAAACATTAGAAACCAAAAGAATAAGCAAAAGTATGGCCAACACTCGAAAGCCACACTCTGGCCCTGCAACCAATCAACAAATATTTATGACAGTGCTGGTTGAAAAATAATGTACTACAATGCGAACAACACAACAAAATAAATTAACTGAAAATCAAAATTCATTTCATTTCATGGAAGAAACAAACAAACAAACTGTCCAAAAAAAAAAAAAATCACAAGCGAAAAAAAGTTAATGGCTATTAACTTTTTGTGATTTTTTACTTTTTTTTTACACTTACTTTTTATTCTTTGAAAAAAAAGCTTACCTATTCTTTCAATTATAAATCCGTCAGGTGCCTTAAGAACTCTTCTTCCCCAAGCTGATCGCAGGTTTTCAAGGTGAATATCTTTTCCACTAACAAGAATAGTCGATGGTTCCACAAATCCTTTGTACTCCAAACCTTTGATGCTGTCTAGTAACGACTGATTCCAGTAACACGTTTTGTTCTGTTGTTTAAAATCTTTGAGAAGCTCCTTACCATTATATCCTGAAGAAGGTGCTTTAAAGGCTTCCGATGACTGTGTGGTGTCGATTGTAACTTCACATGTTTGGAAAATATTCCGCGACGATCTCTTATGGGATTTGTGGATCAAAACAATGGCTAAACACTTGGACACCACGGCTAGGTGTTTCGAGGCGTCGGTCTTACATTCCTCTTGAACTCGTCTGTGAGGCATTCTTTAAATATTATCTCACGCAGTGGATTAAAAGTGATTACATTTTGTTTTATCTCTGGCTGTTTACGGTAGATTAAACGTGAGACAAACGTGATAACACTAACCCATGTCGTTTAAGATCACTTTCTCATCTCGCATCTCCCGCTGACCACCACTAGCGCCACCTACCGGAAAAATAGGTTGCCAACTCTGAGAGAGGAGGAAAGGGGCCGACACGCTGCGGAAAATTCTCTGGTGGTTAACAACCTGTTTCATGAAGCTCGAACGAGCAAGTCCAGATTAGGTACACTAGTGGTTGTTGAAAAGTTATCGGGCCTACCCACGTTCCAAACGCTGAGCGAAATTTTGTCACTGTAGTTGGAAATAGTGTTGTTTCATAATGTTAAGTGCCAACTTACGGGATCACTGCGCTAATCACTGTTTACATATGATACACAGATGGGAGACAAACCAAAAAATGCCTTCGCAACAAGACAGATTTTCTCCAACTACAGGACAGAAACAACAGCCCTAAAAATACTCAAACCAGCACCCACCACACAAAACAACCTTCTTCATAAACTGCAAGGCACATCTAGAATCACTAAAAATAGCAAACTCACAGGCATAAGGAAATCACAACAGAACCGAAGCACCTTACACTGTCAACAATAGTGGTCCTACAACAGGTACCATCTCACTGTGGAATAGCTGGTCGGCCTTTTGGCTAAGATCAAAGTGACTGAGGTCAAAGTGTCCTCTTGGCAGGTACCCTGATCAACACGCCCCTTGGTTAAAACAAAAGCGTCGTTATTCGTTCGAGGTCTGCCTTGCACATTGAATTCCAGGGGCATGGTCCACGTCTCATTACGGGTGGACCCGGTTTGCAGTATCACCGGATCACGGCCTGTTGTTTTCGTCGTCTTAAAAAAAATTGGCTAAGATCAAAGCCTTTTGGCTAAGATCAGAGTGTAGTTCTGCGCTCTGTAGTATCTACACTTTGATCGTTATTTTGGAACAAACGAGATGCTCGAGGCCTGCCCTGCACATTGAATGCCGGGGGTATAGTCCACATCTCGTTACGGGTGGACTCGGTTTGCAGTACCTCCGGGTCAAGGTCTGTTTTCGTCGTCTTAAAAAAATAATTGACACTCTATCCAAACCTGATTTTCCAGCATTCACTTCCATAGAGTAGTACACTTAGAACATTACTCTTAAATATCCTGATATTTAAGAGTAATGTTCTAAGTGTACTACTCTATGGAAGTGAATGTTGGAAAATCACCAAAACCATAGAAAACAAGTTGAATTCTTTCCAGACTAAATGTTTACGAAGAATTAGACAAATATTCTGGCCAAACACCTTAAGAAATAACATCTTATTGGCAGAAATGCAGATGAAGCCACTGACAATAATTATTGAGGAAAGACGCTGGCGATGGTTGGGACATGTGCTCCGAATGACCGACAACTCACTACCAAATATAGCACTAAGATGGACACCACAGGGGAACAGAAGTAAGGGTAGACCAAAAGAGACATGGAGAAGAACAACAGAAAGGATGTTGAGCAATAGAGGGCTCACCTGGGCAAGAGCAGAAAAAAAAAGGCGAAGGACAGGCATTTGTGGAAAACCCTTGCAGAAGCCCCATGTGCCCTGGGCACTTAAGGTTCAGAGAGAGAGAGAGAGAGAGAGAGAGAGAGAGAGAGAGAGAGAGAGAGATCCAAACCTGGCCGCAGTCAAGATCAAACAAAATTCCAGGAAACTACCAAGAGGCGAAAACCATAATCCGCAACCAGTGCAGATCTGAATGGAAGAAACAACTGAAATGCAAAAACGAACCAGATACAATACATCAACTACAAAGACATCAGCAAACCAACCTCGTTCGCTTATGAAAAGCTCACTGCAGGCTACTGAGCCACATACAGTGACTCAAAATGTCTCACACAGACGAGTGTCCACGTGACACTGGAGTCCACACACAGACTCCAGAATATATCATTCAAGAATGTCCAAACCATGCGAACCTGAGACTAGAGACATGGCCAGAGGACTCAAGCTTGGGGCAAAAGCTTTGGGGCTTCTGTCAGGATCTGGAGAGGAGCTGTGCCATGTCGACAGGGATCAGGATCAAGGTCTTCTCGAACGAAGAAGAAGAAGAAGAAATACGCGAATTTTTCTTTAAAAAATTACTTTTCTATTTTTTAAAAAATCAATGACAGAACCGTGCCAGTGGAAGGTGTGGAATTTTCAAGTCTAGAACTCAGAGACATATTGCAGATCCTGTCCTGCATAAGAAAGCTACAAAGGAAATCCACGAGTGTGTAGTGCAAACACTGACTAACATGAGTCTGTTCTACTGATATAACAGTGTACTGAATGTTAGGATGTAAGATATAACTCATTTTATACAAATGTTCCAATTCTCAGATGAGTTATCTCTCTTACATCCTAACATTCAATATACTGGTATACTGAACCAGGCCCGCCCTTGGAGTTTTGCCTTCCTGTGCGGCGGCATACCTTGCCGCCCCCTTCACAATTTTCAAGTTAACGTTTAATATTTTAAAACATAGTTTTAAAATATTAAAATATTAAAAATACTTTTAAAGTAAGTTTTAACGCGTCTGGCCATTTTAAACAACCATAACAACAATTTATAAACTTGAAAAGGCGAAGGTGTCGTGTGAAATCCCATCCTCAGATATATTAGGCACAAGGCTCGTTTTGTCTGTATCTAGTCGGTTGGCTAGTAAAGAGGATTAAAGAGAGAAAACTTAAATATTTTGGACACATTAAACATCAAGAGAATTTAGAGAAGACCGTCTTGGAAGGGTACATAATGGGAAAAAAGAAAGAGAGGAAGACCAAGGCGAAGATGGCTGCAAGACGTCGTTGATAATCTGCAAATGGATGTATCAGTATCAGGTCATCTTGAGATGACCGAGAGGCCTACAGAATATCTGTTAGAGAGGCACAGTTCCTCAAGGGACATGTAAATGACTGACTGAGTCGGAAACAAATTCCAACATGTGTAGCAGTTGCTTGTAAAGTCTGTCACTTGACTTCTTCTTTACGCATATTGTAAAAAACAGGCTAGAGCGAAGAACATTCATTATTCTTACACATTGTCCGAGTCGGAATATGCAAAGTAAATTATTCAGTCAGGAAAGATCATTTCTTTGAACTGAGTTACACAAAACTTCCAGACATTTCTCACCTATTTTGTTAGCGTTTTCAGTCACAGACTGAACATAATGGTCACAAACTGAACATAACAGTCACAGACAGTGCTAATAGATGCAGTGTAGAACGCACACGTTCATTTGTTCTCCAGTCATTTTGGTGTGTTACAAACGGTACTGACCGTAGGAATTTTGCATCTCTATACTAGCATACCTTGCCGTCTCACATAATTCTCAGATTAACATTTAATATTTTAAAACTGATCATGTTAAGTAAGCCTCATCTTGTTCCGACCAGTAGTTTTAAATATCATGAATAATTTTTTAGAAAAATGTCACGAGATAAACTATACATTTGTTACAAAATGAGAAACAGTGGAAGTGAGTGTAGGTATAATATTACTTACCCCATCGTAATATTGCTCAGTACGACTTACACCTGGAGTAGACTCTTGTAACTAAGCAATTAATTTTCAATCGTTTCCCCATGATATATGTTTGGACTGGTCCAATAATAAATGAAATGCATTAAACAAATTGTATTGCCTTAATTTTTATTTCCCAGTTTTTCACACTTTTCCCATTTTATTTTTCTGCTCCCCAGAATCTGGGGTCGGGTTTAGATGTACATGGTGCTCCATCGGTAGAGCCGGTCCTGTACTTGCTTGTGTAGACGTGGTGTGCTAACTTTCAGCGTGGAGACTTCGAGACCGAAGATGCAGTAAATCTAGAAGGCCTTCAACAGCGTCAGCTCCAGGAATCGTTGATCATATTCATGACCTGATGTGGGTATGCTGACGAATTTTGGCTAAAACATTTTCTGAGGCACTAGAAATATCCTGGGATGTCAGAGCTGTTCAGTTATACAAAACTATGGGGAAAAGTGAAGAAAGTGAGCAGGAACGAGTGACAGGGAAAAAAAAATCAGCATGAATATATGAAGAACATACAGTAATCAAGTATTTTTCACTAAATAAGATGATCACTGGATTTATTGACCAACTTAAACAGGTAAAGTTAAGCATACACTACCGTGCTTAAACTCGTGACTTATGTATTTCTCGCTGAACCCATTTTCACATTTTTTAGTGTTCAGTTTACCCGACAAGGGAAATAAGTATAGTTTTCTTGATCTCAAATTAATATATTTGTTTTTTCCCTTCGTTTTCACAATATCGGAGATAAACTTATTAGTTTTACGTTAGCTATTTCTTTTACGACAATCCACTTGTTTGGTATTATAGCTGAGCAGTTCGTTATTTTGTACATTTGTTCAAACTCTTGTGTCTGGTTTGAAAATGAATATGAAAGGAAGAGCGCTGGCTTTCAGATTTTTGGGGATTGTCCGGAAAATACTAACACAATGAATGCAAGGTTTGCCCAGCAAACTGTCTTACTTTCTCCTCTTTATTGCTGCAATATTGTAGCTTTTTAAACTTTCTCTCTCTCTCTCTCTCCCCCCCCCCCCCCCCTCATACTATATGTTATTCTATAATAGGCTGAATAGTTTTTAGGTATAAGTATATATATATATATACACAACTAAAATACAAATAAACACGAAGCCAGTGCAGTAAAGCCATAATAACAAAATGTTAAAGCTTGAAACAAAAGTAGGAACAGGTTTATTAATTAACGAGCACACATTTGTACTGTTTCGGTTTACAACCTTAATCATATAAAACCATACAGGACAAAGAAACAAGGAAAGAAGAGAAAATATAAATTCATATGAATGATATACAGCAAATAAGAATTGGAAAAAAAAAAGAAAGCTGTGGCACGCAAGAAGCTGTATCCGAGGATTCGCGTGGTGAAGTATTGTGAATGTTTAAATGAGGAATTGTTATATGTGATAGGTTGGTAGTAAAAAATAAAAAGAAGCGAGGAAGGCAGAAAGAGAGAGAGAGAGAGAGAGAGAGAGAGAGAGAGAGAGAGATGCAATGGTTGTCAAGCGGATAGAAGTTCGGTGGAACAGATGAGTGTGGTTGGGGTAGAGGGTTTGTAATATAGTCCGGCGGAGGCTCTGAAATATAAGTTGCAGGTGAGGAAAGAGTAGGTGAGAACTAAGTAGGGAGGGATTATGATTGTGGAGAAAAGGAAGGCTAAATATAGCTTAGAAACATCTTTATGTTTACAGCATCTCCTAGCTTGCTTCTAAGCTAGTCTCTAATCATTTCAATGACCCTAATCACAGAGGCAAGTCTGATTTTCTAGTAAAGAGCTCTTAAACAATGATGACAGACGCCGCCTGGGGTCTGAGAACTGCTATATTCAGGAATATGGGACGCTGGAATCACATGGTTTGAACTCAAAAGTTCGCTACACTTAGCCTTCCCTATCTCCAAAATCATATTACCTCCATCTGCTTCAGTTTCAGGAAACAGAAATACTAAGAAGGAAATATCCACAAGAATTGGAAGGCATCTCAGGCATTAAACAAACTGCAACAGTATGGAAATCTCCCATTCTCCATGCGAACCTCAAGCTCAGAATCTATAAAATCGATGCGCGCTCCATTCTATTATATGCGGCCTAAACACGGAGAATTGACTGAGAGGATTTGAAAGAAGATGCTTCAGGAAAATGGTAAGAATACACTGAGAAGAACGTGTAACAAATAGGAAATACCCAAACGAACAGACATTGAGAACATTACTAATTTGGTCAAAAGACGAAGATGGAAATGGCTGGACCACATACTAGGAATGGAAAGAAAAAAAAACACCCCCATACCGCATTGACTTGGACACTGCAAGGGAAAAGAAAGAGGGGCAGACAATTGGGGACATGAAGGCGACAATACAGGAAGAACTAAAGGAAACAGGAAAGACGTGGTGAGGTATCAGGACTTGCTCAGGTCAGGTTTGGCTGGAGAGCCTTTGTTGATGTCCTATGCTCCACTGGCACCACAGAGGACTGATGATGATGATGATGATGATACACAGCTCAGCGTTTTATGACTCTCAACTTCAGTTTCCAAGCTATTTGTCTGGACAAATTCTATTGATATTACAGTTGGTAATTTTTGTTCTTCTACAAGTATTAATTACCATCTCATAATTCGCGCTATCTGTTTTCATGCGCCCCAAAATTATGAATGTTTTCACTTGTTCTAGTGTTTATACTTGGGTCACATAATATACCAGATGAAGAAAGAGTGGGCGAGAGTTCAGTAGGGAAGGAATATGACAGAAGAAAAAAAGAGGATAGACATAGCTAAATTTTCAGTTCCTGGCCACCATATTCCTGTATGTGTGTGTGTGTGTGTATGTGTGTGTGTGTGTGAGAGAGAGAGATTACTTGATGGCTGTTACTTTAAAATCGAACAGTAAGAGGACAATGTTTTGAATATCTTTGATCATTAATAAAACTGCCAATGAGGGAAATAAAAGCTCTTAAAGATATAAAACAACTAAAGAATTGTGGAATGGAACAGACATAACTACAAAAATAAGATTTTAAAGGAAATGCGTTTTTCCCATCACAACATATGCCTGTGAGACCTGGACACTTGACACTTAACAAAACAACTGAGAAGCACATACACGCCTGTGAATGTAAATGCTACAGAAGAGTCTTTCAAATTTTATGGACACTAAAAGAACAAATATATACATAATACAAGAACTTAATATTTAAGAAGGTTAGAGCACTCGTCTAGCAACCAAATGGTCGAGGGTTCGAATCCCCAGCTGAGCGGGATCTTTTTTCCGACCAATACGGCCCTGAGGTCGACCCAGCCTCGTAAAATGGGTACCAGAGAAAATCTGGGAAGAAAAGGCAGCGAGGAAAGGAACTGGTCACCCTACCTCATACGCTGATGACCCAGCATAATGAGGTCTCTAACGCTTCACCCCCTACGGCATTTGAAATGCTATGGGACTATCTTTACTTTACTTTTTGACTGTTTGGTTAGTGCAATATTTGTTTTGACTGGATGGTTGAGTGGTTGGTTGTTTAATCTGGTGGTTGACTGCTTGGTTAGTACAATATTTGTTTTGACTGGATGGTTGAGTTGTTACGCGTTAGATCGAATGGTTATTTTAGTTTTTGTTGCTTGGTTGGCTCATTGGTTGCTTACTTGGACGAAGAGTTAACTAATTTGTCGGTTAGTTTTCTAATTAGTTTTTTTTTTCTGATTGTTCGGTTTTTTTGAGTGGCTTGTTATTTATTTGTTGGTTGAGTGGCTTGTTATTTGTTTGTTGGTTGAGTGACTTGTTATTTGTTTGTTGGTTGAGTGACTTGTTATTTGTTTGTTGGTTGAGTGGCTTGTTATTTGTTTGTTGGTTGAGTGACTTGTTATTTGTTTGTTGGTTGAGTGACTTGTTATTTGTTTGTTGGTTGAGTGGCTTGTTATTTGTGTGTTGGTTGAGTGACTTGTTATTTGTTTGTTGGTTGAGTGGCTTGTTATTTGTTTGTTGGTTGAGTGACTTGTTATTTGTTTGTTGGTTGAGTGGCTTGTTATTTGTGTGTTGGTTGAGTGGCTTGTTATTTGGAGAGGTGATTAGTTTTCTGATAGTTTTTGTTGTTGTTGTTGTGGTGGTGGTGGTTCATTGTGCACGTGACTATCTCGGTAACTATAAACCCCAGTACTAGACACTCGGTATCCACAGCAAAGTGCTAGAAATAATTAAGTTCTGGATATTATCTGGAATGAATGCTGGTGACTTCTCTTAATTCCCAGGTCAGATAAAAGTGAAACGTCTACCACTAGTGGGAATACGTCGGTTCATACCCGTCTGACCAAGCCAAGTTGCACAGTAGCCCTGGCCCTTGGTGGCGCTACGGGAAAGTTTATCATAATAATGGGATTATCTCTTTAGTTTCCAACTGTTTACGTATAAAATAACAGATGTTAACAGAAGGGAAATTGTTAGACATATCCCAAAGTAGTAGTAGTAGTAGTAGTAGTAGTAGTAGTAGTAGTAGTAGTAGTAGTAGTAGTAGTAGTAGTAGTAGTAATTGTTATTCTTTCTTTCTTTCTTTCTTTCTTTCTTTCTTTCTTTCTTTCTTTCTTTGTATTAACTCATGCTGTATCGGAAGTCAGGGCTCCAGGACGAAGTTCACAACTTCCTCCAAATTTTCATGCACTGCCTTAAGTTCTTGGTTCAAAGATGGACCCAGTGGGCTGATTTAGTTGCCTAGACCACTTCCACTAACAGGTAATGGCTGCTACCAGATTAAAAATTGTTCTAAGAAAACAAAAAAAGGAAACCTGGCCCTGTAAAAGGTTACTTTGTTATTTCCCATGTCTTTTAAAGAACGCGTATGAGTATAAAAACTGCAGCTTCAGTGTCTCCGTGACAGGAATATATGTTGTAATCTTCATCACCATAAGCGAATATTATGTTCAACATCTCTCTCTCTCTCTCTCTCTCTCTCTCTCTCTCTCCAGCGATCATTTGACTCTTCAGAATCAACTTCTATCAACAAAACACACGTCGTCCCACAAGAATGTTAGAGACCTGTGACATCCTGCTTTTATCTAATTCATTTACACCTTCAGTTTTGTTATATCTGTTGCATGTATTACCGGGAGCTAGCTGCTGAATTATAAAGTGGAATAAACGATGTAAGATAAAGGACCACAGTGACATTTGTAACATTGTATTTCCAGTCGTTTAGGAATCTCAGGGTCATGGAACATACTGCAAAGAAGCGGCATAGATCATGGTTAAATGTCTGATTTTAAAAATTCTTTTGAGATTCATCATGGACATCCTCTAGTTGAACCAGTTTTAAAAATGGATAACTGGCAGCTGTGAGAAAAAAATGTGTGTAGATAGGGATAATATCTGCTTGCAGGACTATGTATCTTATATTTCACTATAAATATTTGCATGTTGAGCAATAGAGGGCTCACATGGGCAAGAGCAGAAAAAAAGGCAAAGGACAGGCATTTGTGGAAAACCCTTTGCGGAAGCTCCATGTGTCCTTGGCAGTTAAGGTTCAGAAAGAGAGATAAATATTTGCTCTTTGTTTACATTAAAAAATAAGGTACCATGTTATAAGACAGTTTTGATTCAGACAGGCGTCAGCTATTTATGGAAGGTGTCAGACAACATGTCGCTGAACAGCTTTTCTCATTGCTGATTCTACAAATCTTAGAACTGCATAATCACCCAGGCTAACAGCAAGCAAGATTTATCGCACAAGGTCAAGTCTCCTTGAGCTTGCACCTACAAAGAAATGCGGAACATGAAGCTACAAGACCGCTAGTGTTGATATCACTGCGACTCAAGCAAGTTCATAAATGCTGCGATATCCTCGTGTAAAGGAGGATCTTATAATAGTGCACGCACTCCGTAGCAATGGCAAGAACACTAACGAATTGGAGGATTCGATCCTGCACTTAAGTCAGAGACTAACTGAACGATCGCCTGCTCAATGTTAGTCCAGTGAATAAGGAAAAGAATTATTAAAAAAAGCAACGATGAAAACGTACAGTTAAATGTATGAGGATATCTGTGTTTAGACAAGTTTTCATTCATATTTCTAGTGAGAAAGTTCTACAACAGGAAGTAAGTGAACATTACAGTACAGTTTACACAGTTTACACAATCTACACAGTCTACTACAGTCTAATACAAGTCTACTACCAGTCTACACAGTCTACTACAGTCTATACAGTCTACTACAGTCTATTATAGTCTACACAGTCTACTATAGTCTACAAAGTCTACTACAGTCTACATAGTCTACTACATGTCTACTACGGTCTACACAGTCTACTATAGTCTACACAGTCTACTACAGTCTAATACAAGTCTACTACCAATCTACACAGTCTACTACAGTCTATACAGTCTAATACAAGTCTACTACACATTATACACAGTCTACTACACAGTCTACACAATCTACTACACAGTCTACACAGTCTACTACAGTCTATTATAGTCTACACAGTCTACTATAGTCTACACAGTCTACTACAGTCTATTATAGTCTATACAGTCTAATACAGTCTACTACAGTCTACATAGTCTACTACAGTCTACACAGTCTGCTATATTCTACACAGCTGTAAACCGATCTTAACTAGATGCACTTGGTTAACATCCTGTACGAGAAATTCAACAGTTAATTTTATGTTTATATAACACTGGGAAGAAATCTTCGCTTATCTACTGAATTTCTTCTGATTTCTAAAGTGCATGGGTTTGAAAGATATTTGGTATTCAGATCCCAAAATGGCATTCACCAGAGCACGTGGGACCAGGTCTCTCTCAATGGAACATTAAGAAAATTAGCATTTTGCACAGGCAAAGAATGAGTTAGGAAAATCTATAATATCATTGAGTAAACTATCAGAGAAAAAAACCTACATTTCTGCAGGAAGTTAGAGTGCTTGTTCGGTCTGGGCTTTGTTATTTTCAGCAGTGTTATTATAGTGTTATTCTGATCATATCAGGTAAACCTGTGATCTGTGAACTTTTATTTTTGTATTGATATCACTGCTGTCATTTGTCTCAGTGATACATGGTAAAACTTTCTCGTTGAATGTTTGTGTGTTTCTTTTCAATCGTCTTTCCTCAGTTGGTGTTTTGTTTCTTCGTTTTAATCTTGCTGTGTATCCTTATGATTGTGCTGACAATAATTTGTAAGCGATTGTTTCAGCTAAATTGGTCAGGTTTTTCCCTGTATTTCGCATTGAATGCCAGTTTCAGTTTTTGTCTATAATGGGAATGATTCCATACTTTCTTCATGTCGCAAACACTTGTAGAAAACAAAAACCCCCAGCTGTTCCATTACACTCCCACCGTCACCTGGTTTGAAACAGAAAACATTTTTGTGATGCACACAAAGTAATAGATAAAAGGGATGGCAACTGCAGTAAAACTGGTTCAAATAATAAAGGTAGATAGAGGTGTATGATGCAGTTTTACAAGGCAGCAGAAGGAGTGAGTAAGTGAGAAAAAAACGAATAGAAAGTATGAGAGCAAGATGAGAATGTATAAATGAAAAAAAATACAACATCCAATATTTAGGCCTGAGCCTTTTTCGAGGATTACATACACAAACAAACATGACATATAACTAACAGAAAAAGTTATCTTAGTGGCATCCTCCTATGTAGGGAACACATTGTCTTCAATAAACTCTGTCGTCACCAAGGAATCCTGTTTTTTTTTTTTGTTTGTTACCAATAAATTCTGTCTTCTGTCACAAAAAAATCCTATACTTTGTCACCAAGAAATCCTGCCTTTTGTCACCAAAAAAATCATGTCTTTTGTCATAAAAAAAAACTCCTGTCTTTTGTCACCAAAAAATCCTATCTTTTGTCACCAAGAAATCCTGCTTTTTGTCACCAAGAAATCCTGGTTTTTGTTTTTGTCACCAATAAATTCTGTATTTTGTCACCAAAAATTCTGTGTTTTGTCACCAAGAAATCCTGTCTTTTGTCATCAAGAAATCTTGTCCTTTGCTACCAAGAAAAAAAACAGTATATATTTATTAACTGGAAGCTGCATCTATGGGCGTCTTTGATGGAGCTTCTCGTGTTTTACGATTATTGATATTTCAAATTAGGTTTGTACCTCTTTAAATCCTGGTTGCTTTCTCCACCCCTTGAGATATTTCTTGTTTTGTCCTCTGCTTTCCTCCTTTTCCTTTTTTCCTAGAGTTTTTTCCCATTCATTATCAAGTTTTATAACTTCTTAGCAAATGCCTCGTGGGCTCTATAAGATAAGATAGCTGTTTTCCAATATGATAACCGTCGAGAGTTCAAATTTCGCAGATGAGAGAATATCCAACAACAGTTACACTAGCAACAACAACAATTACAAAAACAACAACAAAAACATTTAAAAGGGGAACAACCTTATTTAAAATTCCTTTTTCACCCCAGACTTTTCTCTGCGAGTTATCTCTGTAGGACCACAGACTCTTCTAGTAAGGGAGACGCTGTTTTGCTTGGGCTGATATTAACCATCTCGTCGCAGAAGTGTAACTAGTAGCTCCTGATCAGAACTTTAACCCTACATTTGAAGTCTTTCAGACTCCACCAAGAACTCCCGAGTTAAAATCCAATATAGTCCCTGGCTTCTTGGATCACAGAGTCCCAAAGGAAGATTTTTGGTGACCAAGCAGGAGGTGAGTTCTTGCGTAGGATGCTCGCAGCGTTGACGAAAGAATAAGCAATTTTGATGTGATATACGTTAGCATAGAGAGAAATTCTTCTTCTTCTTCTAATCCTCTTGTAAGCGAAAATTAGTTTTCTCTGCAGCGGGGTTTATCTTGAGGCGCAAACAGCAAGTCGGATGGGGAGTGGTTTACAGTAGATTGCCTGGAGTTGTGGAATTGACAGTAGAAACCAATTTCCAGCCAACCTCCACCACCATGGAGATGCTTCCCGTCAGCCAGATAGAAGTAGCACAACAGCCTGATGCTAGATACCACGTGAAGCTCAAGGAAGAGGTGTGACATTTGATCGTTTTAGATTCTTTAGCCCTCAAAAACTGTTTTTATTTTGTCCGTCAGACACAGCCATCGTTGTTGCCATGTGGTGCTTCTAACAAGTCTATCCTTACAGACAAATTGTACATCAGGCAAGCGTGGACACGGTCAGAAGACAAGTTGTACATCAGGCAAGCGTGGACACTGTCAGAAGACAAGTTGTACATCAGGCAAGCGTGGACACGGTCAGAAGACAAGTTGTACATCAGGCAAGCGTGGACACTGTCAGAAGACAAGTTGTACATCAGGCAGGCATGGACACTGTCAGAAGACAAGTTGTACATCAGGCAGGCATGGACACTGTCAGAAGACAAGTTGTACATCAGGCAGGCGTGGACACTGTCAGAAGACAAGTTGTACATCAGGCAGGCATGGACACTGTTAGAAACAAGGAGGAGGTTCTTCATAATATTGATAGAACACTCAATGCAACAATTCATGATAAACAACAATTCATGATAAACAACAATTCATGATAAACAACAATTCATGATAAACAACAATTCATGATAAACAACAATTTATGACAAATAACAATTCATGATGAACAACAATTCATGATAAACAACAATTCATGATAAACAACAATTCATGATAAACAACAATTCATGATAAATAACAATTCATGATAAACAACAATTCATGATAAACAACAATTCATGATAAATAACAATTCATGATAAACAACAATTCATGATAAACAACAATTCATGATAAACAACAATTCATGATAAATAACAATTTATGACAAATAACAATTCATGATAAACAACAATTCATGATAAACAACAATTCATCATCTTGTCTTCTCTCAAAGATTACAATTCCTGCACTAGATCTGTAGTTGCACTTTCTTGACCTAACAAGTGTTCAGATTAGCCCCTGCCAGTACATGTACTGTTCATAATGTTGTTGTTGTTGTTGCTGTGTGTGTCTGCATGTGTGCATGTATGTCTTCTTCTTCTTCTTCGTTCGCATTGTCTGTCTATACCTGCAGTCCTGTCTCTTGGATAAATTTCACTGTTTTTTGTAATTCATGTATGGAACCGTAGAGCTTATCTTCTTTAGTGGTTTCACTGGGCCAGTAATTATTTCTCAGTGTCTCATAGTTGGTGCAGTTCTGGAGGATATGTTCCACAGTTTGGGGCACCTGGGCGCATGTACATAGATTAGTAGTACCAACCTTAAACTTTGTATACATATGTGTGCATGTATGTGTGTGTGCCTGTTTTAAGCCGTAAATATTTAACTGGCAGACTGATGTAGACTGCCAGGGGACTGCCACCATAGGCTGTACAATTTGAATATACTTCAGAATTTGGCTTATTTCTAACGAAATAAACTAAGCAGTTTTAATATAATTCATTGCTTGTTTAATTGATAACAAAGCAAAGTGTTTGCTTTAAATACTCGTACAATTTATTATTTGTTTTATTTGTAAGAAAATAAGCAGTCTACTTTTATCTTCACTTATTATTTGTTTCATTCCTCAACCTATAGGCTCTTATTTTTAACACTCTCGTGAGTACAACCCGTTCAAGAAAACCTGAGACTCGTGCTAGACTTTGCAAAATGGTGAACATCAAAGTGCAGCACAAAGCAGTCAATTCTGATGTACTACTATAATTTAACCGAGGACTTGACTGCGTGCAAAATACGAGTTGCATTAAGAAAATATAATTAAATTCATTTAGTAAATATGACAAGCGAGGCTTCCATAGGTTCTGTAAATATTGATCGCTGCAACAAATTACTGTGCTTTAGTACTTACACTAGCATTTTTGAAATAAGAGCCAATATTGACATACTATGCATAGTAGCGTATCTGATATCTGTGACAGACGGGGACTGTACGCGTAATTGTATTTGTATTCTTGACGGAGTCATGAGATACTCATCTAATACAGTGACAGGCAGTAATAACAGGAACGGGCATCATAGAAATAATCATCTATTTTCCACTTATAAGTCGGCTTTTATGCAAGCAGACGTTAGCTGGCTGTGGAATTTTCCAAGCAATTTCCCTACTTCGTGTGGGAAATTACTTTGGGGAAAATGACTGGTCCATGCTGTAAGACACCATCTTTCGGTTTTACAGAAGGAGAGCTACAGGGGTGGCAGAATAAGGGTAGGAGAGAACCTTGCCATTAACTGCCTTACGGTTCCACCCCATAGGGGGGTTTTTCTGCCTGAGTCTGTGTCTCTCTGATCTTTGACAGTGGGTTAGCAGTCACACTTACACACTTAATGCTTCTTAATGTCCTGAGACCAGGAAACATAACGTCATAACGAATCCCCCTCGCAACCATTTTGATCAGTAAAGGGGGTGGTGGTGGTGGTGGTGATAATTTATGGTTTGGGGGGGGGGGAATTTCCTCACTGTTTGAGAACACCTGTACTAGATCGATGACAAGTGCAGAATCTATGCCGAGGACTTTAGAGTACAAGATGGCTCCTTGCCGGTGGCTTTTCTTCATAATGTACTGCAGGAATGGACAGAGTAGCCAGTCAAGTTTTATATCAAACAACTGGAGACAGATCAGGGAGCATAGATGAATGGAGACAGATTATATCTGTAGTAATGAGCTATGAAAATCTGGACAGACAAACAGACAGACAGACAGATAGGCAGGCAGACAGGCAGGGAGGGAGGCAGACAAACAGACAGACGACAGACAGGCAGACAGACAGACAGGCAGGCAAGAAGGCAGACAGACAGACAGACAGGCAGACAGACAGACAGGCAGACATACAGACAGACAGATGCTGACTACTTGCCGTACTGTCAGAAGTTTTGCGTTTTCTCTTTTCATCGTCCTCTGTCCCACCTTTCAAACATTTTGCTCGGTGCCAAATTATGTCCCACTATTTCCTTTATTTGGGGTCTGTGCAGTGCAATTAAGACTCTGTACATCCTCACTTACCCAGAGAGTTTAAGAAGACTAGTTTAGGGCAGTTCTCAGACATTTGCCTGGGACAAGGCAGCATCAAGCGAGGTCGGGATCTGGGATCATTTACCATCAGGACCCCAGAAAGCCCTGTAGGCGAAAAGTTGAAGTGTTGTCCTGAATTTTGTCTGCTATAAGAAAAGAGGCCGACAAACAGGGCCGAATTCCAGATCAACGGCCCTGCCTCCGCCCACCCCAACCCTTACACTGCGCCTGGTCTGAGTTTCGTTACGTTCAGATCCTGACATGTAATGACATATGTAAGCACTTATATCTTCTAGTTTAATCTCATACCTTAAAAATCTGATAAAATTATAAGGTTAGTCTGTGTTTATTCTGATAAAAATATTTTATTATAACTAAATAATAAAGTAAAGTTCAAGTCTCATATTTTTTGAGATGATAGCGAAATATGTTTGAAGAACTTGATTTTTGAAGACTTAAGTTCTAGAAGTGAAGTGAAGGCACCAGTCTCGCTGCATCCGTTCCCTAACAAAAGTGTCAGGTAATCATTTTTTTTAGCTGGGTTGTCTAGAATGAATCGAAAAGCTAATTTACAGGCTGATTTCTTTCAATTTTAAACGAATTCTTAAAAAATGTTTAAAAAATTTAACTTGGATAAAGCAGCTTTATATATAAATCTTCAGGAAGAAGGGTGACAATATAAAATTATATTAAAAGATAAATCGAGAAAAGGAGCAGTATATGCATAGTTAATGAGACTCACAAGCGAAGGAAGTGAGATGGGACACTCGCTATGGTTACACTATAAATCACTCCAGCTGTACAAAATGGGGACCCCGCTAGCGTAGTGACTAGAGCACTCGTCTAGCAACCGAATGGTCTAGGGTTCGAATCCCCAGCTGAGTGGGGCTTTTTTCCCGACCAGTACGCCCCCCGGGGTCGACCCAGCCTCGTAAAATGGATACCAGAGAAAGTCTGGGAAGGAATGGCTGCGAGGAAAGGAACTGGCCACCCTACCTCATACACTGATGTCCCGGCATAATGAGGTCTCTAACGCTTCATCCCCTACGACATTTGCTATGGGACTATCTTTACCTTTACCTGTAAAAAATGTATTGGTGGCATATGTTTTTAGGGAAATAAGTCTCTTAAATCTACGTCAGTGCTGTATTTTAAAGACCCGGATGTTCACGTAAAAATCACCTTTGTGCGCAAGAATGACTGTCTGATTTAGAAGGTCAACACAAAAAAACACTCATCAATCTTTCAGACACACTTGCTTTCATTGTCTAGTTTTGGAGACTCCAAGAATTGTCTACCAGTCCTTGATCGTTAGAAACAGCCATTCTTATAATGCATGCTAAAATTAATAGAATATCAGTTGCCAGTTATTAGAAAACGAGGCCCATACTGCAGGTGTTTACATAAAGCTTGTCGGTTGTGCGCCGACAATGCGCAGTCCCGCAACCGACGTCAGTTCTCCAACAAGGCGAGTGTGATGGTTCCCCCACAAAACGAGTGTGATGGTTCCGCCTGCAGTTGCCAGGGAACGAGCTTGCGCGAGTGTGATGCTCGGAACACTTGTTGAATATGTACATTTTTTTGTTTCCTCAAATGTAAAGTTCTCATTGGGTCGTAGCTGATCGGACTTTGAGGTTTCCCTGTCCAGTACTGGAACACATCATTATCTGATAAGTTAAGATACGTTGTCAGTCAAGATAACAAGAGTCAGTTTCAGTTTAATGTCGACATGACTTAGTTTTATAGACTGGAATCCTCGTTCCAGAATCTCTATTGCACAAGTTTTTGCTGTTTAATTTTAAAACTTTCCCAGGCAAAAACTGTTAGAAATACCAATTTTTTTTTTAAAGGTCACTTATACTGTTTCTGCTTCGACGGGTGATTTTGTGATTCTCTGGATTGCGGTTTTTTTCTGACTGCCCCAAGTAAGAGTAGTTCTGAAGCGAGCTGAAAAACGTTACGTGCTAAATGTGGCTGTATGTGAGCGTGTACATTTCTACCAGGTGACAAACAAGGAGCTCAGGAACATCAGAGCGTGTTCACATTTATTGTGTTGTCTGTGTTCATGTGGAGTATTGTGCGGTACAGACAACCGCGGTTTGCTCTAAATGGAGACAGCAATGATTTTTAATTTCCTCATGTAGGTAAGTTTTCTTTCTTTCTTTCTTCTTTCTTCTTTCTTTCTTTCTTCTTTCTTTCTTTCTTTTTCAGCCTATGTCGCGAATCGCCACAAAAAGACATGTATAAAATTTTTCTCAAGTGACTACGCTGTATATAAATTGACATGCAGTATTTCTGTAAGGTTTCTACCATGCACTAGACCTTCAATCTTGCAGTCGTTAGTTATACCCCCCCCCCCCCCTTTTCGTACATCCCCTGTGACAGACGTCTGTGTTGTGGCTGATTAGACTCCATTCTCGCTTGCTAAACCATGCACTCCTTTACTACTTTATACATGTAGAATGTTATGTTTCTAATATCTTTACTGTGGAGCTGATCTCATGAAGGTGGAGCCTAGAAAGCAGTATTATCATGTCACTGAGACGCTCAGAGGGTTACTGTTAGCGTCCACATTTTTCTCGACCTGATGGCACATCAGCATCATCACCACGCCTGGCCGCCTTGTACTTCCCAGCCTCAGAAAGTCGAACGATTGTTTCTAGAAGTTGGTGACTTGAACCGTGGGAGAGACGAGTGGATTAACCAGTGCGCCGGGGGGTGAAGACCTCTGTCCCATGAGGCAATCAGCGACTCATAGCTGATATATTAGCGTTAGGTTTAGCGAACCATAGCTGACCAAGACTCTGTCCCATCTCTCCGTGTTAACCCCAGTAACAGGCCTAGCCTGGCTAACGGGGCAGGGATTTGGTCTTGTCTTGTGCCATCTTGGGATAGCCATAGTCTCCATGGTGGTGGCATTGCACCCCCCCCCCTGTTTTTTAGCTGTACTCCGGGACTGAAAAAGTAGCCGGCATAACCCGCTCCCACGCCGATACGATGCTGTGCCTCAATACCTCTAAAGCATCAGCTACAAAGAACAACAGCTCGCGGTTACAGGAATATTGCACAACCAACCAACCAACCAACCAACCAACCAACCAACTTAAACAGTGCGCCAATCAGTAACCCACGTGGAACCTAGACTAACACAGAAAAAGATGAATGGTGTGGCAATGATTCTGTGAATCTAGGCAGTCAGTCGTTTGCATGTCCCTTGCGGAACTTTGCCTCCCTAACAGCTCTTCTGTAGGCCTCTGGGCTGTAAGCAAGAAGCCCTGCTTCTGGTGCGTCCATTACCAGATCAACAATTGCTTGCAGCCATCTTCGTCTTGGTCTTCCTCTCTTTCTTTTCCCCTCATGTACCTTTCCAAGACGGTCTTCTCTAAATTCTCAGGACGCTTAATATGTCCCGTGAATCCCCAGGAGTGTCAAAGACAGTATCAAGTGACAAACAACTGTTCTTGACTTTCTTAAAACATTTTATTTTGTCTCTCATATCAAGTCTCTCCGTCTTTCTCTCATATCAAGTCTCTCTATCTTTCTGTCTATTCTCCAAGGCTATTTCTCTTGTCTTTTTTGTGTGTGACTATTTAATCTCCCTGGCTATATTTAATCTAATTAACTCGCTTGTTTATTCTTGTTATCCAGTCTCTCTGTTTCTATATCTAGCCTCGTTGTCTATTTTCCTTGTTTCTAGATATCTAGACTTTTTGTCTATTCTTCAGTTTCTCTGTCTTTACTTGTCTCAGAATTCATTCTACCGTTAAAAAAAAAATTACGGTCAGGATAAAAGAAATTTAGATTCTTTTTTCTTTTTTTTTCTTTTGATATCCAAAGTCCCAGAACTCTATGGTGTCTTTTTCCTATAATGCCGGTTGTATCCGAGTATCTGACAATATAACTACGCCATTATTTATTGAAAAAAAAAGATTTGGATGTTGTACATTCTCGTCACTACTTTCCTCGTCCTTTTCAGCTGCTGTACCGGTCAGATTTGATTGTCATGTTTCTCCACATATTTCGAACCCTGATGCCTTCCGCCAGCTCTGCTAGTGAATTTCAGTCACGCCATCGTCATTAGACTAAACAATTTTTTTTCTCTCTCCTGAGCTTGTTGGAAATTACTTGTGTTGTTTCTATATATCTTATGAGCGTTGTTTGTAGGAGCGAACATCTAGAAACGAGAAGATACTGTATGCAATCTTGAGCTAAACATTTCAATCTTAAACAGGTAATTTCGTTTTTGTAACAAAATACCGTCGTTGGCTAATTGTCAGGACGGGACTAAAATTGAACGAACTAGACGCAACGGTGTGCCATAATAAATTATCAGCGTCACTCATTTCTTCTGACCTTTTCTGAAGGGAGACGACAAACCCTTTCTGTCAACACAAGTAGTTAGGATCATCTCCCCTGGTGCCCGCGGCAAACGAAAATGTCCGTGTATTCTATCTCTCATGAAGAACTCAGTCAGAAGAATTCTGAGTCGTTGATTTCTAGCTATCGTCATGTCATTGTAATTGTTCAATGAGTTTTTTTTTTTTCGTTTCTATGTCCGTACAAGTCTGGAATAATGATTTGTTTGCACAAAAACTGGAAAAAACCCCTCCCCGGTCTCTATCAAAGAGTTTTGGCTGAGATATGGTGGTGGGATCTGCCCTTAGCTGCGAATCTGAAGTTTTTGGGATTTCACATCATACCATCATGCATAAGAGCATGTAAGGGGGAGGGAGGATATCAATTCGGACTGGGAGTGACCTAAGGTTCTTTTCAGTTTACTTCCTTCCCAGAATCTGATCGAATACGTAAACTGCTGACGAAGTTCCATAACCATGAACATCCATACTGATACCTGTCTTTCAGTAAGTTCTATCACAGCAAGCTACTTGTTGATGTATTCCCCTCAACAAGTTCTATTATCGCGAGCTACATGTTTATACTGCATCTCAGAAAGTTCTATTATCACGAGCTACATGTTTATACTACATCTCAGAAAGTTCTATTATCGCGAGCTACATGTTTATACTGCATCTCAGAAAGTTCTATTACAACGAGCTGCATGGGGCTTCCGCAAGGGTTTTCCACGAATGCCTGTCCTTTGCCTTTTTTTCTGCTCTTGCCCAGGTGAGCGCTCTATTGCTCAACATCCTTTCTGTTGTTCTTCTCCATGTCTCTTTTGGTCTACCCTTACTTCTGTTCCCCTGTGGTGTCCATCTTAGTGCTATTTTTGGTAGTGAGTTGTCAGTCATTCGGAGCACATGTCCCAACCATCGCCAGCGTCTTTCCTCAATAATTGTTGTCAGTGGTTTCATCTGCATTTCTGCCAACAAGATGTTATTTTTTATAGTGTTTGGCCAAAATATTTTTCTAATTCTTCATAAACATTTAGTCTGGAAAGAATTCAACTTGTTTTCTATTGTTTTGGTGATTTTCCAGCATTCATTTCCATAGAGTAGTACACTTAGAACATTACTCTTAAATATCCTGATTTTCATATTTATGCTTAGTTTTTTTTATTTCCATATAGTCTGCAGCACTGCTAAACCTGGTTTGCCCTAGTAAGTCTGCTGTTGATGTCCTCTGTGCTGCCTCCATTTTCTACTACTCTACTGCCAAGGTATACAAATTCATTGACCTCCTCCACTAACTTGCTATCTACTCTGAGTACATTTCTGTTGTTCACATTTTGCTTCATTAATTTTGTCTTTCCTACGTTGATCTTTAGTCCTATGTTGTTTGCATTCTGAGTTAGCTTGTTTATTTTATCTTGCATATCTTTGTGGCTGCTTGATAATAGACAAATGTCGTCCGCAAAGTCAAGGTCCTACAGCACTGTGTCAAGGGATATTTTTATACGGCCTCTCAGAAAGTTATATTACCATCAGCTACATGCTGATGCCGTGTCTCAGAAAGTTCTGCTTCATGAGCTACATGCTGATGCCCTCTCTCAGAAAGTTCTGCCTCCACGAGCTACATGCTGATGCCGTCTCTCAACAACGTCTATTACCACAGCTTAAATTTTGATACTTGACTCTTAGCAAGTTCTGTTACAGCAGGCTACATGCTGATACCTGTCTCCCAGCTTGTTCTGTTACAATAAACTAATTGTTGATGCTCACTTCCAGCAAGTTCTGTTAGATACATATTTTTATCTCTGTCTCATCTAGTGTCATTACAGCAAGCTACATGTTGACAGATACCAGCACATTCTGTTATCACATGTTGATACTGTTGTCTCAGATTATTATCAAGACACTCATACCCATCAGCGAGTTCTGTTTTTACGAGCTACATGTTGATACTTGGCTGTCAGAAAGTTCTGTTTTTACTAGCTACATGTTGATACTTGACTGTCAGCAAGTTATATTATCCTACGCCTTTATATATCTTTACTCAAATGAGGCAAGTGAAGTATAATAGAGTCACACATCAGCTCTTCCATGTTTGCACTACCTTGGTCCTCAAACAACACAGAGACAGGCAGACATGAAGACAAGCAAATATGAAAAATGGAAACAGAGAAAGTTGCGAAGTTTTATAAGGAAGAAATATAAATGGGAAGAAAATGAAGGACGAGGAAAATGAGTTTAGTCTCGTAGTTAAATTCTGCGTTTGCCTAGACGGAGTGGACGGATTTGAGCTGAACTAATTATAGCAACTCCTGATCGAGGGAGTCACGAGGATCGATTGTCAGAGTCGTGACGGTGGATAAAGCCAGGTCCCAGAGTCACATGACAGGGACAACAAAGTACAGACCAGAGACAAAGTAGAGAGACGAAACTGCCAAGTGAAGAACACCAAAATCAGATTACGGTAAAGTGCTCAAGTTTTTTTCTTCTTCTTCCAGATTTCTTCTTCTTTCTTTTACTGCCACGTCGATAGAA
This sequence comes from Achatina immaculata, assembly GCA_009760885.1. Classification (NCBI taxonomy): domain Eukaryota; kingdom Metazoa; phylum Mollusca; class Gastropoda; order Stylommatophora; family Achatinidae; genus Lissachatina; species Lissachatina immaculata. Next base: position 15,709,457 of record CM019697.1, on the reverse strand, counting down.
TATATCACGTTTTATTTTTAGTAATTGCGCCACCTTATCTAGAACAGTGGTTCTCAGACCATTTCCCTAAGATCCTCAAAATTATTTTTCTGTCGATCCCTTCCTTCTCTCTAGCACAACCCCCCCCCCCTCTTCCTCAACCACCCCCTCACGCTCCCGTGGTCTTCCCATCCTTCCCCCGCTTTGGGAATCCCTGGACTAGAAGAGAAAGAGAGGAAGGGACAGGTATAGTGGAAGATGAAAATATTTTTGCTCGATGTCTTCGGTGCCAGAAAATAAAATCAGAAAATTGTGGATTAATATTGAATACGATAAATAAAACTTATAATAAATGTAAACGTTGTTCAAGGGCTGAAAAGTCCTTTCAAGTTAAATGAGATATTATTTTGCTTTTGTCTTTCACTGTAGGTAGGTTTTCTACCAGTCTCGTGTGCGCAAGTCGAAACTTGAGAGAAAATCCAGAGAGAAGAGATGAGAACGTGAGATATACGAAGGAGGAGATGTCGGTCGAAATTAGGATTATAAACTTGCAGAATGCGTGTCACAGCAATGAGAAACAGCTCAGCCTTTAAGCAAAATGGCTGAGTGGTATAAACGCTGATAACCTTTTTTTTCATTATTCAAGGTTGCGAAAAGAAATCTAAAGTATACTATATATACACCTCCAGCTAGTAAAATAAACTTGTAGGTAGACCAGGATCATGTGATTTCAGCACAAGGGGAGTTACTTGCTGCTCTGTGTGGTCCTCAGTATATGTAGATGTCGACTCTGACTATACTGTATATATGTCTGCAGCTAGTAAAATATTTACTATTGTACAGTTACAAAATATAAATGTTGCAAAATTAGTCAGTCAGTCAGTCATTTGCATGTTCTTGCGGAATTTTGCCTCCTCACAGATCTCCTGTAGGCCTCTCGGTTGTAAGCAAGTTGCCTTGCTGATGATGCATCCACTTGCTGATTATCAACGATGTCTTGCAGCCATCTTCGCCTTCTTCTAACCAACCTTCTTCAATATTAAGTTCTTGTACTATGGATATATTTGTTCTTGTTCGTGTCCATGATAAGTGAAGAACTCTTCTGTAGCATTTACATTCAAAGGCATTTATGTGTTTCTCAGCTGTTTTGTTAAGTGTCCAGGTCTCACAAGCATATATTGCGATGGGAAAGATGCATGCCCTTAACAATCTTATTTTTGTAGTTCTGTCTGTTCATCTCCACAGCTCTTTAACTGTTTTACTTTTTGATGAGCGATTTTACTGTCAGAACTAGTCAGTACATTTAAAAAATAAAATAGGAAACAATGAAAAAAAAGAGAAAATGATGAAAACAAATCTATATTTCGGCCACAGAAGGCCTTAATCAAGACACTGAGGAACATAGGAAGCAATAAAATAAGCATAATTTTAAAGAAATTTACAGTACCAGACTATTTGAACCATTTTTAGATAATTATATACAGAAAAAAAGCAAAAGTAGATCGGGGTGTATGGTGCAGTTTTACAAAGCAGCAGAGGCAGTGAGTAAGTGACAAAAAACTAATAGAAAGTATGAGAGTAAGTTGAGAATGTATAAATGAAAAACATACAACATCCAATATTTCGGCGTGAGCCTTTTTCGAGGATTACATACACAAATAAGACAAAACATATAACTAAACGAAAAACTTGTCTTAGTGGCATCTTCCAGAAAATAGGAAACACATGAATGTGTGTCCCATAGACGAGGCATAGAGACCACGAGGGGGGACGGGACAGAAAGGAAAACAGATGGAGCCAATCGGAAAGAGGAGGCAGAGAAATGGGAGAGAAACGGGTGGAGGGGGGTGAGAAAAAGGATAAAGACAACAGACACCTGTAAGCCGCTGGAGAAGCAGGTGTCGAGGGAGGGGGTTGGGTGTCAGGGGATCCTCTATCTATCTTATTATGTGAACCAGTTTTACTGCAGTCGCCATCCCTTTCATCTATACAGAGAAGCCATAAGGTCTGTTCAGACAGGACAAATAGCACCCTTTGTGAGTTTAAAGATAAAAATTGTCGGAAAGTAAAGATAAAAAGTCGATAGAGAGTGTAAATGACAAGATAAATAGTGTTTTCATAAAATAAAAATCAGTTAGTGGCAATGCATTCAAATCTTTCATGGCAGGTCTCAAGTCTTTGCACGCAGTTTTTTAAGCAGAGTCTCTAGTCTCGTTGTTGCACATCTGTTAGTGAAAATGCTGGTTTCACTTAACACGATTGCAGCACCAAAACTGATATATAATAAGACTGACAAGGAGATGGGATTTGTGAAAGTGAAGAAAATTACAATATTCACCTACTTATCAAGTATCACAGCAGTCATTTACTTATACGGATTTTTACCGAGTGCTTTTGAGATTATAGAATTATGTGTCATCCGTAACATTTGCGATCCATTACATTCAATTTTAGTTTCTAAATTTATGTGCCAGATTCCATTATTCTCAAAGATTGATATTTCTCAACTTTGGGGATTTTGTGCAGATCTTACAAAGAACAAAGGAAGATACTTTTTTACTGTTGGAAATGTAGAATTTAGAAAAAAATTTTCTTGTAGTGTGAGATCCTTGTCTTCTCCTTGTATTAACTTGCGACTGGTCAAGTTGACACTTTCTATATATTTTGAAAATACTTTTACAAATCTAGCCTTCTCTTCTCTCTTCATTTCTCCTCTCCTCTCTTCTCCTCTCCTCTTCTCTTCTCCTCTGCTCTTCTCTCCTCTCCTCTTCTTTTCTCTTCTCCTCTTCTCTTCTTTCTCTTCTCCTCCTCTCTTCTCTTCTTTTCTTTTCTCTTCTTTTCTCTCCTCTTCTCTTCTTTTCACTTCTCTTCTTTCTCTTCTCCTCTCTTCTCTTCTTTTCTCTCCTCCTCTCTTCTCTTCTTTTCTCTACTCTTCTCTTCTTTTCTCTTCTCTCTCTTCTCCTCTCTTCTCTCCTCTTCTCTTCTTTTCTCTTCTCTTCTTTCTCTTCTCCTCTCTTCTCTCCTTTTCTCTTCACTTCTCTTCTAGTCTCCTACCGTGAGTACGTGTTTTTTCCCCAGCTCCGAATTCTCGGATGTTCTATGTGGTTCTACAATGAAAAGGTCTATGTGGTTCTACAAGGAAAAGCTCTATGTGGTTCTACAAGGAAAAGTTCTATGTGGCTCTACAAGGAAAAGTTCTATGTGGTTCTACAAGGAAAAGTTCTATGTGGTTCTACAAGGAAAAGTTCTGTGTGGTTCTACAAGGAAATGTTTATTGAAACTTATATCAGTGTTTTCATCTTGTGAGCGTGTTTGCGATGAAACATGCGAGAAATATAAATTGTGTGTTTTTTCTTGGATAATTAGAGAAATATCGTGGCCCGGCCTAGCGAATCCAGTGACTAAACAAAGCCAGTGTCAGACAATGGGCGCGGCAAACTATTGTTCCCACGTTGTAAGTATCTGCACGTAAGATGATAACGTGTGAGGAAGAGGAACTGTGTGAGATTACCAGGCCGTGTAGTCACCGTGATGGTCTACGGTCCACGGCGGCTAAAAACTACACACTTAAGAAAAAGAAGGCCCTGGAGGCTAAACTCTGAGGGTGCTTCAACAAGCCTTGGGTTGGAATAAGGAAATCTAATGAAGGACAATGTGTTACCAGCCTGGTGTGACAATAAAGAAGTCTAATGAGGGATAATGTGTTACCAGCCTGGTGTGACAATAAAGAAGTCTAATGAGGGACAATGTGTTACCAGCCTGGTGTGACAATAAAGAAGTCTAATGAGGGATAATGTGTTACCAGCCTGGTGTGACAATAAAGAAGTCTAATGAGGGATAATGTGTTACCATCTCCTTTCACAATACTCTTCAGTACGAGAGTATAAAGCAAGTCATGGATGAGCGGTATCACACCCAAAGTGAAAAAAGACCGACAAAGATGGCGCAAATGTAGAAAACATAATAAACCTTACCATTCACTTATATCACACCAAAAGCAAAGTGTTGGTACAGGGTACAGAGGAGGCTGTTGATTCCTGGTTGTCTGATGAGTTCAGTCTTTTGCAAGAATCAGTCACCAGGACAGAAATAGCAGCTAACGTGCGTCATACACAAGACATTCCCCTAGCAGTAGGTGACTGTCAGGACAACACACTTGACGCACCAGAAGCTTGTCTAGAGAACATGGGAGGAGACCAGCCGAACAATCCTGACACCGAACATGCGGGAGTAGTCGTATCAGAGTGGACATCTACACATACTGATGACCACACAGGCCAGCAACTAACTCCCCTTGTGCTGAAATCACATGATCCTGATCTACCTACTACTATCATGTGCATCACAAACCACAGTTGTCCAGAGTCACTTGATACTCGAAGTTCTCTGGAAACTTCAACTTCTGGCGAAAGGCCATCAGTTCCTTTTAGCTAGGAAGTAATAAATGATGTCAAGGAGTTGGTAAAGACCCTCATCAAAGACATGGCTGCCGAAATAAAACAGTCTCTCAGCAGCGAAAATGACAGTCTCAGGAGAGAAATCATGACTCTCAGAGAGGAAAACCAAAACATGAAATATCTTATTGATTTGATGAGGTCAGAAAGTCTCAGCCAAAATAACATTCAAGAAAAAAGCGTTTCTACAGTTGAAAGTGACCCAAATCAGGGGACACAATCACAAGCCGAGCCACCGTCAGCGAGCTGATCAAATAAATCCCGAGAGGAACTTGAGCTTACGCCCAGACAGCGCAATCAAGAATCATCAGAAGAACTCAAAGAAGTCAACTCAGTGTACCCCATCGATGTACACATTAGCAACAGGTTTGAAGTTTTGCAGGACAGTTCAGCAACAAGCAGTCAACAAGTGCATACATCACCAAAAACAGACATGGTTCACAAGCATTTCTCTCAGCAACCTCCAAATAGAAATCACCACCAGCAACATCTGAATCACCAGCACAACTTCCACATCAAAGAAAGCACTTATCATCTGGTGACTGGAGACTCCCTAATGAAAGGAATCTATTCTGACTGGTTGTCCATCTCAGCGGAGGACATAGTCTCAGTGACTCCGGTGCCAGGGGCCGCTATCATGAAAATAATAGGACCAGTGAGAAGCTTGAACGTCGACCCAAAGATCATGAGGACGACAGTTCATGTTGGCATCAACGACAGCATGAATGGTTTGACTCTCAGACCCTACGATCTTTATGTCCTGATATCGACAATTAAACACAAATTTCCAAGCACGTCAATCTTCGTAACCTCAATCATACCTGCCTACTCCGGCGCTGGGCGTCGCTTGGCACACACTGTGCCAAAAAAAACAACTTAAGTTTCATCGACAACACCCCGTTCTTCTCTTCGGAGTCTGGAGCTCCCAAGAAAAGAATTTATCGTGACCAGATCCACACCAACAAGATCGGTACTAGCATACTAGCTAAAAATATCAAGTACCCCGCTCGAACATAGCAGGACAGAGTGCCACCGTCAGGCAACATAAAGCAGGACAGAGTGCCACCGTCAGGCAACATAAAGCAGGACAGAGTGCCACCGTCAGGCAATATAAAGCAGCGAAGACAAGTAAAAACCCGTAACATACGGGGAACCACCTCTTGTCTCATTACGCAACCCCCCCCCTCCCCGTGTCCTCCAAAACCTCACCACCTTCTCCTATACCAACTTAAATCCAGCTCGTTTATCCTCTCCATATGACTCGTCCTCTCCATATGACATATCCTCTCCATATGACTCATCCTCTCCATATGACTTATCCTCTCCATATGACTCCATGTTCTCGCCCCTTCCCACTCGGCAGCCCCGAGCACTTTAACACCCTACTAAACAGAACACAAGCAGTACAAACAATAGACATACCTGAAGCAAAAACGGAACTAAACATCAGTACAGGACCAATAACAATAAGTGAAGTAAAGGAGGCAATAAAGAAGCTAAAATTAGACAGGGCACCAGGTGAAGATGAAGTGACTGCTGAGATGTAGAAGTCCTTAATGATGTTGACAGTTTTAGATGGTATTCCATATAGACTTAAAATTCTCCATAATGAATCTCTGTGTATGCTATCAAATGCCTTTTTAAAGTCTATGAAGTTCAGGATTAATGGTTTCTGCTTTTCAAAGGAAGGATATATAATTGGAAAAAGAAAGAGATGAAGACCAAAGCGAGATGGCTGCAAGACATCGTTGATGATCTGCAAATGGATGCATCAGCAGCAGGGGATCTCGCTTACAACCGAGAGACCTACAGGAGAGCTGTTAGGGAGGCAAAGTTCCGCAAGGGACATGCAAATGACTGACTGATCTGGAACAGTTGCCGCTAAGTTTGAAGGCTTCTAATAGTGCCCATTCATTCATTTGCATGTCCCTTGCGGAACTTTGCCTACCTAACAGCACTCCTGTAGGCCTCTGGATTGTGAGGAAGACGGCCTGCTGCTGATGCATCCATTTGCAGATCATCAACGATGTATTGCAGCCATCTTCGCCTTGGTCTTCTTCTCTTTCTTTTTCCCATTATGTACTCTTCCAAGACGGTCTTCTCAGACTAAAATGTTCAATAGTGCCCATAACTGACTAATCATTTGTAAAAACTCTGCTGTAATTCGGATGAGGTTTCCTAGAAAAGAAGATGATGTTTGAAGCATCTTGTCACGCATCGCTCACAGATTTTATATTCAATGTTCTTCGTCTTCTTCTGCGTTCGAGGTTGTTGGTCACTTCAGATCCTGATCCCTGCCGACAGGGATGAAACCATATTTTTGGAACATGCTTCAATGTTGAAGTAATGAGACTAGGAAGACTTCAGCATATCATGATAACAGGCAAATGGTAGAGAATGGGAATAATGATAGAGGAAGGCTGAGAGACAAGATCACGCAGTCTAGTGCCTTGACATAATAGACTCCATCGAAACTAGCATAAGACGATGAGAATCGTGATCTGTAGAGAACTAGGTCAGTCAAAGTCTATTATCGATGATGATGATGATGATGACGATGACGATGATGATGATGATGATTTTTAAAATTACTTTAAAGAATAATAAAATCTTTAGAGTTCCTAACCCTCAGACTAAAACGTTCACCTGATCTTATACAACATGGCTTCGTACACATTAATGGAATGAAATATCGACCAGTTTTCTATGAATCTCAGCAAATGATTTTAATGGCAGTCTTTAAGCCTAACTGCAAACACAGATGTGCGTTTTTCTCACCAGCTTCGCCTGCACGCATACTACATTCCATGCTCCCAATAGAAACTGATCGTTCTCCACCACAGCTATGGCAAACATATAGTTTCTGCCACCTATATTCTGTCTTGTAAATCGAACGAGAACTATCTTAAGTCAGTTAATTTTTTTTTCTATTTTTTACAATGGTTGCCGTCTTCAATTCACTGCATATTCTTCTCTAATTTCTTGTTGTTTTTTTTTAATTCTCTTGATACTATTGCTTTTTTCATTACTAAGTTTATTATTCATTTTTATACGTATGTCAACATATAATTCTTAGTAATAGTACTTGCTGAGAAGCAATATCAACATATAGCTCGTGGTAAAAGAACTTTCTGGGAAGTAGTTTATCACATTACTAGGCTTATTACTCTTATTTTCAGAGTTTTATATTCAAGTCGATTGACTCGAACCACAGTGCGGCTCCAGTCAGACTCCACGTAAGTAGCGACTCGCACTTGACTTATTTTAGTCACTCGATTCTACGACTTTACCACAATGCTCTACTAGTAAGAAGTCTAAAATGATGCATATTTAAATCGCGTTATTTCAACGTTTACTCAATTTAAGTTCATTCTACGATTAGTTTAGTCTAGCGGTAATCTAAATAGTATGTAGTATGTTGTTTACTTTAGACAGAGTAAAAAGACAAAGGACAAGATAGTTGTGAACAGGATGTAATACAAAAAAGACGAGCTCCACCAACCTACAGGGTTATTCATGAGCCGGGAAACATTTCAAAACTTCGCAACAAAGAAACTACGTAACGGATCATGAATATTCTTATGCCAAGAGAGAAAGACACTCTTCAAGTTTTTTTTTTTTTGTTTTTTGTTTTTAATAAAGCCTGCACGCAGAGCTCCAGTGGTTTGCCGCTAGGAGGCAGCAGCAGTAGCAAATATGGCGTTCAGTAAATGTGAGGAGTCATTTTGTGTTTTGGAATATGCAAGAACCTCCTCCGTTGTGACTGTGCAGCGACGATTTCGAGCGTAATTCTAGAAGGTAGCGCCTGTTTTCAACATTATCAAGAAGTGGTTTGCAAAATTCTGGGATGAAGGCTGTCCGTGCACAGCTCCCCGGCAGGAAGGTCCAGGACCAGGCGAAGAAACTGGGAATCGTGTTAGAGAAGGTGACCAGCGAATTATTAAATATGTATTATTTAACGTGTTTTTAACGTGTTTTGTATTGAGAAAGAACAGAAGAGAGAGAGAGAGAGAGAAGAGGGAGAGAGGAAGAGAAGGAAAAGACAAGAGAAAAGAGAGAGAGAAAAGAAGAGAAAAGGAACGAAAGAACGAGCATACTTTACTTTCAAAGGGTTAAGAATTGAGCACGCAGGCCCGTCAGACATTCTGCCTTCATTATACAGCTTTCACTCAGTCATAATCATTCAGCATTTGTTAATGAGCATAATAATCATGAAGACACATTAAATGATTACATAAATAAATAATAAACGTATCTCATGTCCCGATACTCCACACTCTGATTTACGCAACAACATTAAATAAACTTGCATTCTTACATTCATTCACAACTAACACATTTATAGAAAAGCCGTATTTTAAAACATTCCAACAATCAAGCCATACTTTAAAGTACTTTAGACTATGCTTAGGGAGGCATACAGTCCATATAAAACAGTTTAAAGTTATAAGAACGAATAGTACTTATACGTTTTACGTGAATTGGTAGGGCATTCCAAAAGTGGGCAGCTGAGTAAGAGAATCTTTTTTTAAAACATGTCAAGCCTTGGTTTTGGAAGAATACAATTGCTTAAGCGTTGACTGTGTTTTGGGTTGGATTTGAACAGCGACCACAGATAGGGTGGAGCATTGTGCGATAGAATTTTATGAATTAACTCGGCCTTGTTGAAAAGAAATCTCTTCTTGAGGGGTAGAATATCAAGATGTTTGTCCTTATTTGTAATAGGTGCTGCATTTTTGTCATCTATAAGCTTTACTGCTCGTTTTTTAAGTGAGTAAAGTCTTTTCATATTTGGCATGGAACAACCATCCCAGACTATGGAACAGTAGTCCATGTGTGTTTGTATCTGTGATATGTAGTATATTTTTCTGGTGTCTATGTCAAGAAAATGTTTAATTTTAACAAACTTGTAAACTTTTTTGTGCAATGAGTTTGATTAGATTGTCTACATGATGATTCCAGCTGAGGTGGTGGTCAATCATGAGACCTAGAGTTTTATGTTCACTAACATTCTCTATCTGTGAAATTCTAGCGTGCAGTTGTAGTGTTGTTGGTGGTGAATTTGTTAATTTCTGTCTTGTTGTAATGAGCATGGATTTTGTTTTGCTGGTGTTTATTGCTCCAGTTAATTATACTGTTTATTTCAATTTGAAGAGTTGACTCAAGGTTAATACAGTCATTGTTACTAGTGTAAACTGTGCAGTCATCAGCAAAGAGGTCAAAAGATTAATTTTTCAGATGAAGTGGATGATTTTTTATATATATGGTAAACAAGAAAGGACCAAGAATAGATCCATGTGGAACGCCATTATCAACCAAGATGAACTGTGACTTAGAGTTTTTGAGGCAAACTACCTGTTGTCTGTTGGAAAGAAAAGATGTAATAAATTTTGTCAGTTCATGGTGTAATCTGTAAGTCTCAAGCTTTCTAACTAGGATTTCATGATCAGTCATATCAAATGCTTTTTTTAAGCCAGCAAAGACAGCAGCACATAATTTATCATCGTTTATATTAGATAACCAACATTCTGTCATTTTTGTGAGAGCTGTGTGGCAGGAATGCTTCGGCCTAAAACCTGACTGACAGTCAACAATCAAATCATTTTCTTGCATATATTGTAAGGTTGTCTTTTGTATGTGTTTTTATATGGGTTTTGACAGAGTCGATAGAATGGAAATTGGTCTATAGCTTGAGGGATTTTTCTCCGAACCAGATTTTAAAAGGGGATATATTTTAGAAAATGTTAAAAGTCTGAGGAAAATGACAGTGTGCAATGCACTGACTGTAAATGTATGTTAATGTATCTGTAATTACTGGGGCTGAGCAGCGTAATATCTTGTTGCTAATTTCAGCAGGTCCTGCTGCGTTGTTCTTTAGAGATGAAAGATAATTGTAAACTTCACTAACTGACATGAAAGGAATACTGGGTTGCTTTAGTGTTGCATATTTGCTACCTATAAATGTATTTAATTCGGTTAAGTCAAAAGTAGGGGTTGGTAGTGAAGATTTTAAGATACTGACTTCTCTGAAGTGATTGCTGAACTCTTCACATGCGGGCACATGATTATAACTCTGCAAGTCAGACTGTTTTCTCTTGTTTCTCTCTCTCTGAACCTTTAGTGCCCAGGGCACATGGGGCTTCCGCAAGGATTTTCCACAAATGCCTGTCCTTTGCCTTTTTTCTGCTCTTGCCCAGGTGAGCCCTCTATTGCTCAACATCCTTTCTGTTGTTCTTCTCCATGTCTCTTTTGGTGAAGCAGAATCACGGCGCCACTGAAACAGGATTCCCCTTACAAGGAGACTACTGGTTTGATTGATTCTTCTTGTGGAGTACAGTTTCAACTTATAAGTTTCTACCTTTACTTCTGTTCCCCTGTGGTGTCCATCTTAGTGCTATTTTTGGTAGTGAGTTGTCAGTCATTCGCAGCACATGTCCCAGTCATCGCCAGCGTCTTTCCTCAATAATTGTTATCAGTGGTTTCATCTGCATTTCTGCTAATAAGATGTTATTTCTTATGATGTTTGGCCAAAATATTTTTCTAATTCTTCGTAAACATTTAGACTGGAAAGAATTCAACTTATTTTCTATGGTTTTGGTGATTTTCCAGCATTCACTTCCATAGAGTAGTACACTTAGAACATTACTCTTAAATATCCTGATTCTCGTCTTTATGCTTAGTTTTTTACATTTCCATATAGTCTGCAGCACTGCAAAAGCCTGGTTTGCTCTAGTAAGTCTGCTGTTCGTGTCCTCTGTACTGTCTCCATTTTCTACTACTCTACTGCCAAGGTATACAAATTCATTGACCTCCTCCACTAACTTGCTATCTACTCTGAGTACATTTCTGTTGTTCACATTTTGCTTCATTAACTTTGTCTTTCCTACGTTGATATTTAGTCCTATTTTGTTTGCATTCTGAGTTAGCTTGTTTATTTTATCTTGCATATCTTTGTGGCTGCTTGATAGCAGACAAATGTCGTCCGCAAAGTCAAGGTCCTCCAGCACTGTGTCAAGGGTCCATTGTAATCCTCTGCGTTTGTCTGATGTTGCCTCCTTCATTAACCAGTCTACTGCCAAGATAAATAATGTTGGTGATAGTACACATCCCTGTTTCACTCCTGTTTGTACCCTAAATCTGCTGGAGGTATGTTCTCCACAGATCACTTTGCACTGAAAACCCTCGTATAGGGCTTTGATTACATTCACTGTCTTATGGGGGAGGCCATGCCATCTTAGGATTTTCCACAGTGCATCTCTGTTGACACTGTCAAAGGCTTTCTCAGAATCTATAAACAATGGATATGTTGTGGTATGCCACTCATTTGCCTGTTCTAATATTTGTCTAAGTACAAATATGTGGTCTACGCATGATCTTCCTTTCCTAAATCCTGCCTGCTCTTTTCGAAGTTTTCCCTCAAGTGTTGGTACAATTCTGTTGATGATTATTCTGCAAAATACTTTCCTGGTGAGTGGCAGTAGGGTAATACCTCTCCAGTTCCCGCAATCTCTGAGGTCACCCTTCTTTGGTAGTTTTACTATAAGGCCAGTTTTCCACTCCTCTGGGGCTTTTTCTAGATCCCAAATTTGTTGTAATATCTGGCAAAGTTGTTTTGGTGTTTCTGTGGGCACTATTAGAAGCCTTCATACTTAGCGGCAACTGTTCCAGATCAGTCAGTCATTTGCATGTCCCTTGTGGAACTTTGCCTCCCTAACAGCTCTCCTGTAGGTCTCTCGGTTGTAAGCGAGATCCCCTGCTGCTGATGCATCCATTTGCAGATCATCAACGATGTCTTGCAGCCATCTTGCTTTGGTCTTCATCTCTTTCTTTTTCCAATTATATATCCTTCCTTTGAAAAGCAGAAACCATTAATCCTGAACTTCATAGACTTTAAAAAGGCATTTGATAGCATACACAGAGATTCATTATGGAGAATTTTAAGTCTATATGGAATACCATCTAAAACTGTCAACATCATTAAGGACTTCTACAATGGATATGTTTGTGCGGTCAAGACAGAAGAAGGGATGAGTGAATGGTTTCAGATTGAAACAGGCGTGAAACAAGGATGTATACTGTCTCCTTTACTTTTTGGGATTACAATAGACTTCATAATGAAAAAATGCTGAACAGGTAGCACAGGTATTGACTGGGTACGTGGGACCCAACTAGAAGATCTTGATTTTGCTGATGACATAACTCTTATCAGTAACAATGTGAATTCCATGCAAGAAAAAACAGATAGCCTATCTTCACTGGCTAGCAAAATAGGACTTGAAATTAACAAGGACAAAACAAAAATAATGAAAATTCCCATCAATCAAAATGGAAAAATACACATAGAAAGGACATATATTGAAGAAGTCAATCAATTTGCATACCTTGGCAGTTACGTAGACCAGGATGGTGACACTATAAAGGAAGTTAGAATCAGAATTGCAAAAGCAGCATCGATCTTCAAGAATCTTGAGAACATATGGAATTCAAAAGTTATAAGCACAAAAACCAAGTTAAGACTATTCAATTCAAATGTAATATCCACCCTCATTTATGCATGCGAAAGCTGGAAAACAACTAAAGAAATAGACAAGAAATTAGACTCTTTTGAAAACAAATGCCTAAGGAAAACACTCGGCATCAAGTGGAACGAATTCAAAATAATGCAGAGATAAGACAGATGATTGAACAACAACCAGTCTCATGGGTGATCAGGAAAAGGAGATGGACATATGTTGGTCACTTGATGAGAAGAAATGATCAGAGAATCCCAAAACAAGCTATCAAGTGGAACACAACAGGCCGAAGAAAAAGAGGCAGACCGCGTGAAACTCTGAAGAGGACATTATTAAGAGAGGCCACATTAACAGGCATAAAATACATTAATGAAGTTGAAAGACTCGCCGAAGACAGGACAAATTGGCGAACTACTTTGCGAGCCCTATGTGACGTTTAACGGCACGGGAAGGATATAATATATAAGATAAGATATAAGATATCCTTCCAAGACGGTCTTCTCTAGATTATCATGACGTTTAATATGTCCAAAATATTTAAGTTTTCTCTCTTTAATCCTCTTTACTAGCCAGCCTTCTTCAATATTAAGTTCTTGTAGTATGGATATATTTGTTCTTTTTTGTGTCCATGATATCTGAAGATATCTCTACAGTATGTAGAGTTTACATGTAAAGGCATTTATGTGTTTCTCAGCTGTTTTGTTAAGTGTCCAGGTCTCACAGGCATATGTTGTGATGGGAAAGATGCATGCCATTAAAAATCTTATTTTTGTAGTTCTGTCTGTTCCTCTCCACAACCTCTTTAGTTATTTTACTTTTTGAAGAGCTATAGATGTCCTCCTTATTATTTCCCTCATTGTACCTCTATTATTAGTTAGTAATGATCCAAGATATTCAAAACTCTTCACCTCTTCTAATTTTTCCTAATTGGTACATATTTCAGCTGCCTTATTTGTTTTGTCAGTTGTGATCAATTTAGTTTTCTTTGCATTAAGATAGAGGTTTTGGTCTTCACTGTTCTTACGGACTGACATAATTAGTTTTTCCATTCGTTTTTGTGTTGTGGGCAGTAACACTGTGTCATCAGCATATCTTATCTCTGGTATTTCATAACCTCCAATTTTTATAGCATCGTAATATTCTTTGTCTACATCTTCTCTAACATTCCTCATTATATTTTCAGTATACAATTAAATAAGTACGGCGACAGTATGGACTCCTGACTTTATTTATATCAAATAATAAAAAGTTGGTGTTTCACTATTTATTCTCACTGCTGCCTGTTGATCTAGATGGAGCAGTGATATTAATTTAGAAATCCCATTTCCCCCCATTTCTTCTCCAGGTAAAAGTTAATTAATTCATAAATTTCAAACACAGCGCCATCCTCGCAGACACAGGTAAACCTACATATACGCTTAAACTGATTTTTTTCTTATTTTTTTAAAAACCAGTGACATTTTCCTCTACAGAGAGATGCCACAGCTGACTGTTTATGTCAGCGGTTCTCAACCTTTTCTTAATACCACCTTAGATCAGCAAATGGTACGTGACCCGTTACCTATCAAAAACCAAAAAGAATTTTGAAACTCAACAAAAAAAAATAATAATTGTTGTAAACTGTAGACAATTTTCTTACGGCCGTGTCACAGACTCTGTAGGGGTCATAATTCTGGCCATGAGATGAAGCTGGGATTTGCAAAAACTAAAATCAATGAATGAGCGTAGTCAAAACAAGCATCACACTTCTTCTGTTTTCTTGGTGAAATGATATCTAAAGATGAGCAGGCAACATTTTACCGACCAGGAAGTTTTCACACTTAAGAAATGCTGTAGGCTGAAACTTCAAAGAGTGAAGTTCCCAGATACCTTGCCTTTGCAGTTAAGAGAAGTGTCATTCACAGAACTGGCGACTGTTTCATAAAACTGGGCAGAAATGCTTTGCAAGGGCACGGTCGATCACATGTTATAACCCACATGGTCATAATTGTAGCCCCAGATAACATTACATCAAACGAGGAAGAAGCAAGTTTGTGAGCTTACATTTTAGACACAAAAATAGCTTATTCTCACGAAAAACGTAGTCCCTGATGGGCGGAGCTTGCTGTTTTCTCCGATAGTTGGAAGATTAAGAGAAACGTTCTTGAGAATCACTACGCCAGTGTTAGTGACTTATATACAATTTTATTTCCTCCACAAAGAAGAAAAAAAAACCCTCCTATATCGTGCTCAGTAAGGAATTTGTAATGATCTGCTTCTTTAAGATATAAATGTTACATTGTTTACTAATCCAAAAGAGATTAAACACCAGGGACAGCTGTCAGCGACCAATAACTTACTACATGGGGCAGGCGTGGTGAACAATAAGTCATCAAGACCCTGTCCCACCTCTCTATTGGCGCATCCTCTAACAGTCTAACATGAATAAACCTGGATAACGGGGACAGCGGCTATTATATTCCTCATGGCAGTGGGGCCTGACAAAGAAGTAGTGCACCTCATCCTTCCTCGCCCTTACTTTTAAGCTCCACTCAGACTGCAAAAAACCCCGCTGTAACCGTCTCCCAATCCGACATGATGCAATACCTCAATGACCTCACCGCTTCAGCTGCAAAAAACATCCAACTGGTCGTTCCAAGGAGACAGAACAACAACAACAACAACAACGTATTCCAAAAATATGGTTTCAAAACTTGATTATCTCCCCTCCTTAAAGAGCGATGGGGAACTTCTAAAAATAGATCTGTAACATCTAATTTCAAGAATAATTGAAAAGCGGCTAGAATATAACTACATATACTGAAAACTCAACGTTCGGGTTGAAAATAATCTTGGTGATAGAATGAGAAACGAAATATCTGAATAGGCAGGGCAGGTGGAGCAGGAGAGGAAGCAATAGATCTAATTAGATGTGGCGTACATCGCACAGAGCGGGAACCGCGATCGCCAACAACTATCTGTACGCATTTGAAAAATGAATGAAAGTACTTTTTTCCAAGCGTGGCTGCGTTTTAAATTATTGAACCTACTCGGAAAAATATAGGCGCAAGTTCACATATAGGTTTTTAAACTTTTGCAGAAGAACCAGTCCTCAAAGACAGGTGAGCCGAGTGGTAGCCATGGGATGGAGATAAACTGCAAATTATCTACAATTATATTTTGCAACTGAATACACATTTTTCATTATTTGAACTACCTACTGCTGATTGTTTTAAAAATTGTGTAACAATTGAACAGGAACGAAAGTATTTTGGGTTATTAATACTTTTTTTTTCTTTTTAGCCAGACTGCAAGTTGGCTTGCCTTACTAGTCGTTTGTTGTAGTAAAAACATAGTTGCCCATTATATTATGTTATATATATATATATACCTGTTATGGCGGTTACGCCTTTACAACTCAGTATATTAATACTGTCTCATTGACAGTGTGACTTGTGTTCAATAACTCTGTCAGAGAAAAGCTGCAATTTATTTTTTTTGTCCTATAAGTTGTCTACTTGAAAATCGATTTATCTTAAGAAATCTAACGGTTGTAAGAAACTGTCGTGATGCTGAAGTATGGCTGATTTTTAATGGAAAATTCTGAGTTTCCTCTGAGTAAACAATCAGTCGCTGTTTATGAAAATAATCAACAAATTACGCTTCCCAAAAATAATGACCACCTGCAATTTCTAAAAGTAATCACCAAATTAACGTTTCTGAAAGTAATCACCAAATTAACGTTTCTGAAAGTAATCATCAGGTTACACTTTCTAACACTGTTTAGAAAGTTGCGCTTTCTAAAGTAAGCTACTTGCTACACTTTCTAAAAAGTAATCACGAATCATTTTTTTTTTCCTGAAAGAAATCAACGACTCCCTCTTCTGGAAATATTAAACTGGCACATTGCTCGCTTAAAGTGAAATAGTTTCTGGCAGTGAATGACCTACATGAAGGGAAAAAATATAGCCGTTTGTGAGAACCAAGTTACATTTTTCTTAAGACACGTTGTACGCAGAGACAATGTAGAGTCAAATCTTTTCTGTCAAGTCATGTCCTAATTGGGCATATGTCGAGTATCAGAGAGGCGTTGACATGATAGAGGCTTCCAGGGCGAATAAAGGGGCGGGGCTTGGCATTGTGAAGAGGGTGGAGGTGCTAATTAGGCCATATTTGTTACAAAAAATTTCGATAACGGAATTGAAAAGAAATGGGCAAAAAGTGGACACTCGATATCGATCTGGTCTGGCGGGTGAAAGAGTAGAAGGGCAAACGTGCGTCGTTTTTATCATGCTGGAAACCAAGATCTGGCATACAGCTTCCAGAAGAGACTGCTGGTAAGTGGTAGTTGTTCTGCGGGTGATGCTGTGCTGATATTTGCCCTGTTTATTCTTTCCAAGGAGAGATCGAAAGTGTTCCGTGGCTTCTGTACATAAAAAGTGTCATTAAATAATTAATTAGCTACCACCATCAATCGCGGTCTTCGGGACATCCGTAGATGCTCCAGTCTCGGCCTTAAAAATGTCGTTTAATGTCCCTGCGACTAATAAAATCAGTTTTAAAAAATTAATAGCGAAAGGACACTTGGCCCGAATGATTTTTTCCCCTTATAACCTACAAAAAAGATTTGTTTTTTTTATATAAGTCTTTTATGTAAGAAACTTGTGGTACAAGATTAAAATGCTAAAATTAGATTGGTCTAAGTATGGCGTAATTTTTTGAAATTTCAAACGGTTAACATAAGAAAGAACCAAAGAACTTTTCAGATCATTCGCCACACATTTTAGTAGATCATTCGCCATACATTTAGTAGATCACTCGCCATACAATTTAATAGATCATTCGCCACACAGTTTACTAGTTTATTCACCATACAGCGTCACCACAAATCATTCACCACACAACTTGTCACCACACACCTTGCTAGTTCAGTCACCACAGTTTGATAGATGATAGCACAGTTTCATACATCATTCATCGCGCAGCTTACCAGACCTTACATCACACAGTTTGCTAGATTACTCACCACACAACGTAACACCACAGATCATTCATCGCACAGCTTGATACCACAGATCATTCACCGCACATCATTCTAGTTGATTCATCTGACCGTCTGACAAATTATTCACGGCACCGCTTATCAGATGATTATAAAATGTGCTTCTTCGTTTCAGAGTCTTTGAAGTCTTCAAATCACTGATAACTGAATATTTCTTGCATCTCATCCTTTTCAGTATAGCTTTTAGAGAAAAGCACATGGTAATTTAATTATGCAAATAATAAAAGGTCATTTGTTATAAAGTTATAGGAGCGTGCCTTTCTTGAAAAAGTCCACAGTAAGTACAGAACTTTGAGAGAGGCAGAGGAAGACAGAGTGAAGAAAAGAACGGTTTCAAGCTAATCTCAGAGAGTTACTGGAAAGAGTCAAATGTCTAGTTCCGGGAGCGTATTTTTTTTCAATCAATGCCACCATTTGTGATCAATAACTCTCCAGCCATGCAAGATCGCCCACTATACAAATTCTCAGCCGCGTGAGTACAACATGTGGGCTGAATGATGAGTTCTGTTGCAGCTAGAGGTCGCGACAATCTCCAGAAGACTTGAAATATACGGCCCCAGGATGCTGTACGCCTGGATAATGACACTATCTAACGGACCACTTGAAGCGGTTATTTGAGATACCGGTTAACGCTGATTAGATCTCTACGGCAGGGCAGTTAAATGGGACTGGGAAGTAGGGGTGGTACGAAGATTTGAAACTGAGAAGAACGAAAGACGAGAACTGTCTTAAATCTTGCCAGTTTTGCTGTCTGCTTTTAAGTTTTGCCATATTTTCCTCATTTTTGCTGTCTTTTTTTCATTTTCAACTATTTTTGCCTACGTGGGTGTGTCTGAAGTCATAAAAAAGTGAATGGGTTAGAAAATAAGAGGATATCTGCACTAAACAGAATATATGAGGACCAATCAAAAAGTGACATTATTCGTGTCCTAAAAATCAAATTCGAGTAATAGACAGTTGCAGAACAGTGTGTATGTCTGCGTTGGCATGTCGGCCATTTTAGAAATATGACATCAGCAGACCATTAAAAGAAGACAGTTTCCTAGAAAGCATACACGAGAGAAGAGCAGCGCGCAATTATTCGTTTCTTGGACAGTGACATCCTTTATAGAGCCAGTATAGGGACACATACGTGTCCTTTCAACAGGTACATGCCTGACAGAGGACGTTTTAAAATGAGGTGTCAAACGTGGTGGATGCTGCTCGCTTCGGCCGGCCTCATACCGGGAATAGGCCAGGCCCTAAATCTGAAATGGAACGAATGATACGGAAAAACAGGCGGGTAACAATCGACGATGTGGCTGGAGAATTAAAAATCATTAGTCATGTCTGGGCGAACCACGTCATTCACGATGTGCAGTGGCAGTGATGAGTTTCTGTCAGGTGGATACCTAAATGGCTCATCCCAGATCTAATAGAAGGCAGTGAGGATGTTTGGTAAAATCTGTCGATGTTGTGAAGCTGAAGGAGATAGCTTTACACGACGTGTAATTGATTGAGACGGGAGATAGCTTTATACGACGGTATAGTCACCGGAGACGGGAGATAGCTTTATATGATATATACGACAGTATAGTCGCTGGAGACGGGAGATAGCTTTATGCGACGGTATAGTCGCTGGAGACGGGAGATAGCTTTATACGACGTATCGTCGCTGGGGACGGGAGATAGCTTTATACGATATATAGTCGCTGGGGACGGGAAATAGCTCTTTGCGACGTGCAGTCGCTGAGACGGGAGATAACTTTATACAACGTATGGTCGCTGGGGACTGGAGATAATTTTATAGGACGTGTAATCACTGGGGACGAATGGTAAGTTTCGCTACAAAGTGAGTCAGTCAGGAGTGGCGACATTTTTCCTTGTTGAAACAAAAGAAGTTCCATACATCTCACTGGGTCCAAAAATTGATGTAAAGACATGCCCAAAAGAACTACTATCAACAATCAACAGCAAAGCATACTATGATCTGTTTGAGAACCACTTGAAACCTCCATGTAGGTCTCAGTTCTGAAATGTTGTTACAGCAAATTATGCACGGCCACACATAGCACGTGCAAGTTCAACAAATCGCGAAATTGCTTCTGGAGTGTCTTCTATATCCTACATATTCAGCCGACTTCGTACCATGTGATTATCATGTGTTTGTATCTTATAAGGAAAAAGTTCAGGCCGGACGAGGAGACTAAAGATGCAGTGAGCAGTTGGCTAAAGAGATAGTTAGAAGATTTTGTTGTCCTCGATGAATCCTGCTATTAGTGAAGCTGTAGCATACACATAATGAACGCGAGGGGGTTATTCTAAAATGTGATAAGTTTTCCATGACGTTTCCACGCGTTATTCAAGTAAAGAGGGAAAAATGGTGGTTACTTTCTGACTCATCCTCGTATATTTCTAATAATAAAAAAATGTTAAATTATTTTGTCCGCATTTCGTCTGACTTCACTACATCAATATGCTGGTCTCAGACTTCACTACATCAAAATGTTGATCTGCAGACTTCATTACATCAATATGTCGGTCTAAGACTTCATTACATCAGTATGTCTGTCTACAGACTTCACCACATCAATATATCGGTCTGCAAACTTCACTACATCAGTATCTCGGTCTGAGAATTCACAACATCAATATGTCTGTCTGAGATTTCACTACATCAATATGTCTGTCTGAGATTTCACTACATCAATATGTCTGTCTGAGATTTCACTACATCAGTATGTCACTCTCTTTTTCTTTTTTTTAAAAAATCGGCTGTTAATGTTTTCTCAGGGTGGGGGTGGAGGAAGTGAAGGGGATGAGGAGGGAGGAAACATTTAATAGTTAAAATCAAGTTTTCTTTCCTGTTACCGTCATTTTTAAGGGTTATAGCTTGAATCTTTATATTTCAAGTGGACATTCAAATGGTGAAATCTACCTGCCTGTCTGCCTGCCTACCTACCTACCTACCTACCTACCTACCTACCTACCTACCTACCTACCTACCTACCTACCTACCTACCTACCTGCCTGCCTGCCTGCCTACCTGCCTACCTGCCTTCCTACCTGCTAAATGCCTGCTTGTTTGACCGTATTTCTTTTAATGTTTTTATCACTTTTATATGCACAATTTGTTACTATGATCTCACCATTATATTCCAATGTCTGTTTCTTTCCTTCTTTGTGTCAGTTTTTCTGCCTGCTGGTCCACGTGTTCTATCTTTGAGCCTCTCTTCCCGATCTGCGGTTCATTTACCTGCCTAAGGATTTGTACATCGGTCTTTCCCTCAAAGTGTAGAAATAAGCAGATCCAAGGAAGACGAGCTGGAATACCTAACAGTGAAACTCCTCCTAACCAGAGGAGACATACAAATTACCAACTTCTACAGCCCTCCTGCCACAACCCTACATATTCACAAAATAAAAGTCGAAAGCACAGAACACCTTCTTGTTGGGGACTTAACAGCCACTCTCCAAGCTGGGGTTATCAGACACTGAACCACAGGGCAGAAGAACCGGAAGACTGGATGGGAGACAACAAACTAACCCGCATTCAAGACAAACCAACCTTCTATTCCAGGGCATGGACAGAATCAAGCACACCTGACCTCGCTGCAGCGACAGACGACATACATGGATCTACAGTCAGAAAAGTCAACACACAACTAGGGGGAAGTAACAGACGACATACATGGACTTACAGTCAGAACAATCAACACACAACTAGGGGGAAGTAACAGACGACACACATGGACTTACAGTCAGAACAATCAACACACAACTAGGGGGAAGTAACAGACGACACACATGGACTTACAGTCAGAACAGTCAACACACAACTAGGGGGAAGTAACAGACGACATACATCGACTTACAGTCAGAACAATCAACACACAACTAGGGGGAAGTAATAGACGACATACATCGACTTACAGTCAGAACAATCAACACACAACTAGGGGGAAGTAATAGACGACATACATCCACTTACAGTCAGAACAGTCAACACACAACTAGGGGGAAGTGATAGACGACATACATGGACTTATAGTCAGAACAGTCAACACACAACTAGGGGGAAGTAACAGACGACATACATGGACTTACAGTCAGAACAATCAACACATAACTAGGGGGAAGTAATAGACGACATACATGGACTTACAGTCAGAACAATCAACACACAACTAGGGGGAAGTAACAGACGACATACATGGACTTACAGTCAGAACAGTCAACAAACAACTAGGGGGAAGTAACAGACGACATACATGGACTTACAGTCAGAACAGTCAACACACAACTAGGGGGAAGTAACAGACGACATACATGGACTTACAGTCAGAACAATCAACACATAACTAGGGGGAAGTAACAGACGACATACATGGATTTACAGTCAGAACAGTCAACACACAACTGGGGGGAAGCAACCATGTGCCAGTCATACTCAAAATCTATGGAGAAGAGTACTCAAAACAACCTAACACAGCAACTGCCTGGAACCTCAAAAAAAGCAAACTGGGACCAATTCAGAGAGCAAACACATCAGCAGCGCCTGCATATCACTCTGATCAACAACATAAACCACAATGTGACTGCCCTAACAAACATAATCCTGGAAGCTGCCAAAAAGTACATACCCAGAGGCAGAAGAAACAACTACAAACCCTACTAGAACAGAGAACTAGAGAAGCTGCCAAGAAGTACATACCCAGAGGCAGAAGAAACAACAACAAACCTTAATAGAGCAGAGAACTAGAGAAACTGCACAATGACCTATCTGAGGCCAGAGATAAAAAAATGGAGTGCAACCAAACCACTGAGAATATCAAAACACACAGTAACACTAAAGAAGACTTCAACAACAGGAAGATAGCTGAATGTCAAAGAGCATGGAATGAAAAAACTAGCTCCCTGAACCTGGATAAAGATACTAACAAACTGTGGAACATGATCAGATCCATAAACAAAGTCAAATCACCGAGCCAGCCCAACACAGTCATAGAAGAAGCTGGAAAATATCATGGTGGGAAAATGGCAGCAAACATCCTAGCAGATCACCACAGAGATGAGACCATCACAACAATCCCCACAAGACACATACAGGAAGTAAAAGCAGAACTCAAAGAAAGGATTAAACAGCAAAATCCTGACCTATGTTTGATGGCAACAATCACCATGGAAGAACTCAACAAGGCTACACACAAACTAAAAGACAGAAATCACGAGGAAAAGACTGAACAACAAAAGAAATGATAAAGAACCTGGGACCAGCAGCAGCAAAAACAAAACAAAAACAGCCCTCCTTGACATCTACAACTGGTTCTGGAGCTTCAGAAAATGCCCCGACAGATGAAGAGAGGCAATCATCACTCCCATCAGGAAAAAGGAAAAAAAACAAGCACAACAAATCCAGCTACAGACCTATCAGCCTCCTAAGCTGTATGGGCAAAGTGATGGAAGCAATGGTCAACACCAGACTCATACAACACTTAGAAAAAAAAATCACCTGATAAACAATGCACAGTCAACATAAGGGAAAAATCACATCACAGAATACCAGCTCATCCACCTAACTCAAGAAATAGAGAAGAAAAAAAGTTCTGGCCACCTTTGTAAACCTAACATAAGCATTCGACAAAGTATGAAAAAAAAGGTCTCCCCCCGAAACTACTCAACAAGGTTGAAGGAACATTGTTTTGGTGGATACAAGATTTCTTGAGATATAGAACAGCCAGGATCAAAATAAATGCAAAACTAACCCACAGAGTCACCCTGATCCAAGGCGTTCCTCAGGGAGGAGTTATTTCTCCTACTCTGTTCCTGATATACATAAATGGCATCATAGACAAACTGCCCAACAACATATCAAATGCCTTGCATGCAGATGACGTCACTGTGTGGAGCGATGCGGAAAAAAACATCAACAACAACCCACAGAATACAGGAAGCACTAAATACCATAGGAGACTGGGCCACAAAATGGGGAGTGATGATAAACACCATAAAGTCCACAGCCACCTGCTAGTCATTGTCCAACAAGACAGAAACCTTTGAACTAGAAATACAGGGTGTGACAGAAAGCATAGCCGGATTTAACTGACGTAGTGCGCAGAAATTAAATACGTGTGGAAAAAAAAAACCATGACGTCAGAGATGAAGCAGACAAAAGGTAACTTTTAACAACGGCTTCTTGGAAAACATCTCGCATTCACCGTTGAAACTTATTTTAAAAGTGGAAAATCTATTACTGTACAACGAAAGTTTCGTTGCCGTTTTGAGTTACATCCCCGTCATAATGTTCCCGATTGAAGAACATTTTTGGAGTAAAAATATTTAAGGAAACCGCTAATTGCCTTAATAACAAGTCTACTGGTCGTCCAAGATCTCAACAGACACCTGAACAAATTCAAGAAGTCCACAACGGATTGCTTTGTAGCCCTCGGCGATCAGCTGTTAGGCACACTTTGGCACTTGGCATGTCGGATCGCTCGCTAAGTCGCATCATTCATAATCGTCTGCATTTCCACTCTTAGAAGTTGCAAGTTGTGCAGCAACTGAATGAATTGGATAAAATTAACAGACTTTGCTACCGATTCTCTAGCACGCATTGAAGAAAATCCAAATTTGTTCAGTAACCTCATAGTGTCTGATGAAGCGCATTTTGAGTTGCCAGGAAATGTGAACAAGCAGAATTTCAGATACTGGTCAGCTGAAAATCCACAATTACTACAAGAGAATCCTCTCCATAGTGAACGAGTAACAGTGTGCTGTGGCCTTGCATCATTCCGCGTCATGGGCCTATATTTTTTTTTGTAGACGAAGACGGGCATCCTCTTACTGCTAATAGTGATCTTTATGTGCAGATATTAACTGAATACTTCATTCTAGAGTTGGCCAATAGAAATAAGAGATTAATATGGTTTCAACAAGATGGAGCAACTGCCCACACGTCCGTCAGTCCATGGCCACGAGGCGACAAGCATTTCCCAATCGTCTTATTTCCAGATTTGGGGACATTCATTTGCCGGCAAGGTCACCGGATTTATCGGCCACAGACTTCTTTTTGTGGGGGTATCTCAAGAACACGGTGTATGCTAGTCGACCACAGTCAGTTGCAGACCTAAAGAATCGAATCAGACACTGCATTCAAAATATCCATTTGAACATGTTAAATGGTGTTTTGCAGGAATTTTCCAGACGCCTGGCTGAATGTATCATATGTAATGACCGGCATCTAACCGGCGTAACTTTCAAACCTAAATATGATTGTCAGTAATAATAAAATGACCCACTTTTCTGAGTTTCATTTCACTTTATTTTTTTTATTTGACCAAAAACATGTATGCCGCTTATTTTATTTTCCATTCTTAAAATCGAGCTATGCTTTATGTGACACCCTGTAGAAAGAAGAGAGCTTACACAGACAGAGCAGCCGACATGCCCCGGAGTGAAACTGGACACGAGGCTGACCTGGAAGTCACACCTGCTAGACACAGAAAACAAAGCAATTAAAAAGCTAGCCGTGGTTAAAGAAAAAAGATACCCTGTCTTCCTTGGCTAGCAATATAGGTCTTGAAATTAACAAAGAGAAAACAAAAATAATGAAACTTCTCATTAATCAAGAAGGAAAAATAGAAGGAATAGTTGTTGATGAAGTAAACCAATTTGCATACCTCGGCAGCTACATAGACCAGGATGGTGACAACAGGAAGGAAGTTAGAATTAGAATTGGAAAAGCAGCCTTGTCCTTCCTTGAGAACATATGGAATTCAAAAGTTACAGGCACAAAAACTAAGTTAAGATTATTCATTTCAAATGTGATATCCGCCCTCCTTTATGCATGCAAAAGTGGAAATCAAATAAAGAAATAGACAAGAAATTAGACTCTTTTAAAACAAATGTCTAAGGAAAATACTCGGTATAAAATGGAATGAATTTAGAACAACGCAGAGATAAGACAGATGAGTAAACAACAACCTGTCTCATGGGTGATCAGAAAAATAAGATGGATATATGTAGGCCACGTGATGAGAAGAAAAAATCATCAGAGAATACCAAAACAAGCTATCAAGTGGAGCAACACAGGCCGAAGAAAAAGAGGTCCACCACGTGAAAATCTAAAGGGGACGTTATTAAGAGAAGCCAGTTTAGTTGCTGTAACATCCCTTGTTGAGGTTGAAAAATTCGCCGGCAACAGGAAAACTTGGCAAACAATTATGCGACCCCTATGTGACGTTTAACGGCATGGGAAAGATGTAAGATGTAAGATGTGGTCAAAAAGCTGGCAGGCACAACCTGGGGAGCCAACAGCAACATACTAAAATAAAGCATCTGTGGGCAACATAAGGCCAACACTCGAATATGACATGACAGTCTGGGCCACAGTCTCCAACACAAACACCGCTCGCCTAACAAAAGTACAAAACACTGGCCTGCGGCTGATCACAGGAGGAATGAAGAGCACTCCCATCACGGAGATGGAGAAATACACGCAAATTCAACCTCTTGAGGTTAGGCTCTAACAAAAACTAATGATCCACAGACGAAAGTTAATACGCCTGACAACCGACCCCGTGAACAAAAGAATTTAGGAGTCCACAAATAAAAAAACAGACTGAAAAGAACCAGCTTCAACCATATGACAACACAACTGCAACAACACTACAAAGACCTCCTTCCCACCTCTCATGAAGAAACTGAACGACTCTGTGGAGGAGCACAGTCACTGTGAAAAGATAACAGTCCTTACAGAGGTACCAGGCATACACAAAAAGGACTACCTAACAACACTTCAGATGAAGACACTGTCCCAGGAGCTGATTGACAGCAAATACAACCCAGCTGAATGGACACATGCATACACAGATGGGTCTGCAGAAAAAGCAGTAAAAAATGGAGGTCGAAGTGTTTACATAGGATACACACATGGGAGACAAACCAAAAAGGCCTTCGCGACGGGAAAGATTTACTCCAACTACAAGGCAGAAACAACAGCTCTACTTGAAGCCCTCAGAACACTTAAAACCAGCAGCCACCACATAAAATAGCCTTATTCACAGACTGCAGGGCACTTCTAGAATCACTAAAAGCAACAAACAACCCACAGGCAAACATACAGGAAATCACAACAGAACTGAAGCACCTTACACTGTCAACAATCGTGGCCCTACAATGGGTACCATCCAACTGTGGAATAGCTGCCAATGAAATAGCTGACAGAATATCTAAAGATGGCAGCAATCAAGGCCAAACAAATCATCAAGTAAACTACCAAGAAGCGAAAACTATATACTGTTAAAAAAAAGAAATGCAACAAATACGGTGTTGCGATTTAAACTGAAGTTTGCTGATCAGACAAGGGCAAATTACTTGGACATCAGCTTCACATGCTGACCTGAATTGTACTCAGCAGATGATTCATGAGCACACAAAAGAGACACTAGTCAAAACAGCATTTTTTAACAATAACTCATGACAGGTTCACGAGAATCCCGTGAAACTTACTGAACACAAAACTCACTGACCATGTTATTGAATGCATATAAAAGACTGACGCTTCTCGAATCAATTCATTTGAAAATTCAGTGCTAAATTATGGCTCATCTCACTACAGAACAACGACTCATCATCACTGGATGTTTACTGACTGGATAGTCACAAAGTGTAGTGGCCAGACAATTTAATGTGGTTAGAAGCACCATTAGTCGCCTTTGGAGATGATTTCAAGAAACTGGCCTAGTTGCAGACCGGCCGCGCAGTGAAAGACCCATAGTCACAACTCCTGCCCAAGACCCCTTCATACGGCTGCGTCACCTCATGAATCGATTTGCATCTGCGTCCTAAACAGTCCAGTCAATGACAGCAGCTCGTCGAATTTCAGATCAAACGGTCAGGAACCGGCTGCACGACGCTGGTCTTTGGGCTAGAAGACCCTACAGAGGTCCTGTTCTTACGGATCGGCATCGCTAGAACCGACTGAGTGGGCGAACCAGCACTGTCACTGGACCGTTGGGAATGATTGGATAAGGGTTTGGTTTAGTGATGAATCATTCTTTCTGCTCCAGCGATACGATAGATGGAGAAGAGGTTACCACAGAGTCCATGAGCGCTACGTCCAGAACTGCGTGGATGAGGCTCATCCACGTGGTGGTGGAGGTGTGCTGGTGTAGGGAACGATCAACTTCATGGGAAGAAGTGACCTGGTGCAAATTGAAGGACGACTGAATGCCCAGCGATACGTCGCTGAAATTCTTAGTCCTCACTTTCATCCACTTCTGACTGCACCAGGGTCGATTTTTCAGCAGGATAACGCTCGACCTCATGTGGTACAACTCACCACCCAGTTCCTTGCTGACAACATCGTCCAGACCATTCCGTGGCCATCCATGTCATCAGACATGAACCCAATAGAACACTTATGGGATGAACTCAACAAACGAGTCCGCCAGCGAGACGTGGAGCCAACCAATCTCCGAAGTTGTCTCTTGCAATGCGGGAAGAATGGACAGTAATGTTGCCTTTTTTAAAAACAGTATATAATACGTAACCAGTGCAGATCTGAATGGAAAATGCAACTGAAATGCAACAGCGAACCGGATCCAATACACCAACTACAAAGACATCAGCAAATCGTTCCCCCCCCCCCCCCCCCGCCTAAGAACAGGCCACTGCAGACTACTGAGCCACCTACATCCACACAGACGAGTGTCCATGTGGCAGTGGAGTCCAGACTCTAGAGCATATCCGTCAAGAGTGCCTCAAGCCATGCAGATCTGAGGCGTGAGACATGACCAGAGGACACAAGCTTGGGCCAAAAGCTTTGGGGGTCCTATCAGGATCTGGAGAGTACTGCGGGCTTTGCCATGTCGACAGGGACCAGGATCTGATGTGACCAACAACCTCGAACACAGAAGAAGAAGAAGAAGGTCTTTCCTGATGTTTATATCTTCTTTATTTCTGTATATTCAGTCACCTTTTGCAATGCTTTTCCATCTCAAAACTAATAATAAACATTTATACTTTTAACTTCGAATTTTTTCAGTACATCTCCGACTTCAAAATGTATAAACTAGAAAAAAAAAGTAGGAAGAGCTTTATCACTTCACGATCACAAAGTTGTGAAGTTTCGGCGTTAGTCTTAATCCTACAAAAACATACATGACGAAGAATTAGAGAAAAGAGATAAAGTATAGATTCACATGAATCCTATGTTTAAAAAAATACAATGATAGAGCACAGATTCACATGAATCCTATGTTAAAAAAATACAATGAATAGAGCACAGATTCACATGAATCCTATGTTAAAAAAATACAGTGAATAGAGCACAGATTCACATGAATCCTATGTTAAAAAAATACAATGAATAGAGCACAGATTCACATGAATCCTATGTTAAAAAAATACAATGATAGAGCACAGATTCACATGAATCCTATGTTAAAAAAATACAATGATAGAGCACAGATTCACATGAATCCTATGTTAAAAAAATACAATGAATAGAGCACAGATTCACATGAATCCTATGTTAAAAAAATAAAATGATAGAGCACAGATTCACATGAATCCTATGTTAAAAAAATACAATGAATAGAGCACAGATTCACATGAATCCTATGTTAAAAAAATAAAATGAATAGAGCACAGATTCACATGAATCCTATGTTAAAAAAATAAAATGAATAGAGCACAGATTCACATGAATCCTATGTTAAAAAAATAAAATGAATAGAGCACTTAGCTTGAAAGAATATGTAGATTGTCCGACGTTAATTTAGAAATGCCTTGAAAAAATATGGGCGAACCAGCACTGTCACTGGACCGTTGGGAATGATTGGATAAGGGTTTGGTTTAGTGATGAATCATTCTTTCTGCTCCAGCGATACGATAGATGGAGAAGAGGTTACCACAGAGTCCATGAGCGCTACGTCCAGAACTGCGTGGATGAGGCTCATCCACGTGGTGGTGGAGGTGTGCTGGTGTAGGGAACGATCAACTTCATGGGAAGAAGTGACCTGGTGCAAATTGAAGGACGACTGAATGCCCAGCGATACGTCGCTGAAATTCTTAGTCCTCACTTTCATCCACTTCTGACTGCACCAGGGTCGATTTTTCAGCAGGATAACGCTCGACCTCATGTGGTACAACTCACCACCCAGTTCCTTGCTGACAACATCGTCCAGACCATTCCGTGGCCATCCATGTCATCAGACATGAACCCAATAGAACACTTATGGGATGAACTCAACAAACGAGTCCGCCAGCGAGACGTGGAGCCAACCAATCTCCGAAGTTGTCTCTTGCAATGCGGGAAGAATGGACAGTAATGTTGCCTTTTTTAAAAACAGTATATAATACGTAACCAGTGCAGATCTGAATGGAAAATGCAACTGAAATGCAACAGCGAACCGGATCCAATACACCAACTACAAAGACATCAGCAAATCGTTCCCCCCCCCCCCCCCCCGCCTAAGAACAGGCCACTGCAGACTACTGAGCCACCTACATCCACACAGACGAGTGTCCATGTGGCAGTGGAGTCCAGACTCTAGAGCATATCCGTCAAGAGTGCCTCAAGCCATGCAGATCTGAGGCGTGAGACATGACCAGAGGACACAAGCTTGGGCCAAAAGCTTTGGGGGTCCTATCAGGATCTGGAGAGTACTGCGGGCTTTGCCATGTCGACAGGGACCAGGATCTGATGTGACCAACAACCTCGAACACAGAAGAAGAAGAAGAAGGTCTTTCCTGATGTTTATATCTTCTTTATTTCTGTATATTCAGTCACCTTTTGCAATGCTTTTCCATCTCAAAACTAATAATAAACATTTATACTTTTAACTTCGAATTTTTTCAGTACATCTCCGACTTCAAAATGTATAAACTAGAAAAAAAAAGTAGGAAGAGCTTTATCACTTCACGATCACAAAGTTGTGAAGTTTCGGCGTTAGTCTTAATCCTACAAAAACATACATGACGAAGAATTAGAGAAAAGAGATAAAGTATAGATTCACATGAATCCTATGTTTAAAAAAATACAATGATAGAGCACAGATTCACATGAATCCTATGTTAAAAAAATACAATGAATAGAGCACAGATTCACATGAATCCTATGTTAAAAAAATACAGTGAATAGAGCACAGATTCACATGAATCCTATGTTAAAAAAATACAATGAATAGAGCACAGATTCACATGAATCCTATGTTAAAAAAATACAATGATAGAGCACAGATTCACATGAATCCTATGTTAAAAAAATACAATGATAGAGCACAGATTCACATGAATCCTATGTTAAAAAAATACAATGAATAGAGCACAGATTCACATGAATCCTATGTTAAAAAAATAAAATGATAGAGCACAGATTCACATGAATCCTATGTTAAAAAAATACAATGAATAGAGCACAGATTCACATGAATCCTATGTTAAAAAAATAAAATGAATAGAGCACAGATTCACATGAATCCTATGTTAAAAAAATAAAATGAATAGAGCACAGATTCACATGAATCCTATGTTAAAAAAATAAAATGAATAGAGCACTTAGCTTGAAAGAATGTGTAGATTGTCCGACGTTAATTTAGAAATGCCTTGAAAAAATATGGAGCGTCTCCTCGTAAGTACAGAAATGAAATCTCCGACTTCAGTTATATACCCCTTAAGACATTTACTTTCCCCATAGTACAGTATTACTATCCCAGAAAACTTTCAGAGTAGTCGGACTAATTGTTTTATGCGAATCAGTTTGTTTATCAGTTTGTTTATCAGTTTGTTTATCAGTTTGTTTATCAGTTTGTTTATCAGTTTGTTTATCAGTTTGTTTATCAGTTTGTTTATCAGTTTGTTTATCAGTTTGAATCAGACTAATGTGTAAGAAGGTAAAACTGTACGTTTATATAAATATATGTAAATATAATATATATATATATATTACTTTGTTGAATATGTGGCTGAGATGTTATGCACATTCGTTGTTCAATGAATGTTAATTATTATTCTTTATTTTTATATAGTGCCATTAGTAGTAATCTGATGTTTAGAGTCTGCGTTATAATAAAAGTTGAGATATTAAGGACATAATGTTACTCGGACCTTGCTGTTCAATTCTTGACACTTTGAAAAGAATGTTTCGCTCTTTCTTTGTTTTGTCTGCATTCTTTGCATTTTTCTTCTTTAATGTCCGTTTGTGATATTCTTGCTCGCGTCAGTCCATCATCAAATATCTGTTATTTTCCAATTTTGTAAGTTAGATGAGTTAATCATTGCACATTCCGAATCTTGTTATTCAAATCTAAATTTCGAATCTTCGTCCAGGTTTCGTATATCGATCGCGTCATTCCAAACTTGAATAGAATTGTAAATTCTGATCAGTTCCTATTTTGCTATGGCATCTCCTCAAGCTGTAATCTGGCGTGTTAGCTCCTAGAATTTCGCATCTTCGGCAGAGTTCCTTTTGTTTTTGAACAGGATCTTGAAAGGTTTCATAAAAGAGGAAGATTTTATAGAAAGTCTGATTCAGTTGAGCATTGAAGCTGATTTTGGAAATGTGTGGAAATGTGAGGAAACGTCTTCGGATTGAATTCAAAAGAGAAGCGCTGCGCAAGGAAATATCTAAAGGGATAATTGATGAACATTATGAAGAAGGAAGTAAAAAGTACATCTTGTAGGACAGAAATATATGAGGAAATTGGCAGAGAAAGCTATGACAAGGGATGAGATTAATGTAAAATATATCGCAGGAAGCAAAATGAATGATTGGAAGCAATAGTATCAAATATGGTAGCATAAAAACTATAAGGTAAGTACATGATGAGAGAGAAAGAGAGAGAGAGAGAGAGAGAAAGAGAAAGAAAGAGTTGTAATCAGTATATTAATTAGTATAAAGAATGGCTTGATTGTTGTATTTCTTATACTGCTTCACTAAAGTTTATTAGGCCACTACGAATGTCAGACTGTAATTTAAGTTTATTGCATGTAGTTACATAAATCAGATTGTGGAGGGTATAGACAAGAGATGATTTATTTGCTTTTACTTATGGTTAAATGCCCCGCCCCCCCCCCCCAAAAAAAAAAACGCTGAAAGATGTATGATGAAGGGCAGAATGTTAGATGGGCCTACCTGCCCAAATCTTAATACTTCTGAAAATAAAGTCTGTTCATTCGTTCGTTCGTTCCCTCAGTGGTGATGAAGGCAAGAGAAAAAGCAAGATATACTCATAGTATTATGTCGTGGGTTTGGCGTAGACTATGAGCGCGTTGTCATTGTCTGCCAAGTGGTGACTGGGATTTGTAGACAGAAATGGTGATAGGTACGGGGGTGACTTGGGATTTCTTATGCTAAGTGAGGTATTTGACTTACTCTCTCACACAGCCACATTGTCGTGTCCATTGTCTAACTTTATAAGGGAAAATGAAGTATCTGACCTGTTGTCCCTGGACATCGTGCCCTCATTCTCCCAGATTTCACCACAAAAATAATAAAGATAAAAAAACTAGGGCAACAGGTTTTATTGTCCAAAGAATTGAAGTGAAGACGCCGTAAGATTAGGCAATCAACGACACATAGCTGATATACTAGCGTCAGGGTTAGCGAACCATAGCTGACCAAGACCCTGTCCCACTTCTATGTTGGTACCCCCAGTAACAGGTTTAACCTGGCTGACGGGGCAGGGATGGCCATAGCCTCCATGGTGGCGGAGTCTGCTAAAGAAGCATTGCACACTCCCTGCGTTTTAGCTGTACTCAGGGACTGAAAAAATATCCGCCATAACCCGCTCCAAATCCGACACGATGCTGTGTCTCGACACCTTCACAGCATCGGCACAGTTACAGGGAGACTGAAGAAAAAGAAGATTGTCCAAAGCACAGCAATGTCCCCGGTTTAGCCCGAAGCTGAAGTAAAACAAGTGAATCATGAAACAGAGTATCTTCCAGATTTTCTCAGATATAAAGACTCCTAATTGACGAAAGTCCATAAATCTGGGTCACTTCTATATCAGGCAAGGCTGAGGTTGTTGGATACTTTTTCCAGTGTCAGGCCAAGAGCAGGTCAAGTCCGTGGAAGATGCAAAATTTAGCTGCGAAGAGAGTACGCGATCGTCTCAGAATACTTCTGGCACTCTTAAACACACAGGGCAGATAACTGCAGGTTAGATTATGTCATTTCGTGAGAGATACAGCTCATCAAACTATTTGCAGACAGGTAAGAGACTTGTGGGTGCGGCGTCCCAACTGGTGACTCTGGATAACTTTGATCTGATCGCATGGCCTTCTGTGCTGGTGACGTATCTTTCAAATGTCTGCCCAATCAATGTCCATGGTACGTGACATGCCTGCCATGTTTGCAACGGGTAACGGGGAATCAGGGTTCGATTCCGGAGAGAGAGCATGAGAAACGGCTACCACATCCAAGGAAGGCAGCAGGCGCGCAACTTACCTACTAACGGCACGGGGAGGTAGTGACAAAAAATAACAATACGGGACTCTTTCGAGGCCCCGTAAATGGAATGAGTACACTTTAACCCTTTTAACGAGAATATATTGGAGAGCAAGTCTCGTGCCAGCAGCCGCGGCAATTCCAGCTCCAAAAGCGTATATTAAAGTTGTTGCAGTTAAAAACGGGACTCTTTCGAGGCCCCGCAATTGGAAAAGTATGCAGTTAAAAAGCCCACTGTTGAGGTTACTTCTTGGACCAGGAGATGTGTTCTCGAACAGACGGACAACTTTATCTCCGCCGATGCTCCTCCGTCACGAGATCTAAACCCTACTGTATGGGGAGTTGGGCATAAGGCTAACAAGCTTATCCTGGGACCTGCCTAGAGGCGACTCTAGATGGAAAAAAAGAACTTGTTATGGAAACTCGCAACGAAATCAGCAAAAAGTGGCGAATCACTTTGCGAGCCATGTGTGACGTTTAACGGCACGAGATGATAGAAGTAGTATGAGACTTGTGACTGATTTAAGCCGACGGTTCACATTTTGGCCTGCGTCTGTTGAAAGAGTGGAAGATTTCCTTCTCAACCAAGGATATCTATCCAGATGGTCATATGACCGCGTGGGAGGACGGAAGGTTACATCTCGTCCAGTCTAGCATCATTTACATACTTCTTCTTTGTGCTCGTAGTTAATAGCTCTTTACCCAGAAACTAGAGGTTCAGAGTTGTGTATTTTCTATAGAACGTATGAAAGGAAATCGTCTGGCGACAAGAGACTGGAGCAGGGTGATGCACGATACTCCACGATTGTTGAGCGTGTACAACAACACTGGTTCACTCTTTAGTTTAGGAGTCACCCTGAAAAGCTTTGGTAATCATGCCTGTTCATTTTATGGCGGTTTTTTTTTATTTCTAATTAGATCAACCGATTTCTTTCTGTGCCACTTGGTTAGCCCGTCGAGATATGTTAAATTTTTGTGTTGTTTTCAGCTTTTCTAACTGCCATCCATCCATCCATCCATCCATCCATCCATCCATCTGATGTGTGAACCGGTGTGGTGGATCCACTGTGGTGGATCGTAACTACAGCCGAGCTTAGCAAACAAACAACCGGAACATGCAAAGATCCGAAGGCTCCATGGACTCCTTCCTGGGTTGTCGCGCTGCCGAACTGGCTGCAGGAGTTATACGAAAATCCTGCAGAAACAACAGAAAAGATAAACAGAGCCACATTACATTTACATGGACAGAATCACATTAGATTGATTGATTGATTGATTGATCTTTATTTCAAAAGGGTTAAGAATTGGGCACGCAGGCCCGTCTGACATTCTGCCCTTAATCATACATCTTTCACTCTATTCCAGACATTCTACAAATATGCTGTTCATATAACAAACATAACTAACATTGAAGCTGAGAGACATAAAATAAAATATAACATTTACGTTTCACTCTTAAACATTCACTCAGTATAGAAGTAACTACATACATTATAAATGACTATCTACTAAACAAAATTTTCGGGACTATACAGAAAACAATTAATTGTATTCGGTGTGTGTAAGAGCAGCTTAAGATAATTTTTAAGTTTTATAATTCATGGAGGCATGTAGTCGACATCAAATAGATACTGGGAAAGCTTGTAGTTGTAGGAAGGAGTATAATTTATATTTTTTATATAGGATGGGAGGGTATTCCAAAGATGAGCAGCAGAATAACTAAAGCTTTTCTTGTAAAGATCAAGTCTAGGTTTTGGAAGACATATGTTGTTCAAGCGCTGGCTGCACTTTGGGCTAAATTTAAACAGGTTCCATAGATAAGGCGGGGCATGCCGTGAAAGAATCTGATGTACTAACTTGGCTTTGTTGAAGAGGAACCTGTTCTTAAGGGGTAGTATTTTGATACGTTTGTGATGATTAGTTGTTTGTGCTTGATCTTTGTCACTAATGAGCTTTACTGCTCGCTTTTGGAGAGAGCAAAGCCTCTTTGTATTTGACACTGAGAAACCATCCCAAACTGTTGAGCAATAGTCTAAATATGTTTGTATATGAGCTATGTAGTATGTCTTCCTAGTGTCTTGATCTATGAAGTGCTTAATTTTAGCTAATTGGTATACTTTTTGTGCGATGAGTTTTGTTAGACATTGCACATGAGAGTTCCAGGTCAGATGCTGGTCAATAATAAGACCTAGTGTTTTGTGCTCGCTAACGTTTTCTATCTGTGATGTTTCTGTACAGAGCCGAAGTGTTGTTTTTGTTGCGTTTTGTAGTTTCTGTCTTGTTGTTATGAGCATTGATTTTGTTTTATCGGTGTTTATAATCATGCCATTATTTTTGCTCCATCCAATTAAATTGTATAACTCGACCTGAAGAGTTGATTCTAGATTTAGATGGGCAGAACCATATTAGATTTAGATGGACAGAACCACGTTAGATTTAGATGGGCAGACCTATGTTAGATTTAGATGAACAGAATCATATTACATTTAGATGGACAGAACTATATTCCATTTAGATGTACAGTACTATAATACATGTAGACGGACAGAACTATATAAGACACAATAATTACTGTATACACCTATACACGAAGCACTGCAGTAAAGCTGTGATACGAAAATGTGCAAATTACAGGAAAAAAAGTAGGAACAGCTTTATTGCTTAACGAACACAAAGCTGTGATGTTTCGGCGTTAGCCTTAATCATACCAACATAAGCAGGACAAAGAAATAGAGATACGAGATAAAGTAAATAATCACATTAATCTTATGTTAAAGATATAATAAATAAATGAAATTAACACAGCCCAGTCTTGGAAGAACACAGGTAAGCTTTGCCAGCAAAATATTGGGAATGCGCCAGTTGTTACGTTCAAAATGCATTCATTTGCTTGATGTATGCGTGATCATATGCAAAAGATGCAGGATAACTTATATTGGTGAAACTGGCCTCAGACTAGGAACCGCATGCAGAAACATCTGTACAATACCACCCAGCATTCTTCGAAACCTGTCCCGAATCATTTTAATGGCCCCAACCACAGAGGGAAATTTGATTTTATAGTAACAGCCTTCAAACAATGTCACGCAGATGACACAAGCCGCCTGGCGCTTGAGAACCGCTACATTCAGGAATGTGGGACGCTGTAACCACATGGTTTAAACTCGTTATTCAGCTACACACAACATTCTCCTATTCCACTATCAAAACACTTCTCCACTAAGCTCCATTCTCACTCTTTGCACATAATTCAGAACCTACATGCATCATTATTATACAACCCCTCTATTACAACCATAATCATTTATTTCACACTCTCCTAGCTATGTTAC
The DNA here is from genome assembly GCA_009760885.1 of Achatina immaculata. Classification (NCBI taxonomy): domain Eukaryota; kingdom Metazoa; phylum Mollusca; class Gastropoda; order Stylommatophora; family Achatinidae; genus Lissachatina; species Lissachatina immaculata. Next base: position 15,671,703 of record CM019697.1, on the reverse strand, counting down.
ATCTTTTTCTCTCGTCTTCTTCTTCTTCTTCGTCATCTTCTTCTTCTTCTTCTTCTCTCGGCTTTCCCTATTCACTACCATCATCTAAAATCTCGTCTCTAAACTCCACTATGCACATTTTTGCACATTTCAGAACGAGCGCATTTTGAACGTAACAATTGGCGCATTCCCAATATTTTGTTGGCAACGTTTCCTTCTGTTCTACAAGACCGAGCTAAGTGTTAACTAATTTAATTTATTTATTATTTCATTAACATAAGATTAATGTGATTCTGTACTTTATCTCATCTCTCTATTTCTTCGTGCTGTTTATGTTTGTATGATTAAGGTTAACGCCGAAACGTCACAGCTTTGTGTTCGTTAAGTAATAAAGCTGTTAATATTTCTTTTATTCATAATTTATACATTTTAGAACTATATAAGATTTAAATGGGCATAACCATATTATATTCAGATGGACAGAACTGTATAAGATTTAGATAGACATAACCATATAACGTTCAGATTGACAGAACTGTATAAAATTTAGATGGACATAACCATATTACACTCAGATTGACAGAAATGCATAAAATTTAGATGCACATAACCATATTACACTAAGATGGACAGAACTGTATAAGATTTAGATGGAGATAAACTTCTGTGAGAGATTTAGGATAGAAAAAAATGAGCCCAATAAAGGAATTTGGTCTTGACTTTGTCCAAGCAGCACGCGAATAACATAGTTTAAAGCTCTGTTCACTGAAGCCTGACAAGTGATGTGCCAACCACTGAAATCTACTAAATCTATTAGATGTAGACGTACAGAACCATAAATGGACAGAAACATATTAGATTTAGATGGACAACATCTATTAGATTTAGATGTACAAAACCGTATTAGATTTAGATGGACAAAACCGTATTGGATTTAGATGGATAGAATCATATTAAATTTAGATGGATAGAAATATATTAGATTTAGATGTATAGAACCATGTTAGAATTATATTTCGTATAAACAGACAGACATATGTTATATTTATATTTAGTATATACAGACAGACAGGCATACATACATACAAACAAATAAGCAAAGAGCCTGACTGACAAACTGCTTGACAAACTGATTTAACAAGACAGATGATAAAAAAGACATTTCTAGTTGATGACTAATCTTTCTGTTGATCAGAAAAAACGCGAAGACGAACTTAACGGTCAAGACCAGTAGTTGGTGAATGTTATTGGGCAGCCTAATGTTTGCTTAAATTCTGCCTAATCGAATGTCCAGGCCAGTAATTGAATCACATTGTTATGGAAACCATGACCTGGCATCTAATGGTCTTGTGGACACTGTTTTATCAGTATTGAATTGATCGGATGGAAGGCCGCAGATGAAAGCCAGCCGTCTGTTTATATAATTCCTATGTTGCAATGCAGTGTGGATGCAAACAGTTTTAATACGACGCTTTCGATATTACTGGTGGTTATGTGTCAACGATATGTAAATGTATGGAACATAATAGGCGTTGTGGCGCTCTTTGTTGACTGTTCGGAATATTATTGCCATCATTAACTATTTATGTGTTCTAAACCACGGGCAGGAAAGCACTCTGATACAGAGAGCGAATCAACTTCATAACTTCTAGATCATCAGAGACTACTTTCCCCCCCCCCCCCTTCTCACTCTCATCTGCCCCTCCCTCATTACAGATAAAAGTTCCGAACGGTAACACTTAATGCCACTCTAATGTGGGTATGCCCTCTGGGTCATGACCCCGCGCAGATGTTCTGAGATACCGGTTTTAATCATTTCGCGAGCATGTATACATAGTTGAAGGTTGGTACTTCTATTCTTTGTACATGTGCCCTGGTGCCCCAAACTGTGCAACATTTCTTCCAAAACTGTACAAATTATGAGACACTGAGAAGCAATTACTGGTCCAGTGAATCCACCCAAGAAGCTAATTTTTATCGTTCATGAACTACAAAAAATAATAAAAAACAGTGAAATTTATCAAAGAAACAGCGCTGCAGATGAGACAGAAAACTACTATGAAAAAGATTTCACGAGGCTGGATACACTACTCGGACGCTCAAGTCGAAATCTATCAACATTCCTCACTGTTATAAAGGACAATGATCTGACATTTTCTTTTATCCTTTCACGCTCTGCCAACTAATAGTAATTTTTGATGTACTGTCACTGCTGTAAGAATGGATGAACTATATAGATATGATAAACCTGACCCTTAATACCACAGATATGTCATAGATACAGCCATATGCCACAAAGGCAATAATAATCAGAAGAGAAGGTTAAAAAACAGCAGAAACAGGAGGAAGTATCAACGCCGGAGTCATTGTTTTACACTGTGTCTTCATTCTATGCTCTGTTAGAGAAACCACTGTCATGCATTTTGATGCTACTATTTTTCATCTGTTCAAAAGTCATTTTTGAAACACACAGAAAACTTACAAGAACCTCTAATGAAATATAGGCTGAGAAGATGTGACTGGAGATAATAAACAAAGAAGCAGCTTCAAGCAGAAAGCATAGAGGCTCACCCTTGCAGAACTCACTCTACACAAAGTTTGAGGATCACGTGACAGCCAGCACATTCACGCCATGCAGGGAATCAATCAAGACATCCACACATTCTTGTTAACAAACAGGAAGTTAACAGACATAACTATATACATGTCGAATATTATAATGACGTATTCATAAAATAAGATAGTTTTTTTTTTGGTAGCTGCCAGCGAGATTTAAATACTGATGTTTTAATTTATGTCTTGTTTTTTTTTCACTTCAAGTTGAAGTAAAGCGATGTTACCTTTTTGGGTGGAATTTTCCCAAGATTAGTATTCCCAGGAGATTTCCTCCTGCCTGCTTATACAGACATTTGATAGGCTTAAGAAGGAAAACAAAGAATAGGAGAGTATAGAGAGAGTAAATGCACCAGTATGTAAAGAAATGTGGTTTTTATCCACCAGATACCAGAGACACAGACAGTACAGTTTCAAGTGGATCAGCGTCTGCTGAGATTGTTTGGGTACCTTTTCCATGCCAGCGGGGAGACCTCCATGTCAACAATGTCAGGTCAAGAGTAGGAAGTTTAGCTTGTGGAAGATCTAAAATTCAGTTACGAAGACAATATCTGATCGTCTCAGAATGAATAAGCACCTGCTATCAGAGAGCCCAGCCAGATAAAGCAGTTCTGACAAACATTCTACACCGTTATTATTGTGAGTCTTGAACAATAAAGACAGAGATATGCAGGAAACTCTCTACTGTAGAGAGCGGAACAACAACACAACTCCTTCAGATCATCAGAGGAAGTACCCCCCCCCCTCTCAGACAAGTGTTTCGGCCCTATTAAATTCCTGACACTCTAAGGGGGGGGGGGTGGGCCCCTCTTGGTCATGACTCCCAGAGGTCTTGTGAGTTGTTACTTTTTAATACGACGCTTTCGATATTACTGGTGATAAAATAGAAACTGGAAACAAAAGAAATGTGATTTAAGAGAAAATGCATTTCTCAGATAGCAATAAAAACAAATATAGAAGCTATAAGTTAGGAAGACGTTAAACTCATCTTGTGCTTGTTGTGAGAAACCATAAATTAGAGAACCTGATAGTTACTTTAGAACATCAACACAAAAAATCGATAGATTAGACAGACGGATGGACAGACAGTCAAATGGATAGTTTACTGGGCCGACCAAGTGGTATAGGAAAGGACCTGATTAATAATTTCAAAGACTTAACAAGAAGATGCAAGACTGCGATGGCAGCACGACATACCTCCAAGCGAGATATGAACAGAACCAAGGAAGAAAATCTTGGTACAAGAACGATTGATAAATCATGTTATATAATATGTTGTTTCCTAATGTAGATGGATCACAGTACTTTATGTTGTTAACTACAAGCAATGTTTGGAGATAATACCGAATATCTAGTTCAGTACACAGTCAATGCTGATACCATCACCGTCAGATGCCGTACCGACAGACAAAGACAGCCAAACCGCGCAATAGATTTCGATTCTTGATGTTTTCTATCAGCTCATTTAGTGACTCACAGTCATTCCATGTCTTAAGACTCTTATGGTCTTCTGGAATGGTGCCTGTATGAGATTAGCCGATTAGCTAACGTCAGCCAATCAAATTCAAAACAACGCCAATGGTTATGAGGACACCGGTTATGAGTTTTAAAACCAAGAATCGCCCGAAGCTCTACAATAGAAGCCTGAACACAGGTTTGCAGATGAGCTGCTAAAGAAGAGATTGTGTGTATTCAATCTTGATTTTTCTGTCACTTGGATACAGTTGAAGGTTGGTTAAACTTAGGATTGGTGTCACTTCCACACAAACTTTCTAGAATCGTGATCATTTTTGTGTTGTACTAGCTGATTACCCGACGTTGTGTGGGTATTTATTTATCCCAATCAACAAAGTTCTATTCATTTACACAACCTTCTAGACGGTTCTACAAAGTTCTATTCATTTCTGCAACTTCTAGAACGTTCTACAGAGGTTTATTCAGTTCCACAATCTTCTAGAAGGTTCTATAAAGTTCAATTCAATTCCACAACCTTCTAGAAGGTTCTACAGAGTGTAGATGGTCCTACAGAGTTTTATTTGTTCTATTCGACCAAACGTGGGCTTAATTGTCATCAGGACAGTCACAAATCAACTTCGCCACCCCGAACACTATGGATTCGACACTAATCTCGGTGAATTTGGACATTTTATTTTTCACAACTTCTACACTCTCCCCCACCCCCCCCCCTTTCAAAGCTGATAGAGACTGAACTTGGGAGTGCCACTTTTCATCCCAGCGATCCCGAAAATTATGGATTCGACACTAATATCGATCTTCTTCGATGATTTGTAAATGTCACCCCATCCCACCCCCACCGCTAGCTCCCCCCCCCCTATGTTTTTGGTGGCTGATCAACCACTGTATGGCGCTCTCTGTTATGAAATAAGCACTCTGACCATTTTCTAAATGGATGCCGAGGTGAACAACAGCAGGGTGTCTTTCGTGAATCAGAAATCTGCTCTGTGTATCATGTTTCTTGTTATCAATGCCAACGGTTCGACATCTCGCAGATATAACGTCACTGATGTGCGTGGGCTGACCTTTGTCCGTCACGGCCGACAATCCACAGCGGGCATAAATATCACGGGAGTTACCTCCGGTCGTTCAATGTAGGTGTTGTTTGTATCGTTCGGTTTCGATCTCACCCCAACCACCCAGGCCCCCGTAGAGGTCATAGGGATGGTCTAACGCACACGGTGCAGTTTCCAGACTGTAATTCATATGTGTGTCAAGTTTGGCTGAAATTGCTCCAGGCGTTCCAGCGTGATACTCTAACATACATACATACATACATACATACATACATACATACATACATACATACATACATACATACATACATACATACATACATACATACATACATACATACATACATACATACACACACACGTTCATATATATATAAAGCAGTTCAGCTGGAACTTCCAGTACATGGGTATGGTGAGTCTAGAACTGTATATATTGTTAAATCGCGTGCTGCCATGTTTTCTCACCTCTGATGCGAGAGGCCAACAGGGGAGCTGTTAGGGAGACAAAGTTCCGCCGGGGACATTCATATGACTGACTGATTGACTGACTGATGTGTTTATCTGGAGATCAGAATGAGGCTCAAATCTAGCAGAGAGATTAATAATGCCTTATTTAGATGTACAGTGAGATTATTCTGTGAAGATTTTAAACTATAGGACTTCTGTAAGACACATCTATATATCATGTGTGTTTGACAAAGGTAATCGTGAACCAGTGAATACGACTGGAAAAGGACCCTGGTCATGGTCATGACATCTATGTAGTCTGTGAAGGTGCTATTTCCATTCTATTTTTTGCAGTTAAGTGCAAAATTTTGGTAACTAAACAGTTCCGTAACAACACAGAAAGGGCGCACAGGCTGCGCTGTTGGGTTGGACCTGCAAATCGTAATCGTATAATAACTTGGGAATACTGAAGGTTGCTGTTGACATTATTATCTCACACTGTACGAAGTTTAAGGTTGGTATTCCCATTATTGCCCAACACTGTACGAAGTTTAAGGTTGCTGTTGCCATTATTATTTCACCGTACAAACTTTAAGGTTGCTATTCTCATTATTATCTCACACTGTACGAAGTTTAAGGTTTCTGTTCCCATTATTACCCCACACTATACGAAGTTTAAGGTTTCTGTTCCCATTATTATCTCACACTGTACAAAAGTTTAAGGTTGCAGTTCCCATTATTATCTCACACTCTACAAAGTTTAAGGTTGCTGTTCCCATTATTATCTCACACTGTACAAAGTTTAAGGTTATTGTTCCCATTATTACCTCAGACTGTACAAAGTTTAAGGTTGCTGTTCCCATTATTGCCTTAGACTGTGCTACGTTTAAGGTTGCTGTTCCCATTATTACCTCACAGTGTACGAAGTTATCTATTGCTTTGTAGGATTTTGTAGTAATAGAGAGTCTGCTGACAGTCACATAGGAATGTTCCGCATGATAACTCCCACTATATGTACAGACCTTACATATCTATGACTACTGTACTTATGTTATGGAGAATAGGTTGTATCAAAAGTGAAACTGTATACTTCCAAAGAATATAACATGTACTTCAATAATGATTACTAGCAGTCATAGTATATAGGCTATATACAGGGTCTCACATAAAGCATAGCTCGATTTTAAGAATGGAAAATAAATTAAGCGGCATACGTGTTTTTGGTAAAAAAAAAAAAGTGAAATGAAACTCAGAAAAGTAGGTCATTTTATTATTACTGACAATCATATTTAGGTTTTGAAATTACGCCGGTTAGATGCCCGTCATTACATTTGATACAATCAGTCAGGCGTCTGGAAAATTCCTGCATAGCATCATTTAACATGTTTAAAGGGATATTTTGAATGCAGTGTCGGATTTGATCTTTTAGGTCTGCAACTGACTGTGGTCGACTAGCATACACTGTGTTCTTGAGATACCCTCACAAAAAAGAAGGTATGCGGCCGATAATTCCGGTGACCTTGCCGGCAAATGAATATCGCCAAATCTGGAAATAAGACGATTGCGAAATGCTTGTCACAGCATGGCCATGGAATGACTAACAATATTAGTCTCTTATTTCTATTGGCCAACTCTAGAATGAAATATTCAGTTAACATCTGCACATCATCATCAGGTGCCGTGCCGACTGGCGTTGGCTATTATGCTTCTCCAGAGTACCCGATCCTTCATGCAGACCATCAGTTCAGTTGGTGATCTTCTCTCACACCATCCCGTCAGACTGTCCAGTATCATTTCTCTTGGTCTTCCTCTTGATCTTCTTCCTTCTATTTTTCCTGTTGTTATTAATATTTTCAATGCCCCCTCTTCTCATTGCATGTCCTAGGAAAGTACATTGTCTCTCTCTTATCTTTTTGACAAGGTTTTTTGTCTCTCCAGCTCTTCTCATACATTCTTCATTAGTTATTTTTGCTGTCCAGGGGATTCGCAACATTCTTCTAATAAACCACATTTCTGCTGCTTCAATGATTTTTGTGCAGACTTGCCTATTGTCCATGATTCACTTCCATATAACAAGATAGGTTCAATACAGCATTTTATGACTCGTTTTCTAATATTCATTGATAAAGATGTGTTAGCTAATGTGTGTCTCATTCTTTGAAATGCAATCTTTGCTTGGCATATTCTGTTCCTAATTTCTGTTCTGCATTTCCCATCTGAAGTTATTACTGCTCCAAGGTATTTGAATTTCTGTACCTGCTTTAGAATAGTTCCGTTTAATTTAATACTGCATGCTGGTGGATTCTGTTTCTTAGATATAACCATAGTCTCTGTCTTTTTGATGTTCAAAGTAAGGCCTTTCTGTTCACTTTCTTTGGCTACTTTATCCAAGAGATCTGTACATAGAGATCGCTATTAACAGTAAGAGGATGCCCGTCTTCGTCTTCAAAAAAAAACAAAAAAACGGGCCAATGACGTCGGATGATGCAACGCCACAGCAAACTCGTTCACTGTGGAGCGGTTTCTCGTGCAGTAATTGTGGATTTTCAGCTGACCAGTATCTGAAACTCTGCTTGTTCACACTTCCTGTCAACTTAAAATGTGCTCAATCAGACATTATGAGGTTGTTGAACAAATTTAGATTTTCTTTAATGCGTGCTAGAAACTCTGTAGCAAAGTCAAGTCTGTCAATTTTATCCAAATCATTTAGTCGCTGCACAACTTGCAACTTGTAAGGGTGGAAATGCAGATGATTATGAATGATGCGACGTACCGAGCGATCTGAAATACCAAGTACCAAAGCGTGCCTGACAGATGATCGCCAAGGGCTACTCAGCAATGCGTTGTGGACTTCTTGAATTCGTTCAGGCGTCTGTTGAGTTCTTGGACCACCAGTAGCTTTTTTTTTAAAGGCAATTAGCGGTTTCTTTAAATGTTTTGGCCCACCTCAAAATTTTTTTTTAATTATCACGGGGATGCAACTCAAAATGGCAACGAAACTTTCGTTGTACAGTAATAGATTATTCTCCACTTTTAAAATAAGTTTCAACGGTGGATGCAAGATGTTGTGTTTGCCAAGAAGCCGTTGTTAAAAGTTAACTTTTGTCTGTTGCATCTCTGACGTCATTCTTTTTCACACGTATTCAGTTTCTGCGCACTACGTCAGTTAAACCCAGCTGTGCTTTATGTCGGACCCTGTATATATATCTTTTATCATTGTAAATGTGAAGTTTTTTTTTCTGCCTCTTTTCTCGTTTATCTTTCATGTTTTTTGCGACCTTTCGGAGTCCTTTCTCTTCTCATTATATGTGTAACAAATGTTCATTGTTGTTTTCTTATGGTTTTAATTAAGCTCTTTTGTTTAAAATTACCTTTTAGTTAGACATCTTTTTCGCGTGCTATCTTAGTTACCACAGTAACATTCTTCTAAGAAAGCAAATCTCTGTTGCCTGCAGCGATATTTCCATTGATCTGTTCAGCGCTCCGATCCACTTCTGCAGAGTAAGATAAGCTAAATATAGACTTCATATTTAGTTTTTATGATATTCAGATATTTCTCATTTTTGTGAAAGCTCTTTTGACTTGAGGTGCACTTAAATTCAATGGTGCATTTTCCATCTAATATTATTAACATTCCACAGATTTGAATGTATGGCCTTTTCTGAATGTATGGCCTTTTCTGAATGTATGCCCTTTTCTGAAGGCCGTTCCATGTACTCTAACACTGCACTTGCCCGGGTTCTTACTAATATACCCTTGGTTTCTGGTTTATTGCTATCTGGGTCGAGAGTTTTCTATTCCCAGTTGTCATTGCTTTGTGCAGCAATTTATGTGCGATTTTGTTGTTTTCGTTCTTGGCTTTTGGTACTGTATCATCCGTATATTGTACTTCGTGTTAGAGCTGATTAAATGTATTGATTTAGTCTACCGCAGACGTTTCCCAGTCTCTGGTTTCCTTAGACGAGTGTAGATAGCTAGTTAAAGCACGGAACTTGTAAACAATGCATGGCTGCGTCCGTGTTGGGAAATTCTAGAGGTGAAAGCATCTCGAAGCCTTTTCTTCTTGTGGATTATGTATGCGTGTATGTGTGTGTGTCGATTTCTGGGGCCGGGGTATCTTTACATCAAGACCCTCTGAAAACTCTAAGTGATGTCCCGGAATACATTAAAGTAAATACTTCTGCAGTTTTTTTTAAAAAATTGGAATCTCCCCGAGGCCACTGGTTAATGTATTCTGCTATAAGAAATCTAAATATGGACATATCGCGTGATTTCACTGATATTTTTGTCCAATAATACTGAAAATTGTTCCAGTGACGAATATATAAAAGAGTGTTTAGTGACGAAGCTATAGAAAGTGTTATAGCGACCAAGCTATAAAAAGTGTTATAGTGACCAAGCTTATAAAGTGTTATAGTGACCAAGCTATAAAAAGTGTTATAGTGACCAAGTTATAACAAGTGTTACAATGACCAAGCTATAAAAAGTGTTATAGTGACCAAGCTATAAAAAGTGTTATAGTGACCAAATTATAAAAAGTGTTATTGTGACCAAGCTATAAAAAGTGTTATAGTGACCAAGTTATATAAAGTGTTATAGTGACCAAGCTATAAAAAGTGTTACAGTGACCAAGTTATATAAAGTATAGCGACCAAGCTATAAAAAGTGTTATAGTGACCAAGTTATATAAAGTATAGCGACCAAGCTATAAAAAGTGTTATAGTGACCAAGCCATTAAAAAGTGTTATAGTGACTAAGCTATAAAAAGTGTTATAATGACAAAGCTATAAAAAATGTTATAGTGACCAAGCATATAAAGTGTTATAGTGACCAAGCTATAACACTAAATTGGTTTTTTATTTAATAAAATAATTTTTACAACTCACAGCGGATCTTAAACTATATAAAGTTAGCCTTTGTCTATTATCCCGTCAAGAGAATTTAAAAAATTCTTGTAATTACCGGATTGTAAATAAATAGAAATTTTCATACGGATGTTATGTGATCTTATATCATCACACGATGAGAGAACAGAAGTTAGCTGATCTCACAAGACACTGTAAACTCAAGACAAAGTAGAAGGAAACGACAAGCTAATATCTATGCGTGCTGATCACGTGCCTTTGAAATGGAAGGACAATCCAGGAAAATGGAGTGCTGTGATCTGCCATCACATTTCACCGGGGTGTCTAATGGGTGAATGGATGTTCATTCAGTGTTTCTAAGGAAATGAAAATCTGAATCGTTATGTAAACAGAAAATCATCATCATCATCATCATCATCATCATGCCGAAAGATGTTGACTATCATGCTTCTCTGTTTGGTTTTCAAAGTGCAGATGTTCGAAGTCTGTAATTTAAAAATGTCTCCCTTGCAGCCCCAGGTTGACATTCTGTTATCATTTGACCTACGCCATGTTGTCCACTGAAGGATGTTGTTCACTGAAAGGTGTTGTCCCACTGTAGCACCTCTTAACATTATTAAACCTAATAAGAAAGTGATTTACTAAAGAAGGAAAAGTAGGAACGGTAGTTTCTGAGTGTCTTTTCGTCCATGTATATACAGTGTTCTCTTCTAGTCTCTGCCCATGGGGCTTAATTCACTTGTTTCTAATTCATTTGCTGTTTTTTCGGACATTCATAGATAATCATCCTGCCTACATGTAGACGCCATCTCACTATAGACTACTAAGAGCTGTAAAATTATTGGACACTGACATTTAGAGTCGACAGAAAGAGAATAAAAACTTATAAAGACTTGAGAAAGTACCTGATCCCCTCACTCATTTGACTGTTCATGCAGTCAGTTCCTTGAACCCTCTATGCTATAAATATTCCACAGCTGGTGATGTTTCCTTCACTTATCTCCATGTTTTACTCGCAAATACTCGCCCATTTTTCACTTTCTCCGACACTTCGATGCTGCCATCTCGGTCTTTAAAGTGCCAAAATCCCCGAAGGAATCGTTAGCCCAGAGTTTCTAAGTCTGGCTCATTTTCTTCACAAAGCGTGGTCGTAATCGCCGACCACGGATCGAACGTGTCCACGTTTATCTTCGTAAATCAAATAGTCGATGGCTGGATCCATGGTTTAACGGGACGGTATCGGTTTTTGAAGTGCTTGGCGATTGCTTGAAATCACGCAATGATATTGAAATATGAGAGCTTTCTAAGTTACGGAGAGTTATTGCATTTTGAATTGCTTTCTTGCACGCGTGTTTTATTTTGTTTTGTTTGTTTAATCTTCGTAGTTTTTGAGAAACTTGTTTCCATGTTTGTGCCTGCCTACTAAAAGTTACAAGTGTTCCCTGCTAACTGAAGTTACATTTTCCTTACATATTTTCATCTCCCTTTGTTTATAGTGAAGGTTCTTTTCTTATTCCTGCTCTGTTATTTTTCTTGTTCTTATTGTGAAATATAAGATTTTCTGTGTTCCTTTCTTGTTCTTGTTCAAAATATAAGGGTCTTTCTGTTCTGTTCTTGTTCTGAAAAAAAAGAAAGGTTCTCTGTTCTTTCTAGTTCTTGAAGTTTATAAGCCTCTTTTTTATTCTTGTCCTCACAGTTTTAAGATTGTTTACTTGTTCTTGCTCTGAAAATTATAAGGTTACTTTTGTTCTTTCTGTGAACGATGTGAGGTTCTTGTTCCGAAAGACATAACGTTCTTTATTGTTCTTGGTCCGAAATCTTGAAGAGTTTTTTTTTTGCTCTCTTACAAGAAGATTTCACTTCTTTCTTCTCCAGTTTAAAAACTAAAGTTCTTCTTTGTTTTTGCTCTGAAAGCTACAATGTTATTTTTGTTCTTTCTATGAAAGAAATATTGTCAGGTAGTGTTCTTGGTGTGAAAGATAACGTGACATCTAGTGCTGATGTCATCGACAACGAGCGGAATAATATCTGACTGCCATGATTTGTCACATATTCCAGGACGTTGTTTTCCTGGTGAGTTGTTGCTTTTCTTAGTACAATCCACCTCTAAGTGAATCACGTTCGCCTGGCTCTAGCGACACTGTTTTAAGTTGCATGTCGAGAGAGAATGAGTTAGGCTTTGTCGACACTGTTTTCAAGTTGCATGTCGAGAGAGAATGAATTAGGCTTTGTCGACACTGTTTTCAGGTTGCATGTCGAGAGAGAATGAGTTAAGCTTTGTCGACACTGTTTTCAGGTTGCATGTCGAGAGAGAATGAGTTAGGCTTTGTCGACACTGTTTTCAGGTTGCATGTCGAGAGAGAATGAATTAGGCTTTGTCGACACTGTTTTCAGGTTGCATGTCGAGAGAGAATGAGTTAGGCTTTGTCGACACTGTTTTCAGGTTGCATGTCGAGAGAGAATGAGTTAGGCTTTGTCGACATTTTCAGGTTGCATGTCGAGAGAGAATGAGTTAAGCTTTGTCGACACTGTTTTCAGGTTGCATGTCGAGAGAGAATGAGTTAAGCTTTGTCGACACTGTTTTCAGGTTGCATGACGAGAGAGAATGAGTTAGGATTTGTCGACACTGTTTTCAGGTTGCATGTCGAAAGAGCGAGTTAGGCTCTGTCGACACTGTTCTCAGGTTGTATGTCGAAAGAGTGAGTTAGGCATTGTCGACACTGTTTTCAGGTTGCACGTGGAGAGAGTGAGTTAGTCTTTGTCGACACTGTTTTTAAGACGAACATCGAGAGAGTTTGGCTCTTGACGTCATAAGAGAAGCTCACCCTTTTCGAATACTTCTCTACAGAACAATTGTACTATAAATCCCATTTTCTTAATCTTTACAGCTAGTGGGCCCGCATGCGCAGAACAATGATCAGATTACTGTGAGCTCTCTGATACGTCCACCAAATCATGGTCATCTGACCCTCATCATCATCTTGTGGCCTCTCAGAAGCTTAGCGGTCCTCCAGTTTAATATAACCTTCGTTTTCTCAGTGCATCCAGTCAAGTTCAGTCTAGTCCATTTTCTTCTACTTTATCCAGTTTTCCACCAGTCGAGATCCTTGTCGATCTTCTATTCTTTTTCTTTTTATCTCTCCCTCGACTGTGGTTTTCATTGCTGTGTTATATCTTTTGATATGAGCGAAATATTTTAATTATTTGGTTTATTGGTTTTTAAAATTTCTTTTGTTTAAAGTTCAGTTGATTTAATACTTCTACGTTTTCTTTCCCGCCCATGAAATTCTTCATATTCTTCTGTATGTCAACATGTCAGGCGTCTTGATTTTCTTGCCCATTTTCTTATTCAGTGGCCATGCTTCTACGCCATGGAGGAGTGTGGAGTATACATAACATTTTGTGTTACTCATCTTCAGTTCTTGTGGTTTATGCTTTCAATATAAGTAGTTTTTTTCATTTTGGTGAATTGTACATTTGGACATTCTGTTTCTTCTATTAATCTCCTTTTCTCATTTCCTGTCATCTGTTATCATGTCGCAAATATTATATTCTGTCACTTGTTCTAGTATTTTTCATTTATTTTTACTTGCAATTTGTTGTTGTTGTTGTTCTTCTTCTTCTCTGCTGATTGCTATTGATTTCTGTTACCGGTATTTATTTCCATGCAGCATTCTCGGCCTTTGTTTTTGTTTGTGCCACAGTATTCTTTAAGTCATCTAGGACTGACCCACAAATGTACTGAGATATTCTCTCTGTGTACAAGTTAAACAAGCAGGGAAACAGCGCACATTCTTGTCTGACCACTCTTTTTTTATCAATAGGCCTTGTTAGATCTTACAGCCTCCGCCTGGTAGGCAGTGCAAGTTGCTTATCACTCTGATGCCTTGGCCATCTCTTTCAGGCATTCAGTTAGTGATTCCTGCCTTACCCTATCGAAAGCCTTAGCGTAGTCAATAAAGCAGGCATAAATATCCTATATCACTTCTCTACAAAGTTAGCACCTTTATATCTTATATCTTATATCCTTCCCGTGCCGTTAGACGTCACATAGGGCTCGCAAAGTAGTTCGCCAATTTTTCCTGTCTTCGGCGAGTCTTTCAACCTCATCAAAGGATTTTATGCCTGTTAACTTGGCCTCTCTTAATAATGTTCTCTTCAGAGTTTCACGCGGTCTGCCCCTTTTTCTTCGGCCTGTTGTGTTCCACTTGATAGCTTGTTTTGGGATTCTCTGCTCATTTCTTCTCATCAAGTGGCCAACATATGTCCATCTCCTTTTCCTGATCACCCGTGAGACTGGTTGTTGTTCAGTCATCTGTCTTATCTCTGCATTGTTCTTGAATTCATTCCACTTGATGCCGAGTATTTTCCTTAGGCATTTGTTTTCAAAAGAGTCTAATTTCTTTTCTATTTCTTTAGTTGTTTTCCAGCTTTCGCATGCATAAATGAGGGTGGATATTACATTTGAATTGAATAGTCTTAACTTGGTTTTTGTGCTTATAACTTTTGAATTCCATATGTTCTCAAGATTCTTGAAGATTGATGCTGCTTTTGCAATTCTGATCCTAACTTCCTTTCTAGTGTCACCATCCTGGTCTATGTAGCTGCCAAGGTATGCAAATTGATTGACTTCTTCAATATCTGTCCCTTCTATGTGTATTTTTCCATTTTGATTGATGGGAATTTTCATTATTTTTGTTTTGTCCTTGTTAATTTCAAGTCCTATTTTGTTAGCCATTAAATTCACTGCTGTTTCAATTTCATGCAATTCAATTTCATCTAGATTGACATTAAGTCATCTAGGACTGACCCACAAATGTACTGAGATATTCTCTCTGTGTACAAGTTAAACAAGCAGGGAAACAGCACCTTTATATAGAACATTCTATATCACTTCCATACAAATGTAGCACCTTTATATAGAATATTCTTTACCACTTCCATACAAAGTTAGCACCTTTAATAGAGAATATCTATATCACTTCCATACAAGGTTAGCACCTTTATATAGAATATTCTTTACCACTTCCATACAAAGTTAGCACCTTTAATAGAGAATATCTATATCACTTCCATACAAGGTTAGCACCTTTATATAGAATATTCTTTCCTTCATCCCTAATTTTTTTTAAAAATCGATTCCAATTGTTGATCGCTAGTTTCCATATTTATTTTGTTTCTGATTCTCTCATGAACAACTTTTGAGTACCATCTTTGTAAGCATTAAGCTTATATTTCTGAAGGCTGTACGAGCTACTGATTTAGTCTTCCTTGGAAGTGCTACAAATATTGATATTCTCACACCCTTAGGTAAACATCCTGTGTTTTATATTTATCATAACATAAGTCTGTGATCTTGTCTAGTCCACATTCCTCTGATGCTTCTAACATTTCTACATTGATGTTATCTACACCAGTAGCTTCCCTATCGGTATCATTCTTATGCCTTTTTCCACCTCTGATTTTAAGATTTTTGGGTTATTTTCATTATCTGTGTCGGGATTCTGTTTATTATATCATGGAAAAATTCACTTATATACTCTTTTCATTTTTTAATTATGTCTCAGATGTCCGTTATGAATTGTCCATGCTTGTTTTTAATGTATCCTCGTTCACGTCTTGGTTCTTGCCACAGAATTAATTGATTTCCTCATACATTTCTACCGTCTTCTGTTTCTTCTTCCGTTTCTTCTGTGACTTTGCAGCTATTTTCATTACTCACACTACTGCTTCCAAGAGTGGGCGGTACTGCTGCCCTGTGGTTTGGTGGGAAGATCGTTGCCTAGATTACTGCTTCCAAGAGTGGGCGGTACTGCTGCCCTGTGAGTTGGGGGGAAGATCGTTGCCTAGATTACTGCTTCCTAGAATGGGCGGTACTGCTGCCATGTGGGTTGGTGGGAAGATCGTTGCCTAGATTAGTGCTTCCTATAATGGGCAGTACTGCTGCCCTTTGGGTTGGGGGGAAGATCTTTGACTAGACTACTGCTTCCCAGAGTGGGCCTAACTGCTACCATATCGGTGGGGGAAATATCGTTGCTAGACTACTGCTTCCCAGAGTGGGCCTAACTACTACCATATCGGTGGGGGAAATATCGTTGCTAGACTACTGCTTCCCAGAGTGGGCCTAACTACTACCATATCGGTGGGGGAAATATCGTTGCCTAGACTACTGCTTCCCAGAGTGGGCCGTACTACTACCATATCGGTGGGGGAAAGATCGTTGCCTAGACTACTGCTTCCCAGAGTGGGCCGTACTACTACCATATCGGTGGGGGAAAGATCGTTGCCTAGACTACTGCTTCCCAGAGTGGGCGGTACTACTACCATATCGGTGGGGGAAATATCGTTGCTAGACTACTGCTTCCCAGAGTGGGCCGTACTACTACCATATGGCAGGGGGAAAGATCCAGGGAGAGGGACGGTGAAGGAAAAGGGTGAAGCTAGGGGCATCAGAACTAATTAAGGAAAAACGTTTTGATAAGTGCTGGGCTGTGGTCTGACAGGCAGGTGGTGAGGGGGGGGGGGCAGCCAAAAAATTTACTTGGAGTAAGATACTGTTGGTTTACAAATGTCTTGTATAAGAATATGTTTATTCTATATACAAGGTGTCCCAAAATAATGTAATAACACTTTACCACCATTTATTTTGCAGCTCAGAAATAACAGATTTAAATAACAGATCTTTTCTCTGTTGGCTACCTTAAAGTCACAAATGTTGATAACGAATATCAACACAGCCAATGCACTGTTGATAACGACTATCAACATAGTCAAGGCACTGTTGATAACGACTATCAACACAGCCAATGCACTGTTGATAACGACTATCAACATAGTCAAGGCACTGTTGATAACGACTATCAACATAGTCAATGCACTGTTGATAACGACTATCAACACAGCCAATGCACTGTTGATAACAACTATCAACACAGCCAATGCACTGTTGATAACGACTATCAATACAGCCAATGCACTGTTGATAACAACTATCAACACATCCAGTGCACTGTTGATAACGACTATCAACATAGTCAATGCACTGTTGATAACGACTATCAGCACAGCCAATGCACTGTTGATAACAACTATCAACACAGCCAATGCACTGTTGATGACAACTATCAACATAGTCAGTGCACTGTTGATAACGACTATCAACATAGTCAATGCACTGTTGATAACGACTATCAACAGAGCGAGTTATGGGCTGTATTGTTTGAAGTGATAAAGTGGCAGCACAGGCAGTTACAGCTTCGTGTCTCGTGTCCTGAAGTGTCTCGTGTCCTGGAGTGTCTCGTGTCCTGAAGTGTCTCGTGGTTCTGTTGCGTGGACATTGTTCATCAATGTTACCCAAAGGTAAAAATCTGTGCAAGTTAAATCTGGAGGTGGAGGTAGATACTCCACATATCCTCTTCGTCGTATCCATCTCCCGGGGAAAGTGACATGGAGCAAATTCCTCACGTCCACGTGGTAGCGCATCTTCCTGCTGAAAGTAACACTTTTCCAGAATGTACAAGTCAATAAAACCTGGAACGATGGTTTTCAACATTTTAAAGTCAGAGGCGCCAGTGACATGACTTCATTTAAAAAAAAGGCCCCCATCAGTCTTCTGGAAGACAGACAGCACCACACTGTTATCCCTGGTAGATGAACTGAATGTTCTAGCACTGCATGTGGATCTTCATTTGTACTACTACTGCATGTGGATCTTCATTAGTTCTACCACTACATACGATCTTCATTCGCCCAGAACACAGCTATGTCAGTTAACAGTACCATTAAGTTTACAAATGGCTTCACGAGGTCAAACAATGAAATCTTGAAAAGCTTTCCGTTCTTCGTACACTCACAAAACCGTAGTCGTGTGTCTGAATTTAAAGACACGGGAAGGATATAATATATACGAATAAACAAAAAGACAACGGCTTCTAGTTCCAACCAGCAAAATTCACAAGTGAAGTTAGCCCACTATTGGTTGTCATTCTTTCCATAGAAACTATGAATTCTCTTCTTGCTTACTTTCTGTTATCTAATCTGCTCATTATCTTTCGTATCATAATGTCATCATTGTAGTCAGCCGCTGCGATCTTGGTGAGAAATTCCATAAGATGATGCAAAGTTTTTTGTTTCCCATTCCCCCCTTCTTACCATTGAACTGTACAAACTAGGAAAAAAGTAGGACAGCTTAGGATCTTAAGGGACAACTTAAAAATCTCACCTTATTGAACTGTACAAACTAGGAAAAAAGTAGGAACAGTTTAGGATCTTAAGGGACATCTTAAGAATTTTACCTTATTGAACTGTACAAACTAGGAAAAAAGTAGGAACAGCTTAGGATCTTAAGGGACAGCTTAAGAATTTTACCTTATTGAACTGTACAAACTAGGAAAAAAGTAGGAACAGCTTAGGATCTTAAGGGACAGCTTAAGAATTTTACCTTATTGATCCCCTGCTGCGCCCCCCCCCCCCACCCAAGCCCTCTAGGCCTTCTCCAACACAGAGAAAGCCCGTCAGGCTCCAGAGCAATGCTCCGGCTGGACATCTCTGCTACTGGACCATGTTAACCATTCATAGAAAATCTAAGAAGGTAAACGGTAGCTATATTAACCGCTTACTCATTGTCACATCTCCATGACTTCTACAGCTTAAGGATCTCGTTTTCGTTGGCAAATGCCTCTAGGCGAGACGTTACTAAGAACTTCATTGGGGGAAAAAAATAAAAACAAATGCTATGATGAAGCCCAGTTCTCCCACGACAAAGTCAATGTTTCTTGTTTGCATCCTGGTTATTGCCAACAGTGATGTTCTGAGTTTTTATACAAGCAGTTTTGGTTTGGTTAATGAGAAATCAATTTAGGAAGCCAAACCTCTCACACAGACCAGGGAGAATTCGATTAACAGGAAGCGCCGTAAATGCATCCATGACTTCATAGCACAAATGTACCCGGGGTATCTGTGCTACTGCACCCACGCACTTACTTCGTTCGATGTTGCTGCTGGCTTCCTTGTTTATCAGACGCGCCTCGTTTAGTTATAGAAAGTACTCCAGGACGGGTAAAGTTATCTCTCCGCCGGATGCGTAATGTGTAACCTTCGTCTTAAGAAAATAGCTCGCTGATAGTTAAATAGCTCCAGTATCGAAATGTTGGGCTTTTTTGTTCTTTGTGTTTTTTATTCTTTCTCATTGTTATCAATATTTTCAACTACAGTATCTTCTTCCTCTTTGTGTATTATTTTTCTAAAGCACCGCCGTGAGACAGGGAATGGTCTCTCACATACAGGACCGACTTTTTACCTTTACGGTTTACAATGGGGTGCTTGACCTTGAAGGCAGATTTTGTCCAAACTTTCATCTGCCCTCAGGTGTGTCAGGTATTAGTTGACCCATGGCAGGGAAAGAGACCAGGTGAAAGAGAGAGAGAGAGAGAGAGAGAGAGAGAGAAAACGAGGGAGAGAGAGACACTGAGAGACAAAGAGGAGGAGGAAGAAAGAAACAGAGAAGAAAGAATAGAGAAAGAGATAGAGACTGAGTAAGAAAATGAAAAAGAGGGAGAGAGAGAGCAGAAAGAAAACAGAGAGAAGTAGAAACATAATAAAGAGAAAGAAATGTGAAAGAGATATCAGACAGACCGACAGACAGATAGATAGAGAGAAGAGAAAAAATATATATAGAGAGACACATGAGAGAGAAAGTGATTGACAGAAAGCGTGTGCGTGTGAGAGAGAAGGACAGGAAGAAGAAGAAGGAGGAGGAGGAGGAGAAGGAAGAGGAGGAGGAACGAACTTGCTCTGTTTTCGACATGCCCAATCCACCGTTAGTCTCATAACATGCACTCTGTCACAAGCAGAGACCATTCCTAAATTCAGCGCGTAATAAATATGACTAAAATGTTTTCCGCTGAGAAAGTCCAACACTGGACTAGATGGGCAACCACCTCTCACCCGGCGAGGATATACTGATATCCAGAACACGTCGAGGTTTTCTGGTGAGAAAGTCCAACTCTGGGCTGGATGGGCTACCACCTCTCACCCGGCGGGGATATACGGATATCCAAAACACGTCGAGGTTTTCCGGTGAGAAAGTCCAACTCTAGATTAAACTGGTGCAATGAAAACCACAGTGTCACGCAATCCCGCTTCTGCAACCCATCAAGAATACAGACCCAAGCCCCGTGATACTCTGAACCTCATGTGGTCCTCTTGGGGATCTCTTGTGGCTCTTTCGGGAACCACAGGACCAATAAAGGACCACATGAGTAAATTCAGTAGGATCACGGAGCGATCTTGGCGGTAGAAGCGAACGAAGAAGAAGAAGAAGATATGACTAAAATGACAAAATATTTGCATAAAACCTCTTATCAACACATTCTGTTGTAAATATTTCCACATTGTGACACATTCATTACAGTCAGAGGGGGAGAGAAAGAGAGAGACAGAGAGACAAAGACAGAGACAGAGAGACAGAGAGAACGAGAGAGATATCACTGTTAATAATTGATCAGGTAGGAAGACACATGCTGTTTACCTTCATCAGATGCCAGTTGTTACAGATCCGAAGCAGCCATTGTTGTACAGTTTTAACCTTTAACCGGTGGCCTGCCTCGTCCATGTTTTGAGAGGAGTTCAGCTTTTCTTGTTTACATCCGCTGCTGTTGGGTCAACTTAATCCAAGCAGCGCTGGATTCGATCCCACATTTTAGTAACTGAATACAGTGACGTAACCTCGTCACTTATTCCCTTCTTCGCTCAGACCATTTCAGACACCTTGTCGGTAATAATAGAGTTAATGTATTCGTCACAATGTGTGGCTTTCTGGTAATTTGGTTACTTAAACTATTTAGTATCGATCTTGTATCGAACGAAATTTCTAGTGAGCACTTTCTGAAAAAAGGAAGCTAGGAGAAACTCTGTTCTTGTACAAAAAAAATATGTTGACAGAACTGTTTGTAACATCAATGAAGTTTACAAAAAATTACATTTTTTTCTGGTTAGTGTCTTCTATAGCACCCCGATCAGGGTGACGTGAAGCACTGGGAGCAGGTGGTGGATGGAATGGGAGAGCAGCTGACAGATAATGTTGGTTATGGTCACCATTCTATGATGGTAGGCAGATGATCTCAATGTAGGGACAATGGTTACGATCTCTGACTAGTACAGTCACTGCCTGGAAGGAAAGCAATGGTAGACTATCTTTTGGAAATATACCAAGAAACCCAAACAGCAACATGGAAGATCAGATATGAAAAAAATCTGATGGCGAGTCCCCCAGGCCAGACAATCTAATTTTAACACTAGGGAAGAGTGTGAGACAGAGATCTGTACTAGTAATTGTGATGACGGACAAAATCCTGAATGTGTTCTAAGGAAACCTCTGCATCAAACTAAAAAGAAAAATGAGAGTAGGAACATGGAATGTGAGAAGTATGTATGACGGGAAGTATCAAATAATAAGTGATGAGATGAAAAGAACGGGGATACACATTTTGGGAATCTGTGAACACCGATGGAAAGGATCAGGAACTTCAAGAGCGAGAATGATAAAATCTTTATATACTCTGGTGGAGAATTAGGAGGAAAAAATGGAGTGGCTTTTTACTTTGACAAACCAACATCAAAATCATTACTAGGTTACAATACAGTAAGTGATAGAACATTCACTATCAGTTTTAAGAGCACTTCTAGAAATGTAACAATCATTCAGATATATGTACCAACATTAGCAGCAGAAGAAGAGGAAATAATTTATAACACACTGCAAACGACGATAGACCAGGTACGGAAAAATGATACTGTATTAATAATGGGGGATTTTAATGCAAAGATTGGAACAGAAAGAGCAGAAGATGAAGGACATGTTGTAGGGAAATTTAATATATGACATAGAAATGAGGCAGGTGACAATTTAATGGCTTTTTGCACGGAAAATGAGCTAATGATCGCTAACATGGTTTTTAAACAACATCCAAGAAGACTTTACACATGGACATAACCTGATGGTAAAACCAGGAATCAAATAGATTAATTTTAGTGCAAAGAACGTGGAAGTCAAGTATAACATCAGCAAAAACTTTACCAGGTGCTGATTGTGACACGGACCATGAGTTATTAATAGCAGCCATGAAGATAAAGATAAAAAAGACAGTTACGGGATCAAGACCACTCCGCTTTGATCTTACAAAAATACCAGAACAACACGGTACAGAAGTGAAGAACCGTTTCGAAATTCTGATGGCTGTACAGGAGGAGATGACAACAGATGAATTGGCCACGTAGGTCAGAGATATCTTAATAATGACAGCTAAAGACGTGGTTCCAGTAAAGAAAACACAAAAGAATGGATGGATTGCAGCAGGCATATTAGAACTGATAAAACTACATAGAGAATGAAGACGCAATGGAAAGTGATATAGAGAATGAAGACGCAATGGAAAGTGATAAACAACAACAAAGATGAATATAAATCTTTAACAAAAGAAGTACGAAGAAACATAAGAAAAGACAAAAACAATACATGTAAGATTGTTGTGAAAGAATAGAAGGATATCAGAAGTCTGGAAGAGATAGTGAAATGTTTAAAGAAATGAAGACATTGACGAGAAATGTCACACCTAAGATAAGTGTAATTTGTGACGAGATGAGGAATACCTTGACAGAGACAAAGGATATTCTAGAAAGATGGAAGGAATATCGCAGAGGAATGTATGAAACTGACTGTGAAAGCAGAAATCAACAGTGTGAATTATTATTGCAGAAGAAAGAACCCGAACCGACAATAGAAGAAGTTTTATGGGCAATAAAGAATCTGAAAAATGGTAAATCACAAGGATGTTATGAGATAACAGCTGAACTTATTCAAATAAGAGGAAAGGAATTTGCAACAATCTATCATGCACTAAGTAAAAAGATATGGCATTCAGGTATTTGGCCAAAAGAATGGAAAAGAACTGCCAAAAAAGGGTAACCTGAAATTATGCACAAACTACATAACTGTTGCCCTGATTAGTCATGCCAGTAAAATTCTGTTAAAAAATCGTAATGGGTAGACTTCGTAAGAAAATAGAAGAAGAAGTCAGTATGGTCCAAGCTGGTTTCATGCAAGGAAGAGGATCAAGAGATCATATATTCAATATAAGATTAATACTAGAGAAATGCAGAGAGTTTAATGTGAATCTATATTTATCCTTTATAGACTACTCAAAGGCATTTGATTGTGTACAATACCAGAAGGTTTGGGAAATAATGGAAAAATGAGATTTCCAACACATTTGACACAATTAACATCACTGCTGTATCTAGACCAACAAGCAGCAGCAGTAAGAATAAATGGCGAAACAACAACTTGATTTGACATAAAACAAGGGATCCGTCAGAGGTGTATATTGTCGCATTACGTATTTAACTTGTATACTGAAAATATAATGAGGAATGTTAGAAACGATGTAGACAAAGAATATTACTATGCCATAACAATTGGAGGTTATGAAAAACCAGAAATTAAATATGCTGATGACGCAGTATTACTGTCCACAACACAAACATGAATGGAAAAACTAATTATGTCAGTCTGTAAGAATAGTGAAGAGCAAAATCTCTCTATATTAATGCTAAGAAAAATAATTGATGACAACTGACAAAACAAACAAGGCAGCTGAAATATATATCAAGGAGAAAAAATTGGAAGAAATGGAGTTTTGAATATCTTGGATCACTACTAACTAATAATGGAGATACAATGAGGGAAATTAAAAGGAAGACATCTATCACTCTTCAGAAAGTAAAACGACAAAAGAATTCGTAGAGAGGAACAGACAGAACTACAAAAATAAGATTTTTAATGGCATGCATCTTTCCCATTGCAGCTCACGCCTGTGAGATCTGGACACTTAACAAAACAGCTGAGAAACACATAAATGCCTTTGAATGTAAATGTTACAGAAGAGTTCTTCAAATATTATGGACACAAAAAGAACAAATATATCCATACTACAAGAACTTAATATTGAAGAAGGCTGGCTAGTAAAGAGGATTAAACAGAGAAAACTTAAATATTTTGGACACATTAAAAGTCATAATAATCTAGAGAAGACCATCTTGGAAGGGTACATAATCGAAAAAAAAAAGAGAGGAAGGCCAAGGCGAAGATGGCTGCAAGACATCGTTGATGATCTGCATATATATATGTATCAGCAGCAGGCCATCTTGCTCATGGATGAATGTCTTCTTCTTCTTCTTATTCTTCTTCAAACCTGTACAGAAGATATGATTAGACTTGAAACATATAGATCAAAAATGATTAGACTTGAAACTTGTATACTAGATATGATTAGACTTGAAACTTGTAGACGAGATATGATTAGAGTTGAAACTTGTAGACTAGATATGATTAGACTTGAAATAGACCAGATATGATTAGATTTAAAACTTGTAGACTAGATATGATTAGACTTGAAACTTGTAGACTAGATATGATTAGACGTGAAATAGACTAGATATGATTAGACTTGAAGCGTGTAGTCTAGTTATGAATAGACTTGACATTTGTAGACTATATATGATTAGAATTTGAACTTGTAGACGAGTTATGAGTAGACTTGAAACATGTAGACTAGATATGATTAGATTCGAGACTTGTGGACTAGATATGATTAAATTTGAAACTTGTAGACTATTTATTATTAGACTTGAAACTTATAGATGCGATATGATGAGACTTGAAACTTGCAGATGAGATATGATTAGACTTGAAACTTGTAGACTAGATATGATTAAACTTGAAACTTGTACACTAGATATGATTAGACTTGAAA
This sequence comes from Achatina immaculata, assembly GCA_009760885.1. NCBI lineage: Eukaryota > Metazoa > Mollusca > Gastropoda > Stylommatophora > Achatinidae > Lissachatina > Lissachatina immaculata. The sequence goes on along the minus strand of CM019697.1, from coordinate 15,646,458 downwards.
CTTGTAGATGAGATATGATGAGACTTGAAATTTGTAGATAAGATATGATTAGACTTTAAACCTGTGTACGAGATACTTGTATGACGAGATTTGAAACCTGTAGACTAGATATGACGAAACTTGAAACTTTTAGACGAGATATGATGAGACTTGAAACTTGTAGACGAAAAAGAAAATATTGAGACTGTGAATCGAACCGTGGACATCTGTACCACGAGCAACAGCATAGCCGTGAAAGAACAATTCACTATCATCTTAGCAAGTAATTTACCTCATCCAGACTTTGTTTCCAGCTGAGCTAATTATTCTTAAAAAAAAGAGATAATATCATTGACGGATATCACATCGAAGGTGATGTGGTCAGCAGATTAGAGGGCGATATGGTCAGCAGACTAGAGGGTGATGTGGTCAGCAGACTAGAGGGCGATATGGTCAGCAGACTACAGGGCGATATGGTCAGCAGACTAGAGGGTGATGTGGTCAGCAGATTAGAGGGCGATATGGTCAGCAGACTACAGGGCGATATGGTCAGCAGACTAGAGGGTGATGTGGTCAGCAGACTAGAGGGCGATATGGTCAGCAGACTAGAGGGCGATATGGTCAGCAGACTAGAGGGCGATATGGTCAGCAGACTAGAGGGCGATATGGTCAGCAGACTAGAGGGCGATATGGTCAGCAGACTAGAGGGCGATATGGTCAGCAGACTAGAGGGCGATATGGTCAGCAGACTAGAGGGCGATATGGTCAGCAGACTAGAGGGCGATATGTTCAGCAGACTAGAGGGCGATATGTTCAGCAGACTAGAGGGCGATATGGTCAGCAGACTAGAGGGCGATATGGTCAGCAGACTAGAGGGCGATATGGTCAGCAGACTACAGGGCGATATGGTCAGCAGACTAGAGGGCGATGTGGTCAGCAGACTAGAGGGCGATATGTTCAGCAGACTAGAGGGCGATATGTTCAGCAGACTAGAGGGCGATATGTTCAGCAGACTAGATGGCGATATGTTCAGCAGACTAGAGGGCGATATGTTCAGCAGACTAGATGGCGATATGGTCAGCAGACTAGAGGGCGATATGGTCAGCAGACTAGAGGGCGATATGGTCAGCAGACTAGAGGGCGATGTGGTCAGCAGACTAGAGGGCGTTGTGGTCAGCAGACTAGAGGGCGATGTGGTCAGCAGACTAGAGGGCGATGTGGTCAGCAGACTAGAGGGCGATATGGTCAGGATAGCACTGGGACGTTCTTTCCCTTCCCAGGTCTAGTAGAAGCCAGGTACTCACTTGTACAGGTGGGTGACTGGGACACCTCCAACCGGATTCGAACCCTCATTCTTCGACATATCGATGTATGATAAGGAAATAACTAAATAATGAAGAGTCTGGTTATCAGATAGTCCAGTCTTACTGGTTACTTTAATAAGTGTCTGTTTAAGGAAGTAGAACAATACGGTATTTGACAAGTGAGCACAAAAAGAAAAAAAAGTTTTTGCTTGTGAAAGATCTGAGACATTAGAAAAAAATCTATTACAACAATCAGTGAATGTGAAAGTTGTAACGGTCTTATCACATGATGGTCTTTAATTGTCGAAGATTTTGTAGTCTTATTTCATTACCGATATCTTCAAGGGGAATAATATACAAAGTTCTTAAGTTACATTACCTCCCTTGTATATATATATATATTCATTCCATCCCAATTTTGACTTTCTGTGTGTTTATCTATATTGATATCCATCATGCATTTATATTTTATTGTTTATAAGATGGTCAGTGCATTTGCTAAGTTGTGGGAAAGAAACAAGAAGAAAAAATAATGTTGATTATTTATTGTATGTGTGTGCGTGCGTGCGTGCGTGCGTGCGCGCGCGCGCATGTAGGGAAAGAGATTCCGGTATAAATGGATTGTTTCTGTTGTGAAACAGGAAGGGCCTTTGAGAAACAGGGCCGGATAGTGCATCTTGGGGTCCCTCTTTTTTTTTAAAGTGAAGCCTGATTGCTTCAGGGCTTGTAGAGAATGAGAATAGATAAAGAAGGTGGGGGGGGGGGGTTGTGGCTTATAAAAGTTCTGAGGCACTGCATGCAGCTGTGCTATGTGTACTGTTAACGTCTGTTGTACATGTAAGGTCCGCCAGGAACGTGTACAGATATGACTGTTGTGTATATAGGGTCTGGCATTTTTCTTTCTACGGAACACCGAAGTTCACTGTTTTAGGTTTTCAGTTTGTCATAATTACTTTTAAGTTCAAAATTGAGCCGTAAATTAATACCCAGTCTTTTCCTCGGATGTCACTTACCTTTTTTTCTTCAAATATCCGTTTGCTTGGTTTATCCCAGTGCGTCTGAGTAGCGAAGCGATCAGCGCACTCGTTTCTCATGTCGCTGAGTTGGAGTTCCACACTAGATAGGCGTTCACTAGATTGTTAACCCAACTGTAAAAATGGGTACCTGACTCTTTCTGGAGTTGTGAAAGGAAAATCAGTCAGGAGTTTTATTTATCACATAACCTCTTTGGCATATAACGTGATCAAGGATATACAGGCAGTAACTATATCCCTGTGCGCGTTAATAAGATGACTCTTATTTTTATTTATTTATTTTTTCTTTTTCAGTGGTTTTTATTTTCACGGAAAGATATTGCATAGGACAGCATGAAAATATCGGAACATATCAGCCACTGGCCTTATGATTAGGTCCCATGATTTTCTCTTGTACGTCTTTCCTCTTGTTTTCCAAGAACTGCCTGTCCAATTCATTTTTCTCTATCCCACTTGTGTTCTACTGTTGTAGGACTTTTCTGTTCCACTATTGTTACATAAGTGACAAGCATTCTGTGACAGCGACTGACTTCACTAAGGCTATCCTTGGCTGCCTGGTTGCCATCTTCAATAACCGACGTGAATTAGATTACGGTTATGGTCTTTCATCTCTATGAAGATATACAAGAAGATGCACTGTCCAAAGTTTATGAGCTGCCTTTCAAAGACTTCGGAATTCTCTGGCCTGGTATTTGGTCCCTTGGCTGGATCGATACGAGTTTGAGGCTGAACATTCTTTGTGAGATTCTTCATAAACGAAGCTCTGTGTGTGAGCCTTCCTTTTTTTTAAAAAATTTGTTTGTTTTTTCTTAAAACAATATTTCAGGATGTGATCAAAGTTGGAGGTATCTGTGCCGTTATCTTCTTCTTTGACATCTTTCTCAGATACGTATTACAAGTTTCCTGTCGCGTCGAAGCTGGCGGATTGCCAAAATAACGTTTTGTGAAGTTCAATCACTGTAAGCCACAGACAGACTTGGCTCTAGGTATAGACAGACTTGGCTCTTACTTGTTAGGTAGAAGGCGTGTAGTGCTTGTTTGGCAATCATTGGCGAGCTATTACAAGTGTAAACTATGATGTCTTCGTCGATGACATCATCATCATCATCATCATCATCATCATTTTGCCTCAGATAAGCCATTGATTGCTTTCACTTCTTGGTCCAAGGAGCAATATTTGAGTTATTTCTAGTAAAGGATCGCGTTCTCCTATCTTCTCAGGAACTCCTGTGTAATAGTTTACTTGTCCCATTTGTCTTCTGTATGTCCTGCAGTTGCTAGCCGTAATTTGTCATTTCGTGGTTCGTGATATGTTCTTCATGTGACAGTTAGCTCACACATGTTGCTTACTTTTTTATTATTGAACACTGCTTGGTTTATCTCGGAGTGTCTGAGTAGCGAAGTGATTAGTGTACTCGTTTCTCATATCGCTGGGTTGGATATATTCTTCATATGACCCTTAGTTCCAGCTTTAGTTTGTCACATCGTGTTGACGGACATGTTCTCCTAGTTCCAGCCATAGTTTGTCACATCGTGGTGACGAATGTGTTCCCACATGAATATGACATTTAATTCCTAATTATAATTTGCACACTATTGTGACGGATATATTCTTCGATGTTCTTTAGTTCCAAGCTAAAGTTTGTCAGATCATAGTGATGGATATGTTCTTCGGTGTTATTTAGTTCCAAACTAAAGTTTATCAGATCCTAGTGACGGATATGTTCTTCGGCGTTCTTTAGTTCCAAATTAAAATTTGTCAGATCCTAGTGACGGATATGTTCTTCGGTGTTCTTTAGTTCCAAATTACAGTTTGTCAGATCCTAGTGACGGATATATTCTTCAGTGTTCTTTAGTTCCAAATTAAAATTTGTCAGATCCTAGTGATAGATATATTCTTTGGTGTTCTTTAATTCCAAATTACAGTTTGTCAGATCCTAGTGATGGACATGTTCTTCGGTGTTCTTTAGTCTCAAGCTAAAGTTTGTCAGATCCTAATGACGGATATGTTCTTCAGTGTTCTTTAGTTTCAAGCTAAAGTTTGTCAGATCCTAGTGACGGATATGTTCTTCAGTGTTCTTTAGTTTCAAGCTAATGTTTGTCAGATCCTAGTGACGGATATGTTCTTCAGTGTTCTTTAGTTTCAAGCCAAAGTTTGTCAAATCCTAGTGACGGATATGGTCTCCGGTGTTCTTTAGTTCCAAATTAAAGTTTTTCAGATCCTAGTGACGGATATGTTCTATATATGATTCTTAGTTCCAGCTAAATTTTGTAATATGGTGGTGATGAATGTCTTCTCTGTATGGCATCAGGAACAAACAAATGGCAACTTGGATTTGTCTGCGGAACAGAATTTATATACAGAGGGTTACCAAGGTCCGACTAACGTACGACCTGTAGTTACGAGCGACGCTCGTAAAGTTTATTATATGTTTAAAAGATTCTAGTTATGTACTATAGTTCGTAACAAGAAACGGGCGCTACTGTGTGGCGCGGATCAAAACATTGCTAGTTCACAGCGGCTCCTCGGTTTCTTGTTTTTATAATGCATAGAAAGGTACACTGGTACACTGCATAGCATATGCTGTATAGCTGACGCTAGGTATCAGCCGCATATAACTGCTCCGACTTACATACAAATTCGACTTATGAAAAGATTTGGAAACGAAGCTTGCTCGTAAATCAGTTACTGATATATTCTCAGTTAGAGTCATGTTTTAGGTTTCTGTTTACTGATCGTTGTGCAGAAACAAATAGAGCGGTAGGTAAACAAACTGAAAAGTTAAAGAAAAAAAAATCAGATGGGGACAAGATGGAGAAATAGGTAGATGAGCAGGTACGGCAACTGGCGAAGAAACAATCAGAAAATCAGATAATGAGCAAGATATAAGAACAAATGGGAAGAATAGTAGATCTGGTAAGGGAAAGAATTCTTTGTGTAATCATTTAATAATTATTTCCCTTTAACGGGAACCGATTCGTGTGTACTTACCGTCAAAGGGCCGAGCAAAATTACATAGACAGGAGTTGACAGTCCCGTTAGTTTCTGTCCAGTATAAGGGCCTACTTCTCAGATCTGGTTGTGTAAATCTGCAAATACTAGACTACTGTACAGGATTCTGTGCAATCCGTCCACCCAGACATTCGCTTATTTAGGAGAACAATTTGGATGTACCTGTAGTGACCACGTCTTTGGCGAAAAACTGTGGTTTGCTGTAACTGATTAATTAACCCTTTCGCTGTTTACATTTTGTTTTCTTTTACTGCTAAATCTACAAATGTTTTGCAATGGTTTTTACTTCGATGCAATTTACTAATGGCTTAATTTATTTTTCATTTGTTACCGTGCTTAGAAAGAATATTGCAACACCCCCCTCCCCCGCTTCATTTTCAGCAATCTCGTGGTTAATGGGTGACAGATATCGATCTTTAGAGGGATTTAAGTTCTGATATAACATTCTGCAATGTCTGCTGCTTTCTGTTACCTTTTAATAACTCCATTTGTAATGTGCACTTAGTAATCTTATCTGGCTGTTGTTGCGAAGTTTGTTGCTAAGTTTGTTGCTTGTCTTCTCATATCGTCTCCCAGCTTGAAGAAAGAAATTGATCAGATTTTGCAACATTTTTCTAGTTAAGTTTTTTTTTTTGTGTGCAGTATTCTGTCCATCTCGTTTATTTTTTAAACTGAAACATTGTTCATTTGGTTCTATTTACGTGATCGCTGGCGACAAATCGATTGTCGTTTTCCTTATCATAACCAGTGGCCCTTATCATCATTATCATGTTATTTCTATAGTTCACGTATACAACATTATATTAACAAAAGATATAATAATGCATTGAAGACCATAATAGAAGGAAGGGTGGAAGGAAAAACAGAGAGAGAGGTAGATTGGAAAGTAACATAGGAGACTGGACAGACAAAGTCTGACTGAGTACACCATCAAGGTGATGGAGAGAGAGAGAGAGAGGTAGAAGGGAAAGTAACATAGGAGACTGGACAGACACAGCCTGACTGAGTACACCATCAAGGTGATGGAGAGAGAGGTAGAAGAGAAAGTAACATAGGAGACTGGACAGACAAGGTCTGACTGAGTACACCATCAAGGTGATGGAGAGAGGAGAGAGAGAGAGAGGTAGAAGGGAAAGTAACATAGGAGACTGGACAGACACAGCCTGACTGAGTACACCATCAAGGTGATGGAGAGAGAGGTAGAAGAGAAAGTAACATAGGAGACTGGACAGACAAGGTCTGACTGAGTACACCATCAAAGCGATGGAGAGAGAGAGAGGTAGAAAGGAAAGTAACATAGGAGACTGGACAGACAAGGTCTGACTGAGTACACCATCAAGGTGATGGAGAGAGAGAACGCTGGAGATTCTTTACTCCAAACCGTCATACCGAAGACGGAACATGATGATGATGATGATGATACAACAGGAAAGCGATCAGCGATTATTGATGGGTTTCTATTTTCTTTCTAAATATCATGTTTCCACCCGAATCTTGGTAACCTTTCTCTTGGCTTTAACTTTCACAAAACCCAGTATATGACAGGGGACTAATTTCATGTCAAAATTATGATTTTTTGTTTGTTTGTTTGTTCAATAAATAAACTGACAACCACGTGTCAATGTAAACTTGTATTCTCCACCAAGTTCTCACCCCCCTCCCCTTTCCGACAGGAGCGCACATGCAGTGTTTTACAATGGTTTAGTACAGCGGTTCTCAGACCCTTTTGCTGCACGGCCTACATTTAAAAATCAAACATTTGTGCGGCCCACTAGTAAAGTGCTTTATTTTTGCAAGGTATAAATCTAATTTTATAAAGTATTATGTCATATTTTCTCTACATGTTTAACTGCATATTGATTGCTACAGAAAAGTTCTTTTTATTTACCTTAAAGATGGCATTGTTTCCGGTTGGATAGCATGTCTATTCTGGCTGGAATTTGTGACAAACACACACGAAGATCATCCTCCACGTTCATTCTTGAACGATATTTCGATTTCATGGCAGTCAATGCAGAAAATGAAACTTCGGATAAATAAGTTGTTGAAGAAGGTAGAAGAACCTTTCATCACCAGGGCTGACAAAAATGAATATTCCAGCGAAACAGTGCACCAAAAGGAAGAGATGTCCACAGCGGGGTCGTTAAATTTGATTTGTAATGTGCGACAGTTCCGCTAACTATTCTTGTCCACGGCCGGTTAATTCAGAGAATGCACACTGAAAAGGATTACGAATCCAATCGTAAGCTTTAATGTCTTCGGGCGTGAAGTACAGTATTTGTTAAAATATTCAGCAAGAGATGTCAGAGGCCCTTTTATTACACCACTGATCACTTTCAGAATCTCGCTATTAAATTCAATGCTCTCTATAAATTCACAGAACAAGTGAAACTTGTCTTGTGATGTGTTCTCAAGTCGAGTGCGCCAAAGTCGTAGTTTCTTCTTAAAGGCTGCAACTTTGTTGTATATCTTGAGTATACTGGCATCTTTACCCTGCAGTGATATGTTCAAACTGTTCGAAAAGCAAAAAATGTCAGAAAGTATACCAGCATGGAAAGCTATTCAATGTCAGCGACCTTACCTGCCAGGTCGAGATTGTGTTCTGTCAAAAACTGCAACAATTCTAAACGAAGTTCACACACCCGTGCAAGAATTTTTCCTCTGGGCAACCAACGCACAGCCGAGTGCAATAGAAGATGCTTGTGTTCTTCATCTCACTTAATGCAAAGATGAGCGAATAATCTACTGTTCACTGTTCTAGTTTTTGTGAAGTTGACAATCCTAACACAGTCTTCGAGTACAGATCCTAGAGCAGAGTTCCATTCAACTTCTTTGAAGCGAGTGCATCACGATGGATCAAGCAATGGGTGCCTACAATCTCGGGTGACACTTGTTTTATGCGAGTTACAACACCACTGTTGCGGCCAGTCATTGTGGCAGCACCGTCGGTGCAAACACCGATGCAAATCGTCCACTGCAGTCCAAAATTTGTGAAAAAATCGTTTAAAACAAGAAATATTTCACTGGCCGTTGTTCTCGCTGACAGTGAGCTGCACAGAAGAAATTCCTCTTGCATACTATTTTGCCAACAATAGCGAACAATAAACATGCAGCTGTGACTCGCCGACGATGTCAGTTGACTCATCTAATTGAATAGCAAACATAGTAGACTGTAATCGTTAAGTTAGCTGCGTGACAACGTCCTCCGACATTTCTGATATTCTTCTGCGGACAGTATCGTTCGAGATGGGAATGCTTTTCAGCTTTGTAGCGTATTCTGAGCCGAACAATACGTCACAAATGTCAACAGCGGCTGGCATGATAAAATCTTCTCCAGTCGTGTGCGGTTTCTTTGATTCTGCGACTCTCTGGGCAATCAGGTACGATGCTTTAAGAGCTTTTACTTTGAGAGCGGCTCTTGTTTTTAACACTGTCTTCTGTTTACTATATTACTTGGCTTTACGTTCGAAAAATTCTTTGCTTTTATTCTGTAGATCTGGATGTCTTGTAGTTAGATGACGACATTTCCTCATTAGAGAGGTTTGTCAAACAAATAACACGTTGTGGCAGATTGTGGTCATTTGTTGATGAAACGAGACCGCACTTAATATAATCCACATCATACTTTCGAGCGTGTTTAGTTTTCTTACAAGTATCAACGTTAACGTTGTCTCGATCACAGTCACTTTCCCTGCCACTACTATCAATTTGTTTGCTAGAAGTCGAAGGCTCACGTTTCACAAATCGATCCCTTTTAGAGCCTAAAGTTTTAAAGTTGCAATAAAATAGGCTATCCGAAAAGTCTCCACGGTCACTACGTGGGTAACTGGAATCCGTTGATTAATCCAAAACGAATTACACACAGCACCAAGACCGAATAGCTGCTCTCAAGCCAACGAAATATGATTTTTAAACTCAAACACATTTGCTGAGAATTATATTTCACTTCTGCTCCCTCGCAGAATCTACGCCGACTGTTCTCTAAAATTACATTGTAAAACTGCACTTTTCAGCAACACTGTCAGAAAGACGCAGGTGTCGCACTTCAAAAGCGATGCCGTCTTTTTATGTACGTCACATTTTTGTTTGATGCTAGAAGAAATGCTGCCTGGACCATCCTTTCTCCAATAGCTGCACTGCAGACATACTAATAAAGCGAACTAGTTCTGCTGCTTGTATCCGTGCAGTCTGCCCCTATGCACTGCGTGAAAAATGCGGAATATATTTTTATTAGATCTACTTGTTTTTTTTTGTTTGTTTTTGCTTAGAGACTTCAGCTCGGCCTACAGTATTCCCTGTCACGGCCCACCTTTGAGGCGCGGCCCATGGATTGAGAACCACTGGTCTAGTATGATCGCCAACTTCTGTTTACTTGGCACTTGACAAAGAAATGATTCATTAGATCTAAGTAATCATAGCGGAGTCAAAATGCTCTTCTAATTTTATAAAAATCTTTGACATTTCATACAGGACAACTCTTCCTTTCAGACGTAGAAATGGGAGGATGACTTTTGCCACAAAATTTAAACTTCGATTTCAAAATTTATTGAATGTATGAAATCTATTAAATTTGGTTCATGAAATGTACTGCAAAAAATCAGGTAAAACCAAATAAATATGACAGAAATAAGAAGAATTCGAATTCTTAGCATTTGTGGTAGTTCATAACACTTTTGGGAATTCATAATATCTGTGAAAATTCACATCAGTTGTGGGAGTTTGTAACACTTTTGGAAATTTAAGACATTTGTAAGAATTCATAGCACTTTTGGAATTCAGAATGTAAAAACAAAAAACTATTTAAAACAAAAGTAGGAACAGCTTTATTGATTACGAGCTCACAGTTGTGATTTTTTTTACACCTTAATCGTTGAAAAACATACGGGACAAAGGAGTAGGGAAAGAAGATAGAATATGACTTCACATGAGTGCTATGTTACAAATAAAATATATTTTTTAAAATGGAGCTTTTAGCTGTCACGTATAAGAAGCTGTGTCCATGAGCGCGTGTGGCGGACTCTACCACATCTCAGTGTTGTGGCTCTATATGTCACATACCATTCATATCAATTTATATTCTATCTTCTTTTACTATTTCTTTGTCTTGTATGTTTTCGCACTATTATGATGAGAACTGAACTGTGTGCTCGTTGTTAAATAAAGTTGTTCCTACTTTTGTTTTAAATAGACTTAACAGTTTGTTATCACAGCTTTAATGTAGCGGCTTCGCGTATATTTATATATATATATAGTTTTATATACGCTTATACCCAAATTATTTTGGGAATTCATGACATTTGTAAGAATTCATAACGTTTGTGAGAATTCATAGCAAACTGTGAGAATTCATAACATTTATGGGAATAACACTTGCTGGATTTTTAACGAGTCTGGTAATTTATACTAGATAATTTGAAAGGGGAATGGAACTCAAAGTAATATAACAGACAATTTGAAAGGGGAATAGAACTCAAAGCAAAATAACAGATAATTTGAAAGGGGAATGGAACTCAAAGTAAAATAAACAAATATTTGAAGGAACAAGAGAAATCAAGCGAGGAGAGATGAAAATCTCAAAATAAGAGTTAGAACACCAAAGATCACCAACAAACTATTAAGGCGTAAGGCATTAACGAATTAATAGTTCCATTCCCATTTCAAATTATTTTTTATTTTGCTTTGAGTTCTATTCCCCTTTCAAATTATCTGTCATTTTGGTTTGAGTTCCATTCTCCTTTTCAAATTATCTGTTATTTTGATTTGAGCTTTATTCCCCTTTTGAAATACATTATTTTACTTTGGTCTTTTTTTGTATTTTATTAAAGATCTGTAGTTTTATTTTTGGAGTGTTCACAGAAATATTTAGGATTTCTTTGCTTATTTCTTTCTTTTTCTTTCTTTCTTTTTTTTGTAGAAATCCCGAAATTTTTTTACACTATTTGTCACTGGTGTGTGTTTTACTGACTCTTGTGCAGATAAATACAAATATGAGATCATTTTATTCACTTTTAACAAACAAGAAAAGTTCTCTAAAAGAGTTAAACTTGAGCTTTTACAGATATTACAGTCGCACTTTTAGCGATCGGTTGCCCAGCCAGGGATGTATGTTTGGAGGAAATCGCCAAGAAAACTAGTTACACACACATACACACATACATATACGTGCGGACGCAAGCACATACTTGGCTATGGTAAGCTGGTCCAGATACCATGAGACAGTTCTACAGGAAGCCAAAAGTGACAGACGCGATTAGTTTTCGGCCTCCAGGTAGTTGGCAGCTACAGATAATGGATTTCGACGACTATAACATCCAACACAAGAAATAGAACTAGTCAGAAAGGAAATTGTACAGAGAGAGAGAGAGAGAGAGAGAGAGAGAGAGAGAGAGAGACAGAGAGAGAGAACAAACGAACATACTTTATTTTCAAAGGGTTAAGAATTGGGCACTCAGGCCCTTCTAACATTCTGCCCTTCATCATACAGCTTTCACTCAGTCACAGTCATTCAGTATTTGTTAATGAGCATTAACAATAATGAAGACACAATTAAATGATTACATAAATAAATAATAAACTTATCTCATGTCCATACACTCCACACTCTGATTTACGCAACATGAAATAAACTTGCATACTTACATTCATTCAAAACTAAAATTTATATAAAAGCTGTTAAAAATTAGAACAATAAAGCCATACTTTAAACTACTTAAGGCTATGCTTAGGGAGGCATTTAGTCCATATTATACAGATGTTGACAAAGTTTGAAGTTATAAGACGGTGTTATAAGAGAGACAAAGAGAGGGAAAGAGAGAGGGAAGGAGAGAGAGAGACAAAGAGAGGGAAAAAGAGAGAGACAAAGAGAGACTGAGAGGGAAAGAGAGAGAGACAGAGGGAGAAAGTCAGAGAGTAAAAACAAAGAGAAAACAGAGAGAGAGAAAGATAGCAGAAAGAGAGAAAGACAGAGAAAGAGAGAGGAAAAAAGAGAGACAGAGAAATGGAAAGAGAGTGACATAGAGCGAGAGAGAGAGAAACAGAGAGAGACACAGAGAGAGAGACAGAGAAAGGGAACGAACGAACGAACATACTTTATTTTCAAAGGGTTAAGAATTGGGCACTCAGGCCCGTCTAACATTCTGCCCTTCATTATACAGCTTTCACTCAGTCACAGTCATTCAGCATTTGTTAATGAGCATAATAATCATGAAGACACAATTAAATGATTACATAAATAAATAATAAACTTATCTCATGTCCATACACTCTACACTCTGATTTATGCAACAACATGAAATAAACTTGCATTCTTACGTTCATTCAAAACTAACAAATTTATAGAAAAGGAGTATTTAAAAAATTATAACACTCAACCCATACTTTAAACTACTTTAAATTATGTTTAAGGAGGCATTTAGTCCATATCAAACAGATGTTGATAAAGTTTAAAGTTATAAGAACGAATATTACTTATAAGTTTTATGTGAATTGATAGGGCAATCCAAAGGTGGGCAGCTGAGTAAGAGAAGCTTTTTTTAAACATGCCAAGCTTTGGTTTTGGGAGAATACAATTGCTTAAGCGTTGTCTGCGTTTTGGGTTGGATTTGAACAACGACTACAGATAGGGTGGAGCATTGTGCGATAGAACTGTATGATTTAACTTGGCCTTGTTGAAAAGAAATCTCTTCTTGAGGGATAGAATATCAAGATGTTTGTCCTTATTTGTAATACGTGCTGCATGTTTGTTATCTATAAGCTTTATTGCTCGTTTCTGAAGTGAGTAAAGTCTTTTCATGTTTGACATGGAACAACCATCCCAGACTGTGGAGCAGTAGTCCAAGTGTGTTTGTGTCTGTGATATGTAGTATATTTTTCTGGTGTCTATGTCAATAAAATGTTTAATTTTAGTAAACTGGTAAATTTTTTGTGCAGTGAGTTTGGTTAGATTGTCTACATGATGATTCCAGCTGAGGTGGTGGTCAGTCATGAGACCTAAAGTTTTATGTTCACTAGCATTCTCTATCTGTGAAGTTCCAGCATGGAGCTGTAGTGTTGTTGTTGGTGAATTTGTTAATTTCTATCTTGTTGTAATGAGCATGGATTTTGTTTTGCTGGTGTTTATGAGCATTCTGTTGTTATTGCTCCAGTTAATTATACTGTTTATTTCAATTTGAAGAGTTGACTCAAGGTTAATAGTCATTGTTACTAGTGTAAACTGTGCAGTCATCAGCAAAGAGGTCACAAGATGATTTTTTTAGATGAAGTTGGAGATCATTGATGTAGATGGTAAACAGGAGAGGACCAAGAATAGATCCCTGTGGAACACCATTATCAACCACAGATGAACTTGACTATGAGTTTTTGAGACAAACTACCTGTTGTCTGCTGGAGAGAAAAGATGTAATACATTTTGTCAAGTCAGGGTGTAATCTGTAAGTCTCAAGTCGAGAGAGAGAGAGAGAGAGAGAGAGAGAGAGAGAGAGAGAGAGAGAATAAGTGAATTTACTATTATTAAATTAATTAATTAATGTATTAATTTCCGAAGTGGCACTTCTGAAGAGAAAATTGACCAATCGACAACTTGTCAGTTCTCTGAGCTTTTAATTTTTTCACAGTGTCCTTGCTGGAGGTGCCTCTGTCCATATTTTGATGTAATCTTTTCCATACCCTGATTTTGTTCCATGCTCATACTTTGATATTTTTTATGCTCACACCTTGACGTTGTTCCATGATCATATTGTGATGTTGTGCCATGCTCATACCTTAATGTTGTTATATGCTCATATCTTGACGTTGCTCCATCCTGAAATCTTGACGTTTTCCATGCTCATATATTGACGTTGTTCATTGCTCATACCTTCATGATGTTCCTTGCTCATATCTTCATGTTGTTCCATGCTCATACCTTGACGTTGTCCATGCTCATATCTTCATGTTGTTCCATGCTCATACTTTGAGTTCTTCCATGTTCATTCCTTGACGTTGTTCCATGCTCATACCTTCATGTTATTCCATGCTCATGCCGTGACGTTGTTCCATGCTCATATCTTCATGTTGTTCCATGCTCATACTTTGAGTTCTTCCATGCTCATACCTTGACGTTGTTCCATGCTCATATCTTCATGTTGTTCCATGCTCATACTTTGAGTTCTTCCTTGTTCATTCCTTGACGGTGTTCCATGCTCATACCTTCATGTTGTTCCATACTCATTCCTTGACGTTATTCCATGCTCATTCCTTCATGTTGTTCCATGCTCATACCTTCATGTTGTTCCATGTTCATATCTTCATGTTCTTCCATGTTCATTCGTTGATGTTGTTCCACGCTCATACCTTCATGCTGTTCCATGTTCATATCTTCATGTTGTTCCATGCTCATATCTTTATGAAATCCTATGTCCATTACAGACTATTAAATTTTGATGCTGTATCTTGATTTAGTCCCATTACAAATATCTTGTAGATTTTTGCACATATCTTGGTGCTGTCTCATGTCTATATCTTGATATTAGCTCTTATTCGTGTCTTCTTGTCTGTATCTTGCTTGATGCTATCTCCTGCCCAATCTTATTTGTGTCTTTTTTCTATATCTTGGTGCTGTCCCTCACTATACATTATATCTCTTATTAGTGTCTTTTTGTCCATATGACGGCGCTGTTTCTTGTCCATATCTTAATATTATCTCTTATTCGTGCCTCTTATCTATATATTGATGGTGTTCCCTTTTTTAAATCGTTATATTATCTCTTATTCGTTTATTTTTGTCCGTATCTAAGTGAGATTTCTGCGAGTTATTGCGATCTATTGTAATTTATTTATTTATTTATTTTTGTAATACATTTCCCTTCCTCAGGTGGTAAGATGGCGTCCAAACCACGCCCACAATAATGGAGAACGACGAGAGTGCGGTGACCTTTGACACAATCACGTGTCACAGTGGCCGGTTTGGATTTTTCCAGAAAAGATTGTTTATTATCAACACACTCATACAGGTATGTTTGTGCTGGGAATGTGTAGTACTGGCTAAAGTTTTTTTATTTTTTTTTTATTGCATTGTTCCTTCTATACAGTTAAAAATGGCTTAGGTTTAATTTTACTGTGTAATAAAAGAAGTAATAGGAATCACTAGTTTCAGTTGGGAATTAATACTGGAGACAAGGGACTTGGGACTTTCACTGAAGCGAAGCTGATTCTCCTCTGAAAACCTGATAATTTAATTTTGTGTGGTTGTTTTGTTCGTTGTAACAGAGTTTCCTGTCTAATCCTGTCCATATACAATTGCCATGGAAAACAAAATAACGTCATTGCTACAAATATTTCGGAAAGCTAACCGAAAAGAAGGATTTACATATCTTCTTTAATAATCTGCAGAGATGGCCGATTTATTCGACAGAGTTGGCTTTTTCTGTGTGTGTAAAGTCGTAACAGTGCAGTATGGCGGGTATGACAGCTGGAATGTAGATCGAAACAAGACTATATTCTGCTTAAGGAACAAGAGTGGAAGTGTTCTTGGCTTCCAGCCGAGACTATACAACACCGTCTTGTCTTGTTACTGAAGGTCTATAACCAAAGATCTATGGAGTGGTTTTGCATTGATTATAATTGACGAAGGCTGGTTATTTGTTGGGTGAGTACTAAGTCCATAGATGAGAAGTTTTGTCTGTTGCCTGGATATGGAAATGGAGGCGGCGAGTATTATAGTCTATGGTGACCTGTTCTTCCGACTCGAAAGCGCTTAAGTCGAGGCTCGCTTCAGGGGCTTGTCCAACCAGCTTTAGGAGTGAGGGCCTAGCAAACTGGTGTTGGGAACAAAGCAGGCTCAGAACATGGGGGAAAACCTGTGTACATGGCCGGGGGCACCTGATTTCACTGCTTACATGACTGTCAGTACAAAAGGAGAAATGAGATGGCATATGAGATTCTGTCCGGCTAGTTCAGAGACTTACGCAAAACAAATTAATCTTTCTGTTAAGAATTAGAGTTGCAAGGGGTTTCCTGTGATGTGAGTTTCAGAAAACTGTGATATGAGTATAAGAAAAATGTGATGTGAGTTTAAGAAAACTGTGATGTGAGCTTAAGAAAACTGTGATGTGAGCCTAAGAAAACTGTGATGTGAGCCTAAGAAAGCTGTGACGTGAGTTTCAGAAAAATGTGATGTGAGTTTCAGAAAAATGTGCTATAAGTTTAAGAAACGAGTCAGCATGCATGCCTGCAATGATCAGACAACGTGATACTAAAAATGAAGGACGGAGTCATTACGTTTTGTTTCTGCTCAGTTTTTATGTCCATCATTTAGGATTTCGTTCATTCCTTAAAGTTGCAAGGATTTCGTTCATTCCTTAAAGTTGCAAGGATTTCGTTCATTCCTTAAAGTTGCAGCAACGAACAAGGTGAACTGATCAGCTGTTCTCCTACCTGCTACATTTTTCCTCAGCAGTTATGACATAGAAACTGATTCATTCATTCATTCCTTTGCATGTCCCTTGCGGAACTTTGCCTCCCAAACAGCACTCCTGTAGGCCTCTCGGTTGTGAGCAAGATGGCCTACTGCTGCTGCATCCATTTCCAGATCATCAACGATGTCTTGCAGCCATCTTCGTTTCGGTCTTCCTCTTTTTCTTTTTCCCATTATGTATCCTTCCAATACGGTCTTCTCTAAATTATCATGACGTTTAATGTGTCCAAAATATTTAAGTTTTCTCTCTTTAATCCTCTTTACTAGCCAGCCTTCTTCAATATTAAGCTCTTGTAGTATAGATATATTTGTTCTTTTTTGTGCCCACGATATGTGGAGAACTCTTCTGTAGCATTTACATTCAAAGGCATTTATGTGTTTCTCAGCTGTTTTGTTAAGTGTCCAGGTCTCACAGGCATATGTTGCGATGGGAAAGATGCATGCCCTTAAAAATCTTATTTTTGTGGTTCTGTCTGCTCCTCTCCACAGATTCTTTATTTGTTTTACTTTCTGAAGAGCAATAGATGTCCTCCTTTTAATTTCCCTCATTGTATCTCCATTATTAGTTAGTAGTGATCCAAGATATTCAAAACTCTCCACTTCTTCCAGTTTTTCCTCATTGATACATATTTCAGTTGCCTTGTTTGTTTTGTCAGTTGTCATCACTTTAGTTTTCTTTGCATTAAGATAGAGGTTCTGCTCTTCGCTGTTCTTGCGGACTGACATAATTAGTTTTTCCATTCCTTCTTGTGTTGTGGACAGCAATACTGTGTCATCAGCATATCTAATCTCTGGTATTTCATAACCTCCAACTGTTATGGCATCGTAATATTCTTTGTCTACATCTTCTCTAACATTCCTCATTATATTTTCAGTATACAAGTTAAATAAGTAGGGTGACAATATGCACCCCTGACGGACCCCTTGTTTTATGTCAAACCAAGTTGTTGTTTCACCATTTATTCTTACTGCTGCTTGTTGGTCTAGATACAGCAGTGATGTTAATTGTATCAAATGTGTTGGAAATCCCATTTTTTCCATTATTTCCCAAAGTTTCTGGTGTTGTACACAATCAAATGCCTTTGAGTAGTCTATAAAGGATAAATATAGATTCACATTAAACTCCCTGCATTTCTCTATTATTAATCTTAGATTGAATATATGATCTCTTGATCCTCTTCCTTGCCTGAAGCCAGCTTGGACCATATTGACTTCTGATACTTAAACATAAAAAAGTACACTTTATCAACCCTTGGTTGATTCTATCATTATCAACATTATCAGTTATCCTGTCGGCAGGTGTTGGCGGCCATACTTCTCCATAGATCTCGATTCATGTTATTATTCATCAGCCCAGTTAATGATATTATGTATCACTTTAGATTGTTCATTATTTTTTTTCCTCTTGGCTTCCCCTGCCTCTCTTCCCATTTATCTTTCCTGTTGTTATGATGCTTTTAAGCTCTCCCCGTCTCATTATATGACCAGTGATGACTGTCATTTTTTGTGGATTTAATTAGATTCCCTTCTTTGTTTGTTTGTGTTAAATATCCCTTGCTTAGTTATCATTATCCGTAGTGCTCTTAATATTCCTCCAAGAAATCACATTCTCTGTTGACCGCAGCGACATGCGCATGATTATGTCAGTTTAAGAGTGGCACATTCGGGACAAGCAGCAACACGTTTGCGGTACAAGGTACAGTCTCTTTGCCTTCCAACACAACACACGATGCCTTCTCAAACCCTGACACTTAGACAGTCTGGGCCGGGCTCTCGCCAGTTCGCCTCAGCCTGTTGTTATTTAATAAAAGGCTCAGCCTGTTGTTGTTTAATAAAAGGCTCAGTCTGTTGTTGTTTAATAAAAGGCTCAGCCTGTTGTTGTTTAGTAAAAGGCTCAGCCTGTTGTTGTTTAGTAAAAGGCTCAGCCTGTTGTTGTTTAGTAAAAGAAAAGGCTCAGCCTGTTGTTGTTTAGTAAAAGAAAAGGCTCAGCCTGTTGTTGTTTAGTAAAAGAAAAGGCTCAGCCTGTTGTTGTTTAGTAAAAGAAAAGGCTCAGCCTGTTGTTGTTTAGTAAAAGAAAAGGCTCAGCCTGTTGTTGTTTAGTAAAAGAAAAGGCTCAGCCTGTTGTTGTTTAATAAAAGGCCCAGCCTGTTGTTGTTTAATGAACGAATATCTCCAAGAAACAGCAATTCAAAGAATAATCCATTTTCTCCCACAAAGAAGCAATACTGAATGATTATAATCCCACATACACACATATTATCAAATGGCCATGACACGACAACAAATCATACAGAGAGTTTTTTTTCTTCTGCCATGTATGTTGTCACCAACAAAGATTGAAAACGATAAAATCGTGAATAAAACAAATTACTGATCAATAAAACTAGCAATCATCATGCACGAAATTCCAAAATATATCCCACCTGGGAAATTCTAACATTTCATTTCGAAAAGAAAAAATCTTTCTATATTTCCGAATGATTTATAATAAATGAGAAAAAAAACTCGAAACCACAAAAGATGCAAACATTACCTACGAAAATCGACTCACGAGCGATCAGTGGCCATTGCCAAGGACATTTCTCATTAAAAAAAAGATGAGGAAAAAAGAAAAAGATAATCAATAAACAATGGAAGAGGACACATTGTTACCTCAGGAAATGTTACCCTCAAGTACTTATCAGGTTCTATAACTTATGAAAGCATAAGAACTCCCGAACTATTGCAGTCCTCACTTCCAACAGTAACAAATTCCAGAGGACCGTGAAATACAATGCAAGGAGATCATATGGTACAGGCTTAACTATACACTTCCAAGAACCGTTGAAATGGTTAAAAAAATAATTCATTGAAAACAATAGTTGTAATATGGTTTTATTCCGCAGTTAGGAGTTTGCAACTTTAAACTGTTCACATTGCATCATCTGCAGATACAATATGGTGACCGGGATGAATGATAGCAACAGATGTTTGTGTTGGGTTCTGCTCGGTTTCAGTTCGTTTAACTGTAATGTATCTCGAAACATCCTATCTCAGGGAAGAGAGTCTAATAAATCTTCTTCTTCTTCGTCTTCTTCTTCTTATTCTTCTTTCTTTCTTTTTCTTTCTTTCTTTTTCTTTCTTTCTTTCTTTCTTCTTCTTCTGTCTCCTTGGAACTGCAAGCTGGTGTTCTTTGTAGCCGATATGGTGAAGACGTTGAGACACAGCATCGTGTCGGATTAAGAGCGGGTTACTATTGATATTTCTTCAGCCCCTGTGTGGAGCTAAAAGCAAGGGGTGTGCAATCCTTTTTAGCAGACTCCACCACCAGAGGCACTTGTCCCGTAGTCAGGCTAGGTCTGTTACTGGGGATACCAACTGAGAGGTGGGACGGGGTCTTGGTCAACTATAGTTCTCCAACCCTGACGCTAGCACGTCAGTTATGGTTCACTGATTGGCAAATCGTCCCCAGAGATTCCAAATAAATCAATGCTGTGTGACACTGAGTGCCAATGAAAACAGTTTATTACTACTGAACAGGTATGAAAACACAGCATGGTGCCCAAACGTAACAATATACGTAATATACATACACACAAAGCGTTATTTATAAATCGGTGAAACGTTTCAAAATTTCCCAACAAAGAAACTACGTAACGGATCATGATTATTCTTACACCAAGAGAGAGAGAGAGAGAGAGAGAGAGAGAGAGACAGAGACAGAGACAGAGACAGACAGAGAGAGAAAGAGAGAGAGACAGAGAGAGAGAGAGATAAACCCCGCTCGCAGAGCTCCGGTGGTTTGCCGCTAGGAGGCGGCAGGAGCAAATATGAAATTATTTCAGTAACCATGAGCAGTAATTTTGTGTTTTAGAACACGCAAGAACCTCGCCCGTTGTAACTGTGCAGCGACGATTTCCAGTGGAATTCCAGAAGGCAGCACCTGTTTTCAACAGTATCAAGAAGTAGTGTGCGAAATTCGGGCATGAAGTCTGTCTGTGCACAGCTCCTCGGCAGGGACGTCCAGGACCAAGCGAAGAAACTGTGAATCGTGTTAGAGAAGCTTACTAGCGAAGCCCCCGCAAGTCCACAACACGTGCAAATTTACAGCTAGGAGTCTCGCAACAACAGTATGGCCAATTCTCAGTAAGAGATTAAAATTTAAGCCTTCATCATCTGCACCAGTATCTCAGCGAAAATTACAAAGAATTGCATCTGAATTTCTGCGTTGAAACGCAAGAGAGTTTTTAAATTGACGGCTTCGCGGACTCCCTCATATTTAGCGGCGAAACTATTTTCCATCTTTCTGAAAATGTGAATCCGCTCAGTGTGCGCATCTAGGGACCATCTGGTGTGGACCATTTTTCTTTGAAGACCCCGCCATCTCTATGATGATTTACTTGGACATGTTGGAAAACTGGCCGATGCCACAGTTGAATGAAGACAATAATGACTATATCTTTCAACAAGACGGCTGTCCGGCTCACTAGCACAGAGACGTGCGAGGGTATCTCAATCAAAATTTGCCACAAGGATGGGTAGGGCACAGAGGACGACAAGACGATGCGTTAATGGGTGGCCACCCCGGTCCTCTGATCTAACCCCTGGCGACTTTTTTCTTGTGGAGGTTTGTGAAGGACGCCGTCTTTGTGCCAGCACTCCCCGCCAATCTCCAGGATCTTGGCAACCGTATCCCCGCTGCTGTGGCCCTGGTCGACCTTGATAAGCTGATCTTCGTGTGTGGCATGAGATTATCGTGTACATGTCTGCCGCTTAACCAAAGGTGGATACGCTCAGCAGCTGTGAAATATGTAAAAATAAAAAAAAATTGGTGAGATTATTTGTAATTCAGTCTGAAATTTGGTATCTGTTACATAGTTTATTTGTTGCGAATTTTTTTAATGTTTCACACACATATGAATCTCACACACTCTGTTTATGTGTGTGTAATTATATATATATATATATATATATATATATATATATATATATATAATTACACATAAAGAAAATGTTATGAGAACTGCGACAGACTTTATACTCGTTAGATACACACACACACACACATAAAGAAAATGTTATGAGAACTAGGACAGATTTCTTACTTGTTAGATAGCTCTTGATTGTGTACTGGTTAGTGTACTCGCTGCCGATCAATATGTCCCTAATTGGATTTCTCAACCGGGAGAAGGGGGGGGGGGGTATCGGACTGACCGGCGTCAGTGTAAGCCCAGACTAAAAAATAAAGGATACCTGAGCTTTCCCTAGGAGAACAGAGGCAGCCAGAACAAGTATAAAGTAAGATTATAACAGTAAATGAAACACCGGTCATAATTATTGCTGGTTAGAACAAGTTGCTAGGAGACTCACACGAACCCCTGTACTGTTAAATTTTTTTTTTCACGCCGTGAACAATTTTGTCGTCTGAATTTGACAACAGAAGGAACACAGTAAGCGAGGACATTAAAAGCAGAGTACAGATAGGGAGTAAAATATACTTTGTCTTGCAACACCTGTTAAAATCCTAAATTCTGTCCCAAAACACCAAACTAACAATCTTACAAAACTATAGTAAGACCAGCCGTCATAGGTGGATCAGAAACGTGAAGTACAGCAAAGAAAGATGAACAACAATTGTAGATCTTTGAGAACAAGATCCTAAGAAGAATCTGTGGGCCCATAAAGGATACCAACAGTAGAGAATGGAGAGCTAGAAAGAACACTGACCTGAATAGCTTATTTAAATCCCGACGAATTATAAATGTCTTGAAACAGAACAGACTACACTGGCTGGGGCATGTAGAAATAATGGAAGAGAACAGTCAAACGAAGATGATGTATACATAAAAGATGAGGGAAACAAGACCAAGGGGTAGACCATGAGAGATGAAAAGACAACATGGAAGAGGATATAAAATAAATTGGTGTCACCAACTGGAGAGAGAATATTAGGAATAGAGAGTAATGGAGGCGAACTTTCTGCAGCAATGAGCCTTAATTGCTTGGAAAGCTGAAGAAGAAGAAGAAGAAGAAGAAGAATTTGAGAAAGAGAGAAAAAAATTTGCTCGCATTCAATAATAGAAGGTATTTCAATTTCAGATGATAATTTAAATCATAAGAGGGAAAACAGTTTTATTTCAGTTCATTAGATTGAATGATCATATCGTTTTATGCAGAGAACTGTACAAAAATAAGAGGTGATCTTGACAAAATTATTTGTATATTAAATCGTTTGACTAAAAGTTAAGCTTTGCTCTCGTTGCTAAAGAATCTGTTCATCCTCTTCCTCAGAGCGCTTGCATATCTGTGCTGCTGTACACATGCGCCTGCATGCCAGAGGTTGACGAGACGGAAGTAGGACATGAGCCTGGATTCATCTTAGCCAGCAACGGTAATCACGTCGACCAGCAAGACAACAGTTCTGGCGACACTGAAGCTACAACTGAACCAGCTAATCTGATATCAGCCGTGCAAGACGCAACCGACACTTTAGCTGTGAATCTGGATTTTATGTATCAAAATTTATCAAACTTTGCTTACACGATGATGAATAACTTCTCACAGAGCAACTCTGTTAGTAGCATCAATACAACAGTGAACTCATCTTTGGAATACGTCATGAAGAATGTCAGACAATTGGCTTCGTCTACTACAATGTCCTTTGACTACGACTTAGAGGCAAGGGCCACCACTGAAGGTTTGGTAGACACTGAAAGTTTCTCGACACGTTTGAGGACCGAAAATCTTTCTAACCATTTACAAGAAAATATGAAGGCAGTAAATGCTTTAACAAATGACATCACGAGAATATCTCTTGACACATTCTTCAACATGCCAGCTAGCACCCATATTTCAGCTGTTGGTGTGGAAAGCAAGACAGACGTGTGGCAACGGAGTACCTCATACCTCGCTCTTGAAGACATCACAGAAAGATTACTCGCAGATCAATCGATTTCTCGTGAAAATTCAAGCAAGCCAGAGGCAACGACTTTTATTGTGTTTAGAAAAGGATTACAAAAAACACAGGTAACGTACGTAGTATATATATATATATATATATATATATATATATAATATATATATATATATAGAGAGAGAGAGAGAGAGAGAGAGACAGAGAGACAGAGAGAGAGAGAGAGACAGAGAGAGAGAGAGAACAAACGAACGAACAAACTTCAATTTCAAATTGTTAAGAATTGGGCAGACACTCTCCGTCTAACATTTCGCCCGTCATCACACAACTGTCACAAACACTCAGCGCTAGTTTTTAAACATAATAATCACGAAGAAAAACAACGAAATCATGTATTTATTTCTTGTTCTTCGTGATTATTGTATGCGTGTGTGTCTGTGAGAAAGAGAAAGAAAGCTAGAGAGCGAGAGAGAGAGAGAGAGAGAGAGAAAACGAATTTTATTTTAAAACGCTGAAGAATTGGGTACATAGACACATATACCATTCTGCTCATTATCATACAAGTTTCATTCTGTTCCAGACACACTATATCCATTAGTACACACATGTTCTGTATTATAACAAACATTATTAAAACTAGCAAAACTGAAATAAATAATATACGATTACATTCCGCTCTTAAACACGCGTTTGATATGGGAGGTAGCTATGCACATGTAACAACGTTATTCTCAAAGAGAATTCACAACTAGAAAAAAGAGAGAGCAAGAGAGAGAAAAAAGAGAAAAGAGAGAAAAAACAGAGAACAAGAAAGAGAAAAGAAGAGAAAGAGAGAGAGAAGAGAGAGAAAAGAGGAGAGAGCGAGAAAAAAGAGAACAGAGAGAGAGGGAAAAAGAGAGAGAAGAGAGAGAGAGAGAAAGAAGAGAGAGAGAAAGAGAAGAGAGAAGAGCAAGAGAGAGAAAAGAAGAGAAGAGAGAGCGAGAAAAAAAAAGAGAACAGAGAGAGAGGGAAAAGAGAGAGAACAGAGAATAGAGAGAGAGAGAGAGAGAAAAGAGAGAGAGAAAGAGAGAGAGAATACAGAAAAGAGAGAGAAAAAAGAGAGAGCAAGAGAGAGAAAATAGAGATAGACAACACAGAAGAGAGAGAGAGAGAGAGAAAAACAAGAGAAAAGAATAGAGAAAAGAGAGAGAACAGAAAAGAAGAGAAAAAAGAGAGAGGAAGAGAGAGAAAAGAAGAGAGAGACAATAGAGAGAGAGAACACAGAAGAGAGAGAAAAAAGAGAGAAAAGAAGAGAGCGAGAGAGAAAAGAGAGAGAAAGAGAAAAGAGAGAGAGAGAACAAGAAAAAAAACAAGAGACAAAAAATAAGATAGAGAGAAAAGAGAAAACACAGAAGAGAGAGAGAGAGAGAGAGAGAGAGAGAGAGAGGCAGAGAGAGGTGTTATCGATTATAGTAATCTAAGTCCTGGAAACAAAATCAGTACTTTCCTGACAAAAAGGAGGGCCTATTTAGGCTGACCAGGCACGTAAAAGCTACAGGAAGTTCCTGTCTTTGTTCTTAAAATAATATCCACACAAAATAAATAGCATTTGCCTTTACCAGAGTCTCAAATGAATCCTGAGAAAATTACTTTTAAAATGGAGAAAAGTGATACAAATTACTACAAGAAGCGATAATTGCGTCGTTTAAGTTTATTAAAAATGCTTTTAACAATGACGGAACAATTAAAGATCATCAGTAACAAAATAGCCAAATGAAGTTATTGATAAATCGAAATGCTACCGAATGTTTTATTTTGAAAGAAATGAGTTGGAAATGGTTAATTTTAGGTGTGGATGGAAGCACTCACCCGTTAATTCATGGTTTAACTTGAGCAGAAGCGAAAGGTAATGGCAAATCCATTAGCAAATTGTGAGGTTCAAGGGAGTGTACCGAGAAAAAAACGCGATTCCATTTCCCTTTATTTAACTCCCCGTGATTGGAGGACTGTGGTCAGCTGTGTGGACCGTGTAACATGGCGGTTTCCTGTCGACATAGCGGTGACACAGAATTACTAGACATTCACGTTTATAATTGTGGCTGAAATCAGAGAGCCTTGTGCGCAGCAGAAGATAGCAGAAAACTGCGAGGTTTGTGTACAGCAACGAAAAGTAGAAAGCTAGGAGGTTTGTGGCCAACAGCAGAGGGTAGAAAGCTATGACGTTTGTGGACATCAGTAGAGTAGAAAGTTATGAGGTTTGTGGACAACAGCGGAGGGTAGAAAGCTATGAGGTTTGTAGACAACAGCAGAGAGTAGAAAGCTATGAGATTTGTAGACAACAGCAGAGAGTAGAAAGCTATGAGGTTTGTGGACATCAGCAGAGAGTAGAAAGTTATGAGGTTTGTAGACAACAGCAGAGAGTAGAAAGCTATGAGATTCGTAGACAACAGCAGAGAGTAGAAAGCTATGAGATTTGTAGACAAGAGCAGAGAGTAGAAAGCTATGATGTTTGTAGACAACAGCAGAGGGTAGAAAGCTATGAGGTTTGTGGACAGCAGCAGAGGGTAGAAAGCTATGACGTTTGTAAACAACAGCAGAGGGTAGAAAGCTATGAGGTTTGTAGACAACAGCAGAGAGTAGAAACCTATGAGATTTGTAGACAACAGCAGAGAGTAGAAAGCTATGAGGTTTGTAGACAACAACACTACATAGGACAATACCGCCAAGCATTCAAATGAAAGGTAGATATCAAGGGTGGGAAGGGAATATAGGCAGAAAAAGACACACACAAACATAAATGGACACACACTCAAACAGAAATATAGACACACAAAAGACACATAGATACATACACACACAGACAAGCAGATATAAGAAATTACGACAGCCGTGTGTGTAATCAATAATAACAGTAGTAATTTGGTAGTCTTCGTCGTCGTCGTCATCATCATCATCATCATCATCATCGTCGTCGTCATCATCATCATCAAGCTACCCAGGGTGGACAGTATCATGTTCTAGTATAATTCAAAAGATGATTTATTTTCTGTAGTGCATTTCTTCCATGTAAGTTCCCCTACATCACATACATTTTTCTAGCTTGTAAGTTCCCCTTAATTACATATACTCTTCGTGCTTGTAAGTTTCCTTTCCATGACATACATTTCTCATGCTTGTAGATTCCCCTATATTACATATATTTTTCTTTTTTTTTTGTATGTTCCCTTACATTACATATATTTTTCTAGTTTGTAAGTTCTTACATTACGTTCACTTTTCTTTTTTGTAAGATGTGTAACTCTTCAAAAAGTAAAACAACTAAAGAATCTGTGGAGAGGAACAGACAGAACTACAAAAATAAGATTTTCAAGGGCATGCATCTTTCCCATCGCAACATATGCCTGTGAGACCTAGACAATTAACAAAACAGCTGAGAAACACATAAATGCCTTTGAATGTAAATGCTACAGAAGAGTTCTTCAATTATCATGGGCACAAAAAAATAACAAATATATCCATACTACAAGAATTTAATATTGAAGAAGGCTGGCTAGTGAAGAGGATTAAACAGAGACAACTTAAATATTTTGGACATATTTAACATCAGGAGAATTTAGAGAAGACCGTCTTGGAAGGGTACATAATGGGGAAAAGAAAGAGAGGAAGACCAAGGCGAAGATGGCTGCAAGACATCGTTGATAATCAAATGCAAATGGAAGCATCAGCAGCAAGGCATCTTGCTTTCAACCGAGAGGCCTACAGGAGAGCTGTTAAGGAGACAATGTTCCGAAAGGGACATGCAAATGACTGACTGGCTGAAGTTTCCCCATATTACTTACTCTTTTTGCTTGTACATTCTCTTACATTACATACATTTTTCTTGTTCATAAGTTCTCTACATTATATACATTTTTATTTTTTTCAAGTTCCCCATATTACATACACTTTTCTTGCTTGTAGGTTCCCCTACATTACGTACACCTGTTTTTTTTTTCGTGACCATGTATATCAACAGATGAATCCACAAATAAGTCCATAAAGAAAAGCATGCCTGGTTTAGAAACAGCCACGAGGTCAGACGGGTGCGAGAAGCCCTCTAAGAAAGAAATCTGGAGAGATCTATATCCGTGCTGACGCATTCTCTCGTCGAGCTAACGATCACGGAAATCTCACAAGTCATTCAGTGATGAATGAGCCATAAAACCCCCGTTCATCTCAAGAATTGGCTGGAGTTGTGGAACTTTGTGACCTGCGCAGAACAGAAGTTGGACATGGCATGGAAAGGTCTTCGGAAATTTGACCTGATGTAGGACAGCTGGGACTGGTGAAAGAAACTTCCAGAAGTGCTTCAATCCTGGAGATTTTCTCTTTTTTGATCTGATCCTGCTCTCCTTTGTGTCTGGCGGTGTCTTTTATTTAGGATCATGCTATCACTTTTGTCTTCTCCGGAATTCTTTTTTTTTTTCCACAAAACAGTTCACTGTCCCCTCATGAATTTCCTCTAGAATTTTCATATTCCCCCCCCCCCCCGAAATAAAAAAAATGTGCTCCGAATGACTGACAACTCACTACCAAAAATAACACTAAAATGGACACCGCAGGGGAGCAGAAGTAGGGTAGATCAAAAGAGATATGGAGAAGAACAACAGAAAGGATGTTGGCAATAGAGGGCTCACCTGGGCAAGAGCAGAAAAAAAGGCGAAGGACAGGCATTTGTGGAAAACCCTTGCGGAAGCCCCATGTGCCCTGGGCACTTAAGGCTCAGAGAGAGAGAGAGAAATAAAAATAAAAGTTCTTCGTTTCATATTACAGAACAAATAAAAAATAATGCATTTTATCATCATCATCATCATCATCATCATCGTCATCGTAATGGTCATCGTCGTCGTCGTCGTCGTGTTCATCATCATCATCATCATCATCATCATCGACGTGCACTACTTATACATGTATCATGCATCTGTCTATTATTCCCGTGACTGCTAGTTACAGACACGGCAGTTTGTATTACTATCATGACATTTCTGGTGTAGAAATATACTAACAAGGACAACACACAAGTGAACAGCGTGAAGTAAATAACAATTGATGTGAACATAAACTCAAATTTATTGATGGAAAAGATGGGTGACGATATCGTGAGCGTGAGAGGTATTTAATAACATTCAGTACAGAAAAAGAAAACAGGCTAGTCCTCTTCCCGATAAAAACTTGTTTGCCAAATGAGAAGGGGGGGGGGGGGAACCAACTCTCACACTACATGAAAGCAGCAAGTAAACAAAATGCATGTACTACTAAGAGTGCAACACTTACTGCATCAGAATATAAGTACAGAATTCACACAACCATCACAGAAAATCTCTAGACCTAAAAGGTCTATACAGAAATCCCCAAAAGGAATTAATTTCACATTCTTTAGTTCAGCAAAGTTATGACAGGAAAATAAATGCTTGACATTATGTCACTAACAACTACCTGACTCTTTACTGAAATCATATTAGGAAATCATCTCATAATGTCTCCAAAAGGAGCATTCTATGTACAAGTCAGCTACATGACAAAATACCACAGTGCACTATAAGCTAGAAAAATCACATTCTCAACAAATCATGCCTAACAACGATCCTAACACATTCTCAGCGGAGACTTAATTCAAACTCATTCTAATCTCATAATCATAATAATCATCATAATCCTTTTTCTTTCAAACTCCTTAAATATGTGCTAACTATTTCCTTAAATCTTCCCGAGAATCACTAAACCCGTGATTCTATATGTTTATGACCGTCGGACGAAAACTATCCGGACATTCGGAAAATAACTTTTCTGTTACAAGCATGTCAAGGATAAGTTCATAAAAATAATCAAACATGTCGTGGAGTTTAGCGTGTCAAACCTGACCTTTCATTGAACTCTTGTACAACAGAAATGCCAAGGTAAAATATTAAAATATCCTGGATTATATCCCTTATATGAGAATCAAACCATTGTAACTGTAAACTGTCCAATATACTGTTATACCACCATCAACACATCATCGTACACCACCACCACCACCACCATCATCATCCTCATCTCATCATCACCACCACCACATCATCATGCATCACCACCACGACCATTATCATCACCAGCATCATCTCATCGTCATCTTCACCACCACCACCACCACCATCACATCATCATCATCATCATCTTGTGCCGTCTCTCCACGGAAGCTTGGCTGCAACGAATCTCCACTCTGCTCTGCTTCTTGTCTTCATAGTACACTCGGCCGAGCTGGTTCCTGTTCATCTCTTGATGTTGTTCCCCCCCCCCCCCACCCCACCCCCCATCTATGTCACTGTCATCCTCTTATTCTTTTCCCTTCTATCTTGCTGTCCTGAAGGGTCTTCAGTAGAGTTATGCTTCTTGAAGTGTACAAAGTATCTTAGTTATATTGTTTTTAAGATTTTCAGTATTTCTCTTTCCACTTCTAGTTCCAGTGGTTCTAAAATCAGTACCTTCTACTGAGTTTTTTTGTTGTTGTATATTTGTTTTTTGGTAGTGCTAAAAATAGTGAAGGAATATTTAGCATATGTAGCATTTTACGGTGCGTAATCTCATTTGTTGTGATATTTAATTTGATGTAAGGATCTTCCTCATTCTGCTGAATGTGTTTTCTTTAGCCATTCCTATTCTTCTGTTAATTTCCGTTTCACGTTTTCCATTATCTGTTATCATGTGCCCCAAATAACTGAAGCTTTTTCACCTGTTCAAGCAATTCTCCAACTATTTTTATATCTACTGCCGGCTTTCTTTCTTCTCTGCCGATTAACATAACAGTTATCTTTCCGATATTTATTTCCAGCCCGTTCTTTTGACTGTTATTGTTTATTGGCGTCACTAGATTCTGTAGGTCCTTTGTACATACTGTTCATTACATTAAGATATTGCTTACACTATTTATCTTTTCTGTTATATTCATTTTGCTTCTTCTCTCTCTCTCTCTCTCTCTCTCTCTCTCTCTCTCTCTCTCCTAAAGGAATATAATGAAAGATTTAGTAAAACATATACTATGAAGTATACAAACTATACTATGAAGTACAAACGATTTAGTTCATTTGTAAATTAAGAAAAGAGACTAGAAATTTGTAGAAAATGAAAGTAGAAATGGAGAGAGATGTAATCAAAGACAATGATTATACTTAGAGGCAAAGAGTGAAATATGCTCAAAATGAGTTTTCAGCAATTATTCTATACGACAGTCTGCTTTTTGAAAAGTTCTGGTAGTGTAAAACTATTTAGCACGTTCTGATGACAGTTTGACACGATTTACCAAACTGTGATGATCATTTGACACGATTTACCAAACTGTGATGACTGTTTGACACGATTTACCAAACTGTGATGACAGTTTGACACGATTTACCAAACTGTGATGATAATTTGACACGATTTACCAAACTGTGATGATCATTTGACACGATTTACCAAACTGTGATGATCATTTGACACGATTTACCAAACTGTGATGATCATTTGACACGATTTACCAAACTGTGATGATCATTTGACACGATTTACCGAACTGTGATGAAAGTTTGACACGATTTACCAAACTGTGATGATCATTTGACACGATTTACCAAACTGTGATGACAGTTTGACACGATTTACCAAACTGTGATGACAGTTTGACACGATTTACCAAACTGTGATGATCATTTGACACGATTTACCAAACTGTGATGATCATTTGACACGATTTACCAAACTGTGATGATCATTTGACACGATTTACCGAACTGTGATGAAAGTTTGACACGATTTACCAAACTGTGATGGCGACGTGAAAAGATTTCTCAGGTTAGTGCTGATCCTGTGACACATCTTGTTTTCAGTGTTTTGTTTTTTTTTTTTTTGCTTGAGAAGACTTCACAAACAGGATTGAAGTGTTACAAATCTTGGGTGAGACTAACAAAAGAATTATTACACCCGTCCACCCATCCACACAGAGCCTGGTTATGGTCCACATAGTTGTGAAGTTTGTTTAGAAACCGGAGATATCTATACAATGAGAAGCTTTCCAACCACTTTCTGTAGCATCCCCCGAAAAGTCAGAGTAACCACGGCAACACATGGTCGCAAAATAGAAAAGTCAGAGTACCTACAGCAACACATAGTTGTAAAATAGAAAAGTCAGAGTACCTACAGCAACACATAGTTGTAAAATAGAAAAGATGAATTCTCGGATATCATTTTTCAACAATCTTCTTCAGCTAAAACGCCACTCGTGAACTGACTTAAGAATATTACTTTCCAGATTTTTGAAAACTTAAACAAGGAGGATCTGGAGCGCGTGACTTCGTACGCCCAGAGCACTGGCCTGATTCTGGGAGCACTTGTAGGAAGTATGATGGCGGACATGTACGGTCGGAGGAGGCTGTTGTACGTGTCTCTAGCCGGCATGCTTGCCCTACACTGCCTGGTGGCCTTGTCAATCTCCTGGATTATGTTTATTTTCCTGCGGATTATCACCGTTGGGTGTGCAGGTACATGTGTTGTTGTTTCGCTGCATATTTATATTTTTGTTGCCTGAAGAAAGTATAATCTGAGACAAATATTTTTGTTTCTTTGTCTTATGGCTAAAAAAAAAAACAAAATTCAAGTAAAGAGTTCAAGCTGGTCTCCTTGTGTGGGGGGAGGGGAAGGAGAAAACTAGGTCAGTGGTCATCATGACCCTAACAGCGTACAGAAGCTAGTAGGCTATATTAGTGCCAGAACTGAACCACCAACTTTCTTGTGAGAGACAAGCGCACTAACCACTTAGCCACTCTGGCCCAGTACAGTGGAAGATTTGTTTCAGCTTTCACAACAGCGATCTCATGATGGTCACCTGCAGCTTGAAGACCCTGCCATGTGGTGCTGTCAGTTATGCTTTTATCATTATTCAAGCTTGGGTGTGGTAATGTAATTAAGTGTGTGGAGACTATTGTGTGTGTGTGTGTGTGTTTCACATTAGCATTTAGAAGAACTATAAAATACCATATTGGTTCTTCTCACCCAAGAAGACAGTTCTGACGGAGATGAATAATAGCTTTTCTATATATGTTTCTCTTGGCTGATCCACATCTCTCAGGACTGTTTCTAAAAATATGTGGTTCAGATAACCAACAACAGAACAGCAGTGTTTGTATTGCAAGGTCTAGTCTTCTCGACTACATCTTCTGTCTTCGATTTTTAACCCTCGTTATCTCGTCACGTAGTGGTCTCCACGGCCATTCGCTAGTTTTGAAAGCAATGAATAATTTATGAGATTCATGGTGAAAACATAGGTAATTCTGATGTCTACAAAACCATTGATATTAGAGAGCAATATAAAGATAGCGAAGCAGAAAAGAATGAGACGAGGGGATCAAACACTTGTAATAAATTAATTACATCGTTGTTTATTGCTGTAGTAACTGTGGAATCGTAGGTAGTGCTAAAAAAAAAAAGAACAGAGAGCCTTACTGATTAAAACTTCTGATGACCTCTTGACAGGTGCAACTTTAGTAATTAGCTTTGTCACCGTCATCGAATTCGTCGGCCCCGACTGGCGGGACATCTGCACGCTTTCTTCTTTCTGGACACTGGGTGCCATCTTGCTGTGCCTGCAAACTTTGGTGACTTTGAACTGGAGATGTTTCGCTCTGCTATCTGGTGGAATATGTCTGCCGTTAATAGCCACTTTCTTGTAAGTATTTGTTGTCACTGCCGCCAGTGTTGCCTCTGGGGTGTGGAGTGTTAAGAGCAAAAATTCTGCTTCGCCAGCCAAGAGAATTACTAGCATTAAAGTTGTGCGAGAATCAAAGTTCCTCATTATATCTCAAGCTCGTGCGCTGAGCCAAAATTCTGTAGGCTAATGTCTAAAAACGTATGCCCCTGCGCACGCTAGCACAGCTTAGAGGGAACATACATTGATTCCCACATTTGCGAACTGGTTAAAGTCAGGATATTTTTGTGACGTCACTAAAGAGTAGATGTGGTCGTGGATTCAAAATAAAGGGGAACAACAATTAAATTTATCGTAATATTTTCTGACAACAAACAGGGAAAAAAGGCCAAAAGAGGGACTAATAGATAATGGTCTAGTATGATGCTGTCCCATTTTTAATTCCTCTGTAATGAAAATTTTGATTAAATTAGCTCAGTGTATGTTAAATTAGATTACCATCATCATCTTCTATCACCGGAAAAGGAAATATGATCTCAGATGTCTTCCGTATAACGCAGCTCTCATGGTACACCAACGCTTACATCAGCTGAATCCTGGCCTAATGCTCTTAAGATGCTGTTTAGCATGACGTTAGCGTCTGATAACATTTTTTTTTGTTCCTAGCTCTTTCATCCTAACAAGAGATTCTATGTCTTTGAGTCAAATCTTCTTTCATGTGGACATCCTTACATTCTACTCTTGTATTTATCTGGATATCCCGTGGAGTTTGATTTTCCTTATGGTTTTGGCGTATTTCAAACTTGAACATTCTGGAAGTATTGTGCAGTAGGAGTCGACAGTCGAAATTCATCAAGGAGCATCAGCTTAGAAAAGGTTTAAGATGAGCAAGAAACACTAAAATATGGAAGAAATCTGAGGCCTTTGGATTGTTCATTTACTGGAAAATATTCCTACAGAAGTTCATAATAACAACAGTAAGTATAACATGTAGATTTCTAGCAGTATAATATGTTATACTAAGAAATAATTATGAGAAATGTAGAAGTACTCGGAGATTTTGGAGAAGACCCAAAAAAAAAAATAACGAAAACCAATTAAAAACTTCTTCTTCTTCTTCTTCACTTTGATTGGAACTGCGAGCTGGTGGTTTTGCTACCGATGTGGTGAAGATGTTGAGCACAGCATATCATGGGCTTTGAAGCAGGTTATGCCGGTTTTTTAATATTCTCCCTACGCCTGCAAAAAAGCAGAATGTGTGCAGTACTTCTTTAGCAGACTCCACCGCCATAGGGACTGTAGCGATCCCTACCCCGTTAGCAAGGCTAGGCCTGTTACTAGGGGTATCAATGAAGAAATTATACAGGGTCTTGCTCACCTATGATCCGCCAACCCTGACGCTAGCATGTCAGCTATGGGTCACTGGCTGTTAAATCGGACAGTCTTCACTTGAAAAAAGAAAAAAAGACACTTAAAATTCTTTTTCAGCGTCTTTAGAACACAGAAGTTAGTATAATCATGGGAAAACTCAAGGGATAAAGAATAACAAGGAAACGGACAGAAAAGTATTTGAACCGGGGTGACCAGTTTCTACTGGAAAAGAAAGGCACCGGATCTAATAATATACTAACGTGTGGTAAGAGTAGGTTTATCACGCCATAATGTCTTCCATTGGATATGACATTAATGCCCTAATTTTCATTGATCAGTCGGTACACTACAGGGTGATGTGGTCAGTGCACTGGAGTGTGATGTGGTCAGTGCACTGGAGTGTGATGTGGTCAGTGCACTGGAGGGTGATGTGGTAAGCATCACACACATCGCTTCCTTTGATTCCCCAGTTTCAAGGCTGTTTGTAATGGATAAGTATAATTATCAGCGATATCGGCATGGCAGCTCATTGAATATATAAAAAATAAACCTTTTTGTTATAAACAGCTAACTATTATATAATTGTAATACAAAAGGAATCTTTTTTTATGTTATTATGATCCTAGTCATGAACTAGGGCACAACACAGAAAAGGAATGGAAAAACTAATTATGTCAGTCTGTGAGAACAGCGAAGAGCAAAACCTCTATCTTAATGCAAAGAAAATTAAACTGATGACAACTGACAAAACAAACAAGGCAGCTGAAATATGTATCAATAAGAGGTGGAGAGTTTTGAATATCTTGGATCATTACTAACTAATAGTGGAGATGCAATGAGGGAAATTAAAAGGAGGACATCTATCACGCTTCAGAAAGTAAAACAACTAAAGAATCTGTGGAGAGGAACAGACAGAACTACAAAAATAAGATTTTTAAGGACATGGATCTTTCACATCACAACATATACCTGTGAGACCTGGACACTTAACAAAACAGCCGAGAAACACTAAATGCCTTCGAATGTAAATGCTCTAGAAGAGTTCTTAAAATATCATGGACACACACACACACACACACACATATATATATATATATATATATATATATATATATATATATTCCATACTACAAGAACTTAATATAGAAGAAGGTTGGCTAGTAAAAAGGATTAAAAGAGAAAACGTAAGTATTTTCGACATTAAACGTCATGATAATCTAGAGAAGACCGTCCTGGAAGGGTACATAATGATAAAAAGAAAGAGAGGAAGACCAAAGCGAAGATGGTTGCAAGACATCTTTGATAATCAAATGCAAATGGATGCATCATCAGCAGGGCATCTTGCTTCTTGCCTACAGGCGAGAGGCTTACAGGAGAGCTGTTAGGGAGGCAAAGTTCCGCAAGGGACATGCAAATGACTGACTGATTGACGCATGAACTAACGATAAGTTACAGCATTACGACAGTGGCGTCATTAATCCAGTGACGCAGCTTTGACTTAATGTATTCCAGCACCTCCATGGAGTCCCTGAGATGGCTGCAGTGCCAGCACCGGTTCTCGGAGGCGGAGTGGGGGTTCAGGGAGCTGGTCTCCGTCAACTCGGACACTATTCCTGACCTCGTGATCTTGCTTGACCAGTCACGTGGCTGCATCGTTAACAACATGCATGTGAAGAAGTTTTCATACCTTGACCTCGCCTACTCCTTGGACTCTGCCAAGTGGACCGTGGCGCTTGTCTACACCTGGTACGATTTCACGCGTGTTTGTGCCTGGTGTTTTCTAAGTATAAAACAAATGGAAATATAACAACAATATATAAAATGAGAGTGTCTGAAATGAAGGAAGTATCATTTAAGATTGTCTGAAATGAAGGAAGTATCATTTAAGATTGTCTGAAATGAAAGAAGTATCATTTAAGATTGTCTGAAATGAAGGAAATATCATTTAATATTGTCTGAAATGAAGAAAGTATCATTTAAGATTGTCTGAAATGAAGGAAGTATCATTTAAGATTGTCTGAAATGAAAGAAGTATCATTTAAGATTGTCTGAAATGAAAGAAGTATCATTTAAGATTGTCTGAAATGGAAGAAGATTCATTTAAGATTCTTTCAGAAAGAAGAAATACAACACAGAGTTTTCTGACATGAGAAGTAATTTATATACGATTTTTTAGATGGATGAAATATCACACAAAATGAAGTAGAAGATCATTTTAAATAGATAGAAATATTCCATAAGTTTGTCGAAACAGAAAGAAACAGAATGGAAAAAAAAACATGCAAGCCTATATGAAAAGAAACAAGTAACAAAAGAATGTCCCTTTCATGGGCAAATCTTTTATATCTTTGATCATTTGTGTGTTTTCGTGTGTTATTATCATGTTGACTGGTCGAGTGATTGCTGCAGTCTATTATTTATTTTTTATTGTTTTTGACTGAGTAAAACTTCATATTCTTGTATCTGAATGTACTTTTGCTGAACGTATGAAAGGGATGTCCCCGTGTATGCAAAGAGAGAGACATGAATGTCCGTGGCGCGACGTGGAGTGAAGTGGAGTGACAGAGTGGAGTGACAGCGTTAAGCCAAGTGGAGTGACAGCGTTGATAATTTAAATAAGTGTAAAAGTCTACTAGCACTGTTAAGAGAGTTGCTGTGTGTGTACAGAATGAATAAGGAATGACAGAGGGGAGGGGAGAGCTTGGCCTGTCTCACTAGGCGAGAACCATGGGTGGCTAGAAGGGTAGCACGATCCAGTGCGAAGTGAATATATGAGATGGTCATTGAGACCACTATGCTGGTTAACTCGGTGACAAGTACAATATCTCCTTACATTTGCCTGGTTGAAGCCATGGTCAAACAAACATGAACGCTCCGCTGCGGGATTGCACCATTGGTGAACAACTCACTGTAGTGGGATTTCTTTCGGCAGAGGACGTGAAACTTGCTGAAACCCACTGAAACCGACCGTAAGTTGTAGGCTCAGTTAAAAAACGCGAAAACGGCTTAACTCAACGAAAAGTTTATAAATTGGTAGAAAGATTTAAAGCGAGAAGAACGATTGTAACCGACGAAACTTGATTTGGTCGTTCAGAAACATTAAGCACACAAGCCCACATCAACAGGGAGTTGATTTCGATCAGATAAGATCGATGGATGTTCGATGTTGCTGCACATTTGGATGTCAGCTACGGATCCTCATATGCAATTGTTTATGATGACTTGGGAGTAGTGTATGATGAATTGATAACAGTATATGATGACTTGGAAGTAGTATATGATGACTTGGAAGTAGTATATGATGACTTGGGAGTAGTATATGATGACTTGGGAATAGTATATGATGACTTGGAAGTAATATATGATGAATTGGGATAGTCTATAATGACTTGGGAGTAGTATATGATGACTTGGGAGTACTGTAAAATTTGCGCAAAGAATATGGGATTAAAGAAATGTGCAGACCTGGATTAAGGAGCAGCTCAAACTCTTCTTCTTCCAAGAAATGAATAAACTAGTGGAGCCATGCTAGAAGTGCATGTAGCAGCAGTCGGACTATGCGGAGAAGTAACCGTAAAGCTCATTTGCTGACACTTGCCGATATTAAAAGGGCCCGTAGCGTTTGCTTGTTGATTCTCAGTCGTAAAAAATAGGTTTCTTTGTACATGAGAGAAGGCAACCTTGTTCTAGCACTCGTGGAAGAGATCAGTCTGTAACAGTGAGAGAACTGTTACAGTAGACTTTGAGACGCTGTAGCAGATTTGTCTGTTGCGAGCTGTAAAGTCTGAGTTCTCACACTACGACCAAAGCGTACGAAAGAGCTATTACAATTATCTTATATCTTATATCTTATATCCTTCCCGTGCCGTTAGACGTCACATAGGGCTCGCAAAGTAGTTCGCCAATTTTTCCTGTCTTCGGCGAGTCTTTCAACCTCATCAAAGGATTTTATGTCTGTTAACTTGGCCTCTATTACAATTATAACTCGTTAAAAAAAAGCGGGAAAAGATATGAGAATATGATTTTTGCTTTTTAAATTTATTTCTGTGAAATAAAGTTTAGCACCCCTAGTGCCAAGCACCAGCATCTTGATATAAAAAAAAATATCACCCGTGTGTGTGGGTGTGGGTGTGGGTCTGTGTGGGTGGGTGGGTGTGCGTGAGTGCGCGCGCGCGTGTGTGTACACAATTTTTGGTTCAGATATTTCAGATTTTGTGGCGAGTACTCTTACTTCAAGTCTGTGTGCAAGGAGCTCACCGCGTACGAAAATAAACACAAAAACGTTCCTGAGGTGGGGCTCTCTGTTTCTGCGTACAACAACACCGTTTTCACCATCTTTTCCAGCGTCGACTGTCCCTTGTCCGCCATATTTAATAAACTAACGTAAGTGCTGTCGCCCACGAGACACAAGTGCTGCCATCTACTGAACCATGCATGAAGTAAGGGTACTCCTCACAAAATTGGAAAGTTCTGAACAGAAATTTGACTAACAATTTTATTAAGCATTTTGGGTGTGTGACATTTCTTGCGTCTCTCTCTCTCTCTCTCTCTATTTCTCTGATGTACTCTCTCCATCTCTCTCTGATGTATTCTCTCTGATGTACTCTCTCTATCTCTCTCTGATGTACTCTCTCGCTCTCTATTTCTCTCTATGTATGTGAATGTCTATGTGTGAGTATGGGGTGCTCCAGTGATTGATTGATTGATTGATAAATTCACAAATTGCTTAATTTTTTCTTTTGCAGCACAATATCCTCGACAGTGTATTTTTGTCTTTTATGGCGAGTGAAGGCGATTACTGGCCTTGGATACATAGACGGGTTTCTTCCCTTCGTTATAGATCTCCCTTTGACGTGGTCTATAATTATTATGAACAGATGGTAAGACTTGTCTTACATTCATCACATTTTCTATCACTTGCTCACTTTCATCAAATCACGATTCATCTATAGATCATATAAGAATTATCTGTACTAGTCTGGTTAGATTTAGCCGCAAACGGTCTCTTTTTTTAGAGTAACAGAGACGTGATCATAGGAAGAAAAACCGCTAGACGTGATCATAGGAAGAAAAACCGCTAGACGTGATCATAGGAAGAAAAAACGCTAGACGTGATCATAGGAAGAAAAACCGCTAGACGTGATCATAGGAAGAAAACCGCTAGACGTAATCATAGGAAGAAAAACCGCTAGACGTAATCATAGGAAGAAAAAACGCTAGACGTGATCATAGGAAGAAAAACCGCTAGACGTAATCATAGGAAGAAAAACCGCTAGAGGTTGTAAAGAAGGTTGGGTTATCTACAGAAGTTGGCCAGAGGTTGTAAAGAAGGTTGGGTTATTTACAGGAGTTGGCCAGAGGTTGTAAAGAAGGTTGGGTTATCTACAGGAGTTGGCCAGATGTTGTAAAGAAGGTTGGGTTATCTACATGAGTTGGCCAAAGGTTGTATAGAAGGTTGGGTTATCTACAGGAGTTGGGCAGAGGTTGTAAAGAAGGTTGGGTTATCTACAGGAGTTGGGCAGAGTTTGTAAAGAGGGGTGGAAGGGTGGAACAGTGGGAGGGTGTTTCACTGACTGGAAATAAGGTCATGGAATTTTATAAAAGCTGAACGTTAGAGGAGAGATATTGACGAACTTTATAATGAGACTAGTTTTCTTTGCTTATTAATACACTAAAATTATATGCACGAAATTTCAAGGCTAAAGAAACATGAAAAGCGAGAGTAAAAATGAACATAAGAAGATTCATTACATAAAATATGAAAAAGCGACATTAAATCAACAGAAGAAAATATGTAAGGAAAAAGCATAAAAAACATTAAAAATTAATAAAGAAAATTCATAACCCCTTCCCACCCACCCACTCACCCACCCACCCACACACACACACACACACACACACACACGCGCGCGCATACTAGGAAAGCGAGCAGAAGAAAATTGATATCAGTAAAGCAACATAGCAAGGCATTTATCAACACAGAGATGTACTGTAGGTAACCTCGCAAAGGATATGACACAGAATGATGATAATAGCCATATTTGCCTACATCAGATGATGTAGACATCTACCTCAGATAAGTCAATACAATGTAAATGTACTCATTTTGTAACTAATTCTGTAACCGTTTTTCTTACGAATCTTGTCTTCCTGTAATAAATAAATGACAGTATTACTGGCGTCTGTCTGCATTGATTATCATTCGCATTTATGGAGATTAAACATAAGTAGGGCATTACTAAACGGCTTCTTTGTATTCACAGTCCAAGAATACAATGTGATCCTATATTGAGATGTGTATGTTTTCTAAAGACTGGCAAGAGCAGTGGTTAGAGCATTCGTCTAGCAACCGAATGGTCGAGGGTTCGAATTCCCAGCTGTGAGGGATTATTTTTCCGACCAGTGCGGCCCCGAGGTCGACCCAGCCCCGTAAAATGGGTACCAGAGAAAATCTGGGAAGGAAAAAGGCAATGAGGAAATGAACCGGCCACCCTATCTCATAAACCGATGGTCCAGCATAATGAAATCTCTAAAGCTTCATCCTCTACGGCATTTGCTATGGGACTACCTTTACTTTTTAACTTTTTTTAATGTGTTCTAACTTCCTAGCCTCGGCCGTCGCTGGTGTCTGTTTCTCTACTCCGTGGCGTCTGGGTTTGCTCTAACTTCAGTCCTGGTACTGCATCTCACGGGCAACATGGACGTGCTGCCTTCTCTCGTCACTGGCCTCGCTCTTTTCGGCAAGGTCGGAGTCACGGCTTCCATGAGTCTCATCTTCCTAACAGCCATTGAAATGTACCCAACGGTTACGAGGTATTCTTGTTTGAGCAGCTGTTGATGTTTGATGTGGATGTTATTGTTAATGTTTGATGTGGATGTTATTATTAATGTTTGCTGTAAAGAAAGAAATGTTGATAAAGAATAGGCTGCCCTGTTTTTACCCTAGGGAGACATTCCTAAAGTTGGAGGTGTAAACGAAATCGCCACAGAATCAGGCATATTATGAAGTGAATGGAGATACGTTATGGGCGTCCAAGAATTTATATACATCTTTTTTTTTATTAAAAGCATAACATATGTTTTTATTAATCAAAAGAATATTGATTTGTTTTTTAAAATATAAAATAAATAAATAACAAATGATTCATTTGTGGCCACAGCCGATGATGAATTTTTGTTATAGCGTCACCATGGTGATCTCGACAGCGACGCAGGACGCAGTTCTAGTTCTGCGATGGTGGCCCTGGCTGAAGGTCATCTACCAATGAGGGGCCAGATCGAGGATCATGCATCTTCCTAGAATATGAGTCCAAAGTTGTTTGCCTTGTCTTTCCCTTCATCTCCTTAAGAATTTCATAATAAAGTAATAAGGGTTCATTTAAACTCTTCAAAGTCACTTCGCTCCCAGTCATTTAAACTCTTCCCTTCAAAGTCACTTTGCTCCCAGTCATTTAAACTCTTCCCTTCAAAGTCACTTCGCTCCCAGTCATTTAAACTCTTCCCTTCAAAGTCACTTCGCTCCCAGTCATTTAAACTCTTCCCTTCAAAGTCACTTCGCTCCCAGTCATTTAAACTCTTCCCTTCAAAGTCACTTCGCTCCCAGTCATTTAAACTCTTCCCTTCAAAGCCACTTCGCTCCCAGTCATTTAAACTCTTCCCTTCAAAGTTACTTCGCTCCCAGTCATTTAAACTCTTCCCTCCAAAGTCACTTCGCTCCCAGTCATTTAAACTCTTCCCTTCAAAGTCATTTCGCTCCCAGTCATTTAAACTCTTCCCTTCAAAGCTACGTCGCTCCCAGTCATTTAAACTCTTCCCTTCAAAGTTACTTCCCTCCCAGTCATTTAAACTCTTCCCTTCAAAGCAACTTCGCTCCCAGTCATTTAAACTCTTCCCTTCAAAGTTACTTCGCTCCCAGTCATTTAAACTCTTCCCTTCAGAGCTACTTCGCTCCCAGTCATTTAAACTCTTCCCTTCAGAGCTACTTCGCTCCCAGTCATTTAAACTCTTCCCTTCAAAGTCACTTCGCTCCCAATCATGATCTGTTTCGCAACACTCGTCAGTCAAAGAGTGGAACATTAGCAAGAAATCGTTAAGGGCGTTAGTCTTTGTTTTCTTTATAACAACCTACAGTTCGTAGTTTTCTCCTCCTCCTCTCTTTGTGCCACCAAGTATTCGATGAAATCTGTTAATTCTTCAGTAGAAATACCTTTTTCTTCTCTTCTCCTGTTATCAGTCAATCCCAAGATGTCATTCTCTTCTCCTGTCATCACTCAATTCCAAGATGTCGTTTTCTATAACATCATCCAATCCATCGTCGGTTGCCAACTTTGAAGCTTCTTGTATGATTACTGTGCTTTTCTTCCTTTTGTTTAATCTGAACAGTTTTATGCCATGGTTGTTGGCGTTTTAAGTGCTATTTTTATCATATATTTAGCTTTCTTATATGTCGTGCTTCTGTCTTTATACGTCGTGCATCTGTCTTTAACGTCGTGCTTCTGTCTTTATACGTCGTGCTTCTGTCTTTATACGTCGTGCTTCTGTCTGTTTGCGGTAAAAAGAACACCCCAGCTATCGGAAAAAACGACGCTTACTACCAGCTCGGCAGAGACAAAGAAGTAATTGTTCTTCGGCTCCACACCGGCCGCAGCAGACTTGAGGTACCATCTTGTCAACAGGCTGAAGACTGGCCCAACTGACATGTGGCACGTGTGGCAGTGGTAAGATGACAGGAGAACATATTCCGCAGCAGTGCTCAACATAAGAGATGTAAAGAAAACAAATGTGGCCACACTTTTTCCAGTTCAAAGAGGCTTTGAAGGGATGTACACCATCTCCAGCTGATTACCGATTACTTTACAGGTACAAAAGTCAACGTTTGAGAATGGGAGTACAAGAAAAAGAAGTTTATCGGCGTAAAATCAGGACGGCCTGTATTTATTTATTTGTTTGTTTATTTATTTTCTGCATCAGGTTCTAAATTTAACTATTAAACAATCGAACAATACACACACATCAAGAACGATTGTTACTATCAGTCATCACAGGTGTCATGTTTTATTAAAAAAAAATAACACAATGCTTATTTTTAACATTTAGGGTATTCCAAAATTACAGACACCCAACTATAAAAAAACCACATACATAAATGTATTCATTTCTTAAGTCCTTTAAACGGCAATCATAGTATAGAATATCTATCTATCTATCTATCTATCTATCTATCTATCTATCTATCTATCTATCTATCTATCTATCTATCTATCTATCTGTCTGTCTGTCTGTCTGTCTGTCTGTCTGTCTGTCTGTCTGTCTGTCTGTCTGTCTGTCTGTCTGTCTGTCTGTCTGTCTGTCCGTCCGTCTGTCTGTCTGTCTGTGCCTGCCTGCCTGCCTGTCTGCCTGCCCGCCCGGCTGTCTTTTCCTACAGACTCTTAAT
Organism: Achatina immaculata; assembly: GCA_009760885.1. NCBI lineage: Eukaryota > Metazoa > Mollusca > Gastropoda > Stylommatophora > Achatinidae > Lissachatina > Lissachatina immaculata. Next base: position 15,602,304 of record CM019697.1, on the reverse strand, counting down.
GCAAACGCTGAAAGTAAATGACTTTAAACTTGATTATTTTACTACAAAGTAGTTCTGTAGGTATTCACTGATATGCCAGACAGTGAGAAAAACCCTTTTTGCATGTATATAGTTATTTACTGTACTGAATGCGTGGATAAGAGTGAAACGTAACAGTTTTGTTATTTCAGGTTTGTCATTTCAGTTTTGCTGTTTAAGTTTTGTTATTTCAGCGTTGTCATTTCAATTTTGGTGTTTAACTTTTGTTATTTCAGCTTTGTCATTTCAGCTTTGTCATTTCAGTTTTATTATTTCAGTTTTGTTATTTCCGTTTTAATTGTCTTTGTTACCATCATAATATATTTGTAGTAACGGATGTAGAATATCTGAACCACACTGGAAGTTGTGTAATGAAGGACAGAATGTCAAAGAACGCTGGTGCGCCCAGTTCTTCAAGCTTTTCAAATATAGTTTTTTCTTTCGTTGTTTTCGTTTGTTCTGTCATATGTCTTTCTGTTATTGATTGACAGATTAATTCATACGGCTTGTCCTTCGAAGAATCTTAATCTCCTTTTAGCCAGTTTGAAAATGTTTCCAGACAAGACAATAAACCACATTTCTGCTCCATGTGGATCTCGCTGCTCCAGTTATGATGCAGAAATGCAAGCAGTATTAGCAGCCCTGGCAGCCACCACCACCAAATACAAAAACAGTGCCTCACCAAAAAAACCTTGTTATTTTCTCAGACTCCTAGTCAGCTCTCCAAGCCCTTGAAAACTGGATAACATTAGCTGATCACATTGCAACTGGCATACTTAGTGCAGTAAACCAACTCGCCTCCTATGACATCAAGACCACTCTACATTGGATACCAGGGCACATAGATATCAGAGGAAATGAACGTGCTGACAGACTGGCAAAGAGTGGAGCCACCATGTCACAGCCCCACATATCCACCAACATGAGAACAGCTAAACACATTATACACAACTGCAAGAAGTAGTGGATGAACAGCTGGGCCAGAAATCCAACTGGAAGATCCCTATATACACACCTGCCAAAGCCTAACCCTAGAGACCACATCAACAGCTCATGTCGTAGAGACCAATGCACACTTTTCAGGTTGAGAACAGGACACATTACCCTTAGTAAGCACTTACACAGTGACCGCTGACAACACATCATACTGCATGCACTGCAACAGACAAGAAGAAGAAACTGTTAAACACCATCTGCTGGACTGCAGTGCATTGAAGGACCTTCGGAAGAACTTGATACCCCCAAACTCCTCAATCACCGACATTCTGTATGGAGATGTGGAACAGCTGAAGAGGACCCGTACGTTTTATTATCTGACACAAGGGAAAAAGAGTGAAAACAGGTAAATCCGGGGATTGGAAAACTCAAAGTCGAAGTAGCCAGCTTGAACCCCCCCCACACACACACAGGATAATGTCGCTTTTATGACATCTTCCAAATCCTGTAAGTGACAAACATCTTTTCTTTTAGACAGAACTAGTTACTGAAAATACGCAATATTTGTACAGCCCAGATATCTGCTCTGTCAGTGAGGTTGTATAGTTTACCTGTTGTTCTATTCTCAGGTGTATGGGCGTGGCTGTTGCTCTAGCCTCAGCATCTGCAGGGTCCATGCTTTATAACGTTTTACATTTTCTTGTAAGTTTTTCCATCATATTTGTGTTGTACATAAACGTGAATAAAATGTGAAAAACATATATAATTTACATAAACTCAGGCGCGATGTAAATCACTGATCGGGTTAGATTTTTTTTTTTAGAAACGGATATAATTATACCTGTCTTTCACCTTGCATGAAGTACTTTCCAAAATACCGATTTTCTCATTACAACATTTAGTACATCTTTCCGTGCGTATGGTCTAATTTTCGACACTTCCGGTGGTCCCAAGCGTGCGTATGGTCGAAAATTCGACATTGTTTGTTCCATTAAAACACTTTCAAAATGGAGAATGCGTGCCTAGTTACGAGCGATGCCGAGCGAGAACAAGGACACGAAGCATGGAAATTTTTCAATTTTTGACGATGTAGATAGGGGTATGGACATAGCCTATGGCCACGCCGCTGCTCTTGAATGTTTTCTAAGTAGATTTAGACATATTTAGACGACTGGAGAAGTAGTTAGGAGTAGTTAGGAGGTTATTTCAGACATTCATTCAGCGAAAATGCAATACGGAGTCACAATACGAGATCGACAAGTAGATCTACACATCTTAGATGGTAAGTAGGGGTAAGTAGCGCGAATCTAGACCTAGCCGATGGTGAGCTGGCCAAAATCAGTGTCTAAAAACATCACATTACTTCTTTTTTCCTAAAAAAACTCTGCATTTATCAAATTTTCATTCATATAGCTACACTTTGACACATATTACGTATACGGAAGTACATGGAAATACTGTTTTCCATTCCATTTTACAACTATACCCCCTTAACAGTCAAGACCCGCGTTTTTACTCCTGCACACACTGACACGTCCGTGTTTCTTCTGCCGCACGGAAAGAGGCACTTCGTGCTTTTTTTTACATAAAATTAAACACACTTTTCAAGCATCAGCTGATAGTAAATGTTCGTGTGAATTTTTTAAAAAATCTTATTATCGGCAAGATTTAATCTTTACAAAACGGTCACATGCTGAAGCGGAATCAAACTCGGCTGATTCTCCTCCGTGCAAATCGAGCTGGTCAGATTATACTCCAGCCGATTTCGTTGGTTACATTTTTACTAGGTTTTTGACTGTTTAAACCGGTTAAAGTAACCGATGATTTCGGTTTTCTCCTTTTCAGTCCCATTTCCATTTCCCAGACCAACAGCTGTACAAACACCAGATGAGCATTTTGTTTCCTCAAAAGACTGAAATTGATCATTTACCTCAGCTCAAAATATCCCACACACAACAAGACAGTGTTGGTTGAACATATTGTGTACAGGTTCTTGTTCAGTCTCGGAGTGAAAGCTTGAGAACATTGCCCTGTCTGTCACCTTCCAGTCGACCCAGGTACAAACTCTGCGTTGTGGACAGACTGCTCCCAGAGACTGAACATACCTTCCTACTCTGCAGGGAACACTTGACTGAACCACACACACGGTTATAGGCAGGTATCTAGCATAGCATGCACAGGAACTAGCATATCGTGCACAGGAACTAGCATATCGTGCACATGAAGTAGCATATCGTGCATAGGAAGTAGCATATCGTGCACAGGAACTAGCATATCATGCACAGGAACTAACATATCGTGCACAGGAAGTAGGATATCGTGCACAGGAAGTAGCATATCGTGCACAGGAAGTAGCATATCGTGCACAGGAAGTAGCATATCGTGCACAGGAAGTAGCATATCGTGCACAGGAAGTAGGATATCGTGCACAGGAACTAGCATATCGTGCACAGGAAGTAGGATATCGTGCTCAGGAACTAGCATATCGTGCACAGGAACTAGCATATCGTGCACAGGAACTAGCATATCGTGCACAGGAAGTAGGATACAATGGGTAAACTCAGTTTGGTAAATACAGAACTTTTTAAACAGCTACAACACGTGAACATACAGACAAAAACGTTCAATGAGGAGTAAAATCTAAATTCTAGATAATTTACTACATCCCTTGCTGAACAACATCATCAAACTAGACTGGATGTAATGAAACTTCAGAATATCATTCAGAATATATCACTTTCTTTGTTGGTCACCCTCTGTCGACGAAAGTGAAGTCACGTGATATCAGATCTCCCCTTCAGTACCTGACAGGTGTGTCTACAGTGTGCCTGGTTTTTGACTGGCAGGTTTTCCTCCAAACCAGTGCGCCAGGTACCAGTTTTTACAAGTGGCCTATGTTGTTCCCACGGCAGGTTTCGAACGCATGACTTTTGTGTGAGAATGTAAGCCAAGAGTCTAAGCTCTACAATTCTGTACAGAAGCGATAGGAGTCCAATGTGTTTAATTTAACGCAGAATTGCAGATAAAGATGTTGAAGAAGAAGACAGTTTACTATCAACTTATCTGCTGGTGCTCAGTTTCGTGTGCATTTTTAGAGATGTGCTTATATACACAGTACGCGTGTACGTCTAAACATGTAAATCTAAATGTCATTATAATATTATCATGAATTATATGTTACTTATCCATTCATATAATTTTCTTCACCACACTGTATATCTACTCCACGAACGATAGCCAAGGGAAAATAACCGCAAATTGACTCTACTAACAATTTTTCAACATGAGTAAGTGGCCTTTATCAAACATTAGATATTGTACATTCTCATTATAGATTCACGCAAAATTTTATCTTTCACTTGATGCTCATTAAGATATTCAGTTTTTTAAATTCTTAAAATTCCTGACTGAACTTTTGTCTATGACTTGGACATTTATGAAACACCCCAGTGGTGGTAAATGCGCGCTAGCATGTAAATAGTTGCAAGTCTTATCCCTTACATCACTGTTTCCCAGGCTCATTTTCTCTCAGGTCACGTCCTCAACGTCCCTCCCCCCACCCCACCCCAAACTCCAAACTCCACCCCTTATGTACAGTGATCTATTAAACTAGGATATGCATTATACAACTAAAAATTTCAGGTAGAAAAACCAATATGAAGGAGTACATTTATAACTCAACTACAGCATTGTTTTCTCAACTTTTAATGTGATAGACGAGTTTCATGTAGGGACACAAGTTTCTCAGTGTCAGGTTGACACGTGCTAAGAAGGGAGGGATTACTGCCCCCACTGTTGTTTCATTATCCCCCTCCCCCCACTGCCCCCTTTCGTCCACTGCCCTCTATTGACCCTTTTTCTTTCACCGCCACTCTGGTCATTTCCAACGCCTACAGAGGGGCGTTATCGCCCACTTTCTGAAACACTGCTTTACAAGGTTCATTTTTTCTGTTAGGAAACAAAAAAAAACAACTTTAAGTGCAAATTTATTTCCCCTCCCATCATTTTTTTACTGGCTTAAGACCGTACAGCCATAATGTGCACGTACTAACATTCTTGTGCCTTGTTTGTTCTTCTCGTCTCAGGAGTGCTATCACTACACGGTGCCTTTTGTCGCGTACGGAGCCATGATGTCAAGTGTTGGCCTGGTAGGTCTTGTGCTTCCAGAGACAATGTCAAGGCCGCTCAAAAACATTCAGCAGTGCCGGCACCGAAAGATACCTCTCATGGAGGGCGTCAGACTCGTTGGAAGGCCGCCCAGTCTTTGGGACGCTGTGTAGAAGTGCTATATATAGTCGTGATCTGCATCGAAAACTAATTTATTGACATGTATTTATGAAATATACTAGAGAATCTCTGGAATAAAGAGTAGTTAGTGTGTGTGTGTGTGCGTGCGTGCGTGCTTGCGTGCGTGGATGGGTAGGTTGGTTGGTTCAGAACGCCTAGAAATTATACACAGAGAAAACAACTAAAGATATAGACAGGAAATTGGACTCTTTTGAAAACAAATGCCTAAGGAAAATAGTCGGCATCGAGTGGAACGAATTCAAGAACAATGCAGAGATAAGACAAATGACTGAACAACAACCAGTCTCATGGGTGATCAGGAAAAGGAGATGGACATACGATGGTCACTTGATGAGAAGAAACAGTCAGAGAATCCCAAAACAAGCTATCAAGTGGAACACAGCAGGCCAAAGAAAAAGAGGCAGACCACGTGAAACTCTGAAGAGGACATTGTTAGGAGAGGCCAAATTAACAGGCATAAAGTCCCTTGATGAGGTTGAAATGCTCGCCGAAGACATGAAAAATTGGCAAACTACCTTGCGAGCCCTATATGACGTTTAACGGCACAGGAAGGATATAAGATATAAGTTATTCCTCGCTTTTCGGACGGCCGCCTAGGAAAGCGAAATTGACATACAAAGAATGTCAAAAGTGTGAGCACACTTTTCTCTCAACAGACAGGCCTGTTTCGAAACATGAAAGTAAACCATAATCACTTTATAATTTGTACACAAACTTTGAAGTAAGTAGTATAACATACAAAAAGTACTGTGTACTTTTATACATATTTGTAAACTTAAAATAAAATGTGGAATGATTGTTGGAAAAATGAATCATCATAAAAAAAAGGGCGGGGGGGGGGGGGTACTATCAGTACTTATAGTGACAGGAGCCATCATTATCCTGTGTCGTAGCTCTAGGCTTTTGTGGTCGGGATTACCGATTTTGTGTAGCCCTTGATATATATATATATATATATATATATATATATCAGCTCTATGGCCTTCTTTCTTGTGTGACACTTGATCAGTTGTTAAAATATGTTTTTGTCTATCTCGTTTACTTCTTTATGAGTGATTTCCCAGTGATAACTTGGTTTTCTAACTTATATCCATTCATGAAATGTCCAGATAGTTTTGATTAGTTTTCCTTACACTATTACTAATCTTTTTGAAGCACTGAAATTGTCTTTTTTTTCCTTATTCTTTTCTGGTTACTTCTTCAGTGTTCTATAATTTTTCTGGTACCTTTTTTCTGCTTTCTACAAATTAGGAGTAGATTCTTTTCCTGAAAGTCTATTTCACTCGCTTTTTTGAACCCAAATCATAAAAAACCCGTAACATGATCTGTGTATTGGCTCTCTCTCCTCATTTTCTCACATTTGTTTCTCTTACATCAGAGGTTCTCAAATTGTTCTCAGCACAATCCCCGCCATGGATTCCTTGATCCTGCACTGAGTATATGGACAGATAAGTGAATAAATAAATTTTTAAGTACACAATTTTCAGATAATTAAAATAATGCTACACTCATTGAAAAAATTACATTTTCAGTGGTCGGTTTCATGGTTTGAATTAAATGGGGTGTTATTTTCCTCAGTTCTGTTTAGAGAAGGAGTGAGCTTCTTCTTCTCCTTCTTCTTCTTCTTCTTCTTCTTCTGTGTGTGTATGTGTGTGATGTCCTCTCTCTTTTCATTCCTTCCACTATTTACTTGATATAGATATTGCTAAAAATTGAAAATGTCAGAATGCACAAAAAAAGAAGGAAAGCATAAGAAGAAATTTGTATCTGAGAGTCTTAAAGGGGACATAGAACAAACATAGCTGAAATCTAACGCGGACAGACAAACATACCTGAAATCTAACATGGACAAACAAACAAACATACCTGAAATCTAACATGGACAAACAAACATACCTGAAATCTAACGTGGACAGACAAACATACCTGAAATCTAATATGGACAAACAAACATACCTGAAATCTAACGTGGACAGACAAACATACCTGAAATCTAACATGGACAAACAAACATACCTGAAATCTAATGTGGACAGACAAACATACCTGAAATCTAACATGGACAAACAAACATACCTGAAATCTAACATGAACAAACAAACATACCTGAAATCTAACATGGACAAACAAACATACCTGAAATCTAACATGGACAAACAAACATACCTTAAATCTAACGTGGACAGATAAGCATACCTGAAATCTAACATGGACAGACCCATATTTTGAAATATCACTTGATGAAAAAGAACGGAGAGTGAGAGAGAGAGAAAGAGAGAGGTACTACGAATCATCAGGTACGTCTATACAAAAATGACATGTGTCTCATCTCTTCTTTAACTGTTAAACATACTATGCATTGTCACGTGTTAGTTAAAAAGATATTGCATACCAAATATCTGTTGTAGTCCCAGCTGATGTTTCTCATTTTATCTGTTCAGATTAGATAATTATAAAATATTTGAATCAAGAAAAGTATGAAACGAACTTTACACACTTTGTTCATCAAACCATGTGACAATTAGGTTTTCAGCGATCTTGTTTGAAATGATGGATGATGAAGATGACGATGGTGGTTGGCTTTAGAGTTTTATTTGTTTTTGTCCATGAGACTTCCATAAGAAAAAAAAATCGGAGACAGGGAGAAAAATTAGGAAAATTTGAAAGAAAAAAAAATCTCCTCACTTTCATATGTCAGCTGTAGCGTGAATACTACCTCTCTTATCTGGCTGCTGTGACATCTGGCTGCTGTGACATCTGGTTGCTGTGACATCTGGTTGCTGTGACATCTGGCTGCTGTGACGTCTGGCTGCTGTGACGTCTGGCTGCTGTGATGTCTGGCTGCTGTGATGTCTGGCTGCTGTGACGTCTGGCTGCTGTGACGTCTGGCTGCTGTGATGTCTGGCTGCTGTGATGTCTGGCTGCTGTGATGTCTGGCTGCTGTGACGTCTGGCTGCTGTGACGTCTGGCTGCTGTGATGTCTGGCTGCTGTGATGTCTGGCTGCTGTGACGTCTGGCTGCGGTGATGTCTGTTCAGTACCAGTGGGAAGGAAGTGTCTCGACTGGTCTTAGAATTGACATAGTGTCTTGCCTGGTTATAGAAGTGATATTGTGTCTTGTGCGATCGTATAAGTGAGGTAGTGTGTTGTCTAGTTATATAAGTGAGGTAGCATTTTGTCTATTCATATGAAGGAGCTAGTGTTTTGCCTAGTCGTATAAGTGAGGTAGTGTTTTGTCTAGTCATATAAGTCAGGTAGTATTGTGTCTAGTCATATAAGTGAGGTAGTATTGTGTCTAGTCGTATAAGTGAGGTAGTATTTTGTCTAGTCGTATAAGTGAGGTAGTATTGTGTCTAGTCATATAAGTGAGGTAGTATTGTTTCTAGTCATATAAGTGAGGTAGTATTTTGTCTAGTCGTATAAGTGAGGTAGTATTGTGTCTAGTCATATAAGTAAGGTAGTATTTTGTCTAGTCATATAAATGATGTAGTGTTTTGTCTAGTCATATAAGTGAAGTAGTGTTCTGTCTAGTCATATAAGTGAGGTAGTGTCTTATTTGATCATGGAAATGAGACATTAGTGTAGTCATAGTCTGTCATCCAGACATGTTTGGTCACTGAAGTGTCTTGTTTGATGACAGAAAGAAATCGTGTCTTGTGTGGTTATAGAGGTGGGGGTAATATCTTGTTTGGTTATAGAGGTGGGGTAATATCCTGTTTGGTAATAGAAATAAGGATGTGTCTTGTTCTGTCACTGAAGTGGAGTAATGTCTTGTTTTGGTCACAGAAGTAAGCTATTGTCTTCATCTTCTGCTTTCTTCCTTTGCCATAGTTTTTTTCTGAGATAGTTTTATTTACATTAGTACATGATATCCTGATTTCTCCTCAAGCAGTGCTAGTATTTTTTGGTAGTAGTGTATAGTTTACCTCACCATACAGGCATGTTGGTTAGAGGTTTGAACTCCATGTCAGCCCATCAGTGAAAATGTGTATCTGATGTCTTCTGGAATTCGGGAGGTAAAGACTAGATATTGTAAGGACCACATCTATCTTTGGTGTCCAAATAGGTACATTTGTCATATTTTCTTATATCCATGATCAGACATACTAACAAGACAGCCATAATCAGACATACTAACAAGACAGCCAAGATCAGACATACTAACAAGACAGCTATGATCAGACATACTAACAAGACAGCCAAGGTCAGACATACTAACAAGACAGCCAAGATCAGACATACTAACAAGACAGCCATGATCAGACATACTAACAAGACAGTCAAGATCAGACATACTAACAAGACAGCCAAGATCAGACATACTAACAAGACAGCTATGATCAGACATACTAACAAGACAGTCAAGATCAGACATACTAACAAGACAGCCAAGATCAGACATACTAACAAGACAGCCAAGATCAGACATACTTACAAGATAGCCATGATCAGATATACTAACAAGATAGCCATGATCAGACATACTAACAAGACAGCCATGATCAGACATACTAACAAGATAGCCATGATCAGACATACTAACAAGATAGCCATGATCAGACATACTAACAAGACAGTCAAGATCAGACATACTAACAAGACAGCCAAGATCAGACATACTAACAAGACAGCCATTATCAGACATACTAACAAGACAGCCATGATCAGAATACTAACAAGACAGCCATGATCAGAATACTAACAAGACAGCCATTATCAGACATACTAACAAGACAGCCATGCTTGCTTTGCAAGGTCCAGTGTCTTTATACTTGCATCTTCTGTCTTCAGTTTTTGATGTTGTTGTGTTGTAGATAAAGAAAACAACTGACATTAATAATTTATAAAAAAATGAATAAATTTTAAAAATGAATTGTTTCACTGCAGTGTTGATTTATAATTAAAATCTATGTTCTCATATTTCATGTGGAGGAAGACACACTGAATATGACATGAGATTATTAGGCAAAACAAGAATGAGGATAAGCTGTGGGGAATGTATAATGTCTGAATGTCTAGTATCGTATAAAAACTCAATGTGTCTCAAACAAACAGTATCTCACACACACACGCATGCGCACACACATATACAAACATACATATATAGTGTCCAAATTGTATGAAATTTATAAAAACAGGAGAAATATATGGTGTCAAAAACAGTGTCCATCATAAAAACATGATGACACAGAATCCAGTTTCAATGAACAAATACTTGCTAACTCCATGTTCACCATCACTGGAGAAAAAAGTATTTTGTTTGCATACAAGTGGATCAATAAAGAAGACCAACATTATCATCATCATCAGGTGCCGTGCCGACTGGCGTTGGCTATTATGCTTCTCCAGAGTACCCGATCCTTCATGCAGGCCATCAGTTCAGTTGGTGATCTCCTCTCACACCATCCCGTCAGACTGTCCAGTATCATTTCTCTTGGTCTTCCTCTTGATCTTCTTCCTTCTATTTTTCCTGTTGTTATAATATTTTCAATGCCCCCTCTTCTCATTGCATGTCCTATGAAAGTACATTGTCTCTCTCTTATCTTTTTGACAAGGTTTTTTTGTCTCTCCAGCTCTTCTCATACATTCTTCATTAGTTATTTTTGCTGCCCAGGGGATTCGCAACAATCTTCTAATAAACCACATTTCTGCTGCTTCCAATGATTTTTGTGCAGACTTGCCTATTGTCCATGATTCACTTCCATATAACAAGATAGGTTCAATATAGCATTTTAGGACTCGTTTTCTAACATTCATTGATAAGGATGTGTTAACTAATATGTTTCTCATTCTCTGAAATGCAGTCTTTGCTTGGCCTATTCTGTTCCTAATTTCTGTTTTGCATTTCCCATCTGAAGTTATAACTGCTCCAAGGTATTTGAATTTCTGCACCTGCTTTAGAATGGTTCCATTTAATTGAACCATTCTAAAGCAGGTGCAGAAATTCAAGAAGACCAACAGCGTCAAGAAAAAAATGTTGGCTGCACAGTGAGAAGTGGAGACAGTTTATTGCTGAACCACAGAACAGCTGTACAATCTTACCACTAGTAAGACATAGAACTAACGAGGGGCGATTGTATCGTGTAAAAGATAATGATGGACCAGCTTGCTTGTACTTGTACGAACTCCCTGTAATTGCGAGCTGTTGTTCTATGCAGCCGATGCTGTAGAGATGTTTAGCAAACTCCACCACCATGGGAACTATGACAATCCCTGTCCCGTTAGCCAGGCTAGGCATGTTACTTGGGGTATCACGGAGAGGTGGGACAGGGTCTTGGTCAGCTATGGTTCCCTAACACTGACGCTGACATATCAGCCACGGACCAGCTTAGGAAGCTGGAACATTTCCTTTTTCTTCAACTACCCCAAGCAAGGATAAAAAGTTCGAAAAGATAAACTCAAAAGCTTAAGAAATATTAATTTAAAATAGCTACTGTATAAGTTAGTTAAGAATAGCTGAATCAGAGAGAATTAGTTGAGATATCACGCATTTTAAACTGAATAGTGGGCAGAAGATGGGAATATTTAAAAAGTTTGTTTAAAATACGAATGCTCCTTTTTCCGAGGCGAAGTTCCGGGGCCCATTTTGATATCACATGATCAAAACATCGTCACAACTTTCCAGGTCCGGGTTTATAAGATCCCTTTCGTCGTAGGTAAGTAATCTTTGTAGGTGTCAAAGCAGCAGATAAAACCTTACAGAGTCATTATTTGATTTGGTGTGAAAAAGAACTTTTGTTAATCCTGTCCTCTGGACTCAAAGGAATAATTGTGGGGTTTTCATTGCAGTAGTGATAATGGATGGATTACAGCAGGCACACTAGAACTGATAAAACAACGTAGAGAAATGCAGACGCAGTGGAAAGTGACAAATAAACAACAAAGAGGAATATGAATCTTTAACAAAAGAAGTACGAAGAAACATAAAACGACAAAAACAATACATACAAGACTGTTGTGAAAGAATAGAAGGACGTCAGACGTGTGGAAGAGATAGTGAAATGAAGACATTGACGAGAAATGTCATACATAAGCTAAATATAATTTGTGACGAGATGGGGAGAACCTTGACAGAGACAGAGGAAGTTCTAGAAAGATGGAAGGAATATTGCAGAGGAATATATGATACAACCGACAGTGAAAGCAGAAATCAACAGTATGAATTATTATTGGAGGAAAAAGAACCCGAACCAAAAATAGAAGTTTTATGAGCAATAAAGAGTCTGAAAAATAGTAAATCACCAGGATGTGATGAGAGAACAGCTGAACTTATTAAAGCAGGAGGAAAGGAATGTGCAACAATCTGTCATGCACTATGAAAGAAAATATGACATTCAGGTATTTGGCCAAAAGAATGGAAAAGAACTGTATTCATACCACTGCCAAAAAAAGTTAACTTGAAATTATGCACAAACTACAGAACTGTTGCCCTGATTAGTCATGCCAGTAAAATTCCATTAAAAATCATAATGAGTAGACTTTGTAAGAAAATAGAAGAAGAAGTCAATATGGTCCAAGCTGGTTTCAGGCAAGGAAGAGGATCAAGAGATCATGTATTCAATCTAAGATTAATAATAGAGAAATGCAGACAATTTAATGTGAATCTATATTTATCTTTTATAGACTACTCAAAGGCATGTGATTGTGTACAACACCAGAAACTTTGAGAAATAATGGAAAAAATGGGATTTCCAACACATTTGATACAATTAACATCACTGCTGTATCTAGACCAACAAGCAGCAGTAAGAATAAATGGTGAAACAACAAGTTGGTTTGACATAAAACAAGGGGTCCGTCAGGGGTGTGTATTGTCACCCTACTTATTTAACTTGTATACTGAAAATATAATGAGGAATGTTAGAGGAGATGTAGACAAAGAATATTACGATGCCATAACAATTGGAGGTTATGAAATACCAGAGATTAAATATGCTGATGACACAGTATTACTGTCCACAACACAAAAAGGAATGGAAAATTAATTATGTCAGTCCGTAAGAACAGCGAAGAGCAAAACCTCTATCTTAATGCGAAGAAAACTAAATTGATGACAACTGTCAAAACAAATAAGGCAGCTGATATATGTATAAATGAGGAAAAATTTGGGAGAAGTGGAGAGTTTTGAATATCTTGGATCACTACTAACTAATAATGGAGATAAAATGAGGGAAATTAAAAGGAGGACATCTATTTCTCTTCACAAAGTAAAACAACTAAAGAATCTGTGGAGAGGAACAGACAGAACTACAAAAATAAGATTTTTAATGGCATGCATCTTTCCCATCACAACATATGCCTATGAGACCTGGACACTTAACAAAACAGCTGAGAAACACATAAATGCCTTTACATGTAAACTCTACAGAAGAGTTCTTCAGATATCATGGACACAAAAAAGAACAAATATATCCATACTACAAGAACTTAATATTGAAGAAGGCTGGCTAGTAAAGAGGATTAAAGAGAGAAAACTTAAATATTTTGGACACATTAAACATCATGATAATCTAGAGAAGACCATCTTTGAAAGGTACATAATGGAAAAAAGAAAGAGAGGAAGACCAAGACGAATATGGCTGCAAGACATCGTTGATGATCTGCAGATGGATGCATCAGCAGCAGGGCATCTTGCTAACAACCAAGAGGCCTACAGGAGAGCTGTTAGAGAGACAAAGTTCTACAAGGGACATGGAAATAAATGAATGAGTGAATGAATGAAATGAGTGATGATGGTTTCGAAATAAGCAGATGTAAGCAGTACGTGGAGGTTGCCGAGTGACTTCTCTTTGAAACAAATTGAGATTAATGACAATAAGTCTAGAAAAGAGAATGGAGGAAAAAAACGATAGCCAAGTTGACATTAAAGCAGATCCAAGTAATATTGCTGGCAAATGTAATGCCATCCGTCATCATTGGAAGTAGATATTGAAGCAAATGTAACGACACTCGCCGTCGTTGGAAGTAGATATTGAAGCAAATGTAACGACACCCGCCGTCATTGGAAGTAGATATTGAAGCAAATGTAACGACACCCGCCGTCATTGGAAGTAGATATTGAAGCAAATGTAACGACACCCGCCGTCATTGGAAGTAGATATTGAAGCAAATGTAACGACACCCGCCGTCATTGGAAGTAGATATTGAAGCAAATGTAACGACACCCGCCATCATTGGAAGTAGATATTGAAGCAAATGTAACGACACCCGCCATCATTGGAAGTAGATATTGAAGCAAATGTAACGACACCCGCCATCATTGGAAGTAGATATTGAGGCAAATGAGGCACAGATCTTGGCCCAACATCTTTATTCCCCCCCCCCCCCCCCCCCCCAAGGAATTCTTTGAAAATAGGTCGGTCAGCCTGGGTAGAGATAAGGTCTGTGTGTGAAGATGACAGCAGTGACATATGACAAAGTTGGCAAGTAAAAGTAGTTAGTCGCTCCTTTCGAAAATCTGTTGTGGCCATTGATATAACCTCCAAGTTGCTTGTACAGGATATTGTTGAGTCTTTGCTATGAAGCTGAGCTGTCAGCTGTTATGTTAAGAGATGTTTGATAATGATATCTTTTAATGATAGATGATGATAAATTATTATATCAGATGGTGATAGCTATTAATGAATGGTAACGGTAGCTAGCAGTGATAGTGGAGAATGATAGCTGGTGATGATAGATGATAATGATACCAGATTGTCATGGTTTTCTTCATATCTAAGGAAGATGGGACGATGCCTTCTTTTGTCAGGTGCTGTGCCAAACTTCTTAGTAAGCCCCTCCACTTTTATTCTGATCTCCTTCATCAGGCGGTTGTGACACAGCCTACTATTTGCAGTAAAATATGACAGTCTTGGCCATCCTGTGATTGCTAACCAGTTTTGGTCTAAGATCAGACAGCCCCGCTATCTATGAAGAAAGAAGAATAGCGTGCATTTTATTTTGTTGTCTCCCTTTGCTTCACAACTGACAAGTTCCAGGTAGTTCAGTCATAGACGATGATGGTGCAGGGATGTCATATCAGGTATGCACTGTGCCACAGTGGTGCAGTTGTTATTTCTCAAATGAGATTTAGGACACAAGGGGCTCATATGGCTCCACCACCTTGGGTAATTTTTCAGAACTACAAACAATTCCTTTTTCATTTTTAAAAAAATTTGGCTATTATTGTTCTGTGGTCACTTTATCAACGTGTTCTCAGGTCTGCTTTAGCTAAATATAGAATATTTAGTAGATACAGGGAAGCTATATATATATATATATATAGATGTAGGGTTTTGCCAGTTTTTGTTTGCTGGCTCAGGTGCAAGTATCTGTTGGAATTAAGTGATCTCAGCTGTCATGATCTGAACTTTTGGAAGGTTGAACTAGTTCACAGCAAAAACAAAGTTTTAAAAATTTTTCTGAAAAAAATTTCTTGTTGCTGTAATGACTAATCATAAGTAGACTGTTCCAGATTCAGTTCAGCATGGCTGCCAACCCATCAGCTCCACCAAGCTACTCAGAAAGTGTGCAAGGTCAAGGGTATCAAGGTAGACAGAAGTAATTTTTATTTAATATAGAACAAATGATATTTGTGAACATAATCTTTACCTGGTAGACCAGTGCTGTGTTACAACACCCAGGTAACCAATGTAATGTTACAACACCCAGGTGACCAATGTAATGTTACAACACCCAGGTGATGAGTTAACTGATATAGTTGTTCCCACTTTTGTTTTAAATAGTTGTAACATTTTGTTATCACAAATTTACTGCAGTGACTTTGTGTATATTTTTATATACAGTCGAACCCGCTTATTGTCACATGGTCAGGACTGCCAAAATATGGTGACATTAAACAGAGTTGACATTAAGCGGGGTCCATTACAGGGACTTTAACTGTAGCAGTGGTTCTAAGGACTGCAAACGCGCCACAAACAGCCTCTGGCAGTCAAGTCCAGCTCCTGGCCTTCCCGTGGCAGTACTGTTTAAACTGACAGGAGAAGGGGCGAGGGCGAATATCTGGCGCCTGAAAACCAGTTACTTAGGGTAGATGAGTGGCACGTTTGGTAGCTCATCTGCCGCTGTTGGCGAGATCTTCAGCTGCCGTGCGTGGAGCGGTGCTCCTCCCGGCCAATGAAGAAATTTGCAAATGAGGTTGCCGTGCAGCATCACTGCGGAAAAGGTGGTGGGAAGGATAAAGCGAAGCAAACAGTCAAATCACGGCACCTCTGGTCTGGAGGTCGGCCATGTCCTGAGTGCAGTCATATTGGGTGAAATGCATGAACCGGCTTGTCCCAGAGGTTAAGACACTGCTGGCGAGACTCCTCATATGCCGCGCGTGGAGTGAAGCTCCTCCCGGTTAAGGAAGTAAATGCGGAAAAGAAATAAAGGTTGCTGTGCGGCGCCGATGGGAAAAGGTGGTGGAAAGTGAAGTTTAACCGGTATGTCCAGTAGTATCGCTACGAGAGCTATACCACGGCACCTCTGCTCTAGAGGCCGCCCACGTCCGAAATACACCTACACTGGTGAAATATGCCTAAACCGGCACACACCAGGGGTGTAACTTGATGGCTAGACATGTCATGCCACCTCCGCTCTAGAGGTCGGTAACGCCTGATAAACACCCATACTGGTGAATTTTGCCTAAACCGGCTCATACCAGGGGTGAATCTTGAAGGCTATGCATGTCACAGTACCTCTGCCCTAGAGGTCGGTCCCATCCCAAACACGCCCATACTGGGATAATGCCTAAACCGGCTCAACCCAGGGGTAGAAGTCACTAGTGGCGAGGATTCGTCCTCCTGGACAAAAGCTCCATCCTGGTCACAGCTAGGAAAGGTAGCGGCCACAACCGCAAAATGCTGAAGTCGGAGACACTGGACCAGGGAAGTCTAGATAGGCAACCACCTCTCACCCGGTGGGGATGTTTGCGAATCCTAATCACGCTGAGGTTTTCCGGTGAGAAAGTCCAACCCTGGACTGGATGGGCAACCACCTCTCACCCGGCGGTGATACACGGGTATCTCAAAACACATCAAGGTTTTCCGGTGAGAAAGTCCAACTCTGGCCTGGGTGGGCTACCGCCTCTCACCCAGCGGGGATGCACTGATATTCTAAACACGTCGAGGTCTTCCGGTGAGAAAGTCCAACCCTAGACTAAACTGGTGCAATGAAAACCATGGTGTCACGCAATCCCGCTTCCGAGACCCACCAAGAATACAGGCTAAAGCACTGTGATACTCTGAACCCCTTGTGGTCCTCTCGTGGATCTCGTGTGGTCTATTTTGGACCACACAGGGGACCACGGGACCTAACGAGGACCACAGGCGTGAATTCAGTAGGTTCACAGTGCGGTTTTTGGTGGTAGAAGTGAATGAAGAAGAAGAAGAAACTGTAGCAGTATAAAGTGTGTCCCACATTTGTTACATTAAACATGCAACAAACAGCTAAAGCTATCGTTATTGGACACAAAATGTATTAATCACAAAATACAGAAAATCTTAGTTCAAAATATGGTGCCTCCAGTTCATGCTGATTCCAAAACTGATGTGGCTACTACTCATTTACGAAGTAAGTACCAGCACAGTAGAGGCAGTCAAAAGAAAGATAAATAAAGCCATAAGAAAGTGGTTGGGCGTACCACCAGGATTAACTGATGTAGCGCTGTACTGCAAGAAGAGCAAACTGCAGCTGCCATTCAAATCTGTGGTTGAAGAATACAAGGTAGGAAAAACAAGACTTGCAATGATGCTACAAGAATCTACAGATCCAGTGGTACGAGAAGTGCAGCCAACACTTAAAACTGGACAAAAATGGAAAGTAGGTGAGGAAGTGACCACAGCCAGGGAAACGCAGGAGCTGAAAGAAGTAATAGGGTACACCCAGACCAACAGAAGGGGATTTGGTCATGCAAAATCAGATGGTGGTCAAAGGCCTCCTGCAAGGAAAGAAGGGATAAGATCATCAGTGAAGTAAGGAATTCAGAGGATGACAAGCGGTTCCAGAAGGCAGTCCAACAATCACAACAAGGGCAATGGACAACATGGGAGGAAGTCCTGCAGAGATCACTAACATGGAATGACATCTGGAAAATGGCACCCTTGAGGCTCAGCTTCATCATCAGAGCTACTTATGACTTTCTGCCTACAGGCTTCAACCAATACAAATAGGGTGTATCAGAAGATACAAAGTGCCCTCTCTGCAACGAAAGGCAAACATTGGAACATGTGCTGTCAGCATGTAGAGTGTCTTTAGGGCAAGGACGATACACCTGGCGGCACAACAGAGTGTTGCAGGAACTAGTAGCCATCGTAAACAGGGCAAAAGATAAAGCAAATAATAGCAAAAGAGTTGAGGTCCCACCTAAATACTTCATAGGTGCTGGTACGACATCAAATATTGAAATCAGGGACATTCCCTTACCATCACTGCTAGATGGTACATATGACTGGGAAGTGATAGCGGACCTTCCAGAAAGAAGAGAATACCTGACTGCCATCAAGAACACAGGCATATGACCGGACATTGTAGTGTACTCCACAGAAAAACAGGAATTAATAATAATCGAGCTTACGGTCCCATACGGAACTAGAATAGAGGAACAGCATTTATTCAAATTGGAGAAGTACAATGATCTGGTCAAGCAACTGAGGCAGGGGGCAAGAATCAGGGCAAAAGTGATAGCTGTAGAAGTGGGAGCAAGAGGATTCGTAGCAACATCAGCATGTGACCTATGTAAGCAACTGGGCATAAAAGGACAAGCAAGAGCAAGGGCATTGGGAAGCCTTTCAGAAACAGCAGAAAAGGCCTCATGTTGGCTGTGTTGTATGCGAAACAAGCATTGGGAACGTAAGTAATTTCATTTGCCACAACCAATACCAGTCCTCCGTAGCTAAATCACTAAAGACGCACTTCAAAAAAGTGCAGTGGCAACTGGAAGATCATGGGTTCAATCCCGGGACCAAAAATAAAAAAAGCAACAACTCACAAGACCTCTGGGAGTCATGACCCAGAGGGGCCCACCCCCCTTAGAGTGTCAGGAGTTTAAAGGGCCGAAACACTTGTCTGAGGGGGGGTACTTCCTCTGATGATCTGAAGGAGTTGTGTTGTTGTTCCGCTCTCTACGGTAGAGAGTTTCCTGCATATGCATACTCAAAAACAATCCGTGTGACTAGTGTAATGTTGGACCAGTAAAATAACAGAGCACAGTGATATATGATTAGACCTTGAAAAAATCAAATAGACATGAGAGAAAGAAAAATTATAAGAGAATTACTTGGTACTTGAAACACGGACTCTACTAGGACGAGCAGCCATCTAGCCATGAGAGAACAGCATATTAAAAGACTTTGCTACCTAGCACCACCATAAAAAGGTGTCTGATATGAAAGCCATTGATACATGTCCTGCTGTAAATCATGACACCTAGAAAGGAAGCAAGGACATGACACAGAAATTCCATTGCTCAGTCTCTCGCAGGTACCAGCTTTTTCAAACACAGACACACACATGGTCTCCTGCAATGTAATGTTTGACAAGTGTAATGTCACAGCACCATTTTTGACCAGTGTGTAACATTACAACATCCATTTGACCAGTGTAAAGTTACCATAGCTTGTTTTTTAGATTGGGAAAGGAAACAAAAAAAGGTTCTTTAGCTTCAGCTCAGTTTTTTTTTTTTTACAACTGAGTCATATCTCTGGTGTCTTCGTCACATTCAGATCATGTCTCTGGTGTCTTCATCACATTCAGATCAGTCTCTGGTGTCTTCATCACATTCAGATCATGTCTCTGGTGTCTTCATCACATTCAGCTCATGTCTCTGGTGTCTTCATCACATTCAGATCATGTCTCTGGTGTCTTCATCACATTCAGATCAGTCTCTGGTGTCTTCATCACATTCAGATCAGTCTTATATATGTGAAGCTTCAAATCTTTAGTCAGTAATGGATGCCTGAATCTTAGAAATTCAAATATAGTTTTCATGACAGTAGCAGAATGTGATACAATCATTCATATGGTCTGTCCTTTGATGGATGTTTCATAGATCTGGAAACATGTTGTTATCTAGTCAGACTGCCTGCTTCATTGAGTGAAGTTTTAGAATGTTAATGATGTTCTGGGCCTTTCATCCATGCTCTGAAGCATGACAGCTAAAGATGATAGTGTCTCTAGCATTTTAGAAAAGTGTTAAAGAATACCTCAAGCAGTTTTTTTTAAAATTAATTTTTTAAAAAAAGCTCTTGGACAGCAAAAATAACTACAGGGATATACAAGCGTACCTGACAAAAGCCATTTGAGTAAATAAAATCCTTAACATTTTGTAGATCTTTTTTGCCTTTGAAAGTGATGCTGAGTCAGTTTTATTTTGGCTGATAATGGATGTGGCCAGTGCAGATGTCAGTGTTAAATAGTTTTAAAAAAACTAGCAGTTTTCTATTTTCTTTAGTCCTGTATTCAGGGAAAAAAAGAATGATATGGCATTATTAAGTAAAATGTTAACTTTATTAAAATGTATTTTTTAAAATGTTAACTGTTATTTCAGGTTATCAGCCTTCTTATGGAGCTGTGAGTGGGGCTCCACCAGCTGGGGCCTACCAACCAGGGGCTCCTGGCTACCCACCAGCTGGGGCCTACCAACCAGGGGCTCCTGGCTACCCACCTGCTGGGGCCTACCAACCAGGGCCTCCTGGCTACCCACCTGCTGGGGGATATGATCCAAAGAAGCCAGCGGGAGCATACCCTCCAGGGCCATACCCACCCCAGCCTGCCTACCCACCATCTTCCCACCCATCCCCAGCAGGGGCAGTGCCCTCATACGGCCAGGGTCAGAACTCTCAGACAAATGTCATTGTGCATCCAACACAATCTGTGGTGGTTGTTGGAGGGTGCCCAGCGTGCAGGGTAAGCTTTAGAGAGTACTCTGAAACTTTCTATATGAAAGTAAGACATCTGTCAGTTTTATCATTGAGATTCATTTAGTCACCATTATAATGAGGAGTCAATTAAGTTCATTATAATTTGTTATATAATAATAATGTAATTAACTGACTAGCTCCAGGGCCAACTCAACCTTGAAAAATGGGTATTGGGGTCAAGTCAGCTTTGCAAAATGAGTACTGTGGGCTTCCCTAGGAAAACAAAGGCAGCAAGGACAGGTGCTGGCATCCCTACCTCAAATGCTCTCTCTCTCTCTTTCTCTCTCTCTCTCTCTCTGAACCTTAAGTGCCCAGGGCACATGGGGCTTCTGCAAGGGTTTTCCACAAATGCCTGTCCTTTGCCTTTTTTTTCTGCTCTTGCCCAGGTGAGCCCTCTGTTGCTCAACATCCTTTCTGTTGTTCTTCTCCATGTCTCTTTTGGTCTACCCTTACTTCTGTTCCCCTGTGGTGTCCATCTTAGTTCTATTTTATATTTACGTTGTGTGTGATGAAGGCTGTTCCAGTACTGTGTGGCCTCACTTAATCAGGTAAGACTCAGAAGCTGAGGGTTCCATAAAATTGATGAATATGGGAGAGGGGGGCTGCCTGGGTAGGGTGAGTCACCTAAGATTTGGAAACTGAGCCCTTAGAAACATGAAAACTGACATTTTGACACTAAATGTGCTAATGGACTAATTTTATTGGTAGTATGTTATGGAAAACCCTTGTGGAAGCCCCATGTGCCCTGGGCACTTAAGGTTCAGAGAGAGAGATGTTATGATGGCAGGACAGAAAATCAACAACTGAACTAATGACAATTATCTCTGTGATGTAGGAATGACTGGTCTTGAAAAGTTGTTGACAAAGTTAGAAATGAGGAAAAGGAAAACAGGAAGAGAACGACTGGGAATCAGACCCCACCAGAGCCCAGTAGGATGAGCAGCTGACAAGCCATGAGGGGCAGTGCACCATCAGCTGTGCCACAAATCATCCCTTTCTTTGTCCAGAGTGCCTCAGTGTTTGAAGACTAATCATATTAATATATGATATAAATCTTTTCAATCCACAAGCTTTGTTGTTTTGAACTATACTGAGGAATGTATTGCAGACTGAATCTGTGGAGAGCATGAATATGCTAGCATTCTTCTCACGCAGTTATGTTTACAGTTACAGTAAAGGTTAAGTACTCTGTCATGCCATGGAGACACTTAGGGGATATGGTGTTAGTGTCCATATTTTCTTTGACCTGTCAGCACACCAGAGGGTGATGTGGTCAGCACACTAGAGGGTGATGTGGTCAGTACACCAGAGGGTGATGTGGTCAGCACACTAGATGGTGATGTGGTCAGCACACTAGAGGATGATGTGGTCAGCACACTAGAGGGTGATGTGGTCAGCACACTAGAGGGTGATGTGGTCAGCACACTAGATGGTGATGTGGTCAGCACACTAGATGGTGATGTGGTCAGTACACTAGAGGGTGATGTGGTCAGCATCACATTTGACCACCTTATCTCCTCCAGACTCAAGAGTCAGGTACCCATATCTACAGCCTGGGTGACTGGGGCGTCTGTGGTCAGATTTGAACTACTGATCTTCATCATGGGAGGTTAGTGCACTAACCACTTTGCCACAGCAGTGCCTGACATGAAGTACAGCACACTGCTCATCTGTTGCATAAACTGAATGTTACGTGTGTTCTCTGTCGCCAGGTTGGTGTTCTAGAAGAGGATTTCACATGCCTGGGAGTGCTGTGTGCCATTGTTTTTTTTCCCATTGGAATTTTGTGCTGCCTAGCCATGCGACAGCGCCGCTGTTCTCATTGTGGGGCTGTATTTGGTTAGATTTGCTGCTGTTGAACGGGGACCTCAGCTCATGATGAATGCTGTCCATCATCCATGATAGTTCATTCCTGTGTAATCTGTTTAATCTTTAAAGAGCACACCTGCTTTTATACCCTCCTTTACTCCTTTTTTTTTTTTCCCAACATTTTCATCATTATGAATAATTTCAGTTACTATTACATCATTATGAATGATTTCAGTTACTATTACATCATTATGAATAATTTCAATTACTGCCTTTCAATGCAGTAATGTTTGTGTGAGATAAATCTCATTTCTTATAGTCACATATTTATAAGTACTATAAATCTCAGCTTGTGTGGTCACATACTTATGGTATCTGCAGGTTCTGAAATCATGTTCCTTCTTTCAAATGTGAGAATGAATGCATTACTCTCCACAGTGAGTGTGATGTTCCTGATAACTTGTGATACTTTACTTATTTTCTGAAGCAAACATAGAGAGATGGGCAGTGCCCTTCCCCATGAACTGAAAACACCAGGTTTCTCAATAATCTCCACCTCAAAAGAGACTGAGTCAGTCCCTGCGTCTTTTGTCCGGCTGTTATGCCATGTGGTAAATATAAAGCTTTTATAGTTGCTTTTTTGACACTTTCCACTAAAGCAGTTTTAAAGTAAGCAGATAGCAACTTTTTGAGCTTTACAGAGAATCATCTTGTTGAACAACTCCTGCCAGGGCTGACTTTATGTTGGATTTGCTTAATAAGTAACAGTAACAGTCTGTGATATCTGTGTTGGATTTGCTTATTCAGTAACAGTAACACCCCGCAATATCTATGTTGGATTTGCATATTCAGTAACAGTAACACCACGCAATATCTATGTTGGATTTGCTTAATTAGTAACAGCATGTGATATCTGTGTTGGATTTGCTTATTCAGTAACAGTAACAGCATGCAATATCTATTTTGCAAGGTCCAACCTCCTGGCACTCATGTCCTCTCAAGTATAGTCCTCTTCAGTTGATGGTGTGTCCTTACATGGAGTTGCTTTCCACATGGCCTGATCTTTCACAGGTTCTTCCGAGACCTCTCGTTGATGACTTACAAATGTCTTTGTCTGTCAAGTCTTGGCCAGCATGTCACCTCCTTCCGTCCATGTTTACTAATAACAGTTACATTTACCAGCTGCTACTAGTAACATAATGATGTGACTGTGATGAGCTGTTGCCACCAGCTGAACAGACATTGTGAACTGATACAGGAAATAGCAGTGGACGCTATGATTGTCTTTCCTGTGTTATTCAGGTCTCTTCATGTCAGTTCTTATCAATACTGTTCATAAGCTTTCAAACTGGCAGATTAAGTTTTAAGGTCTGAAGTTTTTATATTCTTCTATCACTTTTTTTGGGGTATATTGTGTCCACATGTATGATTGTTATGAAAGGAACATTTTACTTTCAGATTGGCACAGAAGAATCATGTCTAGTATTACGAGATTCACATACTTTGTTACATTGTGCAATTTTTTAAACTTTTCTTTCTTATTGTTTGTCCTTCCTTGCTTTTTCATTGTTTGTAACCATTTTTGTCTGAAAAAGGCCCTGTGCCAAAATATTACATTGTTGTTTTGTTATAGAGTAAAGCTTTTTCTTACCATTTAACTGTTAAACTTGGATAAAACCTAACTACTACAAAAAGTAGAAAGATAAAAATTTGGGTAAATTGGTATTGCTATATCATATAATAAGTTGTATATCATGTTCATGTATTTTCTTTAAAAAAGGTGTATATAAAATGTTCTGTTGGAATTGTTATATTAAAAAAAAAAAAAACCAAATTTCCCAACTTAGATAAACTCATATTTCCCTGAGGCTGATTAGTGAAAATACCCTCATGTTGTAATCGATGTGATGCTGATGACACTGTGCTCTTGTGTACCAACGGGTCAAGAAAGGAATGTGCGCTAACGCCATTTCCTCTATGTGCCCAATCAGCTCGGAACTAGGCTGCTTTATATTGTTATATTCCCCTGCCTTGATAAATTTGAATTCATTCTGATATATGTATTGTTAATATTTATTGTTAAAAAGAATTGAAACTTTTGTGAAGTTGAATCAAGGCTGTGATTTTGTATTTTAAAAGAAAAATTGTTACATTTTTTCTGTAACTTCAAGCACGATTCTGGGGCAGATGATTAAAAGTTTTTGTGACAGCAGGGCTGTAGTGGCTTTTTAATCAAGGCCTAAGAATCAAGCACCTTCATCATTGGCAAACATGATCTAGACTTATTTGATTCATGTTATGTTGCGGCTGTTTATTGAAATCTTTGAAATAGTGTCACATATTGACTAGTCGTGCGCTTTTTGCTTTTTATTTTTTTTAAAATGTGTCCAAGTCGCATCTTTAGTGCATTTGTCATTGCGCTCAAATCAGATTGGGTCATAAATTCAGTTTTGAACTGCTTTTTATGAGTAAACATTGCATAAATCATAGCAGTTTAAATACAGAATTCATTATAGCAGTGGAATATGATACCTTGATTCATGCAGTAGAATGTGATATGTTGGTTCATGCAGTAGAATATGATATGGTGGCTCATGCAGTAGAATATGATATGTTGGTTCATGCAGTAGAATATGATATGGTGGCTCATGCAGTAGAATATGATATGTTGGTTCATGCAGTAGAATATGAAACGTTGGTTCATACAGATTGTTCTTTTCACAATGTTGCTGTCTTGAGAGTTAGATCCAGTCTCAAAAAAATTATTCATGTTATCTGGCTAGGGTATCTGTTTTGCCGAGTACAATTTCGAAGATGTAAGTGATGTTGTGGGCCACAAATCTCCTCAACCAAATCTCCTCAACCAAATCTCCTCAGTCAAATCCTTCCTCAGTTCTGATAGACCATAAACCTGTATTATTGTTCATTCTGAGTCATTACATATAGAATAAAATACAGCAAATTTGTTTGTTTTACAATCCAGAGTTTATATATCTTATCTTATTTCTTACATCCTTCCCGTGCCGTTAAATGTAATATAGGGCTTGCTTGGTAGTTTGCCAAGTTTTCCTGCAATCTGTGAGCTTTTCAACCTCATCAAGGGATTTTATGCTTAGTAATCTGGCCTCTCTTAACAATGTCCTCTTAGAGTTTCATGTGGTCGACCTCTTTTTCTTCAGCCTGTTGTGTTCCACTTGATAGCTTGCTTTGGGATTCTCTGACTATTACTTCTCATCATGTGGCTGACATATGTCCAACTTCTTTTTCTGATCACCCAAGAGACAGGTTGTTGTTTGCTCATCTGTCTTATCTCAGCTTTGTTCTTGAACCGAGTATTTTATATATATATGTAAATTACATATAGTCCTCAAAGGCTTTACCATCAAGAGACAGCTGTGTTTTAAAACATAAATAAACTAGAGTGACTTTATAATTTGTATAAGGTACAAGGTAAAATTCCCATTTCCATGCCATTTAGGCGTATTGAGGATTATGGTGTTAGGCCTGTATTTTCCATGACCTTCAGTACATGAAAGTGTGATGTGGCCAGTATCACGCCTGGTCACATTTATCCTCCCAGATTTCTCTGGTACCCACTTTTAGAGGCTGGGTCAACCCTGGGGCCTTTTTTTTTTTTGGTGTGTACCAGATAAAGATCCCACTGCTGGGACTGAACCCGGTACCACCAGATTGGTAAACCAAGCATCTGACCTCTCAGCTAACTATATTATTTGTATACAAACTTTAAAATAATAGTTTTAAATTAAATATGTACTATATAGCTTGTACTGCATAGTTTTAAAAGTATTTGTAAATTTGCAAGTAGAATGTATTTCAATGGACCAGTGGTCAGAAAACTGAATCACAAAGTAGGATGTCAGAAGTAGAGACTGTGTATATAAATTTAGCCCAGAATAAGCCAGTGCTGAGTTCATTATAAATTTGCTATAGCTTATACATGCAAGGTTTTTTAAAATTATTCTTTTGTTCATTTCTAAGGTTTGAGTATTTGTCATCATTTGTCATTAGTCTTGAGTGTGGTATTAGGAAGACTTGCTAACATTTTGTTGCATTAGGACATTAACATTTTCTTATATTTTTCAGCTAAGCAAGGGAGTAGAATAGATAGAACTGACTCTACAAAGCTTGTATATTGTAGAAGTCTTTCTGGAATGCAAAAAGCTTTTTTGTTTTGTTTTTGTTTTTGTTTTTTTTTTGTTCTTCTAACCATTGATGATTTGAGATGATGCTGATGTTCTTGATGATGAAGATGGCAAGTAGCCATAGCTTTCTGCAATTCCCTGGGTATGTGGTAGGAGATGATGGGAGGAACAGCAGTGACTGGTTTGTTAGTAGGCTGCACTATGTTGTGGACTACGTTGATCAGTACTTTGTGTGCCAGGTGATGTGACACAACCTGGTAACACTTTATGGAAATAGAGTCATGGCTACTTGGATATAAAAATCATAAAATATGTGAAAGAAAAGCTTGATATGTTCATTTGGGGAAGTGAAATATTATGATGTAAATATAATGACAAAAAATTGTAATGAATGTATGTATTTAATGATCACTGCTTTCTTGACCCTTTGCTGCTTCTGTCTCACATAGGCAGGGTATCTTGTTTATCTAGAGGATAATTTGCATGTTCAAGAAACATCCTTGTTGTCTCTGCAGCAGAGTTTGTGCATCAAATTTTGTTGGTATCCTGTAAGTTTCCACAAATTTATGAAAATTATTTCATTACTTACAAATTTGCTGGAACGTGATTTCTGCAAGTCAGCTGGAACTTGTGTATTTAACCTTGTTAATCCATAGAGCTACAACATTTTGGTGGATAAAATCAGACCATATCCAGATGTATTCCATTTTTTTTTAGGATCTCTGCTGCACTGTAGAATGTGAGCTGTTTGGGTTTCACGGCCGTTTCAAAACTTATCAAGAATTCAAGGTCACAGAATTACTATTTATTTTTTTTAGAATATTATCACACTCTCCTCCATACATTTACCAGGATGCTCGGGATTTATGGTTTTGTTGAATTGTCTTTCAGGTCCAAAGGGTTAAAGCTCATATCTACATAATTCATTTAGATTTGAGTGACACAGAGAAGCAGACAGCTGTATTCAGGATTTACTTATTATTGACTTTCTTACATATATAGGATGAGTATCCCTAATCTGAAATCTTCCAGAATCTGAATGTGTTTGCCAGCATGACTCCACAAGTAATTCCATGCCTGACCTCTAGTGACAGGTCACAGTCAAAATGAAAAAACAGTTTGTTCATTGTTCCCAAGGTTAAAAAAAAAAAAAAGTCCTTCCAGTCCCCTTCATCTTTTCCACACATGCTCAGATTCCCCCATGGAATAAAATGGCATGCACGTGCAGTCTGGACAAGCTAGTGTCAGGTCCTCTCATGGGGCCTAGACCTACATTACTTACTTATTCTTTAATCTGTGGTGTAAAGGTGTTGAAGATGCCAAAAAGGCCTGCAGTAATATTGGTGACAGTGATAACAAATGAAAAGGAAGCAGTTATGTTTATCTGTAGCACAGAAAGTCCAGTTTCACAGTGGTGTAAGTGTGGAACAAACTTTTTTGATGCACAAAATTATTAAAAGTATCATACGAAAGTACATTCAGGCAGTGTGTATGAAGTTCATGTGTAGACTTAGGAGCTGTCCCCAAGATATCTTTGAAGTAGTATGTAGCAGATTTAGCGCCTAATATGCCACCAAAGTGACGTGTGATACAGTAGTTTATAGACTTCTGCCAGTGGGAAAACAGCTATGTTACTTTGCCAGTGCTGAGTACCAGCATTCACCCCAGGTACAATACTTCAGTCTTCAACAATAACATTGTGGCACTGGACACAGCTGTACATTTCATTGGACATAACAGCACTAACAGAAAGAACGTTGATGTAAAACAGTAGTATAAGACGGCATTTACCAAGTCTTTAAACATGTTAATATAAGAAAATGATGAGTGTAAATCCTGACAGATGGAAGGAAATGAAGCAATCAACACAAAACATCAAAATACCAAAATATGCAAAAATTCCAGATGAAATAACTTTGCCATAGGGAAAACATGCCAACCTCTCAGTGGAAACATTCAACTTGGTAAACTGCCAAAAAAATAACTCTACACAACACATTCCTAGAATCACTCAACTGTCCTAAAAGGACAAAAGCCAGTAACTGGACCTACAGTCTGTCAACTGCACAAACTACAAGTAGGTCCTAAAAGGACAAAAAGCCAAGAACTATTTCTTACATTCTAACTCTGCAGTTCAATCATCCTAACACTGACCAACTAGACCAAAATTAGACATGTCTGCCCAGGGGGAGAGCTCATTCACATCTCTCTCTCTACAGTTCAATCATCCTAACACTGACCAACTAGACCAAAACTAGACATGTCTGCCCAGGGGGAGAGCTCATTCACATCTCTCTCTCTCTCTCTCTCTCTCTACAGTTCAATCATCCTAACACTGACCAACTAGACCAAAACTAGACATGTCTGCTCAGGGGTGGAGCTCATTCACATCTCTCTCTCTCTCTTTCTCTCTCTTTCTCTCTCTCTCTCTCTCTTTCTCTCTCTCTCTCTTTCTCAGTGAGTTGTCTCTTCCTTTTTTTTTTTTTTTGTAATCTAACATACCTTTATGTCACATCTTTTCTCGAGCGTGCTTCACGGACTTCTTTCCTAATTTCAACGTGAAGCTTACTGTGCTGAACACACAAACAACCCAGTCCATAGCTCATGAACAAGGGCATTCATTCTGTCTTTACTAGAGTGACCTAACCTAATCATTTTAGCATCCAACAGTGAAATTTATCCAAGAGACAGGACTGCAGATATAGACAGACAGTGCGAACGAAGAAGAAGAAGATTTTAGCATCCTTTGTACCGTTACAATCTTATTATGTAGTCGTATATGCATATATTCTGAAATTAGAAACACTTCTCATCTCAAGGATTTCAGGTAGGGGATACTCAGCCAGTACTGTCTCAGTTCAGGTAGGGGATACTCAGCCCATACTGTCTCAGTTCAGGTAGGGGATACTCAGCCAATACTGTCTCAGTTCAGGTAGGGGATACTCAGCCCGTACTGTCTCAGTTCAGGTAGGGGATACTCAGCCCGTACTGTCTCAGTTCAGGTAGGGGATACTCAGCCCGTACTGTCTCAGTTCAGGTAGGGGATACTCAGCCCGTACTGTCTCAGTTCAGGTAGGGGATACTCAGCCCGTACTGTCTCAGTTCAGGTAGGGGATACTCAGCCCGTACTGTCTCAGTTCAGGTAGGGGATACTCAGCCCGTACTGTCTCAGTTCAGGTAGGGGATACTCAGCCTGCACTTTCTCAGTTCAGGTAGGGGATACTCAGCCCGTACTGTCTCAGTTCAGGTAGGGGATACTCAGCCTGCACTTTCTCAGTTCAGGTGGGGGATACTCAGCCCGTACTGTCTCAGTTCAGGTAGGGGATACTCAGCCTGCACTTTCTCAGTTCAGGTAGGGGATACTCAGCCTGCACTTTCTCAGTTCAGGTAGGGGATACTCTGCCCGCACTGTCTCAGTTCAGGTAGGGGATACTCAGCCTGCACTGTCTCAGTTCAGGTAGGGGATACTCAGCCCGTACTGTCTCCGTTCAGGTAGGGGATACTCAGCCTGCACTGTCTCAGTTCAGGTAGGGGATACTCAGCCCGTACTGTCTCAGTTCAGGTAGGGGATACTCAGCCCGTACTGTCTCAGTTCAGGTAGGGGATACTCAGCCCGTACTGTCTCAGTTCAGGTAGGGGATACTCAGCCCGTACTGTCTCAGTTCAGGTAGGGGATACTCAGCCCGTACTGTCTCAGTTCAGGTAGGGGATACTCAGCCCGTACTGTCTCAGTTCAGGTAGGGGATACTCAGCCCGTACTGTCTCAGTTCAGGTAGGGGATACTCAGCCTGCACTTTCTCAGTTCAGGTAGGGGATACTCAGCCCGTACTGTCTCAGTTCAGGTAGGGGATACTCAGCCTGCACTTTCTCAGTTCAGGTGGGGGATACTCAGCCCGTACTGTCTCAGTTCAGGTAGGGGATACTCAGCCTGCACTTTCTCAGTTCAGGTAGGGGATACTCAGCCTGCACTTTCTCAGTTCAGGTAGGGGATACTCTGCCCGCACTGTCTCAGTTCAGGTAGGGGATACTCAGCCTGCACTGTCTCAGTTCAGGTAGGGGATACTCAGCCCGTACTGTCTCCGTTCAGGTAGGGGATACTCAGCCTGCACTGTCTCAGTTCAGGTAGGGGATACTCAGCCTGCACTTTCTCAGTTCAGGTAGGGGATACTCAGCCTGCACTGTCTCAGTTCAGGTAGGGGATACTCAGCCTGCACTGTCTCAGTTCAGGTAGGGGATACTCAGCCTGCACTGTCTCAGTTCAGGTAGGGGATACTCAGCCTGCACTGTCTCAGTTCAGGTAGGGGATACTCAGCCTGCACTTTCTCAGTTCAGGTATGAATGATTTAAAAAAAAACAAAACATGCAGTTATTTTTGTTGTAATGAATCAACTGTGGCTTTGTTTTTCAAAGAGAAGTTTTTTTGTTATTTAAATGTCATAATTAATGTAAATGTGGGTGAGGGGTGGTGATGGGAAGCTTATAGTTGGAGATCTGAACAGATTTTCATTTTGAAGAGAGTGACGTGCATGTCTCTGTATTCAGGCTCTTGTTTAAAGATTCTCAGAATAAATTTACATATATTTAGTTTAATCAACTGATGTATAAATTGTTGGTATTTTGATGCTTAGTTACTGTGTAGATTGTTGATATTTTGATGTGTTTATGACTGGTTTCTACAACAATTGATGCTACAGATGACATTAATCAGGCAACAGCCACATTTTTGTTCACAAAGTTTTGTTGTGAGCATTCATCTTGTGTAGAGCTTCAAGGCCAGTTATACTGCAGACATTGTTCTGTGTTGTGTCCTTAATTTGTTGCTCAGAGTTGGCTGATTGGTGACCTCTGTTTGAACTTGTTCTGGATGGTGTGGAATATAATTATTTTATGTTGTCCTGGAGTGATGTTGATGATGATGATGTCTGTGGTTATAGCCAAGTGTCATAACTTTTTGTTTATTCTGGGATATACATAAGGGAGAGAGTCAATACCTTGTCGGCCAGCTATGATGCCAGGCTTCTCAAAAGGCTCCATCATGAATTCTCTTAAAAATGAATTCTCCCCATCTCTTTCAGAATGGGACACAACAGGGATCCTTGTGATGAAACAAAGTAGGATTTTGGCCAGTGCTAGTGTGCCACCTTGGTATCAGAGGCATGCTTCCTTTTTTATTCATTATTAAATATTTTACCTATTATTATTATTTTCTCACCAAGTTTATATATTACATCAGTTGAGCTTTATCCAACATTGTGCCTCCTTCTGTCTTGATCATTGACCTGAACTCATAAGATTGTGACAATCAGAATTCACAGGAAGGCCATAGGACAGTCTGACAAGATGATTGATAAAATAATCATCAACTAAACTTGTGAAAAGCATCACAGATTGAAATTTTATGATGAGCTATAATTGCTCACATCATGTAGAACAGGACCTTTTGATGATTAAACAGATATAAGATCTGTTAAATGTTAGTTAAAATGGTAGAAAATGATTTGTGCATGTGATACACTGATAGTTTGTACAAAAAAAATTTCTTGCTAATGTGAAATTGAGTGTGAAATTAATACCTACATTTCCTGTTTCAGTTTTGACTTTTGTGCTATTGAGATGTAAATAGAGATAACTGGTCTGGACTTTGTTTTATTTAAACAGTAATTTCTTGGTTGTCTTTCGTTGTTGCTTCTTGTATTTAGTAGCAGAAGAAAAAAAATATTCCTGTTTTCGTAATATGATTTTGTGAGTCAGAATAATATGAGTTGGTGAATGAGAGTAATATGATTTTGTGAGTCAGTTTTGCCTTCAGTTTTGTTTTGTTCTGTTTTCTGTTGCTTTGAGTTTTTGAAGTAGGATATAAAAATAGTTTTGAGGGCAAGATTAAGTAGAAGTCTGACCATCAAAGCAATCTGTTCCTGGCATTGCAATGTTCTGTGTAAAAGTTAAACTTCCGTGTTAGCTTTAATTAATTCTGCACATATCAGCCACCCTGCCCAGGTGCATCTTTTTTTTGTGTGTTTTTGTTTAGTTTAGGTTGTATGGCATGTGTATAATGTGCAGGAGTTTCTTTCTGGTGCATATCATGCTGCCCCAGTGCTCTTGCCCTTTGACCTGATGACAGGTAGTGACAGGTAGTGGCTGCAGTGGGCTGAAATCTGTCATTCTTCACTCTTGTAATTTAAGGAAAATGTCCTTTAGCAGAATCTTCCATCCTTCTTTCTTTTTTTTTTTTTTTTATAATTCAGAATTTTCATGCATCTCTTTTTTTTTTTACATGTTTTTTTTTTTCCCAAAGAAAAAGTGCCTTTCTATTAGATCTTGTGACTACAAAGTCAAAGCTCTTTGTAGCTGTTGCAGTGGTGAAGGGCACATTTAAAAAAACAAAACAAAACCAAAAAACCTTCAGGTTTATAGGTATATGATATTATGTTGGGCCTTATAAAGGTATATTAACTGGGAACTGTGCTCCGTTAACTTCCTGACCAGATTTCAGAAGTGGCCTTGTCAGCAGGCTCCACCACCTGGGCTAATATGTTATTCTTGGTCTGTCTGAAGTATCACACTAGCCTGATGCTCTAAGCCAGGTGTGGTTTGCTGGCTCTGATTACTATGCCATCTCTTAAGGAACCATTTTAGGGAAAAAAATTAAATGAGTGCCTTAAATGAGTTTGTCTGTTGTTGATGATACAAATACAACATTGAACATTTCATGGTTTTTTTTTTTCTTCAGTATTTCTGTTTTCTGAAGAGTGGTGTTTGGGAGGCAAAGTTCCACAAGGGACACGCAAATGAATGAATGAATGATTTCTGTTTTCAGTATGTCTGTCAGCATAACTTTTAAAAAAACGAAATTTTATTTTGTTTATTTAACGAAAAAACATGTAAATAAAATACTGCAAAATAGCACAGTCATTATTTAGTGCACACATCGTTGTTCAAACCATCCTGCCTGCTTGAACCAGCTGAAAGATCAGCAGCAAATATTCTATGCAGTGTCATCCTTAGATTTACTTGGTGACTTCATTATCATCCTTCATGTTTTCTGATCAGTTTTGAACTAAAGCAAGTGTCATCTTGTGCATTTTTTGGTGGATTATGAGGTAGAGGTGCCTTAGTGTCATCTTTTTTTTTTTTTTGTTTGGTATAACTAGCTAGTTTAAAATAAATATTTTTTTCTTTTAATGTTACCTAGTTTTGTGTGTCCACAGAAAACAGTGCTTACTGTAAGAGGGAGTGTTCATTGTTTGCTTTTACTTTATCAGTAGATTTAAATGTTTTAGATACTATTTTCTGTTATTGCTATGGTAAATTTATGATGATTAAATAATATATTTAATTAACAAATTGAAATCCAGATTTCTTGTGTATAAATTCCTTCTACATAAACATTTTATTGCAAATGTTTTCTGAACATTTTATGTGAATGGATTAAAAAAGAAAAAAAATTACAAATGTGTTATTTAATATGTTCATGTTATTTGGAAATGCGAAATGAATTGTGGACACATATGTTTAAGATAAAGGTAGTTCAATAGCAAATGCTGTAGGAGAATAAGCGTTAGAGACCTCATTATACTGGGCCATCAGCGTATGAAGTAGGGTGGCCACTTTCCTTCCTTGTTGCCTTTTCTTCCCAGATTTTCTCTGGTACCCATTTTATGAGGCAGGGTCATCCTCGGGGCCATATTGATCAGAAAAATAAAAAGTTGGGGATCCAAACCTTCGACCATTCATTTGCTATATGAGTGCTCTAACCACTATGCTAACCAGTACCCTTACTCATTGGTTTAGTGTTGTTATTTTCAGTTGTTATGGAAACTAGTTGGTTGATGATTTCCACACCATCATCACCTCCCCCTGAAAACTGAACCTGAGGTCTTTGAAGCTGATGCTGAAGCTAAGATCTTCATCTTTTGCATTCAGTTTCATGTGATCAGCATCTAGATAAAGAGATGGGTTGCCTTCGTGAATCTCATAGACAGCAGGAATTATTCCTGCATGCCCCACATTTTTCTGTTGATGCTCTTTTGGTTTTGAGTACAAGGGGAAGTAGTCCTGTTATGCCACAGAAGAAGCTTAGGGGCATGACCTAAGGGTTATGTGGTCAGCACCATACCAGGCTGTCTAGAATAAGCCATGTCCTCATTTCTACACCTGAGTGTGACTGGAGTATCTCTGGCTGGATTTGAACCACCAGCCTTCACCATGAGAGACTAGTGCACTAACTACTCCACTCCTCAGACACCCAGGTTTCAAATGAAGATCTGAAAATTCAGGCATCGAGATGGACTGCAACTCCTGATGCAGACTTAAGAAGAAAGAAGCTTCTAATTTAGTATCACCACATTTAAGAAAACCGAGAGGCCTACAGGAGTGCTGTTAGGGAGGCAAAGTTCCGCAAGGGACATGCAAATGACTGACATTTAAGAATATATCAGTTCTTTGTCACATTGAAGTAACACACCAGTCTGTTATCTTCATTTCTATTGAAATTTGAAAAGATCCCACTTCACTGACCTGCTTCTTACAAAATCAGAAAACACAATCATCTATTTGCAAATTGTCAACAAAATGGTGACTAAAGAGATGTTAGATAATACGTGGCAAGAAATCAAGTATTGTTTAGACATTCTTCAGGACCATAAATGGAGCACATGTCGAAGTGCATGAATTAAATTTAAAAAAGGAAACATGTCTGTATCTAGCATAGCTTTTGTGTAATAAATGTTCGAAATCAGGGAATGACTTTATGTTCACCTAATATATGGTATAAAGTGGAACGAATTCAAGAACAACGCAGAGATAAGATAGATGAACAAACAGCAACCTGTCTCATGGGTGATCAGACAAAAGAAGATGGACATATGTAGGCCATGTGATGAGAAGAAACAATTAGAGAATACCAAAACAAGCTATCAAGTGGACCACAACAGGGTGAAGAAAAAGAGGTTGACCACATGAAACTCTAAAGAGGACATTATTAAGAGAAGCCAGTTTAATGGGCATAACATCCCTTGATGAAGTTGAAAAATTCGCCGAGAACAGGAAATATTGGCAAACAACTATGTGAGCCCTATGTGACATTTAATGGCACGGGAAGGATATAAGATGTAAGTATAATATATGTATATATGTCTCATTTCACCATTACTATCATGATGAAAAATTCTATAATAAGATGGTCAGTGTGACAGATTACAAAAGTAAGCTTCAGTTTAAGCCATTTCTAGTTACGCTGGTTTGCTGAGGAACTCATCTCCTGGGTGAACTGAGGACCATCTTCTAAAAAGTATAAACAAAAATAGATCTTTCAGTCATATTAGATAATTGTGAAGTAGACAGAAGGTAGTTGTGGGGATTATCATGCATCATTTTGCTGAGTAGCATCTTTTATATCTGATTCAACAAACATTTGAGCATAATCTGCTGCAATTTAAAAAAAAACAAAAAAAAACATGTATTTGTTGCAAGGTCTGTTATTTTCTTGCACTTCCACCTTCTAGTTTTACTATGATTTTCTTGCACTTCCATCTCCTAGTTTTACTATGATTTTCTTGCACTTCCATCTCCTATTTTTACTATGATTTTCTTGCACTTCCATCTCCTAGTTTTACTATGATTTTCTTGCACTTCCATCTTCTAGTTTTACTATGATTTTCTTGCACTTCCATCTTCTAGTTTTACTATGATTTTCTTGCACTTCCATCTCCTAGTTTTACTATGATTTTCTCCTCAAAGGATGCAGCAGATATTTTTATATCCATCTTCGTTTCCCAATTATCATCATATTCATTAATTAACTTACATCATCTCATGCCATCTCAAAACTTGTTTGTCCCAAGATTTCCTCTCTCTGGGTTCTAATGATGTCTTATGGCTGACTCATTGCATCAGTTTTAATTTTAAACTGTCTCGTGGCTCCTGTCCCTCCGGAAGTTTGCCATGTGATATCTGCATGGACAAGTGGTTGTATACAGTAAAACACAATGAACAAAAAAGTGGTATCCTGCAGTACAAATATCTGTAAACTGTGTTATGGAAAGCAGTTTGGATTAGTTTTTCAAAGGGATATATATTTTTTCAACTTAATCAAGGGATGTTATGCCCACTAAACTGGCTTCTCTTAACAATGTCCTCTTTTGAGTTTCACATGCTTGACCTCTTTTTACTTCGGCCTGTTGTGGTCCACTTGATAGCTTGTTTTGGTATTCTCTAATTGTTTCTTCTCATCACATGGCCTACACATGTCCATCTTCTTTTCCTGATCACCCATGAGACAGGTTGTTTTTTGTTCATCTGTCTTATCTCTGCGTTGTTCTTAAATTCATTCCACTTTATACTAAGTATTTTCCTGAGGCATTTGTTTTCAAAAGAGTCTAATTTCTTGTCTATTTCTTTAGTTGATTTACAACTTTCACATGAAGGGTGGATATCACATTTGACTTGAATAATCTTTACTTGGTTTGTGTGCCTATAACTTTTGAATTCCATTTGTTCTCAAGATTCTTGAAGACAGACATTAAAATCGATCGACTATTCCATTCAAATGTAATATCCACCCTCATTTATGCATGCACAAGCTGGAAAACAACTAAAGAAATCGACAAGAAATTAGACTCTTTTGAAAACAAATGCCTAAGGAAAATACTCGGCATCAAGTGGAACGAATTCAAGAACAATGCAGAGATAAGACAGATGACTGAACAACAACCAGTCTCATGGGTGATCAGGAAAAGGACATGGACATATTTTGGTCACGTGATGAGAAGAAACAGTCAGAGAATCCCAAAACAAGCTATCAAGTGGAACACAGCAGGTCAAAGAAAGAGAGGCAGACCGCGTGAAATGTACAATTGCGATTCCCAAAATTGAGCTAAAATATTTCTTTCGTTTCTTTCTTGGGTTGCGTTTTGTTAATGACAAAGATGGCGTCTCACTTCAGTGGAGCATTACAATTGACAGGTCTCGATGACTTTATAACCCCTTCTCAGGTGAGCTCGAGCCAGATTTATGAGTTGTCAAATGTACATCTATCAGATTTTTGTGTGTGCGTGTACTCGGAATGATTTGATTTCGCTTCAACGAGTAGTTTGTTGATATTAGTATGTTTGTTGACATTTCATGGCGATCCAGAAATACTGATTTCGATGCTTGGTTAGGAATGCAGTGACTGCGACACGGGAGAGGGAGAACAGCTTTGTAACCAGAGCAGGCGAACCTGTCTCACCTCACCATTGTTCTTCTAGTAACACCGGTGACATATCCTATTAGTATGAACAGGATTAAATCTGAGGCTCTAGAAGAACAGTAAAAAAAAAACAAAACTCTGCAAATAGAATAAACTTTGTTTACATGAAAATGATTAGAGAAGTAATAAATCTGATGACAGGTGAAAGACTTAGCAGTGATGCATCAGTTGTGCTTATGTGATAAAAATATGGATTGTAACTAGAGATGGGTGATGTAGGTTGGAGGAAGCAGGAGGGCCTATACTAAGTTTAGCCTATGGGCTTCACCATCATCAGGTGCTGTTCCAGTAGGCATTGGCACTCATGCTTCTCCATAGAATTTCTAATATAGGATGATAATGAAGACAAAGTATAGGATGATAATGAAGACAAAGTATAGGATGATAATGAAGGCAAAGTATAGGATGATAATGAAGACAAAGTATAGGATGATAATGAAGACCAAAGTATAGGATGATAATGAAGACAAAATATAGGATGATAATGAAGACAAAGTATAGGATGATAATGAAGACAAAAGTATAGGATGATAATGAAGACACAGTTGAAATATGAAGTTCCAACAGTTAACAAGATAATCAGAGCACCAAATTTATTTTATGTAAAAATCATTCACTGAAGAAGTTTTAGCCATCAAGAAGATAAATAGTGATATTTAACATAAATAAGGAAAAATAATCACAAAGAGCTACAGTGAGTCAGATTTTCAGATGACATAAAGTATTCAGTACTGGGGGAAAGTATGCAGACAGGAGTATGTAGTGCTGCAGGTCATGACATGCGAAGTGAACATAACAACAAAAGTTCAAGTCTGATTGAGTGGAGGTTAACATCAGCATTAGGATGTCAGAGGCCTTCTTTGGTCCACTCCGTGATTTCAGACAAGCCTTTATAATGTAATCTCAAACCAACATGATGTCTGTATGGCAAGAGTTTCATGATGTTAGCCATAGAGG
Source organism: Achatina immaculata (assembly GCA_009760885.1). Classification (NCBI taxonomy): domain Eukaryota; kingdom Metazoa; phylum Mollusca; class Gastropoda; order Stylommatophora; family Achatinidae; genus Lissachatina; species Lissachatina immaculata. The sequence continues at coordinate 15,562,967 of CM019697.1, read as the reverse complement.
GCACACAAGTTAGCAGTTTCTTGGGGATCATAGAAGGAAACAGTCATGTCACTACCATTATAATGATATGCCTTCTGAAACTGTCATCTCTTTTTAAATAACTGTCATCTCTTTCTCCTCGTCCTCGTGTGTTAAGGAATGTATAAAGCCAGTGAAAATTGAGAGGACTGCTGGGAAAGTGGGGAAGATAAGAGTAGAGGATGATGGAAGCTACACAGAAATATCTCAGGTCAGTGAATTCTTTCTTATATACTTTTATCTGCAAGCCCCATCTACACAAAACTGAAGGCTGCCCAAACCCCAACTTTGCATGCGCCAAAATGGTCTACAAACACAGAACACATCTAGCAAACTTGTGCTCTCCGCAGGGACATAAAAACCCAAACATATGGGAAACCGTGTGACAGACATGAAGACTTATGCTAGTGATGAGGTTCATAGAAGTAATCCATCAGTTTGTCAAGATGATAGAGTGTATCAAATTGCCAGTGGAAGAAGAAGAAATTCTTTTACAATAGATTGGTTCTTTTCCATTTAGAAAACTGTCTTGAAGCAAATAAATATTAGCTGGCCATGATTAAAGAAAGGAAAATATAAATGTAGTAGGATGACAGATAATAAAAGATTTATTTTACATTCTTCCCATGCCATTAAACATCACATAGGGCTCACATGATACTTTGCCAAACTTTCCTGTCCTCAGCGAGTTTTTCAACCTCATCAAGGGATTTTATGCCTACTAATTTGGCCTCTCTTAACAATGTCCTCTTTAGTTTCATATGGTTGACCTCTTTTTCTTCACCCTGTTGTGTTCCACATGATAGTTTGTTTTGGGATTCTCTGACTGTTTCTTCTCATCACATGACCAACATATGTTCATCTCCTTTTTCTGATCACCCATGAGACAGGTTTTCACACAATAATTAGTGTATAAGTATATAACTATACACGTAATGTGATATGTGTCATCGTTTGCAAAAGATGCAGGATAACATGTATTGGTGAGACTGGCCTCAGATTAGGGGACCGCATGCAAAAACATCTGTACGACATTGCCCAGCATGCTTCGAAACCAGTCCCAAATAATTTCAGTGGCCCCAATCACAGAGGCAAATCTGATTTTCTGGTAACAGCCATCAAACAATGTCACGCAGATGACACAAGCCGCCTGGCACTTGAGAACCACTGCATTCAAAATTATGGGACACTGGAGCCACATGGGTTAAACTCACTGTTTAGCTACACTTAACATTCTCTTCAATCATTATAGTACCTCTCCACTAAGTCCACCCCTTCTTACTTGTCAAACCTCCACACAGTATAACTTTGCAACCCCTCTTCCCCAGTCATCTGTTTCAACTTCTCCTAGCCAGGTCAACATTGTATCACTCTCTCTTCCCTTCCCGGTTCCCCATCCACCACCCCCAGTTACAACCCACCGACCACATATCACAGGTCTCTGTTTAAACAGTCTCCACGTTCTACTAAATCCATTCCTGACACACACCACCGGACTACTAAATCCATTCCTGACACACACCGCTGGACAAGTCACACCTTACAATTTACAGCTAAGTACTCTTTTAAAAAAAATTTTTTTTTTTTTTTAGTATTCATGTGAATCTATACTTTATCTCCTCTCTCTATTTCTTCGTCCTGTATGTTTTTCTATGATTAAGGCTCACACCGAAACGTCACAACTTTGTAATCGTTAAGTAATAAAGCTGCTCCTACTTTTTCCTATTTTATACATTATGAGACAGGTTTTGTTCACTTACCTCTGTGTTGTACTTGAATTCGTTCCACTTTATACCGAGTATTTTCCTTAGGGCGTTTGCTTTCAAAAGAGTCTAATTTGAAAGATTTATAGAGTCAGAATATATTTATGTATGTTTTAATTGTATCTAATGAAGAAGGATGAAGACGTAGCGTGAAATTGTGGTCAGTGGCTCATAGCTGACTGCTAGCATTAGGTTTGGTGAAGCATGGCCAGCTAGACCTTGTCCACCTCTCTGTTGGTGGCCACAGTGGCAGACTTAGCCAGGCTGTTGGAGCAAGGATCACTTTAGCGACACACAATAATTCTCTCCCCTCCACAGTTTTCTCACCCACCACCCTCAGTTACGACCCACCTATCACACATCACAAGTCTCCATTTAAATACTCTCTACACTCCACTATGCGCATTTCTGACACACAGCGTGGGACAAGCCACAGCTTCTTACAAGTTACAGCTAAGTAACTTGACTAACTATTCATTTGATTTGATTTTTTTTTTTAACACAATATTCATGTAAATTTATACTTCATCTCCTCTCTCTATTTCTTTGTCCTGTGTGTTTTTGTATGATTAAGGCTGACACCGAAACATCACAATCTAGCCATACTGCACCCTTTATTTAGATTTACCGTGCATCTGTCTGCTAGTTACAGACATGGCAATAATTTAAGTACTTCGCAATTGTGTAAAACCACCACCCAAATGGTAAACTGTACTACTTTTCCTTACTCTATCTTCTGATTACATCTGAGGAATTTTAATGTGTAACTGAGAACGAACATATCTTAACAGTTTGAGAACCACCAACACTCAAATTGATATAGCAATTTCACATATTTATTATGGAAAAAATGAGTGGTGAATAAGTGAGGATGTAGCAAATAAACTGAGTAAACAGATGAACAATCAGACTCCTCTCCAGACAAGAACTAGTTCACCATGTAAGGAGGGAGTGTGCAACAGACTACTACTCTCATCTAGGAAAAACAGGCATTCAACATGATGGAATAAGAGGCATCTTACTAACACTGAAAATTCCATGGACCCTTACATACAACTTCACATCCTAGCATCCTATCTGGAACATCCTACTCAGTCATCCTCTACATAATGAATTTTCAATCATAATGAATCTCAAGCTACTTATCACTCCTCATAATTCATCCTAACTCTGTCTCTATCTATCAGTATCAACCTATAATAATAATAATAATCCTTCTCAAATCTCCTCCTCTCACTCCTTAAATATGTCCTAACTATTCCCCTAAATCTTCCGAAGTTTCTATCCCGAGAATCACTCAGCCTGTGATTCTACCTGTTTACGACTTTCCCATGAACACTCACTGGACATTCCTATTACTAACATGTCATGGCTAAGTTCATAAAAATCCCATGGAACCCAACGTCTCACCCTGATCTTTCATCTGAACTCCCACACAACAAAAATACCAAAGTTTTAAAACAAATGGTCTAAATATTAAAATGCCCCGTATTATATCCATTTTATGCAAAATCCAACCATCGTAACAGTACATTTTCCAATATATTGTTATAACAGCTGTGCACTTGCTAAGTAATAAAGCTGTTCCTGCTGTTTGTTTCCTAGTTTATACACTTTAGTAACATGGTGGTTGAGTCAGCTAAAGAACGACTGCACCCTTCCCTGCTTTTTTGGTTTCACTCCAGGTCTGCAGAAATAACTGCTGTAACCCAGTCTGAGATGAAAAGTATTTTGTGCAACAAATTACTGTTACCGAGCGTAAGAGCCAGTTCTGATGTATGGATGTGAAACCTGGAGAGTTACTAAAGAGGCACAGCAGTGTCTGGAAGCCACGGAAATGTGGTTTCTTAGAAGAAGATTAAGGTCATCATGGATGGCAAGAAAATCAAATGAAGAAATTTTGAGAGAGACCCATTCGAGAAGACAAATAATTGCGTCAGTCAGGAAACGACGGTCTAAATTTATAGGACATGTCATGGTAAAAGGCAGGCTAGAACACTCATGACAACAGGAATGTTAGTGAGGTGAAGAGGCCAAGCTAGACCAAGAAAGAAAATTCTGGATGGGTTGACAAGATGGCATGGAAAGAGGGCACCAGAACAACTCATAGAGGCAAAACAGAGAGTTGTGGAGAGTTATGATCACCAGAGCCAGTAGGCACGAAACTTGATAGATGGAACCCACTCTTGATCCATTATGATGTTTGTGCTTTAACATCTTCACCATATCATCATCATTATCATCAGGTGCCATGCCAACTGGTGTTTGCTGTTATGCTTCTCTAGAGTACTCAATCCTTCACACAGGCCATTAGCTCAGCTGGTGATCTCCTCTCACACCATCTTGTCAGACTTTCCAGTATCATTTCTCTTGGTCTTCCTCTGGCTCTTCTTCCCTCTGTTTTTCCTGTTGTTATAATATTTTCAATGCCCCCTCTTCTCATTCCATGTCCTGTGAAAGTACATTGTCTCTCTGTTAGTTTTTTTGACATTTTTTTTTAGAAAACTGCCTGCTTGCAATTCCAAAGTGACAGAACAAGAACAAGAATGATAAATTGTTTTTTTCTTAAAATTTACTATAAATTAGAAACAATCAGAGAATACCAAAACAAGCTATCAAGTGGACCACAACAGGCCGAAGAAAAAGAGGTTGACCACGTGAAATTCTAGAGAGGACATTGTTAAGAGAAGCCAGTTTAGTTGGCATAACATCCCTTGATGAAGTTGAAAGACTCGCTGAGAACAGGAAAACTTGGCAAACAACTATGTGAGCCCTATGTGACATTTAACGGCACGGAAGGGATGTAAGATGTAAGATAAATTAGAGTTTATCTAGAAGAAAAGAAAACATTTTTATTTCCAAACAGGACGGAAAAGAGCGCAGCCTGGGAAAAGCTAAAATAACGTTGAATGACTGCTTGGCCTGTAGTGGTTGTATCACTTCGGCTGAGAGTGTACTCATTACTCAGCAGAGCCAGGATGAGCTGTACAGAATTCTTGCAGATAATGCTGCTCATTTACAGGTCAGTGCATTCACCTTTTCACCAGCACCATTTTAAAAAAAATATATTCTCCACAGTGACTTTTTATAAGATGCCACCCTCCCATTTTCAAATTTATATCTATTTTTGAAGAATTTATGAATTGTTCTGTATTAAATAGAAGTTTAGAAATGTCTTTAAATACATCTTTGAAAAAGTAATGTTTAAAAGTTACACATTCAAAGTTTAAATATCTTTTAAAAATATTGTCTGTGAAGATGGGGTATTGAATGCCTCCTGCCATTGTGTTCTAGTTGATGTAGCTGCAGATATGGGTACCTGCCACACAAATGCCAGGTAAAGCATGATGAGGTTAATAAGATGCCTTTCATAGCATTCAGGACTGGATAGACACCGCTTCCTAAGCCCAGGGACTTGGAAAAATGCAATGTTTTACCCAGAAAATCTGTTATCCCAGTGTCACCAAGGGTTAAGAATAAAAAGTTTTGTCACACTGGGATTCAGTAGAAAGAAAATGTTGAGTCTGTGAGATATTGTGATATTTTTCTTCTCATGCTTTCAAGTGATAGGGCCTTTATAAAATCCAGCTGTGTGCGGGTTTTTATGGCATTCATATAACTTTTACCATAGATCTAGACCCCGTGATTGTATAGGTCCGTTAACATTGAACATTCCCGGAGTTAATTTTCTGAAGTGTGCGTTTTTTTTTTTTTCAAGAACATTCATTTGCTAGAATAGCTTAAAATGAGGGAGGTAACTCTAGTTTGAAATGACCAGTCCTGACAAGTAATGTTGTCACCAGGATGTAGCAAAATTATAAGTGTAAATTTCCCATAACTACTTCTCTTATTATTCACAGGCAGGAGAAGTGGACAAAGAAAAATTGGTGGTTGTCTCAGTGTCACCACAAGCCAGGGCATCTCTGGCAGCAAAGTTTAAACTGTCCTCGGAAATGACAGCCAGGAAGTTGACAGCTTTCTTCAAAAGATTGGGTTTGTCAGTCAGAACCAAAGCTTTTTTTTTTTTTTTTTAAACAGTGTTAAGATCCTGGTTTTTGTGTTTTTGGCTTGTAATTCTATCATCTTCTTTTTGTTATGGCAAGGATTCCCCTACTTCCTGGCTTGCTTCATTAAGCTGTTGTTTAACTTGTAAAATTTGTCAGTCATTTCTTGATTATAATTTCTTGCATGTTTGTTTTCCATAGTTCATTCACTTTCAGCATGATCATCTTCCTGTATGTGTTATCAACCTGGTTTTTGCGTAATACTCTGAAAGCTGTGTAGAAAATATATTCTACAGGAATATATATTGTCCATTTTCAGAAACAGTTTCTCCTAACATATATGTTAGGTTCCATTTTTATGTCTGGACTGACAGAAGCTCAGTGAAGCTGGTTTACTGGCCAACCCAACATCTTAACTCTTTCCGTGCTGGAGGAAGAAACACGGACGTGTTCTGGAGTGCTAGACTAAAAACGCGGGTCTTGGTCTGTAAGGGGGTCTAGTTGTAAAATGGAATGGAAAACAGTATTTCCATGTACTTCTGTATACTTAATATGTTTCAAAGTATAGCTAAATGAATGAAAATTTCATAAATGCAGAGTTTTTTAGGAAAAAAGAAGTAATGTGATGTATTTAGACACTGATTATGGCCAGCTCACCATCGGCTAGGTCTAGATCTACACTACTTACCATCTGAGATGTGTAGATCTACTTGTCGATCTCATATTCTGATTCTATGTTGCATTCTTGCTAAATTAATGTCTGAAATAACTCCTAACTACTTCTCCAGTCGTCTAAATATGTCTAGATCTACTTGGGATACATTCAAGAGCAGTGGGGTGGTCACAGGCCATGTCCATACCCCTATCTACATCATCAAAAATTGAAAAATTTCGGTCTTTCTCTTCCTTTTTCTCGCTCGGCATCGCTCGTAACTAGGCACTCTTTCGCCATTTTGAAATGTGTCACTGGAATCGCGGGCGAAATATGTACAATCTAAATGTTACACCGGTTGTTTTATTGAAACAAACCAGTGATCATTATAATGACCATTCACACGCACCGGGTATACCGGAAGCGCCATTATAATGACCAAAAGCAAGGAAAGAGTTAAGAAGCCAGATCAGCATATCTCTCTCTGAACCTTAAGTGTCCAGGGCACATGGGGCTTCCGCAAGGGTTTTCCACAAATGCCTGTCCTTCGCCTTTTTTTCAGCTCTTGCTCAGGTGAGCCCTCTATTGCTCAACATCCTTTCTGTTGTTCTTCTCCATGTCTCTTTTGGTCTACCCTTACTTCTGTTCCCCTGTGGTGTCCATCTTAGTGCTATTTTTGGTAGTGAGTTGTCAGTCATTCGGAGCACATGTCCCAACCATCGCCAGCATCTTTCCTCAATAATTGTTGAAATCAGCATATATGTTTTTGTAAATCCACGTGTGTGCTGGTTTGAAGTCAGACATACCCAGCCATTTATTGGCAGAGATACACAGTTAGAGCTTTTCTGATACACAACCTGGAGTTTTTTGTTTTTTTTAAATTTTGTAGCCTAAAGTTTTCTTTTGCTGAAAATATCCACGGTTCATAGGTCAGAGGGTAAATGGATTGAAGGTTTCATGTTTTTTTTCCTATGGTAATTTGGCTTTGTGTTAATATTAATATACCTTTTTTTATTTAATAAGCTTAATAGAGCAAAAGCAAATGTGAACAAAATATGTTGTAATCATGGCTGTGGAGTGTGTATGCCAGAAGTGTGTCTCTGACTTCTGTTTTTCTGCTGTCCAGCTGTGCCTCCTTCCTAACCTAAGTGAGGCATTTCTCTTGACTCTGATTCCACCCCAGATTGCCCCAGACTCCACATCCCTGGTCATAGTATTTCAGCTTCTGTCTTCATCATACACTGCAGCTCAGTTATATATATGTGTTGGCATAACTTCTGTCTCTCACATCCACAATTTAGAGGAGGGAATCTAAAGTGCTGTTATGTATTTTTTTAAAACTTCAGGATTTAATCTGTATTTATTTTATTCTTGTTGTTTGATAATTTATTGTCTTGCCAAAATCTTAATTTTCATTTTGTCCTGTTTTGTGTCTTTCGTCATCGATGCAGGTGTCCATCATGTTTTTGACAGCACATTTGCCCGTAACTTCAGTCTTATTGAAAGTTGTCATGAGTTTGTGAGAAGGTTCAAGGCATCTGAAACAGAGAAGACGTCCCTTCCAATGTTGGCATCAGCATGTCCAGGTTAGGCTGGTTTCTAAAATTTCCATAAGTATATTTTATGTTTTCAATTTGTCATTTACTGTTGTGAATGTTGTGGGATCTGTAAAATATTACCAGCTGTTACCATAATGAGGAGTTTCTCATATAGGCATCTTATCGCATGAAAAGTGTGTCTGGAGTGGATTTATGAAACACTTCTTATCACGCTTCACCTTTGTAAGAAAAACATTTATCTTCATAAATTGTGCACATATATCTTATCACAGTGGCTTTTTACTAGGAGCACTTGTGGAACTTGAGATCAACTTCAGAATCATTGTCCTTGATGACATTGTTATCATTGAAGTTGTCATCTTGCTTCCATGTTGACATCAGGATGAAAGATGAAAGACAGAGAGATAAACTTTGCAAAATTTGGATGAATAATTATAAAATTTGGCAAGAACTTTGCATATTAACCCTGAGCTCCACGTATTGATCCTGAGCTTCACATATTGATCCTGATGATATTCATGAGACAGTCATCTTGATTTCTGTGCATCTGAAATTGTTCTCTTCATTACATCAGATGATTACAAAGATGAGTAAGCTTCGACTGATAGTGTGAAGAATATCAGCAGTAGCTGGAAGCTTCATGGATGAATAATGTTTTTTTTTTCCCCATTTAGGGAGGTTTTGTAATTTTATTTTTGATATCTGTTGTCCTTGAAGAAAGCATTGTGCTGAAATATTAGATGCTTTACCTTTCATTGTATTTTTTTTCTTCTTTATTTTCCTTTCTTATTTTGTACCTATCTTTTAGAAAACTTTACTCCTTCATTCAGTTTTACTTGATTACATTTAAAAATATTTCTTTTCATTGTGGATTTGCTAGTCTGACAAATAAATAAAAAAAATTTCTCCTAATAGGATGGATCTGCTACGCAGAGAAGACCCATGGCTCCTATGTTCTCCCGTACATCAGTACGACAAAATCCCCGCAGCAGATTATGGGGTCACTTGTGAAAGACTTTTTAGCTTCCGCTTTAGGCCGTGCTCCAGATTCCGTGTATCATGTGACTGTGATGCCATGTTTTGATAAGAAACTGGAGGCTTCTAGATCAGACTTTTTTAATGACATATACCAAACTCGTGATGTTGACTGTGTGATAACTTCAGGTTAGTGAAGTGTGTTAACTCCAGGTTAGTGAAATGTGTGATAACTTCAGATTTGTGAAGTGTGTGATAAAATTCAAGTTCAGATAAATTGGATGTGTATCAAAGAAATGACATAATGAAAGTGTGACAAACATAATTTATTGAAGGAGTGACAATATGATGGATGTTTTGTCACTCCTTCAATACAGTATGTATATTAAAAAAAAGTAATGACATGTGTTTTGTGTCTGATCTCCCCCTATAATGACGACATATTTTGTACATATATTTTAGTATGGCTTAGCAATAGGACCTTGCATGAAAATAAGATGGAATGTAGATAGCCTCCAGACACATTCTGGCAAACCTTTGTTGCAAAGATATCATAGCCTCCAAACACATTCTAGCCAACCTTTGTCGCAAAGATATCATAGCCTCCAAACACATTCTAGCCAGCCTGTCGCAAAGATATCATAGCCTCCAGATACATTCTAGCCAACCTTTGTCGCAAAGATATCATAGCCTCCAAACACATTCTAGCCAACCTTTGTCGCAAAGATATCATAGCCTCCAAACACATTCTAGCCAACCTTTGTTGCAAAGATATCATAGCCTCCAGATACATTCTAGCCAACCTTTGTCGCAAAAATATCATAGCCTCCAGATACATTCTAGCCAACATTTGTCGCAAAAATATCATAGCCTCCAGATACATTCTAGCCAACCTTTGTCGCAAAAATATCATAGCCTCCAAACACATTCTAGCCAACCTTTGTCGCAAAGATATCATAGCCTCCAAACACATTCTAGCCAACCTTTGTCGCAAAGATATCATAGCCTCCAAACACATTCTAGCCAACCTTTGTCGCAAAGATATGAGTACATGACACAGGTGTGCTGGAGAAACTGCCTCTGAAAATCAAGAAATCTACCAACAAGATAAGGCACACCAGAACACTGTATACGCAAGGTTATCAGCTCATTAAGAAATGACAAGGTATTCACATTAAAAACATATTCTGTCCAAGTCTGTACCTAGATTCATTGTATGTGAATGCAAAGAGAAAAGACCAATGTGTACATTGTGTATATATACACATGTGTGTATATATATATATATATATATATATATAATTCATTCATTTGCATGTCCCTTGTGGAACTTTGCCACCCAAACAGCTCTCCTGTAGGCCTCTTGGTTGTTAGCAAGATGCCCTGCTGCTGATGCATCCATTTGGAGATCATCAACGATGTCTTGCAGCCATATTCGTCTTGGTCTTCCTCTCTTTCTTTTTCCCATTATGTACCTTTCCAAGATGGTCTTCTCTAGATTATCATGATGTTTAATGTGTCCAAAATATTTAAGTTTTCTCTCTTTAATCCTCTTTACTAGCCAGCCTTCTTCAATATTAAGTTCTTGTAGTATGGATATATTTGTTCTTTTTTGTGTCCATGATATTTGAAGAACTCTTCTGTAGAGTTTACATGCAAAGGCATTTATGTGTTTCTCAGCTGTTTTGTTAAGTGTTCAGGTCTCACAGGCATATGTTGTGATTGGAAAGATTCATGCCCTTAAAAATCTTATTTTTGTAGTTCTGTCTGTTCCTCTCCACAGATTCTTTAGTTGTTTTACTTTCTGAAGAGAAATAGATGTCCTCCTTTTAATTTCCCTCATTTTATCTCCATTATTAGTTAGTAGTGATCCAAGATATTCAAAACTCTCCACTTCTCCCAAATTTTTCTTCATTGATACATATATCAGCTGCCTTATTTGTTTTGACAGTTGTCATCAATTTAGTTTTCTTCACATTAAGATAGAGGTTTTGCTCTTCGCTGTTCTTACGGACTGACATAATTAATTTTTCCATTCCTTTTTGTGTTGTGGACAGTTCTGTCTGCTCCTCTCCACAGATTCTTTAGTTGTTTTACTTTCTGAAGAGCGATAGATGTCCTCCTTTTAATTTCCCTCATTGTACTCCATTATTAGTTAGTAGTGATATATATAATAATGGAAGATGCTCAGGATATATTATTACAGCTGATATTGTTTTCAGGTGAGGTAGAAAAAATGTTGGAGAAGGAAGGAACCTCGTTAGCAGACGTGAATGAGCAGCCCTTGGAAGCAGTGTAAGAGTAAATGTTGTGATATTTTTGTCATGAATTGTTTTCCATGAAACAAACTGTCAGCTAGAATGAAATTATCAAAAGTTGGTAATATTTGTATTGCATTTTCTCATTTAATGATCACTTAACTGTTTCAAGACGACTGGAAGTATAGAGTTCTCAAACTTAGGAGAAAAACATTCCTCTAAGTACCATTCTCCAATTCATGCTTCAGACTGATAACTGATCTCCAGTTCATATTCCAGACTGATAACTGATCTCCAGTTCATGCTCCAGACTGATAACTGATCTCCAGTTCATATTCCAGACTGATAACTGATCTCCAGTTCATATTCCAGACTGATAACTGATCTCCAGTTCATGCTCCAGACTGATAACTGATCTCCAGTTCATGCTTCAGACTGATAACTGATCTCCAGTTCATATTCCAGACTGATAACTGATCTCCAGTTCATATTCCAGACTGATAACTGATCTCCAGTTCTTATTCCAGACTGATAACTGATCTCCAGGTCATGCTTCAGACTGATAACTGATCTCCAGTTCATGCTTCAGACTGATAACTGATCTCCAGTTCATGCTTCAGATTGATAACTGATCTCCAGGTCATGCTTCATACTGATAACTGATCTCCAGGTAATGCTTCAGACTGATAACTGATCTCCAGTTCATGCTTCAGATTGATAACTGATCTCCAGGTCATGCTTCAGACTGATAACTGATCTCCAGGTCATGCTTCAGACTGATAACTGATCTCCATGTCATGCTTCAGATTGATAACTGATCTCCAGTTCATGCTTCAGATTGATAACTGATCTCCAGGTCATGCTTCAGACTGATAACTGATCTCCATGTCATGCTTCAGATTGATAACTGTTCTCCAGGTCATGCTTCAGACTGATAACTGATCTCCAGTTCATGCTTCAGACTGATAACTGATCTCCAGGTCATGCTTCAGACTGATAACTGATCTCCAGGTCATGCTTCAGACTGATAACTGATCTCCAGTTCATGCTTGAGACTGATAACTGTTCTCCAGTATGAATTCTGACTGATAATTATTCTCCAATTCAGAATGATAAGTAACTTTTTGTTAAAGATATCTTAGCCAAACTTATCTGTGGTGTTTCAGTCCCACATGAAAGTTTTTGTAGAGAAACTCTTCAGTTTTTTTTTAAATCTGATTTATGTACAAGATAATCCACATTAAAAGTGATGAGAGAAGAAATGAAAATGATTTTTACTTGAATAATTATAATTTATATTTTTCACTTAAATTTTGCCATCCGTCAGAGAACAACTTCAGAGCATACAGTCACATTTGGCTGTAGTGTCTGGATTAGAGCTGTGAGATTGCTGCTAGAGGCAGAAGAAACTCAAGAAATGTGATAGTGACAGCAGGACACTAGACTTATCTTGACCAATCATTTGAATGTTGAAGATTGGTGTGGTTGTGTTAAGTATTTTTTTTTTTTTCTGATTTCACTTTCTCAGGGTATCTGGCGCAGAAGACTTTGTGTACAACCATTCTGGCGGTGGTTCTGGTGGATACTTGGAGCACATCGCCAAGTTTGCTGCAAGTGTTCTACTGGAAACACAAGTAGAAGATCTACACTATAAGGTTTTAAGGTTGGTGAACACTTCCATTGATGCCTTGTTTAATGTTTGTGTTTCTGTCCTTGATGCCCTGTTTAGTGTTTCAGCCCTTGATGCCCTATTTAGTGCTAGTGTTTCAGGCCTTGATGCCCTGTTTAATGCTGGCATTTCTATCCTTGATGTCTTGTTCAGTAATAATGTATCTCCCCTTGATATCCAGATTAATGCTAGTGTTTCTGCCCTTGATATCCACATTAATGCTAGTGTTACTGCTTTTAATATCCAGATTAGTATTTCAGGCCTTGATGCCCTATTTAATGCCAATGTTTCTGGCCTAGATATAGTATTTAATAGTTTTTAATAGAAAATCCTATGATACATTTGTTGACTTGCACTTGAGGTCTGTACAGTTGACACCTCTGTGCTAGCAGAGATCTGGGCAGTGAAGTAAAAACAGTGTCATGGAGGCAGAGAGTATAGTGCTCAGAGTTAGCCTGTCACACTGCTCACCAGACAGAAGACCTGTGTGAGACACGGTGCAGGATAGTCTGATAACTTAGAAGATTGTGATAGCAGATGGTTTCTGCACTAAAAGAGCCAGTGTTAATCACTGTTGCTGTTTTCTTTGAAATGTACAATAAACTGTTGCGTGTGACTTGAATGTATAATATTAAATAAACTGTTGCGTGTGACTTGAATGTATAATATTAAATAAACTGTTGCGTGTGACTTGAATGTATAATATTAAATAAACTGTTGCGTGTGACTTGAATGTATAATATTAAATAAACTGTTGTGTGTGAGCTGAATGTATAATATTAAATAAACTGTTGTGTGTGACCTGAATGTATAATATTAAATAAACTGTTGTGTGTGAGCTGAATGTATAATATTAAATAAACTGTTGCGTGTGACTTGAATGTATAATATTAAATAAACTGTTGTGTGTGAGCTGAATGTATAATATTAAATAAACTGTTGTGTGTGAGCTGAATGTATAATATTAAATAAACTGTTGTGTGTGAGCTGAATGTATAATATTAAATAAACTGTTGTGTGTGAGCTGAATGTATAATATTAAATAAACTGTTGTGTGTGAGCTGAATGTATAATATTAAATTAACTGGTGCATGTAAGTTGAATGTTAGGACTTGTTAAATTTTTATTTATGTCATTGTTTGTTCTTTGACATTGTTTTGCTTTTTTTTTTTTTTCCTCCCCAGAAATCAAGATTTCCAAGAAGTTACAGTTGAAAAGGAAGGCAAACCTCCATTGAAATTTGCTCTGGCTTATGGCTTCAGGAACATTCAGAACATTGTCCAGAGAATAAAGAGAGGCAAATGTGGCTACCATTTTGTGGAAATTATGGCCTGTCCTTCAGGCTGCAACAATGGTGGGGGTCAGATCCGGTCAGAAGGTGAGGAGAGTCAGAAGGAGAGGCTACAGTCAGTGGAGGAGATCTACAAGGGTGTACCTGTGGTTGACCCTTTTCAGGAGAAGCAAGTTGAGCAGCTGTATGAGTCTTGGTTAGGTGGGAGAGGTTCTAGCAAGGCTAAGAAGATGCTGCATACACAGTACCACGAGATAGAGAAGTCTACCAATGTTTTGAACATTAAGTGGTGAACATTCCTCTTATTAGGTTTTCAGTCTCTCCCCCCCATTAATCAGCTGTCCTCTCTAACTTATTCTTGCACATGTGGGATTGGCTGTACATAGAGTATCCTATTTATTTGTTGCAGTACATCAGTGAAAACTTCCAGCATTCTCTGGTGTACCTCACCTTGCTGACAGATATCCTCTATTTTCATATGTAAATGTCAGGTTCCTATTTTTTTCTTCTCCTGGCTGTTAAACAACCACCTGTCTCATGGGTGATCGGAAAAAAAGATGTATGTCATGTGATGAGAAGAAACAATCAGAGAATACCAAAACGAGCTATCAAGTGAAGCACAACAGACAGAAGAAAAAGAGGCCAACCACGTGAAACTCTAAAGAGGACATTGTTAAGAGATGCCAGTTTAGTGGGCATAACATCCCTTGATGAAGTTGAAAAACTCGCAGGAAAACTTGGTAAACTACCATGCCAGCTTAACGGCACAGGTAGGGTGTAAGATGGCTGTGATTGGAATGTGATGGAGCCAGTCTATTAAACATTCCATTAATTTGAGAAACCCAATCACTGTAAGCTGTGTCATTTTTTTTTTTTTTTAATCCCTTATAAGTCCAGGTGACCAGTGTTCATGGATGACCAAAATGACTGAGGCTGATCTTTGGTTCAGCATACATTTTAATAGCACACTAATTCCTGGCAAGGAAAATAATTGTAGTAGCAGCCCGTAGATGCCTCATTGGATTATCTGTTTATAGATAGTTCATTCGAAGTATTTCTTTGATTTTTTATGAATTAGTTTTCGTGTGTGAGCATGTGGCCAAGACCAGATATGCATTTTGTATTCTTGTGAGTTTTATTTAGATCTGTGTGTAAGTATTTAAAAGTGAGGAATAATATGATTTATTTGATGATTACACGAGACAGGAAGAAAATAATAAAGACCAGGAATTTTCTGTTTCTTGTGGTTTGGTGACTTTTTCTTCATTCAAAGTTGAGAACTGGCCATAACATTTTTTTGTTGTTGTAGATTCAGATAGTTCTTACCTTCCAAACAAGGTATAATATGCTAGGTTTTGTAAAGCAGAAGGCACAGAATTGTTTTTTTTTCTAAAATACCTTTTAAAAAAAAAGAAAGAGAAAAGGGGAGGGGGGTACCAATGTCTTCTTACTTCCTTCTCGTGCCATTAAACATCACACAGGGCTCACACGGTAGTTTGCCAAGTTTTCCTGTTTTCACAAAGCTTCTTGAACCCATTAACTCTTCCCATGCCCAGAAAAAAAAACCAGACGTTCCCGTCCATGCCACACAAAAAGCTCGGGTCTTGATATGTTAGGGGGTATAGTTGTAAAATGGAATGGAAAACAGTATTTACATGTACTTCTGTGTACTTATTATGTTTAACTAAATGAATGAAAATTTCATAAATGCAGAGTTTTTTAGGAAAAAAGAAGTATTGTGATGTTTTTAGACAATGATTGTGCCCAGCTCACCATAGGCTAGGTCTAGATCTACACTACTTACCATCTGAGATCTCTAGATCTACTTGTCAATCTCATATTGTGATTCTATGTTGCATTCTCGCTAAATTAATGTCTGATATAACCTCCTAACTACTTCTCCAGTCATCTGATATGTCTAGATCTACTTGGGATACATTCAAGAGCAGTGGGGTGGTCACAGGCCATGTCCATACCCCTATCTATATCATCAAAAATTGAAAATTTTCCATGTTTCTCTTCCTTTTTCTCGCTCGGCATCGCTCGTAACTAAGGACTCTTTCACCATTTTGTAAAGTGTCACTGGAAACGTGGATGAAATATGTATAATCTAAATATAAATATTACACCGGCTGTTTTATTGAAACGAATTGTCACTGTAATGACTATGGCACGTAACTCAGTAACCGGAAGTTATCACTATAGCAACTATGACATGGGATGTCATGTCTACTAATTTGGCCTCTGGAAGCAGCAATGTAAGGAGATGAAAGTTTCACCAGACCTAGACATAGGTCAGGGTTAGCAACATTATTAAACAGCCTGTAATACAAGATGCAGGTATATGCCACGCCTTTGTACGTGGAACGAAAATGTTTTAAGATCATTATCTTTGTAGAAAAGTCCATAGTGCTCTGTTGTAAGGAGGATCTCGTTGCAGACATGTGCGTCTTCTTGGTGGAGGTTACAGTCTTCGTGGAGTTGAAAGTGATTGCTAGTGTCCTGTGGTGTCTACCCTGGGAAGCAGCACTCCAGTTTGGCTGCTCCCACTTTTTGTATGGGTGGCCACTTGATGCTTTCATGAAAACAGTGTTGCCAGAATTAAACTTTTGCCTCAAAAAATGTCTAGAATTGCTCATAAAATATATGTAGAATTATCTAGATTTTTAAAACATGTATCTAATAAAGTATGTAGGAAATTTAATTTTTTTAAAATAATGTATGACTAATAATTAATGGATCATAAACTAAATATGGTATTAATGATAATAATTACTTGACCAAGTCACAAAGAAGGTGAATGTCATCATCACCATCTTCAGTTTTTTAAGGACTTGGCTGATAAGCTGATGAAAAGGCTTCCATCTCGTTAAGTTTTTTTAATGTGCGGGCATTATTTTTTTTCTTATGTTTTATAACTTTTTTTCCCCTGAGGGACAAAGCTGCAGAATTTTCTGTCTTTTAATAAGCTGAATTTGACCAATAAAACAGAGGGAAGAAGTTCTAGGTTAATTTTATTTCTCAGTTTAGATCTGACCATGGTGCTAAAAAACTCATTTGAATGTGGTGGTATTAGAGCTAAGGTAAAGGGATGAGTCATGAACTAGTATCATTACACACGGTCAGACCAGAAACTACTGACTAGTGTCGCCATCAGCGTGAACTCCGTAGCTAGCGGTGTCATTCCTCTTCCTTCCCAGAGCATTCACTCTGGTACCCATCTTTTCCTGAGGCTGGCTGAACCCCGGGAGTTCTTTGAAAGCCATGGTCTGACCACCGCCACGTGGTGGGTGGAAATCAAAACCGGGTCTCCTGGTTGGCAAGTGTCTAATCCACTACAAGAAAGCTGAGATAACACAGTCTTTAACATGGATTACATCCCCTGACATCTCTGTACTGCTCTACTTCTGTATCTTGTTTATTTGTCCAACCAACTATTTTGATTCTTGTTAACTTGTATTCTGCTTTAGTGACTGAGTTTCTAGATACACTTAGATATTGAGATGTCCTTCATTGGTTGCAGAACATTATTTACAGTTTACAGAGAAGAGAGATCATTTCTTCAGTTTGTCCATTCTCAAGAAGTCTCTATCTAATGACACACAAAAAATCTCAACACTGACTTTTTTTTTCTTCTCATTTTTTATATATCAGCCACTGACCTATGTGCAGACATCATAAGTTCAAGATCCTTCAGTAGTAAATTTAAAACTGATTTCTAATGTTGATCACAACATATGCCAGGGAGACCTGGACACTTAACAAAACAGCTGAGAAACACATAAATGCCTTTCAAATATGGACACAAAAAAAGAACAAATATATCCATACTACAAGATCTTAATATTGAAGAAGGCTGGCTAGTAAGAAAGATTAAACTTAAATATTTTGGACATTTTAAACATCATGATAATTTAGAAAAGAGTCTTGGAACGGTACATAATGGGACAAAGAAAGAGAGGAAGATCAAGGCAAGAAGCCTACAGGAGAGCTGTTAGGAGGCAAAGTTCTGCAAGGGACATGCAAATGGCTGACTGATCACATCAGTAACTTCCAGTCCCAGATGAATAAAACTTATCACATATTTACAGCCTGCCTCAGAAGTGCTATAATGCCAGGTCCAAAATGGGCTTAGAATACATTGAAAATTATCATGAGATAGACTACTTTGAGCTTGGCAAAACCTCTGAGGCGGAGGCAAACTGACTGTAGCCGAATTTTGTAAAACATCAAGGGCATTACATTCCATTCAATGTTCTGATGTATGAATCAGCAATTTATCTCAAGGGTTCAGAGAAAGATGGCACCTGATATTCCACTGAGAGGAAAGATGGGGAGAGCAAAAGAACACTGGAAAGCTGAAAATTCTAAGATAATTTTTTTTCATTAATATCAACATACAATATGCAAACAGATTAATGTGATTACTTCTTGTATGTCAAGTACTCTCCAGTTAGTTTACTATATGACTTGTACATCAAACAAACCCTAAGATTATTGTTAATACTGACCATACTCCAGTTTACAGTATGTGTACATCATAGCACTCCTTAGATTGCTGTTGCTACTTGCTGATAACCCTCCAGTTTACTGTCATGTGTACATCAAACCACTCTTTGGATTAGTGTTATTTAAATATGTACACTGACCACCCTCCAGATTACTATCATGACTTGTATATCAAGCAGTCCCTTATATTACAGTGATTACTTGTACATCAAACTGTTCCTTGTGTACATTACTGCAGTTACTTGTACATCACACACTTATAGTCCTGAAAACACTGAACCCACTCTGAGCTGTGGACAGCACAAGTCCAGGTATCTGAGGGTGCCAGTGAACTTCTTTGATGTCCTTCTGGCCCAGGTGCATGAACAGCAGCTGCGCTGGCACATCCAGCTCTTCCTGCACTGCAGCACTTTCGTCACGCTCCACTGCAACGTCCCAGATGGTGACCTGGTCATCAGACCCTGACGCAACAAAGACGGAGCTGTCGTGCAGATTCCACTCTAGTGAAGTGATCGGACCTTTGTGATGCTCAAACACAGCAACCTCTCCTCCGCTCTGACAGGACAGAAAACAGAATAGTTGTCAGCACACATCAGGACAATAATTATCCTTTGCCATACTTTTAGACTATATTGAAAAGCAAAAACCATTAATCCTGAACTTCACAGACTTTAAAAAGGCATTTTATAGCATACACAGATTCACTGTAGAGAATTTTAAGACTGGAATACCATCTAAAATTGTTAACATTATTAAGGATATCCACAACGGATATGTTTGTGCAGTAAGCACAGAAGAAGGAATGAGTGAATGGTTCCAGAATGAAACAAGGATGTATATTATTTCCCTTGCTTTTTGGAATTGCCATAGACTTCATAATGAAAAAAAAAATGCTGCACAGGTAAAATGGACATTGATTGGGTACACGGGACCTGACTAGAAGATAGATATAAAAGACATGGTGAAAGAGAAATGGAAGCTCAAGACCAGCCAGTTCAGCTAGAAAGTCCCTGTCTCTACTTTATGCATATCTGTGTATAGCAAATGCTGATGATAATGGGACAATGTTGGACACAGAATAAAAATAGAAGCACATGATTTCAAAACATTTCTAAATGGTAACTCCCAGCTCGTGATACTCACTGAAAATTTCCTTAAGTCCCAGATTTTAATCAGACCGTCGTCCCCACCTGATATGACAAGAGGGTCAAACACTGACCAATCGATGACATTAATATCTCGCAAGTGTGCTTCATTGGCCACAAGTTTGCAAGCCTTGGTTGGATTGGCTCGTGCATCCCACACCCTCAAAGATTTGTCCACAGAGCAGCTCATAAACACCTGTCAGAGAAAACAAATATGACAGTCACAGATCTATTATTACCTCCATCCTGTTTTTTTCTCTATTCATAACTTGACAAGCAACTAATTTTTCAATGAATATCCCAATTTTATATTAATAAACTAACATCTTATTAGCAGAAATGCAGATGAAACCATTGACAACAATTATTGAGGAAAGACGCTGGCGATGGTTGGGACATGTGCTCCGAATGACTGACAACTCACTACCAAAAATAGCACTAAGATGGACACCACAGAGGAACAGAAGTAAGGGTAGACCAAAAGAGACATGGAGAAGAACAACAGAAAGGATGTTGAGCAATAGAGGGCTCACCTGGGCAAGATCAGAAAAAAAGGCGAAGGACAGGCATTTGTGGAAAACCCTTGCGGAAGCCCCATTTGCCCTGGGCACTTAAGGTTCAGAGAGAGAGAGAGAGAGATATTAATAAACTGGCAACTGTGTGTAGTCTAGGACAATGGTTCCTAACTTGTGGTACACATACACAAGTGGTCCTGAGCACATTTATCAGATGGTCTATGGTTGCATTATTGGTCTCATGACATTAAGTGACATTCACTGTATAAAAACAACTGAGGGTATATGACACTATGATACTTCACATAAGACGGTGATCTATAACTAATATGTAGGTAAAAACAGTACTTGGGTACTGGCTGGGAACCACTTATCCTGCAGGTAAATATCCTCAGTTTTCACTGGCAGTTTTCCTAACATAAAGTACAGGTACCAGTTTTTATTTCCGGATTAAATGGATTACAAGGGTGCTTTCCTTTGTTTTGAGAAGTCAGTTTGCTACTGACTGCACTACTCCCACACTCAGTGAGCAAAAAAATACTGACATGCAGAAAGATTAAACTGGAAAGAGGAACAAATGAAAAAATTAGAATCAGATAGAAATATTTTTATTTTTTTAGCATATTCAGGCAAAAATGTATTTGTAGTCTTAATTTTGATTGTATTCATACCTGGGTGCATGATTAACTTTCCTATGAAAAAATAACTTCATCTCTACATTCCATTTTCAATAGATTTTCTTCTTCAGTTTCACTGCAACTGCAAGCTAGTGTTCTTTGCTGTCAGTATGATGACGATCTTGAGGCACAGCATGTATTGGCTTGGGATTGGGTTATGGTGGGTATTTTTCAGCCCCTAAGTGAAGTTAAACTGCAGGGAGTATGTAGTACTTCTTTTCCAGACTCCATGAGGGATGAAGCAATCAGCGACCCATAGCTGATATGCCAGCGTCAGGGTTAGCGAACCATAACTGAATAAGACCCTGTCCCACCTCTCCGTAGTACCCCCCAGTAACAGGCCTAGCATGGCTAACAGGGCAGGGATCACCATAGTCCCCATGGTGGTGGAGTCTGCTAAAGAAGCATTGCACACCCCCTGCTTTTTAGCTGTACTCTGGGACTGAAAAAACTAGCTTCTGTAACCAGCTCCCATGCCAATACGATGCTGTGCCTCAACACCTCCACAGCATTGGCCGCAAAGAACAACAGGTTGCAGTTACAGGGAGTTCATACAAGTACAAGCAGACTCTACTGCCATGGTGGCTATAATGATCCTTGCCTGGTTAGCCAGGCTAGGCCTGTAATGGGGGTGGGGGTGGTGGGGCGTGGGTGTACCCAGAGAGAGGTGGGGGAGGGTCTTGGTCAGTGTTCACTAACACTGACACCAGCATGTCAGCTATGGGTCACTCACTGTCAAATCAGACAGCATCAATCCCATTTTTCAATGTATAAAAAGGAAAAAAAAGTTTTAAAATGCCACAGCAACAGTCTCTGATATGACACACACACTTACTTACATTGCTCTCTTTTGGAGACCACTTGATATCCTCCACTGATGCTACATGACCCACAAAGGGTTTTGGGTCAACTTGCCAGGAACTCTCTGTTGGCTGCCATTTGTAAATATTCTTGTTACAATCTCCAGACAACAGCCGTCCTGTATCAAGAATGACAATATATGCAATGTCCTGCGTCAAGAATGATAATATGTAAAAGAGTAATCCTCTCATATTTTTTGGCCACAGTTTTTGTAGAAGGGGAACTGCCAAACCTATGACTTCTTTATTTTTCTACTGTCAGACTCCAGCTTCATAAATGATTGATTCTGACTCCTCATAAAACTGACTCTACCTCTCTCTTCTCTGATTTTCTACTGTCTAAGTCAGGCTTTCATAACAAGTACACTTCTACTAGCTTCACTCCACACTGTCAACTTCACTACCTTGTTTTTATCAAATAATTGCTAAGGCAAACATCTCATTTCAAAAACAAATTATAAAATTAATTACATCTAGGAAAGAAATTCAATCAGTTAATTACCTCTTCTTGTATTAAATGCAGCAATGATTATGAAAACAAGGAAGGTTAAAAAATGCACTTAATGGAAACAAAACTGGTAATTCAGCTGTAAATAAATTACAAAAGGAGGGGGGTTCAGTGGGAGTGAAAAGGGACACCATTCATTCATTCCATTCAGATAAACAGCCAATGAATCTGAACTTCTAACAATGAAACTGCAGATCTGTTATTAAAAAAAAAAATCTGTTTATGTGAATGATTTTTTAATCTGTTTTCAACATCATACCTCTAATGTGCTGATTTACCATTTATTTTCTGACATTCTACAGCAGAAAAAAAAAATCTTGAAACAGTTCCCCCCAACCCTCTTTTTAAAACTAAGTTCCAGGTTGATGACATATATCACATTTAATGAATAAATCCAGTATAAAAATACTGGAATCAATCATGAAAAGCATACTTCAAATTGCTGCTGCAAGGATTTGTGGGATTTTGTCACTCAGTCTCACCACTGCAGTGGTAACCTGGAACGGTTTTCAAACTGTTTTGTTGTAACCACACGCCGTATTGTTTTTGTTGTAACCACACGCCGTATTGTTTTTGTTGTAACCACACGCCGTATTGTTTTTGTTGTAACCACACGCTGTATTGTTTTTGTACTGACTATATCAATCTGGACATCTAGACTGACTGAAGTGCGTCAGAATTATGCTTACCTTTCAGCTAAAATCAGAGTGTAAAAATTACAGCAGCAATGACATGGTCTGAAGTTTTACCTGAATCATGACGCGACCATGCAAGAGCATAACCTTCAATCTGGTGACCATCAAAAGCAAACAGCGGGGAAGTTTGCATGCCTGAGGTTTCAAATTCCTCAATCTTTTCTGGAGAGTCCAAGATGTTGAGATGTGATGTCACATCATAGATGTATACCACTCCATGCTCTGACCAGGATGCAGACAAGATGTGATCATTCACAGATGTTGCCTGTAACAACAATGGGGGGAAACATCAACTTAAAAAGAAAAAAAAAAAAAAGATAAATTCAATAATGATGATTCATGGTGGTGTTGTTCCATACCTGATCAAACTTCAGTGTTCTGCTCTTTATCCAGTGATGATGAGGTTCTTAATGTGGACCTCGATATTATCACATGTTCGCTGGACTCTTTCCTATATGACATTTAATTTCCCTTTACGTACTCCTAGCTATATATAACTGAGGCTAGCCTAGCCTGCTTTGATCTGCAAGCAGATATTGTGCATTTTTCAGGGCACTATCCCTTCAATTGTAAGTGACAGGCGCCTGTTTCATGACCGAGTTGACCGCAGGACACCTAGTTGTAGGTCTACAGCTCACTGCCTTCTCACATGAAAGCAGATTAATACCAGCTGCTATGTTCCCATCTCTTGTATTATTGATGGCAACTGTTGTGACTTTCCTCACATTCCTGGTTGTATCAATGAAGATGGGGTGATGTATTTCTTGCACTTTGGTATGCTGGACTTACTAAATTGTTTGATATGATGCTGTGCCACAGTGGCACAATGACTGGTGCACACATCTCTCATGGGGAGGCTTGTGGTTCAAGTCCTTCCAAATGTCTTAGTCACTCAACTGGAGATGAGGAAGTAATGGAAGCCAGGTGTGCCAACAGATCAAGGAAAATATGGACACAAACACTATATCCCAAGAACCTTTACTGCATGGCTGAACTAGGTTTTGTTTGACATGTGCTGTAAAGCAATGAATGGAGAGAAAGTGTCAGAGACTGTGATCTTCAGAGGAGTATGATCTTCCACATCTGAATCCAATGATGTTATGGAAAATCACAGAGTAGATGGAAAGCATCAAATGATGGAGATCTTTAGATGTGTGGTCTTTCACACCTACCTGCACTGAACTCAGTGATGTTTTTACATTGTGTCCTGCATGACAATATGAGGAAAAAAGCAAAACTAGAACCATGAGTCCTGATGAAATGAAAAATTACAGACAAGCATGGATGAGGAAATGATGGATGTGAACACTGTTCCAAAGAAGATCGGGAAAAAGGCACTCTGTCGACATGAAAGAGTGGATGGAAAGTGTCAAAGATTGAGATCTTCATGATCTTCTACATCTATCAGCACTGAAACAATGACGAAGACACAACAAAAACACAAACTGAGACAAGACCTACTTTTATTCTGTTGACACAGCCATTATGTTTGATGACAGTCTGGTGTAGCTTTGGAGACTTGCTGCCAGGATTTCCAGCTTTGTCAGCAGCTGTACCATCATCATCATCACTGCTGCTTTCGTCATCATCATCATCATCGCTGTCACTATCATTCTCCTTCTGCTCCTTCTGGGTTTTATGCATGTTACACATTTTCATAAGAAGTATGTAGTTGAAGTGTCCCGCCTCAGACTGTGTCCCACCCAGCACGTATGATGTGAGGGGAAAGCTTTCTCTATTTTCACCGAGTCCGTCACGCAAGACTTCGAAACTGAGACATGGGTCACCTGTAAAAGCATAAGTAGCATCAGTTTTATTAAAATTTCAGAACTTCATTTATGTTATGAAACAAAATTTTAAATTTCATATATTAAGTATTATTATTTTCAGTTGTTATATTTACTCTTCATCTTCTTCTGTATTCACCCTCAAAGAGGTCTCAGTTGCCTTGTGTCCAAGCCTGCGAGTTAGGCTGTGGTATCTGTGACTCTCAAGCCAACACAATCATCACAGGCATGGCTTATTTTTTGGATTGGGTGTGCCCTACCATTTCAGTCCTTGTTTACGTGCCCAGACTTACGTCTGGCATGAAGAAGCACCATGGGAGGTAAAACATATTTTTGCTCAGTTTTGGTTCACAAGTCCTGACACAAGTACGTGTTCAGTCCCATTATTCTGCTGAAGCCAGATTCTTACATCTTACATCTTTCCTGTGGCGCTAAACGTTACATAGGGCCCGCATGGTAGTTCACCAAGATTTCCTGTCCTTGGCGAGTTTTTCAATCTCATAGAGGGATGTTATGGCCTCTCGTAACAATGTCCTTTTTAGAGTTTCACGAGATCGACCTCTTTTTCTTCAGCCTGTTGCATTCCACTTGATAGCCAAAAATAAAAGAACACACACACACACACACACACAAAAAGACTGGATAATAATTATTTACTTTACTGCCATCCATTGCATCACATTAGGTCTTTGTCACTGACCAGATAAACATAAAATATTGTTTATTCTGTCTCGTTCTTCATATATTTGTCAGAGTTGAAGCTGGAGAATAGATGTCTTGTGACAGGGCTTGGCAATTTGCATTATATAAGGGGGTATTTAAAGTTTTTGTTACTGCCTATATCCACTTCCTGCAAATGTGGCCTCTCTTTATGTTCCCTACCATTCTTAGCATTTTTTCTGTGGTATACTGTCTGGCAGTAGTTGTGTAATATGGAAAAACTATTTGACTTATTGTTTGTGGAAACAGTGTGATACTAGTGTTACTCCAACACTTGCCTTGATTTTGTCTCTGATTATTACAAAACATTACAAACAACAAATCTGCTTATCAGTATGCATGTGACTGCAGTTATGTGACAAATATGTGTACATCCTTCATATACTCTAAGTGAATATAGTAGTAATAAATTATAAACATTTGGTCAAATACAAATTTGTTATTTTCTGAGTGATGATATAACGAATTCAAATATGAATATCAGATTTATGGAAACAGAACTGCATACTTTAGTATAAATATAATAGTGATGCCACACTTGTGATTAGAAATTTAACACAAAATTTAACATTCCCTCATTCTTATACATAAATGTGCACTGTTGTAGAAGTTTTCAGACATGTTACAAGATAACAGTTACAATCAGATAAACCTGACCTGACTGAATATTAATCTGAAGTCATCGTCTGGCAGTCAAGAAGAAAACAAGTTTTCCAGATTGTACTACAGGGTAATGCACATAAAACAAGTCCCAGTGGCACAATAGTTTTAACAGCTAGGGGCCGGTTTTATATGGACCACACCATTTTATATTATAATATGTTCACTTTTATTTTTCTTTCATCAGAAAATTATTCTACATCTTACGTACAACACTGAACATGGCTAGCTAGGATACTCCGTGTCGAAACGTAACCCACCTGTTGTGGCTTGATGCAACATAACATAGGCCGATTCATCTGCGACCAGTTCCTCGTCTTCATCTATTTGTCCTTGCCCAGGAATGTAGACGGACGCTTGTGGCGCTGCCAAATTCTTTTTATTTTTCTTCTTTTTAGCTTTCTTCTTTGGAACAATGTTCACATCCATCGGTTCCTCGTCCATGCTTGTCTGTAGTTTTTCGTTTCGTCGGGACACGTGGTTCTATTTTGCTTTTTTCCCCCAGTACTATCATGAAGGATCAAGTATTTCAAAGCTCTGTCTCCTAACTATACGACATGTTTCGTTTTTTTTTAATTTTGCTAAAGAGCTGTTTGTGTATTCTCTGTTTGGTTTTATTATTTAAAAAAAAATTATAGTGGATTGTTCTCATGGCAGATAAGGCTAAAGTTGGAGTGTATGATACAGAATAGTGGATTGTTCTTACAGCAGATAAGGCTAAAGATGGAGTGTATTATACAGAATAATGGATTGTTCTCATGGCAGATAAGGTTAAAGATGGAATGTATTATATAGAATAGTGGATTGTTCTCACAGAAGTTTAGGCTACAGAGCTGACATAAACTGCAGAGCGGTTAACTTTTTTGTTGTTACTGTTTCTGCTTGAACCAAACCACTGTAGCGTTCCGCTGGTCACCACAGTGCGTCAGTGGCACGCCTGTTGGTATGGGAGAAAAAACATTCGAACCAAGAACGAGAGAATTGCAAGTTTGGTTGATATATATGTAGGCTAGGGAGAAATAGTTTGTTATTTAATTAGGTAAAGGCAGTCCTGTTGTGCCATGAAGGTAGCTGCGAGATATGGTGTAGTGTCCACACATTACTTGGCCTGTTGGCATAGTAAAAGATAATGTGGTTTGTACTGAAGAAAAGAAGCCACAAGGTAAGCTTAAACTGGATAGGTAGGTCATCGGTGCGAGACTTTTTCTACAGGTCAGATGGTCTGGAGAATTATTTGGACTCTGGGAAAGGGCGCAGCATAATTTTAGAAGCAAATTAAAGCCAAATTTAAGAAGCAAGCGCAAAGACTGGACCTTATGACACTAACGTTGCTCGCTGTTACTGTGATGAATCCACCATTGGTAGAGTCAGCCACGAGAACAAGATCATACTCGGCAAAGCTTCATATAGCCAACGTCTGTTCGCCTCAGAACTGTCTTATGTGAGGGAAACGCCCTTTTTTATTATTTGGAAAAGTTTTTGCTTTTGTTACCTTACTTTTTAATTTTTTTGCCTTTTCTATCCAATCATAGATGCCATCAAACACATGAAGAAAGGAAAAGCGACTGGGCTTGATAATATAACAATAGAAGAAATAGAGGCGCTAGAGGAGACAGGAATAAAAATAATAACCTAGTTACTGAATGACATTTACAACAGTGGTTATATTCCCAGTGACCTGATTAAATCCACGTTTATAGCACAACCAAAGAAACCAGGTGCAAAGGAATGTGACGACCACCGGACTACCAGCCTCTCGTGTCACATAACGAAGCTACTTTTGAGAATAATTATGAGGAGAACAAGGAAAAAGATAAAAATGGAAATAGCAGATGAACAGTTTGGATTTGTTGAAGGAAAGTGAACACACAATGCCATTTATGCTTTACGAACACTAACAGAAAGAGCTTTAGAAATACAGAAAGATCTCTACTTATGCTTCATTGATTACACCAAGGCATTTGACAAGGTGAAACATAATGAAATTATTAAAATGCTTGAAGACATCAATATAGACGGCAAAGACCTTGAAGACATCAATATAGACGGCAAAGACCAGAGGACTGTAAAACATCTATACTGGCAGCAAGAAGAAGCAGTTCGAGCTAAAAATAGAATTGGAAAATATCAACCTATAAAATAAGGGGTGCTACAAGGATGTGTACTATCTCCAGACCTTTTTTCTCTGTATAGTGAGAATATTCTAAGAACAATCATCACAGAACCAGGCATAAAAATTGGAGGATACAATATTAACAACCTTCGGTATGCTGACGACACAGTACTGATAGCTGAGAACCAACAAGACCTGCAAAATCTCTTGGATAAAGTCGCCAAAGAAAGTGAACAGAAAGGGCTTACTTTGAACATCAAAAAGACAGCGGGTATGGTTTTATCTAAGAAACAGAATCCACCAACATGCAGTATTAAATTAAACGGAACTGTTCTAAAGCAGGTGCAGAAATTCAAATACCTTTTAGCACCGATAACTTCAGATGGGAAATGCAGAACAGAAATTAGGAACAGAATAGGCCAAGCAAAGACTGCATTTCAGAGAATGAGAAACATATTAACCAACACATCTTTATCAATGAATGTTAGAAAACGAGTCCTAAAATGTTATATTGAACCTATCTTGTTATATGGAAGTGAATCATGGACAACAGGCAAGTCTGCACAAAAATCATTGGAAGCAGCAGAAATGTGGTTTACTAGAAGAATGTTGCGAATCCCCTAGACAGC
This sequence comes from Achatina immaculata, assembly GCA_009760885.1. Classification (NCBI taxonomy): domain Eukaryota; kingdom Metazoa; phylum Mollusca; class Gastropoda; order Stylommatophora; family Achatinidae; genus Lissachatina; species Lissachatina immaculata. The sequence continues at coordinate 15,533,960 of CM019697.1, read as the reverse complement.
AAAAATAACTAATGAAGAATGTATGAGAAGAGCTGGAGAGACAAAAAAACCTTGTCAAAAAGATAAGAGAGAGACAATGTACTTTCATAGGACATGCAATGAGAAGAGGGGGCATTGAAAATATTATAATAACAGGAAAAATAGAAGGAAGACGATCAAAAGGAAGACCAAGAGAAATGATACTGGACAGTCTGACGAGATGGTGTGAGAGGAGATCACCAACTGAACTGATGGCCTGCATGAAGGATCGGATACTCCGGAGAAGCATAATAGCCAACGCCAGTCGGCACGGCACTTGATGATGATGATGATGATGATGATCCAAAAATGTTATGATTTACACTTGGAATTGTTCCAGAAAGATGGGAAACGTGTCTTATGAGGAGTCCTGATTATTTTATGTTTATTAGCTTTCCCAGTCTCTCGTACCAGTATTGTAGGACACACATGGAGTGATCCTTCTAAAATAGAAAGACAGAAGGTATGAGCATTCGTCAATCTCTTACCCAGGATCTGCCTGTTAGTTAGTTACACATTCAGCTTCAGTCAGGTTCTTCAGTCATAAAAATTGATAACCACCATTTTCAACCATAAAACAACTTTAATCACTTTATTTACAACATACTTTTTTTCTTGTTTTAAACGACGAAAACAACAGGTCGTGACCCTGCAATACTGCAGTACCGGGTCTACCTGTAACTAGACGTGGACCATACCCCCGGGTCTACCTGTAACTAGACGTCGACCAGGCCCCAGGGTCTACCTGTAACTAGATGTGGACCATGCCCCCGGGTCTACCTGTAACTAGACGTGGACCAGGGTCTACCTGTAACTAGATGTGGATCAGGGTCTACCTGTAACTAGACGTGGACCAGGGTCTACCTGTAACTAGACGTGGACCATGCCCCCGGGTCTACCTGTAACTAGACGTGGACCAGGCCCCCGGGTCTACCTGTAACTAGACGTGGACCATGCCCCCGGGTCTACCTGTAACTAGACGTGGACCAGGCCCCAGGGTCTACCTGTAACTAGATGTGGGCCATGCCCCCGGGTCTACTTGTAACTAGACGTGGACCAGGCCCCAGGGTCTACCTGTAACTAGATGTGGACCATGCCCCCGGGTCTACCTGTAACTAGATGTGGACCATACCCCCGGGTCTACTTGTAACTAGATGTGGGCCATATCACCGTCATTCTATGTGCGGGTCCGGCCTCGGGCATCTCGTTTAGTTAAAAAAAAAAACTACTCTTTTGTCTGAATCAAAGGGCTTGTTGATCATGGAACCTGGAAAGAGGACACTTTGATCTCAGCTACTTTGATCTCAGCTACTTTGATCTCAGACACTTTGATCTCAGCTACCTTGATCTCAGCCACTTTCATCTTAGCCAAAAGGCCGAGAAGCGATTTACACATCATCATCATCATCATCATGTGCCGTGCGTTGGCTATTATGCTTCTCCAGAGTACACGATCCTTCATGCAGGCCATTATCTCAGTTGGTGATCTCATCTCACACCATCCCGTCAGACTGTCCAGTATCATATTTCTTGGTCTTCCTCTTGATCTTCTTCCTTCTATTTTTCCTGTTGTTATAATATTTTCAATGCCCCCTCTTCTCATTGCATGTCCTATGAAAGTACATTGTCTCTCTCTTATCTTTTTGACAAGATTTTTTGTCTCTCCAGCTCGTTTCATACATTCTTCATTAGTTATTTTTGCTGTCCAGGGGATTCGCAACATTCTTCTAATAAACTACATTTCTGCTGCTTCCAGTGATTTGTGTGCAGACCTGCCTATTGTCCATGATTCACTTCCAAATAACAAGATAGGTTCAATATAGCATTTTAGGACTCGTTTTCTAACATTCACATTTACACATACTTATGTTATAATTCGTTTAATCAATTTATTTACAAATACTTGAGTTATAGTTCGTTTAATCAATTTATTTACAAGATCAATCAATCAATCAAGTGTGGTGCCGCGTGGCATAGACGATCACTTGATTATGAGATTCGCCGGTGACTTTCTTCCTAGCCACACTGAGAGCCCATCCAGTAACTTCTCTCTCTGTCTTCCTCTGTCTCTTATTCCCTAAATTTTTCCAGTTGCCACAGTGTGTTCCAATTTTCCTCATCTCAGAAAATGTCCCATAAATCTCGCTTGTCTGCCTCTGATCTTTGCTGTAATTTGCCTTTTAATTTCAGCCTCTCTTAAGACTTCTTCGTAGGTTTTCTTAGCTGTCCATGGTACCTTCAACATCCTTCTTATGAACCACATTTCCATGGCCTCCATTTCACGCTGTACTCTCTTATTCATGGACCATGCTTCACATCCATAAAACAAAATTGGCTCAATGTAACGTTTAAGTACTCTTGATTCCATTGATATGGATCTGTTGCACAAGATGTTTCTCATTTTCTGGAATGCTGACTTGGCCTGAGCACGTCTGCTTTTTATTTCGTTGTGACATTTCCCATCAGCTGTTATAATTGTTCCTAAGTACTTGAATCTATCAACTTGTTTCAGTTCTGTGCCATCGATGGTAATGCTACATTTTGGTGGTATTCTTTTCTTTGAGATGCCCATCACTTCAGTTTTCTTTTTGTTCAGGCTGAGACCTTTACTTTTACTTTCATGAACCACGACGTCCAGAAGAGCCTGTAGCTCCCCTTCACTTTTAGCAATCAGAACTGTGTCGTCTGCATATCTTAAGTTGTTAAGGTTGTACCCGCCAATTGATATCCTGGCAAGCTCTCTATATTTCTCATTATGTTTTCGCAGTACAAGAAGAAGAGGTCAGGAGATAGAACACATCCTTGTCTCACTCCCAATTTTATGTCTTGGAATGCTCCTATTTGGTTCTCAACCTTGATTGCTGCTGATTTCTGCCAGTATATGTTTTTGATGAGTTACAGATCTTTCCCATCTATATTGATGTCTTCTAGCATTCTTATAATTTCTGTGTCTCTCACTTTATCGAATGCTTTACAGTAGTCTATGAAGCATAAGTATAGGTCCATCTTTACTTCTGTTGATCTTTCTGTCAATGTTCTCATTATATATATGGCATTACTTGTGCCTTTTCCTTCGACTAAGCCACATCGTTCTTCAGCGATTTCTGGTTTTATTTTGCCCCGGACTCTTCTCATGATAATACGAAGCAGGATTTTGGTAACATGATTCATAAGACTAATGGTTCCATGGTCCTCACATTCAACTGCATCTTGTTTCTTTGGTAGGGCAATGAAAACAGATTGCGAAAGGTCTGATGGGACATAGCTACTGTTACAGATGTCATTCAGCAATCTGGTAATTATTTCTATACCAAGCTTCCCTAATGCTTCCAGTTCTTCCTTCATGATTTTATCTGGTCCTGGTGCTTTGTTGTTCTTCATGTGTTTGATGGCTTCTTCCACTTCTGCTTTTAATATGGGAGGCCCTTCATTATTATTTCGTATATCTATTTCGCTTCTATTGTCCCCACAGAGTTCTCTAATGTATTCGCACCATCGTGCCATTATTTCATCTCTGTTCATTATTGTATACCTCCCCCCCCCCCTCCTTTGACTTCAGGCAACCAGTCTTGCGGTATGCCCTTTTGTTTGTTAACTTCTTTATTTGTTTGTACTCTCTCGTTTCCATGATGGTGTGTCTCTGTTTTATTACATTTCTTATTTAGCTTTACTCTTCTTTAGCTTTACTGCATTTGTGTCTTATTTCCTTATTTATTTTGTCATATTCATTTTTATCTTCCTTAAGACTTCTTCTCTGACCAATTAGTTGCAAAATTTCTTCTGTCATCCACCCCTGTTTAGCGTGTCGTTTATTTGGAGGTAGGATTTTGATAGATGTTTCTGAATAGAGTATTTAAGCATATTCCATTGTTCATCAATCGTTTCAATATTCTTTGTAGCATTATACCTATTATATACTATGGTCCTATATTGTTCTTGTATCGCCTTATCTTTCCGTAACAGTTTTCTATCTAGTTCTTTGTTTTTAGCTGCTACCTTTAACCTCTTTAGCCTGATTCTCCACTTTCCCTACAACCGGTATGTGATCACTGTTGCAGTCTGCGCTTGGTCTTGTTTTCAAGGATATTAGAGAGTTCCTGAATCTTCTGTTGATCATAATGTAATCTATCTGGTTACGTATATTATTATTTGGGCTTTTCCATGTCCATAGTCGCCTACGCTGTTGGTGAAACCAAGTATTTCCTATTATCATTTTATTCTTTTCTGCTCACTCAGTCAACATCTCACCTCTTGTATTTCTGATTCCTAGTCCGTACTTGCCAGTAGCTTCATTGTCTTATTCAGTCCCTACTTTCGCGTTTAAATCAGCCAGCACAAAGTTTACTTCCCATGGTTTGCACTGTCCAGATTGTTGTAAAATTCTTTTATCTCATCATCAGAGCTTTCTGAAGCTGGTGCGTATACTTGGATGAGATTTGTGTCTATTGGGTGGCCCTGTAATTTAACCATTAACTCTCTGTCCGATATGCACCACGGTTCTTGCTGTCTTCTTACCCAGTATTATGCCAGTTCCATTTCTACACTGGTTTCCCCCGGAATATATTATTTTGAAGTCTTTGTGATCTCTACTTTCTGCTCCAGTCTATCTCATTTCACATAAACCAAGGATGTTAATTTCCGTTCTTTTCATTTCTTGTTCGATGTTTTCCAGTTTTCCAAGTTCTGTTAGTGTTCTAATGTTCAGTGTTGCAATTACTGTGGTGTTACTTGTGTTTTATTTGCGTACAGTATTTGGATGAAGATCTGGTATCACCTGTCGCACGTGTTAGTCCCTACCGCATGAGGTGGTCCCACTGGAACCCCCCCCCCCCCCCAATTAACGTCGTTATGATTCAAAGAATTGTGGATTGTCGTGATTGTTCTTGGAAATGTACAGTGTTGGCTTCCCCTTACCTTCCACCGGTTTGTTTATGGTTTACTCCACTAGCCTTTGACTCTGGCCAGAGCCTACCCTACAAGGCAGCAGTGGGTTTGAAATCAGAGTTTTCCTTCTCTTAGATGAGCTACCAGCCAAGACTAACGAGTCTCATCTACTCGAAGCGTCTGGTTCTAAGGACTGTAATAGCCGGAGGTGGGGTGGAGGATAAGCTCTCCACTCCAATTAAATGTCTTCAAGGTGTGCGTCTCAAATAGCCTCTGATAGTCCAAGTCCAACTTCTGGTCTTCTCGTGGCGGATCTGTTTAAACTGATAGGAGAAGGGGCGAAAGACGAGTATCTGGCGAGTATTTACAAGATACTTGAGTTATAGTTCGTTTAATCAACCTAATTGCAAGATATTTTTTTTCTTTTAATACACTCGCAAGGGCCCTGCTAGATAAGTTTACCACCCGCGGTAGTGAGGGTTTTTGGATTAAAATCTTCTTAGCCTGGACGGAAGGACCACCTTGCTGATCATGGTAAGATCCTAGGACCTATCTGCTATTATGTTATAGTTATAGTTCGTTTAGTCACTTTATTTACAAGACTATTGAGTTATAGTTCGTTTTATCACTTTATTTACAAGATACTTGAGTTATAGTTAGTTTTACCACTTTATTTACAACATACTTGAATTATAGTTCGTTTAATCACTTTATTTACAAGATACTTGAGCTATAGTTCGAGACGTCCTCTTTGACGGATCATACATCCCTTCATAAAAGAATAGCTGGCCAGTTCAGTAATTGTCAGCATTTATGTCTAGAATAATTGTCAAAATTGATGTCTAGAATAATTGTCAATATTTATGTCTAGAATAATTGTCAATATTTATGTCTAGAATAATTGTCAGCATTTATGTCTAGAATAATTGTCAACATTTATGCCTAGAATAGATGTCAACATTTATGTCTAGAATAAGTGTCACCATTTATGTCTAGAATAATTGTTAGCATTTATGTCTAGAATAAGTGTCACCATTTATGTCTAGAATAATTATCAGCATTTGTGTCTAGAATAATTGTCAGCATTTATGTCGAAGCAAAGACTGCATTTCAGAGAATGAGAAACATATTAACCAACACATCCTTATCAATGAATGTTAGAAAACGAGTCCTAAAATGCTATATTGAACCTATCTTGTTATATGGAAGTGAATCATGGACAATAGGCAGGTCTGCACAAAAATCATTGGAACCAGCAGAAATGTGGTTTATTAGAAGAATGTTGCGAATCTCCTAGACAGCAAAAATAACTAATGAAGAATGTATGAGAAGAGCTGGAGAGACAAAAAAACCTTGTCAAAAAGATAAGAGAGACAATGTACTTTCATAGGACATGCAATGAGAAGAGGGGGCATTGAAAATATTATAACAACAGGAAAAATAGAAGGAAGAAGATCAAAAGGAAGACCAAGAGAAATGATACTGGACAGTCTGACGAGATGGTGTGAGAGGAGATCACCAACTGAGATAATGGCCTGCATGAAGGATCGTGTACTCTGGAGAAGCCAGTCGGCACGGCACCTGATGATGATGATGATGATGATGATGATGATGATGATGATGATGATTTATGTCTAGAATAGTTGTCAACATTTATGTCTAGAATAAGTGTCATCATTTATGTCTAGAATAGTTATCAACATTTATGTCTAGAATAGTTATCAACATTTTCTGTTTAGAATAGTCATCAACATTTATGTCTAGAATAAGTGTCAACATTTATGTCTATAATAGTTATCAACATTTATGTCTAGATACTCCAGATGAGCACAGAATAGACACACTGCATGTACATATTGACTAGACTGTCCGCTGTTTCCTAGTCACTGGTTCAACTATGTCTCCGTAAGACTCACTTCCATGACCAAGACCCCACATCACATCTCACTTCCATGACCAAGAGCCCACATCACACCTCACTTCCGTGACCAAGAGCCCACATCACACCTCACTTCCGTGAGCAAGACCCCACATCACACGTATATTGTTGGACTGATTCCACCAGCTGTCAGGTTCCCTGATAACTTCCTCGAATGTCTCTCGGCCTTCATATAATGTTGTCAGTTTCTGAATCATATATTTATGAATAATTCCATATTATAGAATTGAAGCTTAAAGATGCTCATTGATTAACACATCACAGGTTTCACAAAACATTACATTTCACAAAATCTAGAGCAAGTCCAAGGAAAATGTTCTCTACATTATTTATTTAATTCTGACAAATAAGTTCAAGATGTATTGTCGATTACGTCACTTGAGTTGAAATATTTAATCATTTGTTCACAATAACAAACTCTATCATATTCTACATCCAGCATTTCTCAATTTCTCAAATTCACAATATTCTACACTTGATACGAGAACATTTCCTATCTCAGTATTATATCACATCTGCAACACGTAGGCCTACTTGTTTCTCGTCTAAAATCACTGTACTCAAAGTTTCAAAAGTGACAATTCTCCTTAATCACTTGAATCACTTGAAAACCATCTTCCATCTAACACTACTTCTGATTTTATATCGTCTCGTCCCCTTTCTTCTTTTGTCTGTCTTCTGATTTCTTCCGACCGTCTTCCTCTGCCGTCTCTCAATCGCAGTGTACCAACGAGCAAAATCTACTTGCCTCTTCTCTGGACTTCTGTTCTTATCTCTCATCTGATGGCTTCTCGGCTGCTCTGGTCGGACCTTCTTTCTTCACTCTTGACTGTCCATGTGCACTAACCATCCTTCCTGCAGTTCTGGTCAGTCTCTACTTACCGGACCGACGGTGTTCTGACGATCTCCCTCCTTTCTGTCTTCTCTCTCTTCTACTTCCGTATTTTTTGGTTCTAGATTGTCTGTTCTTCCGTCTTCGGGCTCCGTCCTCTGTCACCTCTCTCCTCTACTTCCGCACTTCTTCGTCCTCTCAGGTACTTTCATACTTCTCCGTCCTCTTCGTTCTAGACTGTCTGTTCTTCCGCCTTCGGGCTTACTCATCTGTCTCATCTCCTCTACTTCCGTACTTTTTGGTTCTAGATTATCTGTTCTTCCGTCTTCGGGCTCCGTCCTCTGTCACCTCTCTCCTCTACTTCCGCACTTCTTCGTCCTCTCAGGTACTTTCATACTTCTCCGTCCTCTTCGTTCTAGACTGTCTGTTCTTCCGTCTTCGGGCTTCCTCATCTGTTTCATCTCATCTGTTTCCGTACTTCTTGGTTCTCTCCTGTCTCCCAGCTTGCCTTTTTATCTTCAAGTCCAGCCTGACGGATTAACCAGTAAGTATTTTGGCTCCACCCTTCAGATGTCCACTGGTTCCCATGAGCGTTCTGATTGTCCGTCATTCAAAATGCCCCGTGACTTATCCCATGTAAGTCAATTGTCCAACAGGCCACTACTCTAAATATTTCATTGGTCAGCTGGCCGAATTAGTCACTCCTTTATTTACAACCCCTGTGCAATAGCGTCCTAACGCTAATATGTGTCAAAGTGTCAACTCAGTCTATACAATTGTCATTTACCTAAGACATTTTCTTGCTCATTCATGTCGGAGGTTTTATTGTTTCCTCGCTTTTTCATCGTGTCTGTCTTTTCTATTTTGTTTACACGTGTCAACTTCCAAGTCACCGCTTTGTTGTCACTGGACCATCCTACTTTCTGGCGTACTTCCTTTGTAGTACCTATATCTCAGCGTCTTCTATACCTTTCTCTTCCTCTCCTATCCCCTTTTCTCTTTCAGTATTTGATGTTACTATTTTGTTTACAGTTTATTTTCATAATCATATTCAGTAATATGAACATAATAAACAACTATAATCATTATTTACAAAGCCATGCTACATTCACCTGAATTTCTGATCTACCCCTTCCTACCTTGGCCTGTTACGATTATTCGAACCCCAGTTTCCGCCTGGCAATACCACATATACCTTCCTTTTATCTGAATCCCCATCCCCTACTCTCTCTCTCTCTCTCTCTCTCTCTCTCTCTATCTCCGTATTTACTACATCCCCGTGGTTTTCTCGACCTTGGCGAGTTCGTCTGTTAGTAGCAATCACTGTCAGTTGGTTTCCCTGTAGTTTTTCCGGATCGCCATAATCTCACCGTCTTACAGTGGTTTCCTTATAGTTTGACTGGATGGCTATAATCTCACCGTCTTACAGTGGTTTCCTTATAGTTTGATTGGATGGCCATAATCTCACCGTCTTACAGTGGTTTCCTTATAGTTTGATTGGATGGCCATAATCTCACCGTCTTACAGTGGTTTCCTTATAGTTTGATTGGATGGCTATAATCTCACCGTCTTACAGTGGTTTCCTTATAGTTTGATTGGATGGCCATAATCTCACCGTCTTACAGTGGTTTCCTTATAGTTTGATTGGATGGCCATAATCTCACCGTCTTACAGTGGTTTCCTTATAGTTTGATTGGATGGCCATAATCTCACCGTCTTACAGTGGTTTCCTTATAGTTTGATTGGATGGCCATAATCTCACCGTCTTACAGTGGTTTCCTTATAGTTTGATTGGATGGCTATAATCTCACCGTCTTACAGTGGTTTCCTTATAGTTTGATTGGATGGCCATAATCTCACCGTCTTACAGTGGTTTCCTTATAGTTTGATTGGATGGCTATAATCCACCATCTTACATTGATTTCCTTATGGTTTGACTGGATCACTATAATCCACAGCTTTACATTGGTTCCCTTATATTTTGTTTGGATCACTACATTCCACCGCTGTACACTGGTTCCCTTGTGGTTCGTGTGGACTGCCCCAAAGCCTTACATTAAGGGTTACACGACTTCATAATTCACCGAACATGTCTTCTTATGAGCACTAAGTGATCTAATTTTATTTGAAAGAGTCACAATCTGTTTTGTGATCGTACTCCCGTCTTTCTTTTTTTTTAATCATTAAACGAAAGACACTTTTAATTTTATTTAAAGTATCATTTCATCGCCGTGAAATTACATTCATTTAGTTAGTAAATGCCATGTGGAAATATAATCTGCTTAGTGACACTGCGTGCTGCTGGTTTCAGTGACCGATGTTATCAACAAAAAGCTGATAGAATCAGTGGAAACAGAAGCTGCTCTGACAAAAGTGCGCTCTGGAAATTCCAATAACAGTTTAAGCCTGTTTGATTCAGATTTGTCTTCCTTGAATAAAGAAGCAATTTTATCCATTCGATGTTGTTATAAATATTATATAACGGAATGACATGTAACAAGAAATAGTTATTTTTATGGCTAACTTATGGAGGGAGGTAGGTCACATGGTAGACCTAAGCTGGGATGGGAAGATACCAGTAAATCATCAATGGGAGATTTTTCTATCAGTCTTGAGGTCTGGGAGAAACCTGCGAAAGACTTGAGTCGCGAGGGCCATTGCATCATTTGAAGAGGTGAGGTGTAACAGTATTTACTATTTATCATTTAAGGCACCACTGAAATAGTATTGGCGCCAAACTAAAATGGTTTTCTATTGGTTTGATTAAATCTTCTTGTGAAGTACAGTTTCATCTTATAAATTTCTTCTTGTTGCTGGTGTTCTAAAACCACCTAATTTTCTATGTTACACACTGAGAAAATACAACAAGACACCCAGGCTTCCAACTCCACAGAATAATACAGATACAACAACTTAACAGAACTTGGCAGTTTTCCAACCAAAACAAACTGGTCAACAATGAGAATTCCAACAAAGCCAATTGGTGTAGTTATATCTTCAGACAACACACATTTATTGATGGACAAAATGAGGGGTGAAATTATGAGGATGGAAACGTAGTCATCAGGCTGAACAGAATTCACAATGACAATGCCATGCGTGAGAGAACTCTACGCCATATGGGCGAAAACCTTACAAATGTCCATATACAAATAAAACCACACTTACAACGATCCACCCAAAACCTCAGCCATCACAAGAAAACTAAATCTTCCATCTCAACTATCTAAACCTGTCACTACAAAAAGAAACTCTTCCTAACCGAGACTCCATCTACAACAAACTAATAAGGTTCATCCTACAACACAAACAAGTAAAGCTCTCTCCCTCTGACTAATCGTGAGTAGTATTTATACTATCCCTACCCACTCAGTTTACACCATGCTGCACGCTTATCACAAGACCCCCGCTCAATGGTCTCAACCAATCTACTTTTCAAACAAGGGTACTCACTCTATTAATTATTTCCTAAATATCAATCCTGGTTATAACTCCTAGCCAAGAGCATACTGCTATAGAGGACTAAACTTAGAAAATGTAAGTAGATGGTGACTGGACTTTGCAACACAGATATTGCTTTCTGTTACTGTGGCAGGTCGTGGAATTCCTGAACTGGTAGGAGAGTCAAGTCATGCCAGGAGCTACTCATTAAGATGGTACCTGGCAACACCCACAACAGTTCATATTTGCTCGTTTTCGAACCATCTCATTAGACTCAGACTGTCAAAACATCAATAGATCGCCCCAGCGAAATACTGGTTTGCTGAATAGTTGGAATGCTCTTTGTGAAAAGTTATGGCAGTAGCAGAAGGCTCTCTTCACACCAAGAAGTGATAATAGACAGTGTCTTCCACATAGTCTTAATGTGATGTTTCTTGGCAAGCTCCACCACTATGTGAGAATAACATAGATGTCTGTTCGTTCGTCATAATCATGAGACACATCCAGTTTACATGAACAAAGTCCGAGAAAGCCAGGTTGGTTCTTGTCTGACTGTTCTTTGCCAACTCCGTGCTGTCAGAGATAGTATTTCTGCTCATGTGCTGGACTTTTTCAGAACACGGATATATTACAAGCATGCAAACAGTGGCGTACCTAGGAGGCGGTTGAGGTGAGCTACTGCGCCGGGGCGCTGTGTTAAGGGCGCATAAAATTGGAGCGTTTTTTTCATTATTAGGAAAATTATTCATTTTTTTCAAATGAATAAATGATCCACATAAAGAAATAAAACATGAACTTTTTTATCCTTGGATGGGGGAGGGCGGGATTTCTCTGGCTCCCCTGGGGCGCCGACAATCATCGGTACGCCACTGCATGTGCCGCATTTATAACACAGTAACATTACATATACAAACACAACAGTTTTAACAATCATAGTCTATAGTCATAGCTGAAACAACAGGTAAAACAATATGGACAACGAGGGCAATGGTATATATCTTTAATTAGGCATTTCATAACTGAAATCTAGTGAGACGTAAAAGCAAAGAAAATACAAGCAGACGTACTCCTGGTGTGTAGTTGTTGTAAATAAATTTACCCAGGTAAATAAATTTTGAACTGTGTGATAGTTATCATGCTAGCTCTTTCCTGTTTCATGTTAGAGAATTGTTTTTAAAAGATAAATTAGACCTCATGTCGCATTTTTCTTCCCTTTCATTCTCTCTTCTCTCTCCCCTCCCCCCCCCCCCCCAAAAAAAAAACAGGAAGAAGTTCATAATGTAAAAAAAAAAAGAGTAGTTACGAGCTTTTAAAGAAGAATCGTCATCCATGCGCTCCGAACACATCCATAAATTGCTTCTTCAGCTTCTGGTAACTGCTAACACTCATTCTTTGTTGCCTGACTTTCCGTCTGAAGCTCTTGATGAATCGTTCATTTTTCTGCAATCCAAGATCCACCCCCACTCCTTCATTCTTGAGATCGACGCTGATTCACAGTCTGTTGGACCAGCTTCTCTTGTAGCTCTAATGATGATGTTAGTTTGTTGGACCAGCTTCTCTTGTAGCTCTAATGATGATGTTAGTTTGTTGGACCAGCTTCTCTTGTAGCTCTAATGATGATGTCAGTTTGTTGGACCAGCTTCTCTTGTAGCTCTAATGATGATGTCAGTTTGTTGGACCAGCTTCTCTTGTAGCGCTAATGATGATGTCTATATACTGGACCAGCTTCTCTTATAGGGCTAACGATAGTGTCAGTTTTTTGGACCAGCTTCTCTTATAGCGTTAATGATGATGCTTGCTCCATCCATTGCCTTCTCTTCCTCCAAGAAAGAAGAGTCAACCAACTTCTGCTTTTTAATTTGCCCTGACACCTGCACCTCCTAGTACCAAAAGTGGTCCTAAAATTATGCAGGAAACAATTGAGTTCAGTTAATTTATGAGATCGTATTTGGTAAAAATCATAAATTATTTCCACTAACATAAAAACCTTGATGCAGGTACGGATGACAATGCTCTGTAAATGAAACAAAAATTATATTGTCACGTCCTTGCTCAGTTGTTAGTACATGGGATGTAATGTGGGATAGCTTCGTTCGTGCATTTGACACAGAGTTGACTGTGACAAGTTTCATTAAAAACTATCGATGGCACAGCTCCCTTCTGAAGAGAGCTACGGACAGGAGAGAACGTGTTATATTTTTTTTTATTACTGTCTTCGTATCGTCAGCCACCAGGATTGCGAAGAGCTGGTAAAAGAGCGTACCACGCTGGAAGTGATTCTGTATAAACTGTGTCATCATGTGAGAGGATAAAAAAGAATGAGGGCCTTTGAAATGTGGATAAAACGAAGAATAGATAGAATTTTTTAGAAAGGGGGGGGGGTCATCCTTTTGAACCAGACGTAAACCTCATACAGTTACACCAGACACAAGTGTCATGAGAGAACCTACTTTTCCTTTCAGTGCCCGAAGTTTTGTTACCTGTAAAATAGCATGTGCACTTGTCTGGTTGTGTATTTATTCTCAGATTCCTGATTGTGTTTTCAGATGGAGGGAGAAGTGGGGGGGGGGGGGGGAGAGAGAGAGAGAGAGAGAAAGAGAGAGAGAAAGAGAGAGAGAGAGAGATCAACATTTATTTGCGAGAAGAAAATAATTCGCATTAAAAAAAAACAAATAAGATTTTCGTTTCTTCTCCTGTCGTTCTTTTGACTTGTTACAGCTTGTTCAGAACACAATTATACATTCACATTTATATTATCTTCATATTAGACAAGCACGCAAAAATGACATCGAAATAACACGTCGTTCCTTGTGGCACATCAAGTCTCAACAAGTGCTGTTTTATCTCGCACTCCAGATTGCAGATGTGTGATATGTCCTGCGCCATGGCAACTTCATATACGGGATGCGCAGATGTAAGACGGAAATCAATAATTAGTCATTTAAAATCACAATCAAGATTCCCTGTAAGCTCGTAGGCCGTTGGTAATTACAGTTCTCATGAGCGCGGGAGTGACCGAATCGAGATATGAATCGCTTCTTATGCCAAGGCAACAATGTGATAGAGGACAGTGTGTTATGATTAGCCGCGAAAAATAATGGTTTACTGTAGGCGTGAGAGACAGTTTGAGTTACGGTAATTCTCTTACTATTTTTTTCTAGTATATAGGTCATTCTCATACTATTTCCTTTCTAGCATATAGGTCATTCTCTTACTATTTTTTTCTTATTACATAGGTCATTCTTTTACTATTTTCTTCTTATTACATAGGTCATTCTTTTACTATTTTCTTCTTATTACATAGGTCATTCTCTTACTGTTTTCTTTCTATCATATAGGTCATTCTCTTACTATTTTCTTTCTATAAAATCTGAAGTGCTTTGTCCGCTACTTTTTTTGTTAGCTAATCATACAACAGCGTTCTCTGTCACTTTACTTTGTAGAAGCCTCGTTGTTTCCAATTTGCTAAATTTATGCCAAGACAGTATTTTCTAGACTAGTGTTTCCCAACGTGGGCTATAACACCTCCTTGTGGGCGTTGGAAGGACCAGGGGGCGGTGAAAGAAAAGGGTCAGTGGGGAGGGGGAAGGGGCGCTGAGGGAAAACGAAGCAGCAGAAGGGGGTGGTAACACTTTTCTTCTTGTCACTTTTCATCCTGATAATGAGAAACTTGTGTCCCCACATGGAACTCATCCATCACATTAAAAACTGAGAAAATAAAGCAGCAGTGTGTTATAAATGCGGTCCTTCATATTGTTAAATAAACTGGTTTTGCTAGCTGAAGTTTTTAGTTGTGTAATGCATATTCTAGTTTTATATGCCATTGTACGAGTGGTACGTAGAAGAGGGGGGGGGGGTGGGCGTCGAGATTATGGCGCAGGAGAAAATGGGGGAGCAGCACGAACAAGGCTGGGAAACACTGCTCTAGACAAGCTACAGTCGCGCTTTAGTCTACCCGCTTGTTCAAATAATTTTCTTCCACACCTTTTTCAGACAAAGCCGCATCTGAAATGGGGGAAATGTCTACCTGCAGGGCGATGTGCACTGAAACATACACATGCTATTTATCGTTGACACAGTATATCGATAGTAGCAGGTTTGCGAAACTCTACTTGAGATGAAAGCCTTTGAAGATAAAAAAGAAACATACGTTGTTTTAACTGAAATTTCAACGAAATTAATTTAAATTAAATTAAATACCTATTATCAATCAAAGTTATAAGATTATAATAATCTTATATTGTATTTTTCATAATTATAATTGAAAGTTGTAAACTTATTTTTTAAAAAAGGTTATTGATTTCGCATCACTCTTTCCCTATCTTGTATGTTATCGGAAGCGCAAGGTTTGCTGACATATGCCAGTCAGTCTTCGCAGAGACGCGTTCACAGAAAGAAATCATCTCCCAGCGCGTAAAGATACACTGACCTTTCCGTTCTTCTCGACGCACTCATTGTTCACTTTTTATAACCGCGCTCCACAGAGATGGACACTGGCGTGATATCAGATATCATGGCAGAATGTGCCACTGGTTTGATATCAGATGTCATGGCAGAATGTGAAACACTTGAAGCTACAGTTTCATGTGCTCACTGTCGTAGTTTTCCGGCTCTTTATTCCAAATGCTACTTCTCAGAGAGAGACGCTGCTGGAAGTCCTTCTGTTTGTCCCCGCACAGTGTGAAGATTCTTTTCAGGTTTTTTCTGAACGTTGGGTTCAGGGAGAAGTAGACGACCGGGTTGTAGCAGGAGTGGGACATGGCCAACCAGTGCGCGCACAGCCAGACCACGTTCATGTGAGGGAAGTTGTAGATATCTGGGTTGTTGTCTCCGACCAGAGTGATGACGTGGAGTGGGAGCCAGCATACGGCGTAGATGACGACGACGATGATGATCATCTTGACCAGCTGTGAACAAACATTAGGGAACGTATTTTACAGTGCATGAAAAAAAGACCAGTAGGGAAGCTAAATCTAGAGTTTCAGTGTTTAGAGACAAAAGAATTATAGCACTCGTCATTTAGAGACAAGAGAAGTGACGCAATCATCACAAAGAGACACCAGAATTAATGTCCACCCACCCATCCATGTCCTTGGTCGGTGATCGGTTGAGCAATTATTGCCCAGTATACCCCCCCCCCCCGTGTGGTACCCGGGATCTGCAATGAATAGGACCACTGTACCCTACCACGCACGATCGTAAAAGGCGACTAAGGAGGGTTCTGCATAGGGCCAGCAACTCTATCTGGTAAAAAAAAACTATCAGACTGCTACAGAAACAGAAGATTGACAGCAATTATTGAGGAAAGACGCTGGCGATGGTTGGGACATGTGCTCCGAATGACTGACAACTCACTACCAAAAAATAGCACTAAGATGGACACCACAGGGGAACAGAAGTAAGGGTAGACCAAAAGAGACATGGAGAAGAATAACAGAAAGGATGTTGAGCAATAGAGGGCTCACCTGGGCAAGAGCAGAAAAAAAGGCAAAGGACAGGCATTTGTGGAAAACCCTTGCGGAAGCCCCATGTGCCCTGGGCACTTAAGGTTCAGAGAAAGAGAGAGAGAGAGAGAGAGAGAGAGAGAGAGAGAGAGATGCCCCATGGCGTCTTGCAGAGCAGCAACACATTTTCCCGCTGCTCACGGTCTGTGGCCAGCCCTTCTATTATCCCCAACTACGCTGTTTGCTACTCATTTCTACGTCAGGTAGCCTTTGATCGGCTTCTCTTTCTTTTTCCCCAGAGAATTAATGCAAGAGAACTGACTTACTCGTTGCTTAACATGCGAGTTATTGTACTTGTTGCTAAGAAACAGGAGCACTAACATACTCGTTTCTTAAACTAAATGAACTAATTTACCTGTTGCTTAGAAACATAAGAACTATTGTGTTTGTTTCTAAGAAATAAGATAACTATTATACTCATTACTTAAAAAAATAAAACAAGAGAACTAACTTAGTCGCTGCTTAGAAACAAGAGAACTAGCCTGCTCGTTGCTTAGAGACAGAACATAAACATACTCGTTGGTTAGCAACAAGAGAACTAACACACTTGTTGCTTAGAAACAAGAAAACTAACGTACTCGTCTCTTGGAAGCGGCCATCCTCCTATCCCGGTCTGCTTCAGCTTCTCCTGGAGTCTTCTTGATCCAGACGATGTAGCCAATGTGAGTGTTGGTGGCTGTGATGACGGCCAGAGGAAAGAAGTACTGCAGTGTCATGATGACCACGCTGTGGAGCAGTGTAAACAGATTTACAGTGGATTTATTAGAACATTATCCCTAGCGTATAAATACTGATGTACCGTTATTTCATAGTAACTATTACATGACCGTGTGTCATAATTTTGATGATCAGGCAGGAAACTGAGTAGGTCGATGGTTGGGAGTGCTTCTTTTGAGCAAATGGACCAGAGTTTGAATCCCATCAATCACCGCGGTTGAAGTCTGGACTCCCAAAGTACGCCATTTGCTTGGAGATACTGTAGGTAATCAACAGGATTCTGAGCTTCGAAAGAAGACTATCCATCTTGTACGGCAAAGAACAAGAGAAATGTGCTATAAATTCACACGTCAGTAAATTAAGAAAAGTCAGTGTATATGTGTAAAACTATCGCTTGAGGACTGGAATTTTACACGAAGATGTGCGTGTGACGAGATTGTAAGAGTGTGACGTGAGGATAATAGTGTGACATGAGGGTTGGAGTGTTACACGAGGGCGGGATTGCTATGTCATTTCTGTGACTGAAGGCAATAGTATCTCTCACTCCCCTTGCCCACCCGTCGAGCCAACGACAGGAATATTTGTACTCGGGTACTTGATACCCCACGTCTAAAAAGAATAATACCTGCATACTGTACGTATACGCGGGATATTAAAAAAACAATCCCCGACTGACCAATAGAAAAGTCTAAAATAGAGGGAAAAAAATGTAAATTACGTTTATGCATTACTTTCTCATACAGTCGTCACCCACATTGAGGCACTTGTCGTACCGTGAAACCAGCTTTTACAATCCGTCGTCAAAGAAAGGGAGCAACCAGCGTATAATCAGGGTATATACAGGGTATTCAGCCACTGGTTTCTAGCGGAGGCCCAGCTGGACCTTTATGTTGGTGAAAAGATGCCAGTCGCTTGGTGCTAAGTTTTGGTGGAGTTTTTTTCACGCATTATGTGGTTTTCGTTTTTTTTTTAACAGGTTTATCGGTCATACATGGGTGTCAGCTTTATTTCCTCCTCGTCGTCCATCTCTATGTCCCCATCCCTGTGCTTCCTGCACCAGTCCCACGCAGAACTCGCTCATGACGTCATAACGTTGTCACCGTACACGTGACGTCATCGAAGCCGAGTCTTGGCTGTACTGTGCCCGCCTTACTCGCAGAACACGCCACGGACCTCACAGCTGGCAGAGATGGCCATGTTTGGATGGGTCCATGTTTACTCTGTCGCTATTCCTGCTAAGAATGAACAAAAATGGACTGTGGGTTGCCATTCAGCGAGATAACACCTTACTGGTTGCTACAGAAAATGCGCGGTGCCGCTATTACAACCGGTTTACTTTTACCAGCCAGTCCGAGGATAATTTTGGAATTCCCCATATATCCATGGTGGCAGCGCTAAGCAATATAAGACCGGGACACCGGGACATGTAACAAGAATGAGTGACAGCCGTGCTTATATGAAAATTTTTATGTGATGGACTTTTTGTAGAGGAGGAGACAACGTGCTAAGTCAAAACTGAGATATAAAAGTATTTGCAAATCACCGATCATAAATTTGTCAATCAGCAAAAGGACTGGAAAGGATCGATTAAAGATCGAATCTTGTGGAGGGAGACGTTCCACAGTGGTGCGCCATCATCTGAGGGGCAAGCGAGGCTCAAGAAGATATACGCTAGGAGACTCGTTCTTGCAACTCAAACACTACTTTCTGTTAGTACTACTACAAGCAATACTTTCTGTTAGTACTAAAGCAATACTTTCTGTTAGTACTACTACAAACACTACTTTCTGTTAACATTACTACAAGCAATACTTTCTGTTAGTACTACTACAAACACTACTTTCTGTTAGTACTACTACAAACATAACTTTATGTTAGTGCTGCTACAAACACTACTTTCTGTTAGTACTACTACAAACACAACTTTATGTTAGTACTACTACAAGCAATACTTTCCGTTAGTACTACTACAAAGACTTCTTTCCGTTAGTGCTGGTACAAACACTACTTGCTGTTACTGTGGCCTATTATGCAAACGCACCATTACTGTTATCAGTTATGCGAGGAGCTCTTCTGAAAATAAAATGCTAAAAACGGAAATAACCCTCATCTACTTCAGTGTATCCCGACGTAGGAAGGGGCAGTTAGAATATATTTATATGATACTTTTCAGAACTTGGTTAACTATTATTTTGGGATTGGGAGGGTGGAAGAGGGGATCAAAATCTTTGAGGCAGTGAGGTGGGGCATGATCTACAAAAAGTTGGGAAACATTGATCTACTTGCTGCGAGACTGTCCTCAATCATATATATATATATATATATATTGTGCCTCCAATGACAATGCCCTCTGTTAGACATAACAGAGGGCATGGTCATTGGAGGCACAATATTCCCACACAAAGAGATACATAAAACAACGTGGATATCTCCAAATGATAGAACTAGAAACCAGATAGATCATTTTTGTATTAGAAAGCAATACAGAACATCTCTGATAGATGTAAGGGCTTATAGGGGTGCAGATGTTAACAGTGATCACAACCTGTGCATAGGGAAAATAAAACTAAAACTGAAAAGCCAACACAAGAAATCAGTACACAGAAAGATAAACAGCCACATCCTACAAGAAGAACATACTAACATTAATTTCAATCAGGAACTTGCCAATCATTCCAAAACATCCAGTGAAGTTGAGGAGATAAGTATAGATGAATTATGGAATTCTTACAGCACAGCCATAATCACAGCAGCAAAAGTAAGCGCTGGACTGAAAAAAAAAACAAATAGAAAAGCGTGAATATCAGATAAAACATGGAAGTATATACATGAAAGACGAGCAGTCAAATTAGGCATGTTGAATGCAAAAACAGATCTTGGAAAAGATCTGGCGAAAGCAACATACAAAGAAATAGACAAGAAAGTAAAAAGTTCAGCTAGAAGGGATAAAAGAGAATACATAGACAATATGGCGAAAGAGGCAGAAAAAGCAGCAAAAACAGGAGACAGCAAAACTTTATATAACATACAAAAGAGGCTAACAGGTACTATTACATCTAAAGAAAGACCAATCCTTAGCAAAACTGGAACTCTATTAACATCAAATAAAGACCAAAAGCAAAGATGGGCTGAACACTTCCAAGAAATACTTAATCGACCACACCCAAAAGAATTGTTAAACCTTGAAACTGACTTACCAGCCCCACAACTAAATGTCAACCTAGATGAAATTAAATTGCATGAAACTGAAACAGTGGTGAATTTAATGGTTAACAACAAAGCTGCAGGTGAAGATGAAATAACAGTCGAAATGCTAAAAGCTATCAATAGTGACAACTTGAGACAACAACAGAGAATGTTTAACAAGAACTGGAAAGAAGAAAAGGTCCCTTCTAATTGGAAAAAAGGAATAATTGTTAAAATACCAAAAAAAGGCAACTTTAGTGACTGTAACAACTGGAGAGGAGTAACCTTAATATCAGTTGTGTCAAAAGTATTTTGCAAGGTCATTTTGAATAGACTCAAAGATATAGTGGATACTGCAATGAGAGAAGAACAAGCAGGATTTAGAAAAGGGAGAAGCTGTCTCGACCAGATCTTTACTCTCAGAATAATACTTGAAGAACATACTGAAAAGCAGAAACCATTAATACTGAACTTCATAGATTTTAAAAAGCCATTTAATACAGAGATTCATTATGGAGAATTTTATGTCTATATGGAATACCATCTAAAATTGTCAACATCACTAAGGACTTATACAAAGGATATGTTTATGCAGTCAAGACAGAAGAAGGGATGAGTGAATGGTTCCAGATTGAAACAGGCGTGAAACAAGGATGTATACTGTCTCCTTTACTTTTTGGGATTACAATAGACTTCGTAATGAAAAAATGCTGCACAGGTAACACAGGTATTGACTGGGTACATGGGACCCAACTAGAAGATCTTGATTTTGCTGATGACATAACTATTATCAGTAATAATGTGAATTCCATGCAAGAAAAAACAGATAGCCTGTCTTCACTGGCTAGCAAAATAGGACTTGAAATTAACAAGGACAAAACAAAAATAATGAAAATTCCCCTCAATCAAAATGGAAAAATACACATAGAAGGGACAGATACTGAAGAAGTCAATCAATCTGCATACCTTGGCAGCTACATAGACCAAGATGGTGACACTAGAAAGGAAGTTAGGATCAGAATTGCAAAAGCAGCATCAATCTTCAACAATCTTGAGAATATATAGAATTTAAAAGTTATAAGCACAAAAACCAAGTTAAGACTATTCAATTCAAATGTAATATCCACCCTCATTTGTGCATGCGAAAGCTGAAAAACAACTAAAGAAATAGAAAAGAAATTAGACTCGTTTGAAAATAAATGCCTAAGGAAAATACTCTGCATTAAGTGGAACGAATTCAAGAACAATGCAGAGATAAGACAGATGACTGAACAACAACCAGTCTCATGGGTGATCAGGAAAGGGAGATGGACATATGTTGGTCACTTGATAAAAAGAAATGATCAGAGAATCCCAAAACAAGCTATCAAGTGGAACACAGCAGGCCAAAGAAAAAGAGGCAGACCCCGTGAAACTCTGAAGAGGTCATTGTTAAGAGAGGCCAAATTAACAGGCATAAAATTCTTTGATGAGGTTGAAAGACTCGCCGAGGACAGGAAAAACTGGCGAACTACTTTGCGAGCCCTATGTGACGTTTAACGGCACGGGAAGGATGTATATATATATATATATATATATATATATATGAACTCATTTGCGAAGACACAGATCCATCTGAGAGTTTGCCGAGAGCGATTGAAGAAACACAAAATATGCAAACATTCCTGAGTTTCGGCCGTGCTTTATTACCCAGAGTCGAGTGAGGAGAAAGCAGTAGAATGAACAAAATAATGATGGAGACTGACAGGGCATGCAAGGGTGAAATCATCAAACTGTTCAATGAGGATCTCCTTCTGTTCTGTTGAGCGATGAGGACAAAGTGACAGAGGATGATTCTCCGTATCCGACCTCGAAACAAGCAGGCAAAAGAGAAAGAGACAGTGAAATGGGCAAAAAAACCGTAGAGCTATACAATACGAAACAGTAGATAATATAATCAGTGACAACACCAAACAGAGTAGATAGTATAGTCAGTGACAACACCAAACAGAGTAGATAGTATAGTCAGTGACAACATCAAACAGAGTAGATAGTATAGTCAGTAACAACATCAAACAGAGTAGATAGTATAGTCAGTGACAACACCAAACAGAGTAGATAGTATAGTCAGTGACAACATCAAACAGAGTAGATAGTATAGTCAGTGACAACACCAAACAGAGTAGATAGTATAGTCAGTGACAACACCAAACAGAGTAGATAGTATAGTCAGTGACAACACCAAACAGAGTAGATAGTATAGTCAGTGACAACATCAACAGAGTAGATAGTATAGTCAGTGACAACACCAAACAGAGTAGATAGTATAGTCAGTGACAACACCAAACAGAGTAGATAGTATAGTCAGTGACAACATCAAACAGAGTAGATAGTATAGTCAGTGACAACACCAAACAGAGTAGATAGTATAGTCAGTGACAACACCAAACAGAGTAGATAGTATAGTCAGTGACAACACCAAACAGAGTAGATAGTATAGTCAGTGACAACACCATACAGAGTAGATAGTATAGTCAGAGACAACATCAAACAGAGTAGATAGTATAGTCAGTGACACCACGAAACAGAGCAAATAGTATAGTCAGTGACAACACGAAACAGAGCAAATAGTATAGTCAGTGACGGCTTTAGGATTTTTTAAACCGGTACACCTGTACTGTAGGAATATTTTAAAATTACGTGATTTTCTATTTTACTTGTATTGTTTATAAGTTAAGGTACAGCAGATATATGTTTGGGTATTTGTATGTTCTTGTATGATTCTTAATCCTATCATGTCTGGTCTATAATCACTCTGTTCTACTTGTATTTCTCATTCATTCCTACACGTCAAAACATGACAATAAAGAAAGAAAACACAAATAACGATTTTTTAAAATCAAGGATCATCAGTTTATAACATGAACAATAAGGGAATCAAACCTAATCCACCTTCTTAATTTCTGTGATTTCTTCTCAAAATACAAGTACAAAAAAATGGAATGATCGCAAATCAATCAAAACCTCCTGTACATAAACAACCGGGTTTAGTGTGATGAAGTCAATTTTTGTCGCATATATAAATTACGGGCTATGTCCCATATATAAATTACGGACTGTGTCCTTAATGATTATTTCTCTGCCTGTAACAGAAGGGAACATTTGGCAAGAAACTATAGCACAAACATATACATGTAAAATTCAATAATGTACGCAACAATATGCACATAAAATTCTCAATTTATATTTAACACAAATGTCAAATTTTACATAGAACACAGATATTATTCAAAAGATGCTATGATCATTTATCTATCATACCTGGGTGGGTCGGGACGGATCAGAGGAATCAACAGCACAATTTGCATGCGCCCACATCACAGAATATCAACCATAACTAAATCAAACACACACATATATCCATCGACGAATAACAGACTTATTCGTGCTTAAACGAGAACATGATCTTCTCCGATCCGTTGGCGCCTTCCTACGTGCTTAACGTACAAAATCCCGACCGACGTGGACTCTACATCTTTTTTCTCTTTTATACTAGGTCACTGCTTGTCCGTCCGATGTTGCGCAACCATCGGCCAGACTTGCGTTGACCCTGTGCTGTTGTTTTGGCATAACAACTTTTGGTCAACGACCTATTTCTGTCCTACAGTACCTGTATTTCACTATGTACGAAATACTTTCCGAAAAACTGGTTTTCTCAATACAACATTCTGTACTTTATACCCTGTTTTTAAATGTAAAAAATTAAAACATTTTAGAAACATCGGCGGAAAATAAACTGAGGGGAGATTTAATCTTTACGAAATACTCACACTCTGACCAATAGTCAAAACTGGCCGATTCTCCTCCCTACAAATTAGGATCATCAATTTACTACTTGATTATCCTTCAACATATTTCGCTTTTTTTTTACTAGATTTTTGATAACAGAAACCGGATACGGTAACCTTGCCCTCTGGAACTTTCTGTTTTACTCTCTCTTTTTTAAAAAAATCGGTAGTTTATGGGTAATTGTCGGTTGACGCTGTTACTGGGATAGTGGAAATGATTCTAAAAGTGTGTGTCTTTATTGTTTCTGTCCCTGTTTAAATAATGCCAGAATAGCCCAATGGTTAGTGCATTATGTTTCCATATCGATTCTTGGAGACTGAAGGCTTTCCAGTCAATCCAGATTGTATTTTTTAAAAAAAACTTATATGGGGCTCTTATCAAAACTTGGGAAATAAAAATGATTCTGTAAAAATGAAATAGAAAAGTGATTCTGTGTAAAAATGAAATAGAAATGTTATTCTGTGTAAAAATGAAACAGAAATGCTATTCTGTATAAAAATGAAATAGAAATGTTATTCTGTATACAAATGAAATCAGTCAAAGTTGATACTAAACACGACCAAGTGCAAAACTAAACACAACCAGGTGCGATACTAAACATGGCCACATGACCCTTTATTGTACCGACAGGTCAAGCATTATTAACAATTTCTATGAGTCCGTGCTAGATTGTTTTATGTCACAGACAAGACTAACTATATCACAGACAAGATTAACTATGCCATAGACAAAACTAACTTTGTCACAGACAAGACTAACTATGCCACAACAAGACTAACTATGCCACAGACAAGATTAACTATGCTACAGACAAGATTAACTATGCCACAGACAATATTAACGATGTCACAAACAAGATTAATTATGCCACAGACAAGATTAACTATGCCACAGACAAGATTAACTATGCCACAGGCAAGATTAACTACACCACAGACAAGATTAACTACGCCACAGCCAAGATTAACTATGCCACAGACAAGATTAACTATACCACAGACAAGATTGACTATGTCACAGGCAAGATTAACTATGTCACAGTCAAGATTAACTATGCCACAAACAAGACTAACTATGCCACAGACAAGATTAACTATGCCACAGACAAGATTAACTATGCCACAGACAAGATTAACTATGCCACAAACAAGATTAACTATGTCACAGGCAAGACTAGCTAAACTGTACAAACCTGCCCTATCGCTGGTAGAATAATTAGTGAGAGATGAGATTCATGCATTGAAACTGGTAGTCGGTGTTTTGAATTATGCAACAAAATTTATTTCATGAAAATAGACGCAAACACTAAAACAAAAAAAAACAAAAAAAAAAGAAGCTGGCTTTTATATCTGTAGTATCACGCAACAAGCGTATCTGTAGTATCATGCAATAAATGTATCTGTAGTATCATGCAATAAATGTATCTGTAGTATCATGCAATAAATGTATCTGTAGTATCATGCAATAAATGTATCTGTAGTATCATGCAATAAATGTATGTGTAGTATCATGCAATAAATGTATGTGTAGTATCATGCAATAAATGTATCTGTAGTATCATGCAATAAATGTATGTGTAGTATCATGCAATAAATGTATGTGTAGTATCATGCAATAAATGTATGTGTAGTATCATGCAACAAGTTTAAATCTTATATGAATAAGAAAATAACCACCACTAGCACTAATGACTTGGAGTCCTTATGGTTCTTTCTCTGAGTGATGCTGCCACAGGATGTGGTAGTCCTGCTCCTCTACTGAGTGCAGCTAAAAGGTATTTTACTGCGCCGCTTCGTTAGTCTGTTTATATGCTTTTAAACAAAAATCTCGATTACCCTTTTTTTTTCTTTTCTCCTCGAGTTTTCCTGTGATCAAGTTCTCTAACTTTTGATTGGATGTGGGGGACAAGGACTGATAAAAAGAACAACATATATCTTGCTGCTGAACAGTAGCAGTTATTTCTTGTTGTGAGAGTTGACCTACAGCAACATAGTAGCAGTTATTTCTTGTTGTGAAAGTTGACCTACAGCAACATGGTAGCAGTTATTTCTTGTTGTGAAAGTTGACCTACAGCAACATAGTAGCAGTTATTTCTTGTTGTGAGAGTTGACCTACAGCAACATGGTAGCAGTTATTTCTTGTTGTGAAAGTTGACCTACAGCAACATAGTAGCAGTTATTTCTTGTTGTGAAAGTTGACCTACAGCAACATGGTAGCAGTTATTTCTTGTTGTGAAAGTTGACCTACAGCAACATAGTAGCAGTTATTTCTTGTTGTGAGAGTTGACCTACAGCAACATGGTAGCAGTTATTTCTTGTTGTGAGAGTTGACCTACAGCAACATGGTAGCAGTTATTTCTTGTTGTGAAAGTTGACCTACAGCAACATAGTAGCAGTTATTTCTTGTTGTGAAAGTTGACCTACAGCAACATAGTAGCAGTTATTTCTTGTTGTGAAAGTTGACCTACAGCAACATGGTAGCAGTTATTTCTTGTTGTGAAAGTTGACCTACAGCAACATAGTAGCAGTTATTTCTTGTTGTGAGAGTTGACCTACAGCAACATGGTAGCAGTTATTTCTTGTTGTGAGAGTTGACCTACAGCAACATGGTAGCAGTTATTTCGTTTTCTGAAAAGAATCCTACAGCAAAATGGTAGCGGTCATCTAGTTTTGTGAAGGGACGCTTATAGTAACATTGTAGTAGTAATCGTCTAGTTTTGTGAAAGGAAACTTATAGAAACACTGTAGTAGTCGTCGTTGTCTATTTTTGTGAAGGGATGTTTATAGCAACATTTGATTCGATAAATTGTATATTTTATTTTGTTTTTTTTTCTTATCTCCAGAACTGTAATTTACAGATCTGATCAGACAGACCACAGACGAGGCAGGTTCCAATGTTCATTGAAAGACAGATGAGAAATATTGACGTGCAGGAAAGTAGAAGAGAGAGTTTATAACTGACGTGCAGGAAAGTAGAAGAGAGAGTTTATAACTGACGTGCAGGAAAGTAGAAGAGAGAGTTTATAACTGACGTGTAGGAAAATAGAAGAGAGAATTTATAACTGACGTGCAGGGAAGTAGAAGAGATAATTTATAACTGAAGTGCAGGGAAGTAGAAGAGATAATTTATAACTGAAGTGCAGGGAAGTAGAAGAGGGAATTTATAACTGACGTGCAGGGAAGTAGAAGCGAGAGTGTATCTAATGTAGTAATGGCTATATATTTGGAGAAAAGAGAAGAAGAAGAACATGATGATGATAATATGTATGTGAGACATTACGATACTTCCTGCAAGCGCTCAGTAAATAAATGGAGTTTTGATAAGGACTGAGGGTAATAAACTTATGAAGGCAAATCTATGTCACAGATATCCACCACAACCCCCTCTGTCACAAAAGTGAAATAAAATATTGGTTTTCTTGTAGTTTAGTTTCAAAATATGTCTTATATTTATTGTCTTACGATTTTCTGTTCACACCATCTGTAATACATTAAAAATGAAGAGATAAGAAGTTAAAATATTGTTTCAACAGTTAACTTTCACCATTTTCTTGTCACTTTCCCCGAAACTAACGTCATGAACTTCTATGGCCAAACAAAAACGTTCCACGAAAGTGATGATTAATGAAGAAAATCCAGGTTTATGTTTCTTCTGCTCATCATAGCTCATCTTAAGCTTGCCTCATAGAAATAGAGAGAGAGAGAGATTGATTGATTGATTGATTGATCTTTATTTCAAAAGGGTTAAGAATTGGGCACGCAGGCCCGTCTGACATTCTGCCCTTTATCATACATCTTTCACTCTATTCCAGACATTCTACAAATATGCTGTTCATATAACAAACATAACAACATTGAATCTGAGAGACATAAAATAAAATATAACATTTACGTTTCGCTCTTACACATTCACTCAGTACAGAAGTAACTACATACATATATAAATGAATATCTACTAAACAAAATTTTCGGGACTATTCAGAAAACAATTAATTGTATTCGGTGTCTGTAAGAGCAGCTTAAGATAACTGTGAAGAGAGTGAGAGGGAGAGAGGGAGAGAGAGTCCGGTAACCTCTCTGTATATTCACTGCGTGGCATATTGGAGACTACGACAGCGACAAATGAAAAGTGGACAAACTAATGGGAAGCTACAATACGACAAACGAAAAGTGGACAAACTAATGGGAAGCTACAATACGACAAACGAAAAGTGGACAAACTAATGGGAAGCTACAATACGACAAACGAAAAGTTGACAGACTAATCGGAGACTA
Organism: Achatina immaculata; assembly: GCA_009760885.1. Classification (NCBI taxonomy): domain Eukaryota; kingdom Metazoa; phylum Mollusca; class Gastropoda; order Stylommatophora; family Achatinidae; genus Lissachatina; species Lissachatina immaculata. The sequence continues at coordinate 15,505,337 of CM019697.1, read as the reverse complement.
CCACACGACAAACGAAAAGTGGACAAACTAATTTAGATACTTTCAGAAAAACAGAAGAAAAGTAGAAGAATGTGGTGTCAAGAAACCCACAGTACATCCAATCCTTAGTCTTGTCGCTTTATTTTATTTACTGTGCTTACTGTATTTAAATATAGGTCAAGGTAAGTAACATCAAAGGAAGGTATATCATCGCTGTCATATTTATCGTGTGTCATTTTCTTCTGGGGGGAAATCCGTCCATACAACAAAATCTACTCTTTGTTCTGAAAGATCTCTGTTTTATGCCAGGTTGACGATCATGCACCTATGAACGATCAGGTTGACGATCATGCACCTATGAACGATCAGGTTGACGATCATGCACTTATGAACGATCAGGTTGACGATCATGCACCTATGAACTGCCAGGTTGATGATCATGCACCTATGAACGGCCAGGTTGATGATCGTGCACCTGTGAACAGCCAGGTTGATGATCATGCACCTATGAACGGCCAGGTTGATGATCATGCACCTATGAACTGCCAGGTTGATGATCATGCACCTGTGAACAGCCAGGTTGATGATCATGCACCTTTGAACGGCCAGGTTGATGATCATGCACTTATGAACGATCAGGTTGACGATCATGCACCTATGAACTGCCAGGTTGATGATCATGCACCTATGAACGGCCAGGTTGATGATCATGCACCTGTGAACAGCCAGGTTGACGATCATGCACCTATGAACTGCCAGGTTGACGATCATGCACCTATGAACTGCCAGGTTGACGATCATGCACCTGTGAACTGCCAGGTTGACGATCATGCACCTGTGAACTGCCAGGTTGACGATCATGCACCTGTGAACAGCCAGTTTGACAATCATGCACCTGTGAACAGCCAGGTTGACAATTATGCACCTGTGAGCGGCCAGGTTGACGATCATGCACCTATGAACAGCTAGGTTGACAATCATGCACATGTGAACAGCCAGGTTGACAATTATGCACCTGTGAGCGGCCAGGTTGACGATCATGCATATTCGAAGAATAGGAATCCACAGCTTTTTTTTTTGTTTTTGTTTTTTTGTCCTGTCTCTCCTTTCCTCTCTTTAAGAATTTCATAATATAGAAGTAAGGCTTCAGTTAAACGTAGTTTAAACTTCATAAACTTTAACAAAGTCACTTCACTCTCAGTCATTTAAACTCTTCCCTAACAAAGTCACTTCGCTCCCAGTCATGCAAACGCCTCCCTAACATAGTCACTTCGATTCCAGTCATGGTCCATTCCCAATACTCCTCAAAAAGTGAGTATTAGCAAGAAATCATTAAGGGCGTTAGTCTTTAGTTTCTTGACAACAACCTACAGTTCGTAGTTGCTCATCTCCTCCTCTCTTTGTGCGCCCAGGTATTCATTAAAATCTTCGGGAGAAAAGCCTTGTTCTTCTCTTTTCTTGTCACTATTTAGTTCCAAGTCATTGTTTCCTAACTACATTCAGTAACTACATTCAGTAACTACATTCAGTAACTACATTCAGTAACTACATTCAGTACAGAATCTCTTGGCAAATTCGTAACTGCTCGTGTGACTGCAGAACTTTGTGGCAAATGTCAAACCGGTATATGTGACGTTCAGCCTGTATGTATGTATGTATGTATGTATGTATGTATGTATGTATGTATGTATGTGTGTATGTATGTATGTATGTATGCATGTATGTATGTATGTATGTATGTATGCATATATGTATGTATGTATGTATGTATGTATGTATATATGTATGCATGTATGTATGTATGTGTGTATATATGTATGCATGTATGTATGTATGCATGTATGTATGTATGTATGTATGTATGTATGTATGTATGTATGTATGTATGTATGTATGTATGTATGTATGCATGCATGTATGTATGTATGCATGTATGTATGTATGTATGTATACATGTATGTATGTATGATGTATGTATGTATGTATGTATGTATGTATGTATGTATGTATGTATGTATGTATGTATGTATGTAATAAACTCTAGTAATTCAGGCTAGTAATAAAGTAGGGACTGGCCAGATTTTAAGAGTAGCACAGAAAGCAGAGCAGGGCAGTTCTTGAGTTATTAGAAAAATTAAACCCCCAAAAATACACTATACTTCACTCACTACCATACTCCTCCATCCCCTCTGTCTCTATCTCTGACTGTGTCTTTCTATATCTCTCTGCTTGTTTCTTTCTATATCTCTCTGCCTGTTTCTTTCTATATCTCTCTGACTGTTTCTCTGTCTCTCTGTGTGTCTTTCTCTGTGTCTCTCTCTGTGTCTCTACCTATCTTTCTGTCTCTTTCTACCTATCTCATTCTGTCTCTCTCCCTGTGTGTCTCTCTCTTTCTCTCTCTGTCTCTCTCTGTTTCATTCTCTCTCTCTCTCTCTCTCAAGTTCCATTGAATCAAGTTATCCGCTACGAAAAATGTGGACAAAATGCCAGTAAACATTGAAAGATTTCTGTTCAAATCTCACTGACATATTACCCCTAGCTGTGTTTCTGTTCATATCTCACTTACATATTTCCCCTAGCTGTGTTTCTGTTCATATCTCACTTACATATTACCTCTAGATGTGTTTCTGTTCATATCTCACTTACATATTACCTCTAGATGTGTTTCTGTTCATATCTCACTTACATATTACCTCTAGATGTGTTTCTGTTCATATCTCACTTACATATTACCCCTAGCTGTGTGTCTGTTCATATCTCACTTACATATTACCTCTAGATGTGTTTCTGTTCATATCTCACTTACATATTACCCCTAGCTGTGTGTCTGTTCATATCTCACTTACATATTACCTGTAGATGTGTTTCTGTTCATATCTCACTTACACATTACCCCAGTTACATATTACACCAGGCTGTGTTTCTGTTCATATCTCACTTACATATTACCCCTGGCTGTGTTTACTTAAGTTCTGATTTCCTAAATAATATTAAGATAGCTAAAATACTCCGACAGTGTGATTGACGAAGTGAGAAACAAGAAAATTACACTGGCAATTTATTTGTAATTGGAACTGGAAGTCATGTCCTTTAATTATAGTACTTGTCGGAAATTGGATTATCATCTTTTCCTTTGTAAGTTTACCTGAGTCATTTTCAGCAATTTCCTAGAAACCCAAGTAAAAAAAAAAAAAGAAAATTATAGCTACTATTTTTAAAAATCTTTGTTCCCTTCTGAAGTCGGGTACTATGTGTGTATGTAACCTACATATACTCATACATGTTGATTGATTTCTCTCTCTCTCTCTCTCTCTGAACCTTAAGTGCCCAGGGCACTTGAAGATCTTGTTGTCCCAGGACATTGACAGCTGACACTGACACGCTGCTCTGTGACTATGTCTATCTTAAACTGCAGGAAGATGGTCTTCGTTCTGAGGCTGTAATGTTTTTGTGCTTCGACATAAAAGTCAGACATCATCTGGTGAGGTCTTTCACTAAATACAAAAGTCAGACATCATCTGGTGAGGCCTTTCACTAAATACAAAAGTCAGACATCATCTGGTGAGGCCTTTCACTAAATACAAAAGTCAGACATCATCTGGTGAGGTCTTTCACTAAATACAAAAGTCAGACATCAACTGGTGAGGTTTTTCTCTAAATACAAGTGTCACACAGCAAATGCTGAGGTCTGTCCCTAAATAGAAAAGTCACTCATCATTGGGTGAGGTTTTTCTCTAAATACAAGTGTCACACAGCAAATGCTGAGGTCTGTCCCTAAATAGAAAAGTCACTCATCATTGGGTGAGGTTTTTCTCTAAATACAAGTGTCACACAGCAAATGCTGAGGTCTGTCCCTAAATAGAAAAGTCACTCATCATTGGGTGAGGTTTTTCTCTAAATACAAGTGTCACACAGCAATGCTGAGGTCTGTCCCTAAATAGAAAAGTCACTCATCATCGGGTGAGGTTTTTCTCTAAATACAAGTGTCACACAGCAAATGCTGAGGTCTGTCCCTAAATAGAAAAGTCACTCATCATTGGGTGAGATTTTTCTCTAAATACAAGTGTCACACAGCAAATGCTGAGGTCTTTCCCGAAATACAAAAGTCCGACATATCTGGTTAGTTTTTTTCTCTAAATACAAGTGTCAGATATGAGTGAGGTGTGCTACTTGAGAACTATTTCAGAGCATATACTTTTAGATTTGAAATGCTAATTTTACTATCTGTTGCCCTAAAATTCTTTCATCCATCCATCCATCCATCCATGTAAGCAATCAACTACCAGTACCGTATGTTCGACTTGCAAGGCAGCAATAAATTCTCTCCACTTCTCACGGTCTGCGGCCAGCTTTTGTATGGTTACTTTGCTGTGTCGCATGGTGCTCAACTTTGCATCTACAGCTCCCTGCCAGGAAGTCTTTGGTCGGCTACTCTTCTCTTTCCCTCGGTGTACCCTGGTTTGACTCTTGAAGGGAGGTAAGTGGTAAATATCCCACATCCGTTTAGGTTGGAGTCCACGAAACTAAAGTTTTAATACACGGGGCAGTTTCAAAGTCTAAGAGGGAAACACGTCTTCTGATAATACTGACATGTTCGATCATCATCATCATCATCATCATCATCATCATCATCATCATCATCATCATCATCATCATCATCATCATCATCTACGTATACACTCCTGAATGCCTTGTCTCCACAGCAAAACAATGGAAAGGACTCCACAGATCTCTTTCGTTAATTTTCTACAAGTTTGTTCTCAGATCTTCTTGTTCTCAGATCTTCTTGTTCTCTTATCTTCTAGTTCTCAGATCTTCTTGTTCTCTTATCTTCTAGTTCTCAGATCTTCTTGATCTCTTATCTTCTAGTTCTCAGATCTTCTTGTTCTCTTATCTTCTAGTTCTCAGATCTTCTTGTTCTCAGATCTTCTTGTTCTCAGATCTTCTTGTTCTCATATCTTCTTGTTCTCTTATCTTCTAGTTCTCAGATATTCTTGTTCTCAGATCTTCTTGTTCTCATATCTTCTAGTTCTCAGATCTTCGTGTTCTCAGATCTTCTTTTTCTCAGATATTCTTGTTCTCAGATATTCTTGTTCTCTTATCTTCTTGTTCTCAGATCTTCTTGTTCTCAGATATTCTTGTTCTCAGATATTCTTGTTCTCAGATATTCTTGTTCTCAGATCTTCTTGTTCCCAGATATTCTTGTGATCAGATATTCTTGTTCTCAAATCTTGTGCTGCTTATCTTTCAAGTACCATTCCTAGACTGATGGACATAGATCGTAAAAAGGGCCCTGTATGAATGAAAATGTTGCGCCAAAGCATTTGTAGTACTCTTAAGGGACTTGTGGACACCTCGGTGGCGTAGTGGTTAGTTTTCTCATCTCTGACAGTAAGGTCATTGTTTCAAAGCACGACGGGATACGCTCTCGTCATACAACTGTAAAATGTGAGCTTGGGTAGAAAGGCGATCAGGAATACGAAGCAAAAGTTATGGGAGTATTGATAAAACACCCCCGCCATTTCTCTGAATACAGAGCTACAACTTGTCATACAGGCACTGAAACTTGGAGAGATTAAAGACCTGGACAACATGAGGAGTATACAGTGGATACCCTATAAAACAACACCCCACGGCACAAAGAGACGATGAATACTATAAACTCTCAAGAAATGACCAAGTGATAATCTTCCGACTAAGAAAAGGAACTTGCAGGCTGAGACACCATCTATACCATAAGCTGAAAATCGGCCCATCAGACCTATGTTCCTGCAGCAAAGGTCAACAGACACCACAACATGTCCTCCAGAGTTGCCAACTACACAACTCACTTGATCAAAGGACCTGATCAGGTACCTACATCCCAGTCTCTCTCACCCCCCCCAACCCAACCGGAGAAGCTCTACGATGATGCTGATAACCTGAGACGAACTGGCGCATTTGTGAAGGAGATTTTTGTTGTTGTTTGAGAGAAGGAAGAAGAAGAAGAAGAAGGAGGAAGAAGAAGAAGAAGGAAGAAGAAGAAGAAGGAAGAAGAAGAAGAAAGAAGAAGAAGAAGGAAGAAGAAGAAGAAGAGAAGAAGGAAGAAGAAGAAGAAGAAGAAGGAGAAGAAGAAGAAGAAGGAGAAGAAGAAGGAAGAAGAAGAAGAAGGAAGAAGAAGGAAGAAGAAGAAGGAAGAAGAAGAAGAAGAAAAAGAAGAAGAAGAAGAAGGAAGAAGAAGAAGAAGGAAGAAGGAAGAAGAAGAAGAAGGAAGAAGAAGAAGGAAAAAGAAGAAGAAGGAAGAAGAAGGAAGAAGAAGAAGGAAGAAGAAGAAGAAAAGAAGAAGAAGAAGAAGAAGGAAGAAGAAGAAGAAGGAAGAAGGAAGAAGAAGAAGAAGGAAGAAGAAGAAGGAAGAAGAAGAAGAAAGAAGAAGAAGAAGAAGAAGAAGAATTAACATTCTTGCGATACCGGGTTGTTATACTTGCAGGTGAAATTTTTTTCCGTCATTAATTTAGTCAATTAATTTTTATGGCTTAGGATGCGTAAGTGTTAGCATTCTACATTGTTGCTATTTTCCAAAGGGATTCTCTACGAATGCGATGATCTCATTACCAAAAACGTCACAGGAGGTAAATATTTATCAAACGTCAAATATTCAGTAACAGAAAATTAATTACATGAAGTAATAAAATGAAAGGATTTAGAACGCCACTTTTTTCTTTACGACAATTTCTCTCTTTTTTTTTCTTGTTATCATTTTTCTCCTTACGATAACAACTCTCTTAAAAATACCCCCCTTTCCATGCCCTAAAGCATATTAGGGATGCGGTGTCTGGCCTGCATTTCCAAAGCCAGTTCTCCTCTGCTCAAGTATGGTTATAAATTGTCTAATACAATCGAGCTCTCACAAGTTCTTAATATTAATGATACAAAATTACAAAGTCTTTACCCTTCCTGCAACAGGAGAGGCCTCTGTATTATCTGCCTCGTCTTATCCGTGCTTACATCTTCAGAAACGTTTGTGACGTCTCTCTCAGGTCCTGCTCAGGCTCATGCCTGTTCTGTAACGTTCTTGGATGGTCTGGACTCGCCACTCTAAACAGACTGCCACCTGGAACACCGGAGCTTCAATGGTCAGGCTCTCCGGGATCAGGAGTAACGATTTCTTTTCAAGGTCATTGTCCTGACGGACCCAGGAATGTCACGTCCACATGAACACATAACACGACGGTCTGGAAGCCATCTCAGATCCGTCAGTCAGTTCTCGGTATATCCGTGCTCTCGTATTACATTAAGGAGTTGCTTCGACACAATCCTGTACCATTGAACTGCATCTGTGGTCGCCACGAACCGGCTGTATAAATCAATCAACGGTTCGTTCGTCTGTTTCTTTGTTCTAATCTCACTCTAGGTTACATTCGTTTTTTATTACGCTTCATTATTCGCTGATATGGGTGCACTGGGTAATAATGAACCTAATCACTGAATTCAGATGAGTAGTAGTTACTGATGCTGACCACATCATCCTGTCATGCACCGAAATGTCAAGAAACATATGGGTACTAACAGTATAACCGTCGGTAACTCTCCTGCATGCTATAAGTACATTACAGGGACTATAATTTCCCTAGGGTGTTTCACGACATTCGACTAATTTCAACATATTTCTGTCGTGAAAGAACGCACGAACTTATTAGTTATTTCCCTCCTGATAGTTCGATTAAGAAAGGATATAGTATGAAACGGATACAGGAGGCTTGCAGTATTTACTCCTTTATCGTTGATGTTTTTGGGTTGGTTCGTCCATTATTTAGAAATATTTGCCAGCTCGAGTCGGATTTTTTTCATGCAGAAAAAGAGTGTGGGCCTGTTTTTGTTTTTCGGAGAGAAGGTATTGAGGCATGTGTCTTAGCAAGCGCTTTAGTGGAAGCACAGACAGGTGTCTTATCAAGAGCTGGAGTAGAAGCACTAAGGCAAGAATTCTTATCACGATGTGGAGTAGAAGCACTAAGGCAAGAATTCTTATCACGATGTGGAGTAGAAGCACTAAGGCGAGAGTATTATCAAGAGCTGGTGTAGAAGCACTAAGGCAAGAATTCTTATCACGATGTGGAGTAGAAGCACTAAGGCAAGAATTCTTATCACGATGTGGAGTAGAAGCACTAAGGCGAGAGTATTATCAAGAGCTGGTGTAGAAGCACTAAGGGAATTGTCTTATCAAGAGCTAGAGTAGAAGCACTAAGGGAGGTGTGTTATCAAGAGCTGGAGTAGAAGCACTAAGAGAGGTGTCTTATCAAGAGCTGGTGTAGAAGCACTAAGGGAGGTGTCTTATCAAGAGCTGGAGTAGAAGCACTAAAGGAATTGTCTTATCAAGAGCTGGAGTAGAAGCACTAAGGGAGGTGTCTTATCAAGAGCTGGAGTAGAAGCACTAAAAGAATTGTCTTATCAAGAGCTAGAGTAGAAGCACTAAGGGAATTGTCTTATCAAGAGCTAGAGTAGAAGAACTAAGGGAATTGTCTTATCAAGAGGTGGAGTAGAAAAACTAAGGCAAGAGTCTTATCAAGAGCTGGGGTAGAAGCACTAAGGCAAGAGTCTTATCAAGAGGTGGAGTAGAAGCACTAAGGCAAGAGTCTCATCAAGAGCTGGAGTAGAAGCACTAAGGGAGGTGTCTTATCAAGAGCTGGAGTAGAAGCACTAAGGGAGGTGTCTTATCAAGAGCTGGAGTAGAAGCACTAAGGGAGGTGTCTTATCAAGAGCTGGTGTAGAAGCACTAAGGGAAGTGTCTTATCAAGAGGTGGAGTAGAAGCACTAAGGGAACTGTCTTATCAAGATGTGGAGTAGTAGCAGTAATAAGGGAATTGTTTTATCAAGATATGGAGTAGAAGCACTAAGGGAGGTGTCTTATCAAGTGCTGGAGTATAAGTACTAAAGCAAGAGTGTTATCAAGAGCTGGAGTAGAAGCATTAACACAAGAGTCTTATCAAGAGGTGGAGTAGAAGCACTAAGGCAAGAGTCTTATCAAGAGCTTGAGTAGAAGCACTAAGGGAGGTGTCTTATCAAGAGCTGGAGTAGAAGCACTAATTAAGGTGTCTTATCAAGAGGTGGAGTAGAAGCACTAAGGGAGGTGTCTTATCAAGAGCTGGAGTAGAAGCACTAAGGCAAGAGTCTTATCAAGAGCTGGAGTAGAAGCACTAAGGTAAGAGTCTTATCAAGAGGTGGAGTAGAAGCACTAAGGGAGGTGTCTTATCAAGAGGTGGAGTAGAAGCATTAAGGGAGGTGTCTTATCAAGAGGTGGAGTAGAAGCAATAAGGCAAGAGTCTTATCAAGAGGTGGAGTAGAAGCACTAAGGCAATAGTCTTATCAAGAACTGGAGAAGTAGCACTAAGGGAGGTGTTTTATCAAGAGGTGGTGTAGAAGCACTAAGGGAGTTGTCTTATCACGATGTAGAATAGAAGCACTAAGGGAGGTGTCTTATCAAGAGGTGGAGTAGAAGCACTAAGGCAGATGTCTTATCAAGAGCTGGAGTAGAAGCACTAAGGGAATTGTATTATGAAGAACTGGAGTAGAAGCACTAATGGAATTCTTTTGTCAAGAGGTTGAGTAGAAGCACTAATGGAATTGTCTTATCAAGAGCTGGAGTAGCAGCACTAAGGCAAGAATCTTGTCAAGATCTGGAGTAGAAGCACTAAGGCAAGAGTCTTATCAAGAGCTGGAGTAGAAGTACTAATGGAATTGTCTTATCAAGAGCTGGAGTAGAAGCATTTAGGGAAATGTCTTATCAAGATGTGAAGTGGAAGCACTAAGGCAAGTGTCTTAGCTGGAGTAGAAGAAATAAGGGAAATGTCTTATCAAGAGCTGGAGTAGAAGCACTAAGGAAAGAATTCTTACCAAGAGGTGGAGTAGAAGCATTAAGGCAAGAATTCTTATAAAGAGCTGGAGTAGAAGCACTAAGGTAAGAATTCTTATCAAAAGCTGGAGTAGAAGAAATAAGAGAGGTGTTTTATCAAAAGCTGGAGTAGAAGCACTAAGGCAAAAATTCTTATCAAAAGCTTGTGTAGAAGCACTAAGGCAAAAATTCTTATCAAGAGCTGCAGTAGAAGCACCAAGGGAGGTGTCGTATCAAAAGCTGGATCAGAAGCACTAAGGCAAGAATTGTTATCAAGAGTTGGAGTAGAAGCACTAAGGCAAGAATTCTTATCAAAAAGTTGGAGTTGAAGCACTAAGGCAAGAATTCTTATCAAGAGGTAGTGTAGGAGCACTAATGCAAGAATTCGTATCAAGGGGTGGAATAGAAGCGCTAAGTCAAGAATTCTTATCAAGAGCTGGTGTAGAAGCACTAAGCGAGATGTGTTATCAAGAGGTGGAGTAGAAGCACTAAGGGAGGTGTCTTATCAAGAGGTGGAGTAGAAGCACTAAGGGAGGTGTCTTATCAAGAGCTAGAGTAGAAACACTAAGGGAGGTGTCGTATCAAGAGCTGGAGTAGAAGCACTAAGGGAGGTGTCTTATCAAGAGGTGGAATAGTAGCACTAAGGGAGGTGTCTTATCAAGAGCTGGTGTAGAAGCACTAAGGGAGTTGTCTTATCACGATGTAGAATAGAAGCACTAAGGGAGGTGTCTTATCAAGAGGTGGAGTAGAAGCACTAAGGGAGATGTCTTATCAAGAGCTGGTGTAGAAGCACTAAGGGAGGTGTATTATCAAGATGTAGAGTAGAAGCACTAAGTGAGGTGTATTATCAAGATGTAGAGTAGAAGCACTAAGTGAGGTGTATTATCAAGATGTAGAGTAGAAGCACTAAGGGAGGTGTCTTATCAAGAGCTGGTGTAGAAGCACTAAGGGAGGTGTCTTATCAAGATGTAGAGTAGAAGCACTAAGAGAGGTGTCTTACCAAGAGGTGGAGTAGAAGCACTAAGGGAGGTGTCTTATCAAGATGTAGAGTAGAAGCACTAAGGCAAGAGTTATCAAGAGCTGGAGTAGAAGCGCTAACGGAATTGTCTTATCAAGAGCTGGAGTAGAAGCACTAAATCAAGAGTCTTATCAAGATGTGGAGTGAAAGCACTAAAAGAATTGTCTTATCAAGAGCTGGAGTAAAAGCACTAAGGGAGGTGTCTTATCAAGAGCTGGAGTAGAAGCACTAAGTCAAGAGTCTTATCAAGATGTGGAGTGAAAACACTAATGTAATTGTCTTATCAAGAGCTGGAGTAGAAGCACTAAGGGAATTGTCTTATCAAGAGCTGGAGTAGAAGCACTAAGGCAAGAATCTTATCAAGAGCTGGAGTAGAAGCACTAGGGAATGGTGGAGTAGAAGCACTAAGGGAACTGTCTTATCAAGATGTGGAGTAGTAGCAGTAATAAGGGAATTGTCTTATCAAGATGTGGAGAAGAAGCACTAAGGGAGGTGTCTTATCAAGATGTAGAGTAGAAGCACTAAGGGAGGTGTCTTATCAAGAGCTGGAGTAGAAGCACTAAGGCAAGAGTCTTATCAAGAGCTGGAGTAGAAGCACTAAGGCAAGAGTCTTATCAAGAGGTGGAGTAGAAGCACTAAGGCAAGAGTCTTATCAAGAGCTGGAGTAGAAGAACTAAGGGTGGTGTCTTATCAAGAGCTGGAGTAGAAGCACTAAGGAAGGTGTCTTATCAAGAGGAGGAATAGAAGCACTAAGGGAATTGTTTTATCAAGAGCTAGAGTAGAAGCACTAAGGGAATTGTCTTATCAAGAGGTGGAGTAATAACACTAAGGGAGGTGTCTTATCAAGATGTAGAGTAGAAGCACTAATTGAGGTGTCTTATCAAGAGCTGTAGTAGAAACACTAAGTCAAGAGTCTTATCAAGAGCTGGAGTAGAAGCACTAAGGCAAGAGTCTTATCAAGAGCTGGAGTAGAAGCACTAAGGCAAGAGTCTTATCAAGAGATGGAGTAGAAGCACTAAGGCAAGAGTCTTATCAAGAGATGGAGTAGAAGCTCTAAGGCAAGAGTCTCATCAAGAGGTGGAGTAGAAGCACTAAGGGAGGTGTCTTATCAAGAGCTGGAGTAGAAGCACTAAGGGAAGTGTCTTATCAAAAGGTGGAGTAGAGGCACTAAGGGAAGTGTCTTATCAAGAGCTGGAGTAGAAGCACTAAAGCAAGAGTCTTATCAAGAACTGGAGTAGAAGCACTAAGAAAGGTGTCTTATCAAGAGCTGGAGTAGAAGCACTAGGGGAGGTGTCTTATCAAGTGCTGGAGTAGAAGCACTAAGGGAATTTTCTTATCAAGAGCTGGATTAGAAGCACTAAGGGAATTGTTTTATCAAGAGCTGGAGTAGAAGCACTTAGAGAGGTGTGTTATCAAGATGTGGAGTGAAAGCACTAATGTAGGTGTCTTTTCAAGAGGTATAGTAGAAGCACTATGGGAGGTGTCTTATCAGGATGCGAAGTGAAAGCACTAAGGGAGGTGTCTTATCAAGAGGTGGAGTAGAAGCACTAAGTTCGTTGTCTTATTAAGAGCTGGAGTAGAAGCAGTAAGGGAGGTGTCATATCAAGAAGTGGAATAGAAGCACTAAGGCAAGAGTCTTATCAAGAGCTGGAGTAGAAACACTAAGGAAATTTTCTCATCAAGAGCTTTAGTAGAAGCATTTTCTTATCAAGAGCTGTATTAAAAGCACTAAGTGAATTGTATTATCAAGAGCTGGAGTAGAAGCACTAAGGGAATTGTCTTATCAAGAGCTGGAGTAGAAGCACTAAGGGAATTGTCTTATCAAGAGCTGGAGTAAAAGCACTAAGGCAAGAGTATTATTAAGAGCTGGAGTAGAAGCACTTAGGGAATTGTCTTATCTAGAGCTGGAGTAGAAGCACAAATGGAATTGTCTTATCAAGAGCTGGAGTAGAAGCACTAAGGGAATTGTCTTATCAAGAGCTGGAGTAGAAGCAGTAAGGGAGGTGTCTTATCAAGATGTAGAGTAGAAGCACTAAGGGAATTGTCTTATCACGAGCTGGAGTAGAAGCACTAACGGAGGTGTCTTATCAAGATGTAGAGTAGAAGCACTAATGGAATTGCTTATCAAGAGGTGGAGTAGAAGCACTAATGGAATTGTCTTATGAAGAGGTTGAGTAGAAGTACTAAGAGAGGTGTCTTATTAATAGATTGAGTAGAATCACTAAGGGAGGTGTCTTATCAAGAGGTTGAGTAGAATCACTAAGGGAGGTGTCTTATCAAGAGCTGGAGTAAAAGCGCTAAGGCAAGAGTTATCAAGAGCTGGAGTAGAAGCACTAACGAAATTGTCTTATCAAGAGCTGGAGTAGAAGCACTAAATCAAGAGTCTTATCAAGATGTGGAGTTTAAGCACTAAAAGAATTGTCTTATCAAGAGCTGGAGTAGAAGCACTAAGGGAGGTGTCTTATCAAGAGCTGGAGTAGAAGCACTAAGTCAAGAGTCTTATCAAGATGTGGAGTGAAAGCACTAATGGAATTGTCTTATCAAGATCTGGAGTAGAAGCACTAAGGCAAGAGTCTTATCAAGATGTGGAGTGAAAGCACTAATGTAATAGTCTTGTCAAGAGCTGGAGTAGAGGCACTAAGGGGGGTGTGTTATCAATAGCTGGAGTAAAAGCACTAACGAAATTGTCTTATCAAGAGCTGGAGTAGAAGCACTAAATCAAGAGTCTTATCAAGATGTGGAGTGAAAGCACTAATGTAATAGTCTTGTCAAGAGCTGGAGTAGAAGCACTAAGGGAGGTGTCTTATCAAGAGCTGGAGTAAAAGCACTAATGGAATTGTCTTATCAAGAGCTGGAGTAGAAGCACTAAGGGGGGTGTCTTATCAAGAGCTGGAGTAGAAGCACTAAGGGAGGTGTCTTATCAAGAGGTTGAATAGAAGTACTAAGGGAAGAGTCTTATCAAGAGCTGGAGTAGAAGCACTAACTGAATTGTCTTATCAAGTGGTGGAGTAGAAGCACTAAGGGAGGTGTCTTATCAAGTGCTGGAGTAAAAACACTAATGGAATTGTCTTATCAAGAGGTTGAGTAGAAGCACCAAGGCAAGTGCCATATCAAGAGGTGAAGTAGAAACACTAAGACAAGTCTCTTAGATGGAGGAGAAGCACTAAGGCAAGTGTCTTAGATGGAGTAGAAGCACAAAGGAAAGTGTCTTAGCTGGAGTAGAAGCACTAAGGAAAGTGTCTTAGATGGAGTAGAAGCACTAAGGAAATGTCTTATCAAGAGGTGGAGTAGAAGCACTAAGGGAAATGTCTTATCAAGATGTGGAGTGGAAGCACTAAGTCAAGTGTCTTAGCTGGAGTAGAAGCACTAAGGCAACTGTCTTAGCTGGAGTAGAAGCACTAAGGGAGGTGTCTTATCAAGAGGTGGAGTACAAGCACAAAGACAAGTGTCTTATTAAGAGCTGTAATGGAAGCCATAAGGGAGGTGTCTTATCAAGAACTGGATTACAGCATATGAGAGAAGTAGGAGATGACAGCATATGGGAGAAATAGAAGATGACAACAAATGACAGCTTGGCGAAAAACATCATAACATTTTCAACTCTCTTCTCACTCACTCATATTCTTTTTCACTAGCGATCTTTAGTCCGTTTCCTGATTCTCTTTTGCATGAAGCTGTTTTCTAAGTGTTTTCAAGTACGTGTTTCTGATTCTTCTTTGCATGAAACTGTTTTCAGATATGCGTATCTGATTCTTCCCTAATTTCCTTCTCTTAGATACTGAAATTTCAAACCTCCCCCCCCCCCCAAAGAAAAAAAATCAAATCCAGTCACGCCCCGGAGAGTTATGTTGTCATATTTTCCAGACTGATACCGCAACTCGAACATTTTCCTAAGTCGCAGCGCTGTCTTTTGCATGTGCCTCACTTAAGGAAATCATCATAGAAACAAACATAATAACAGAAAGAGATGCAACGCAAACTGTTATTCAGGGAAAAAAGTAAGTGTGCAATGTTTTAAAAGCACCATGAACGTGCTCAGGTGATGATTGAAATACACTTTGGCACACATTATGTTTGATTATCCAATAACAGATAAAATGATAACTTTCAGGCCAGTCACATGTCACAAAAAAGTGAAAAAAAGAACTCACCTAATGTGGCTCACCGCCTCAAGAAAAGAAAATCAGGGTTTCAATATCGTGTGTGTCCCCCTCGGGCAGTTATCACTGCTTGACACCGCCTTCTCATCAAACCATTGACACGTTGTATCAATTGTTGAGGCATGTTATTCCATTCTTCCTGCAACGCTTGGGCTAATTCTTGGCAGTTTCCAGGACGATTGTGTCATCTTCGCAACCTGCGGTCCGGTTCATCCCAAATGTGCTCGATAGGTGACAGGTCCGGTGAAACTGCTGGTCACGGCAAGACAGTAATCTGATGTTGTTGAAAGTAGTCCCTGACCACACGTGCGACATGTGGACGAGCGTTATCCTGCTGCAGTATCACGCCTTGTCCATTAGGGTCCAAGAAAAGGCATTATGTGGCGTGTAATGATTTCGTACTTATATCGTAAACCTGTAAGGTTGCCATTGAGGAAGACTAGGTTTGTTCTGCCAGCATAGGAAATTCCTCCTCAAACCATTACACTGCCTCCTCTCCTCCTATCCACCTCTACCACACAGTTATTCGCAAAGCGTTCTCCTCTTCGGTTGTACACTAAAGCACGCCCATCATGGCCTTGCAGACAGAATCTGGACTCATCAGTGAATAGGATCCGTCTCCATTGATGATAGGGCCATGCCACGTGGTGCCTGGGCCAGGTCAAGCCGGTTTGACTGTAGCGAACTCTCTGTACCAGTCTAACTGCAGGCCTATGAGGTAAGAGATTTACCTCTCTGAGTCTGTTCCTCACTGTCCTGCCCGACACATGTCTTAAACCTGGAATGTTGCTGGCAGTCCATGTTGCTTGGAGAAACCTGTTACGAAGGTGCATGAGGTGGATGTAGCGGTCTTGTGCAAGGGTGGTAACTCGTGGTCTACCGCTTCTATGGCGGTCAGCAACGGAACCATTTTGGTTAAAACGACTTTGAAGTCTTGATATTGTGTTTCTGTAAACATTAAAATGTTGAGATACTGCTGCTACTGTTGATCCAGCAATTAACACCCCAACAGTTATTTCTCGCTGATGTTCATTCAATTTTGGCATGATGAAAAAAGATGTTTATGTTGGAATTCCACTACTCCTTTCTTCAACTATTACGTAAAGAGATCTCTGAGAACATAATTACACACTTACCCTCATTTTATCAGTGGTCAGTAACCAATCATGGATCACTGCACGTGATTTCACTGACGCTGTGGTTGTCTCCCCATGAATGATGCCATCAACTTCGTGCAGCACGGGGAAGTGGACAACACTCAGACAAAACTTTGTGCCAAATTTGATTTCATTTCACTCATGACAACGTGATTGGTGCACTTGACACCTCTGCACACTTACTTTTTTCCGTGAGGATATATTTGTAATCAAACAGACGACAATGAAGGTGGATCAGGAACGTCTTGCTGCAAAAAAAAAAAACAAACTGGGAAGGAGATTCAGTAGTGGTGGCTTGTGTTTTCTGCTTGGCAGTCCATTCATCTGAAGAGTTTACTGGTGTACAAATCAGTGCAGCAGCAAACTAGAAGTTCTGGCGGCCGATGTTGCGGTGAAGATCATGATGAAGTGCTTGCGTCTTTCCCGAGGTCCTCCTTCCTGCTTCAGTCAAAGCACAGTCACTGTGTGTCTTCGTCCACATAGATAGACGCTGTCAGCGGCTGTCTTCTGAAGGATACATCAAGGACAAGACACACGAGTTCCGGGTTCGTCCAGGATGGAAAGACTAAGAGCTTAAAGCTAGGACGAATGCTGCGGTGTCTTTGTGGAGCGGAGCATGCATAAGAGCTGAGATGCGTTTCAGGACACTATGCCACGCAGGAGACAGTGGTTCAAATCCCAGACTGGTAAAAAAACGCGGCTTACAGATCTGTGAGAGTCATGATTCAGCGCCCTCCCCCATTTGAAACACATATCTGGGAGCTGGGGGAGGGGGGTATGTGTAATTGTTTCGCTCTCTGTAGTAGTTTCTTACAAACAATACATTATCTGTATACGTATAAAGATACCCGTATATCTGTAAAATATAGTACCGTATATAACCCGTATGAGTATAGAATATATCACATGTACATCTATAAAATATACGTTATTTAACTTGTATGTATATAAAGATAACTCTCCTGGATATCTATAAATTATTGGACAGTATATTACCTGTATATGTTTAGAGAGATCTCACCTGTACATCTATAAAAACTATATAGTACATAAAGACATCTCACTTGCATATCTATAAAATATTGTGCATTATTTAATTTTTATGTGTATAGGTATATCTCACACGTATGTATATAGATATATCTCACCTGCATGTATGTATATATATATATATATATATATATATATATATATATCTCACATGCATGCGTATAAATATATCTCAGTTGTATATGTTTAGATATATCTCACTTGTATGCATATAGATATATCTTACCCGTATGTGTATAGATCTATCTCACCTATATGTGTATAGATATATCTCACCTATATATGTATATATTTATCTCACCTGTATATGTACTTATTATACTCGTCTTCAAAATCTTCTAAACAGAGACCACCAGCCTGGTTGCCATTGTAGATGACCCTTGAGTTGATGGCCGTTGGCAGTGGGGCAGCAAATGCCAGGACCCAGATGACAGACATGGTGGCTGTGAAGGCACGTTTGGTCAGTTTCGGACGCATCGGTTTAAGAATGGCTAGATATCGGTCCACACTCATGGCCACTAGAGTGAAAGCGCTGAGAAACACTGCCACGACCTGTCAATAAAACGAGGATGACTAAATCAGATATGATAATTCGTCAAACACAAACAGTTCATTTACTGGAGTACAATCAAACGCGATAATTTAGAGAAGACCGTCTTGGAAGGGTACATAATGGGAAAAAGAAAGACAGGAAGACCAAGGCGAAGATGACTGCAAGACATCGTTGATAATCTGCGAATGGACGCATCAGCAGCAAGGCATCTTGCTTACAATCGAGAGGCCTACAGGAGTGCTGTTAGGGAAGTAAATTCCTGCAAAGGACATGCAAATGACTGACTGACTGACTGAATCAACCATAACAGCGACGTAAGAAGGTGGAAGTAGTTCTTTTCTCTTCTCGTATACTGCCATAGAGGGACTTAAAGGATTAGTTTTTGTGACCATATTTTCCTTTCTTGTCAAAATACTTAAAATGTGATGTTGTCAGCATTGCTCTCTCCCCTCACTCCCCTCCCGAACTGCCTGTCCTCAGCTCCAGAAGCAGTTAGGCACTCATTTCTAAAACTGGATGGCACGAGGCACATAGACCAGATTGCTGTAGCTGAAGTTCATGTTTTATGCTTCTGCTTTCCATGATCCCAATAAAAGTCACAGTACTGACATGAACTATTTTTTTCCCCGAAAATCTGGCTTTTATTAATGTACTGATATTTTAGATATAAATATTAGGGGAAATGATCGCTTTCGGAAGCTATCGACTTTTGTTTAGCTTCATACACAGGGCAGTGACTTTCACAAGAATACTCTATTTTAGTGTAGTAAAACTAGCTTTCTTCACATTCCACAAAACATGAACATGTCCACAGCTCCACTCACAGAACAATTCAGGGAAAAATTGAGTGTTGGCAAGCTGTGCTAGGGAAAACAGGCTGTTGACAAGCAGCAGCGTCTTAAATATCAGAAGAAAAAATTTTAAAAATAATGAAAGATATTCCCTAATAAAGCTACAGTTTGTTACCTATGTCTGCGCATCGCAACTTTAGTTCAATCGATTTTCTCTGGGGAAATATAATTCCGAAAGTAGATATCCTTGCAATATTTGATCAGGATTTTCATTCTGATCGATTTCAGAGCCATGATTTTGAATTTTTCTTGGATGTTCGAGAATGCGCATTTACTTCCCTGCTTGAATCACGTGACAAAAGCAACCATTAAATCAAACAAAAGATTGACAAGCGACAAATAGTGCATACGGACAAAATGGGGAACATCTCAGCCTCTGCTGGACTTTTTTTTTATATTAAACATGGGCTTCTTTTCATGGGCAGTAATACGAGTGGACACGGTCGCCTGAAAGAATTAGATCTTTTCCCCGGGCAGGGATGTTCCATTTTGTTGAAAGCCCCTGGCGAAGTATAGGGGCTTTTGTTCGAGGTAACTCCGTGCAGACAGAGCTGATCTCAACAGTTTGAAGAACGAAGCGAGGATCAATGGCGCCCATGTGAAAGTGGATCCTGTGAAGAAGTTAGGTATTGTTGACACATGAGACAGTATCGGCTTGTATCCTTATGTTACGTCCCCCCTCCCCCCACCCAGGAATCATGAAAGCTGTGGCAACCAGATGTCATCATCATCATCATCATCATCATCATTAAGCGTGCGATTGGTCGAATCGACAATGTGACAAGGTTTCTCCAAATGAAAGCAGTAGATTCTTCTTCTCGCTGTCATCATCCTTTCAATCAACAAGCAGTAGAGAAACTATGCTCAGCACGCTGTATTGAGGAAAGTTACCTGAGAAAGAGAACATCTGCCTGCACGATGAGGCACATTGGTTTACAGTGGACATGGATGTCATGGGATGTACAGTACCCGCGTTATTGACAGAAAATGTGCCCCAAGTCAAGCGGTTGATAACATATCAGCATTTTCTTATTGGGCAAGAACATGAAGTCTGAAATTATGAGTTAACGACCAAGGATTTGAAGAAACCGGAGGAAAATTTTACCGAAGTAGACATATTTTTTTTAAATTTTAGAAGCAGTAAACGAAATCCTTTTAATTTGATGTCCCCATCTATTGAAGACAGAAGGGGAGATCATTTTTCTGACATTGTCTGCCCTTTTCTCCGTATTTAGCTAAGTTACTTAGAAAATTAGTTACTAGGTTATGTAACTAGATAACCATAGTTATTTGATTAAATAAATAGTTAGTTCGTCCGTTAGCTAATTAGTTAATTAGTCAGATAGTTAGCTAGTTAGCAAGCTATTTTGCTAGTTAGTTAGCTAGTTAGTTATTTAGCTTAGTTGTGTTTTCGTTGATCGATTGCTTGATTAGTTAATAAACTGTCAGTCCGATAGGTTGGTTGGTCCTTTAGTTTATTAGCTAGGTAGTTTGTTGTTTGGTTCATTGGCTGGTTGTAACTGATAACATCAGTTCTATGTTGATTTGCAATTCTCAATGGGTCCAACACACGCAGTTCATGTAGGTCATCGTCACATATTACCCTCAGATCTATCTTCTCCTCCTAATCAGAGATATCTTGTTATTGGGTGTGTCGAAATCTTGTGTCTTGCTGGCCTTAATCAGAATTATAAAAGTTGTATGTTAGATCTAGTACAGTATAATCTCCATTCTCCTTCTTTGTTCTTACTCAAATGCCGACCCCCCCACCTTCCTTACAACTCCCACAACATGTTGTTACACTTTCAATATAAACCCGTAGCAAAGTTAAAGGTAAAACCCCCGTTTCTTTGCCATCAAGGCATACTGGGGATATGGTGTTAGGGCTGTTTGTACTTGACCTTCGGCACATGAAAGTGTGATGTGGTCAGCATCATGCCTGGTCGATATATACCCGTTAGAATTGGATCCATGTCAAGGAGATGTCGTTCTCTGATACAGGCCAGAGGAGGCCATATGCAGGAAACTCTCTACTGTAGAGAGCGGAACAACAACACAACTTCTTCAGATCATCAGAGGAAGTACCCCCCTCAGACAAGTGTTTCGGCCCTTTAAACTCCTGACACTCTAAGGGGGGTGGGCCCCTCTGGGTCATGACTCCCAGAGGTCTTGTGAGTTGTTGCTTTTTTTTTTTTAGTCCCGGGATTCAACCCATGATCTTTCAGTTGCCACTGCACTTTTACAGTGCGTCTTTAGCGATTTAGCTACGGAGGACTGGTATTGGTTGTGGCAAATGAAATTACTTATGTTCCCAATGCTTATTTGGCA
This sequence comes from Achatina immaculata, assembly GCA_009760885.1. Taxonomy (NCBI): domain Eukaryota; kingdom Metazoa; phylum Mollusca; class Gastropoda; order Stylommatophora; family Achatinidae; genus Lissachatina; species Lissachatina immaculata. The sequence goes on along the minus strand of CM019697.1, from coordinate 15,484,376 downwards.
TACTCCACAGCCAGCATGAGGCCTTTTCTGCTGTTTCTGAAAGGCTTCTCAATGCCCTTGTTCTTGCTTGTCCCTTTATGCCCAGTTGCTTGCATAGGTTGTATGCTGATGTTGCTACGAATCCTCTTGCTCCCACTTCTACAACTATCACTTTTGCCCTGATTCCTGCCCCCTGCCTCAGTTGCTTGACCAGATCATTGTACTTCTCCAATTTGAAATACTAGTAATGTAAGTGTTATCATACTCGTGGAGATACGACACAGTAGCATCGCTGAAGAAATTAATATACATTAATATAGTTTCTGCAGACAACATTCTCGGAGAAATCTCGTTGTTGAATTCCCAAGAATATGATGTCTACAAGTGAAGTTTATTTCCCTGGGGCCGCTGAGGGCCACAGTTGTTTCTGCACGAGCCTCCTACAGCTCGCATGTATATAGGACACTTTCACAGTCACTGCTAATTCACTGGGTTCAAGTCCCAGCAGTAGGGACATTTTTCCTGGTAGCACCACATCAGCGAGGCCCCAGGGTCCACTCAGCCTCTAAAAATAGATACCAAAGAAGTCTGGGAAGGTAAATGTGGCCAGGCGTAATACTGGCCCACATCAGACTTTCATGTGCTGATGATCTTAGAAATACGGGCCTAACATCATATCCCCAATATGCCTTAATGCCATTGAAAAGGGGATTCCCCCTCCCCCCCCCCCTCATTCACTGCAGGACAGATCTGACTTTACCCTATTTTTAATTTGTTATGGCCCTTCAGCCTGTAGTGAGGTTAATGAAAGGGGTCTAGTTGCTACATTACTCTGGGTTCAAGATTTCCTTGTTTTAAAGGAGGGCTTCAAAGGGGCCCATAGTGGATGTAAACACAATAGTTAGTAGGACAAGCGGGGAGGGCTTCAAAGGGGCCCATAGTGGATGTAAACACGATAGTTAGTAGGACAAGCGGGGAGGGCTTCAAAGGGGCCCATAGTGGATGTAAACACAATAGTTAGTAGGACAAGCGGGGAGGACTTCAAAGGGGCCCATAGTGGATGTAAACACAATAGTTAGTAGGACAAGCGGGGAGGACTTCAAAGGGGCCCATAGTGGATGTAAACACGATAGTTAGTAGGACAAGCGGGGAGGACTTCAAAGGGGCCCATAGTGGATGTAAACACGATAGTTAGTAGGACAAGCGGGGAGGACTTCAAAGGGGCCCATAGTGGATGTAAACACAATAGTTAGTAGGACAAGCGGGGAGGACTGAAGACCATAGAGAACAGTTTGGCACTACCTTACAAAATCTTCCTTTGGAGACCCTGATTGCAGTGTCCTGTTTCTCATTCGAAAACTTTAATCTAAGTTATATATATATATAAAAGAGCAACATGCTCTCTTTACTAGTTCTAGGTCTCTGTTAGCTACAAGGACATAGAGTTCATGTAAGTGAAATCAAATGTATGTGTTCATTCTTACATTAGGATTTGCATTTCTCATTTATAACGCTTGTGGATGAGAAAGCAGACGGCCAGAAAATCAATGTAAGCTGCTATTATCTCTTGTAATAATTCACGCTGTCCTCTTAGTTCCTTTATATTCATATCTCCCTCGTTTCTGTGCTTTTCGTCTTTTTTTTTGTTTGTTTGTTTTCTTTTCTTTCGGTGCTAATCCTTCTCCAAGTACTTTTTTTAAATTGCCTGTTTATCACACATATCTCACATAACACACATAGTTTCCTATTCCAATTTTTTAATTTCTTCCATCACTCTTGCATCTTTTTTTTCGGCTTTCATTTCCATGGTTATTTTCGTTATCCATCTTTCATTTATCAGCTTTCACATCGAGAGACTCTGACATGATACATCTTCATTTAGAGCTGTCATTCATCTTTTTATATTGAACTGGCCGGCAATCCTTTCTCGTGTTATTTGGTTTAATCTTTTTTAGATACTTTTTTCACTTGATCGCCGCCTCCTTCTTTCTGTCTTGAGTTTTCCAGTGACTGTCAAGTTCTGTTGATTCTGATTTGTCAGGATATGTGCAAGGAACGTTAGTTTCTGGGTGTTTGGGGCAGTAGCGATAATAGGGAAAAGACGAATCCCGTGGAAGATCATTGGATGGCAGATCATCATGAGAATTACGAGATTAGACGAAATAGTTTCGAATATTAGGGGAGACATCCTTAAGAGACAGATCAGGAAATCTTGCAGCAATCAAAATATTTTAGATAGATAGATAGATAGATAGATAGATAGATAGATAGATAGATAGATAGATAGATAGATAGAACATATTTTATTTTCAAAGGGTTAAGAATTGGGCACGCAGGCCCATCTGACATTCTGCCTTTCACTCAGTCACAGTCATTCAGCATTTGTTAATGAGCATAATAATCATGAAGCCACATTAAATGATTACATAGATAAATAATAAACTTATCTCATGTCCATACACTCTACATTCTGATTTATGCAACAACATACTCGAGCCATACTTTAAACTACTCTAAACTATGCTTAGGGAGGTATATAGTCCATATCAAACAGATGTTGACAAAGTTTAAAGTTATAAGAACGAATATTATTTATAAGTTTTACTTGAACTGGTAGGGCTTTCGAAAGGTGGGCAGCTGAGTAAGAGAAGCTTTTTTTAAACATGTCAAGCCTTGGTTTTGGGAGAATACAATTGCTTAAGCGTTGACTGTGCTTTGAGTTGGATTTGAACAACGACCACAGATAGGGTGGAGCATTGTGCTACATAATTTTATGAATTAACTTGACCTTGTTGAAAAGAAATTTCTTCTTGAGGGGTAGAATATGTTTGTCCTTATTTGTAATACGTGGTGCATGTTTGTCATCTATAAGCTTTACTGCTCGTTTTTTAAGTGAGTAAAGTCTTTTCATGTTTGATATGGAACAACCATCCCAGATTGTGGAGCAGTAGTCCAAGTGTGTTTGTATCTGTGATATGTAGTATATTTTTCTGGTGTCTATGTCAAGAAAATGTTTAATTTTAGCAAATTGTTAAACTTTTTGTGCAATGAGTTTGGTTAGATTGTCTACATAATGATTCCAGCTGAGGTGGTGGTCAATCATGAGACCTAAAGTTTTATGTTCACTAACATTATCTGTGAAGTTCCAGCATGGAGCTGTAGTGTTGTTGTTGGTGAATTTGTTAATTTCTGTCTTGTAATGAGCACGGATTTTGTTTTTCTGGTGTTTATGAGCATTCTGTTATTATTGCACTAGTTAATTAGACTGTTTATTTCAGTTTGAAGAGCTGACTCAAGGTTAATACAGTCACTGTCACTAGTGTAAACTGTGCAGTCATCAGAAAAGAGATCGTAAGATGATTTTTTAGATGAAGTGGAAGATCATTGATGTAGACGATAAACAGGAGAGGACCAAGAATAGATCCTTGTGGAACGCCACTATCAACCACAGATGAACTTGACAGAGTTTTTAGATAGATAGATAGATAGATAGATAGATAGATAGATAGATAGATAGATAGATAGATAGATAGATAGATAGATAGATAGAACATATTTTATTTTCAAAGGGTTAAGAATTGGGCACGCAGGCCCATCTGACATTCTGCCTTTCACTCAGTCACAGTCATTCAGCATTTGTTAATGAGCATAATAATCATGAAGCCACATTAAATGATTACATAGATAAATAATAAACTTATCTCATGTCCATACACTCTACATTCTGATTTATGCAACAACATACTCGAGCCATACTTTAAACTACTCTAAACTATGCTTAGGGAGGTATATAGTCCATATCAAACAGATGTTGACAAAGTTTAAAGTTATAAGAACGAATATTATTTATAAGTTTTACTTGAACTGGTAGGGCTTTCGAAAGGTGGGCAGCTGAGTAAGAGAAGCTTTTTTTAAACATGTCAAGCCTTGGTTTTGGGAGAATACAATTGCTTAAGCGTTGACTGTGCTTTGAGTTGGATTTGAACAACGACCACAGATAGGGTGGAGCATTGTGCTACATAATTTTATGAATTAACTTGACCTTGTTGAAAAGAAATTTCTTCTTGAGGGGTAGAATATGTTTGTCCTTATTTGTAATACGTGGTGCATGTTTGTCATCTATAAGCTTTACTGCTCGTTTTTTAAGTGAGTAAAGTCTTTTCATGTTTGATATGGAACAACCATCCCAGATTGTGGAGCAGTAGTCCAAGTGTGTTTGTATCTGTGATATGTAGTATATTTTTCTGGTGTCTATGTCAAGAAAATGTTTAATTTTAGCAAATTGTTAAACTTTTTGTGCAATGAGTTTGGTTAGATTGTCTACATAATGATTCCAGCTGAGGTGGTGGTCAATCATGAGACCTAAAGTTTTATGTTCACTAACATTATCTGTGAAGTTCCAGCATGGAGCTGTAGTGTTGTTGTTGGTGAATTTGTTAATTTCTGTCTTGTAATGAGCACGGATTTTGTTTTTCTGGTGTTTATGAGCATTCTGTTATTATTGCACTAGTTAATTAGACTGTTTATTTCAGTTTGAAGAGCTGACTCAAGGTTAATACAGTCACTGTCACTAGTGTAAACTGTGCAGTCATCAGAAAAGAGATCGTAAGATGATTTTTTAGATGAAGTGGAAGATCATTGATGTAGACGATAAACAGGAGAGGACCAAGAATAGATCCTTGTGGAACGCCACTATCAACCACAGATGAACTTGACAGAGTTTTTATATAGATAGATAGATAGATAGATAGATAGATAGATAGATAGATAGATAGATAGATAGATAGATAGATAGATAGATAGATAGATAGATAGATAGGTAGGTAGGTAGGTAGGTAGATATACAAGATATTTGGAGATCACATTACGAAAAGAAAGCACAAAAGTTATATTAGAAAGAGATATGGAGGCGACCTTTTGGAACATAAATCCGAAGTAAATGACAAGACAAGAAATAGAAGAAATGGCCCTAATTAAATCCGGTGTTGATTCGCTGTTGTCATTACATAAACCGATATGTCTCTTTTGACCGTGTCTGAGACGGGGGTTAGAGACAACATGATGAATGACAGGCAAAATTCTGTGTAAAGACGTGCCCGATGTTAAATTATAACAGAAATAAAATGTAAAGTCTGGGAAAAACTTGCCAATAACGTGGTCAATATTCCTATGTGACATAGAAGTGTAACTGGAAGCCATCGTGTTCTGGGTACTGTTGCTACTGTTAGCTGTACGTGCAGACGTCATTGCCTTACTTATGGTAGCGATGGAGCATCAGACAAGATCCTTCTTAACACCGTCTGGCATTGACCGAGCCAAAATCGACAGGCCGGAAACTGCCCAGCAGCCAATAAGAACTTGGAGTTTAGTCCATCCGCTTAACTTTGAAGAGCTAGACGTATTTAGGAGCACAGTGAAATGGCTATTTAAATTATAGCTCTCTGTAGCTTGAGTTTTAAAAATGTAACCTGTTTGTTAAACAGTTTGTTTCTATTTTAAATTAAAGCATACACACGTGGTTAGTGAAACATGATGTCAACAAGTATCAACAGAATGTATAGAGTCATTGGCATAAATATACAAACAATGGAATAAATATACGGTTATTACCGTAAATATGCAACAATTGTCATAATATACAATAATTATTACCGCAAATATGCAACAATTGTCATAATATACAATAATTATTACCGTAAATATGCAACAATTGTCATAATATACAATAGTTATTACCGTAAATATGCAACAATTGTCATAATATACAATAGTTATTACCGTAAATATGCAACAATTGTCATAATATACAATAGTTATTACCGTAAATATGCAACAATTGTCATAATATACAATAGTTATTACCGTAAATATGCAACAATTGTCATAATATACAATAGTTATTACCGTAAATATGCAACAATTGTCATAATATACAATAGTTATTACCGTAAATATGCAACAATTGTCATAATATACAATCACGACCATAAATATACATTCATCTTACTAAATATACAGTTACTGTCATAAATAAACACTCGTAGCCATAAATAAACAGTCAATGCTATAAATAAAAAAGTACATGCCATAAATAAACAGTGTCACGAATATATATAATGTACTCGTTCTACTATAATCAAAGTTTTCTACAGGTCTAGGTTGTCCCGGACTCTCGTTTCGAAATTCGTCACTTTCGTCTTTTTTCTCTTTTTTTTCCATTTCTTCCTTTCCTTTTTGCTCTGAGTGTTGATAATATAGAGAGAATCCGTATTGTCCTTGTTATGAGTGTTGAGAATACAGAGAGAATTTTAGTTGTCCTTGCTCTGAATATTGAGAATATAGAGAGAATCCGTGGTGTCCTTGCTCTGAATGTTGAGAATATAGAGAGAATCCGTGGTGTCCGTGCTCTGAATGTTGAGAATATAGAGAGAATCCATGGTATCCTTGCTTTGAGTATTGAGAATATAGAGATAATTCGTGGTGTCCTTGCTCTGAATGTTGAGAATATAGAGAGAATCCATGGTGTCCTTGCTTTGAGTATTGAGAATATAGAGATAATTCGTGGTGTCCTTGCTCTGAATGTTGAGAATATAGAGAGAATCCGTGGTGTCCGTGCTCTGAATGTTGAGAATATAGAGAGAATCCATGGTGTCCTTGCTTTGAGTATTGAGAATATAGAGATAATTCGTGGTGTCCTTGCTCTGAATGTTGAGAATATAGAGAGAATTCGTGGTGTCCGTGCTCTGAATGTTGAGAATATAGAGAGAATCAATGTCGTCCTTGCTCTGAGTGTTTAGTGGCAAGAGAGAAGAGTACATGACAATAAAGTGGCAGACAGACTTTGCTAGACAGGTTATAATAAATAGCAGGCTGAGAATAGACAAGGGCCACATTGCTAAAGCCGTATTGGAAAGAATGCAGGAAAATGAAGAGCGGAAATGGAAGAACAATGTTAACTGTGAAGTGATTGCTGGAGCTGGGACAAATTAAGGGCGCTAGTAGGAAATCCGAACTGCCTGGTAGAAAACGCGTCGTAAAGAACAAAGATTTGATGGGAACTATTAGCAAACGTACTGTTGGATGGATGCTGCGACTTACGGCGGAGCATATATGGGGCTGTCCTGAATTCAGTGACGCTGGAGTCTGATTTTGAACCCCTAAAACTTTGAAGAGAGAATCTTTGTTGCCCTTGCTCCGAGTATAACAGACATACAGATCTAACTGACTTTTCTATTTTTATGGAACGACTTTAGAATTTATTTAGTGAATAACTTTCCGTGTTGCACTCGTTTGTTAGCCTCACCTCGGACAAGTTCGTAGGAGATACGGTCTTCCTTCTCCTCGGCATACCAGAAACTGCGAAGGCATAAGTTCTGTATTTCCGTGATACATGACAAGATGACCCGGTACAGGTCACAATCAATCATGGTTATCCGATGTTCTATCAGCTCTGATAGCTACCACGTCCTGCCTTTGATCTGCCGTTAAGTTCCTTCGTCATTTCCCAGAATCCGTTTATTTCTCACATCATTTGATTTATTTCTCACATCATTTGATTTATTTCTCACATCATTTGATTTATTTCTCACATCATTTGATTTATTTCTCACATCATTTGGTTTAAACACAATAAACTATATTTCCACTTGATTTATCACCGGTGGGGTGTGGGGGGGAGTAGGGAGGAAAGATTTCTTAGAATCTCTACCTTGAACTACAAGGCTTCCATGATCTGCCTCATAAGGGGGCCCACTGAAAGGCTTTTCAGGAGTATAACTTGATCTACATTCCCTATTTTACCTTCCAAAACGGGGGCACTTTCAAAAGATTTTTTTGTGCCTCTGACGTAACCAACCTTGCCTTTTTGATCTTTCCAACAAGGGGGCCCTTTGAAAATCTTTTCCTGGGGGAAAACTGAACCAAACTTTGAGTTCTCTAAAAGCCGTGTAAAATAATATTCTCCACAATCGTCTTAGATGGTAATCGTTCTTGATTTTTATAGCAAGGAAAAGATAGCTAATCTAATTGTTTCGCTGAAATCAACAAAAGGAAAAAGAAAATAACCCGCGAACGGAGTACGCGAGAAAGGACTTTAACCCTTTATGTCTCAAGGAACAGCTGATACAAAAATAGCGGACAGTCAGTAATTTGATTAAAGGTTGCGACGCTAAAAGGTTCGAAAACTCACATACGTCATTGTAGGTCAGGATCTGGAAATTGGAGACACTGGACATTTACAAAGGCCCTTTAGAATACAAAGTAGACTTTAGCTTTTCCTTTGAAACTGCCGAGTGGTGGAACAAGACAGACACCAGACAGACAGACAGACAGACAGACAGATGGAAGGATTAGCGGATAAATATAAAAAAAACCCCAAGTTTGAGAAGAAGCTAAGGGTAGAAAACAAGCAACATGGAGAAAATTACAAATATATACAACGCATGAATCAGGAGCATTGTTTGCTTCCGTGACAGAAAAAAAGATAATAGAAAAGATGAAGACAAGGAAGTCAAGGAACGAAAAAGTTTCGCATTCAAAGGGTGAAGAATTTGGCACGCAAGCTTTTCTGACATGATATCATTTATCTTTCAAACTGTCAACCACTCAGTTTTCAAGCTTTCAGCTTAGTACAAGTAGAATTACACATATAAATGGATGAGAAATAAAATGACAGAACATTGCTCCACATCTTCAGTAATGTATAAAAATACTATATACTAGTGATGTGTGAACTAAAGAATCTGTGGAGAGGAACAGACAGAACTACAAAAAAAAATTTTTATGGGCATGCATCTTTCCCGTCACAACATATGCCTGTGAGACGAGGACACTTAACAAAACAGCTGAGAAACACATAAATGCCTTTGAATGTAAATGCTACAGAAGATTCTTCAAATATCGTGGACAAAAAAAAGAACAAATATATCCATACTATAAGAACTTAATACTGAAGAAAGCTGGCTAGTAAAGAGGATTAAACCAAGAAAACTTAAATATTTTGGACACATTAAACGTCATGACAATCTAGAGAAGACCGTCTTGGAAGGGCACAATGTGAAAAAGAAAGAGAGGAAGACCAAGACGAAGACGGCTGTAAGATATCGTTGATGATCTGCAAATGGATGCATCAGCAGCAGGCCATCTTGCTCACAACCGAGAGGACTACAGGAGTTCTGCTAGGGAGGCAAAGTTCCGCAAGGGACATGCAAATGAATGAATAAATGAATGAATGACTAGTGATGTAATTGTTATCACATTCACGCATATGTTACACATATTATCGCTGAAGAAATTAATATATATATATATATATATATATATATATTATATATATATATATATATATTGATACAATTTCTTCAGGTACATGGTAAAAGTACTCTTTTTATTTAACAAATCTGAAGCTCTGAGGAAAGTACTTAAGGGGACATACAATCGAATTGAAATATGTACCGAAGAAGGCTGACGTTGAAAGAATGAATGCTACCTATGAGTTTATATGTTTGTCTGGGACGGAAGCGTATTCCAAAGTGAGCGGCAGAGGAAGGAGTGCTTTATCTTTACAGGTCAATCCTAGGATTTGGCAGAAGACAACGTTTAAAGGTTAGTTTGCTACTGCTATTCTAACTTCCTTTCTGGTGTCATCATCCTGGTCTACGTACCCGCCGAGGTATGCAAATTGGTGTACTTCTTCAACAGCTGTTATTTCTACATACACTTTTCCTTCGTGGTTAATGGGAAGTTTCATTATTTTTGTTTTGTCCTTGTTAATTTCAAGTCCAATTCTGCTAGCCTGTGAAGACAGGGTGTCTGCTTTTTTTTCCTTGCATCGATTTCACATTGTCACTGATATGAATTATGCCATCTGCAAAATCAAGATCTTCCAGTTGGGTCGCATGTACGCACACAATGCCACGTTTTACCTGTGCAACATTTGTTAATTGTGAAGTCTCTGGCAATTCTAAAAAGCAAGGGAGATAGTTTGCATTCTTGTTTCATTTCTGTTTCAATCTGGAACCACACGCTAATTCCTCCGTCTGTGTTGACTGCACAAACATATTCGTTGTCAGTCAGTCAGTCAGTCAGTCAGTCAGTCACACGCATGTCCCTTGCGGAACTTTGCCTCCACAATAGCTCTCTAGTAGGCCTCTCGGTTGTAAGCAAGATGCCCTACTGCTGATGCATCCATTCGCAGATCATCAACGATGTATTGCAGCCATCTTCGCCTTGGTCTTCCTCTCTTTCATTTTCCCACTATGTCCCCTTCCAAAGCTGTCTTCTCTAAATTATCACGATGTTTAATTATCCGTTGTAGAGATCCTTAATGATGTTGAAAATTTTAGATGCTATTCTATATAGTCTTAAAATTCTCCACAATGAACCTTTGTGTATGCTATGAAATGGCTTTTTAAAAGTCTACTCGTATGTTTAAAGTCTACACGTGTGTTTAAAGTCTCTTCGTATGTTCAAAGTCTACTCGTATGTTTAAAGTTTCTTCGTTTGTTTAAAGTCTGCTCGTATATTTAAAGTCTGCACGTATGTTTAAAATCTCTTCGTATATTTAAAGTCTCTCTCTCTCTCTCTGAACCTTAAGTGCCCAGGGCACATGGGGCTTCTGCAAGGGTTTTCCACAAATGCCTGTCTTTCGCCTTTTTTTCTGCTCTTGCCCAGGTGAGCCCTCTATTGCTCAACATCCTTTCTGTTGTTCTTCTCCATGTCTCTTTTGGTCTACCCTTACTTCTGCTCCCCTGTGGTGTCCATCTTAGTGCTATTTTTGGTAGTGAGTTGTCAGTCATTCGGAGCACATGTCCCAACCATCGCCAGCGTCTTTCCTCAATAATTGTTGTCAGTGGTTTCATCTGCATTTCTGCCAATAAGATGTTATTTCTTATGGTGTTTGGCCAAAATATTTTTTTAATTCTACGTAAACATTTAGTCTGGAAAGAATTCAACTTGTTTTCTATGGTTTTGGTGATTTTCCAGCATTCACTTCCATAGAGTAGTACACTTAGAACATTACTAAATGCAGGTGGAAGGAGAAATGCGTATCAGGAAACTGAGCCCATGAAGGTTGTGGATGAAAGCCAGCCACTGGAAGTCCCCAGCCCGACTGCAGACCTCCTGGAACCTAAACAAAAGATGCAAATAGGCAGCTGGAATGTAAGAACACTAAACCAGACTGGAAAACTAGCACAAACCATCAAGGAAATGCACAGATACAAACTAGACATACTAGGAATACAAGAAGCAAGATGGACAGGACAAGGCAGAAGGAAATTAACAACACAGCACACAGAAGATACAATAATATGGTCAGGTAAAGAAGATCTTCATGAAGGAGGAGTAGCATTGATTATAACAAAAGAAGCATCAAGAGCATTGCTGAAATGGACCCCAATAAATGAGAGATTATTATATGCACGGTTCAACTCAAGATTCACGAAGCTGTCTATTATAGTTTGTTATGCACCAACAGAAGCAGCTGAAGAGGAATTAAAAGAAGATTTTTACAACAGCCTCCAAGCCACAGTAGAAACAATACCCAAGCATGATATGCTACTCATCTTGGGCGACTTCAATTTAAAGTCTACTCGTATGTTTAAAGTCTACTCGTATGTTTGAAGTCTACTTGTATGTTTAAAGTCTCTTCGTATATTTAAAGTCTCTTCGTATATTTAAAGTCTACTTGTATGTTTAAAGTCTACTTGTATGTTTAAAGTCTACTCGTATGTTTAAAGTCTCTTCGTATATTTAAAGTCTCTTCGTATATTTAAAGTCTACTCGTATGTTTAAAGTCTACTTGTATGTTTAAAGTCTACTTGTATATTTAAAGTCCACTCGTATGTTTAAAATCTCTTTGTATGTTTAAAGTCTTCTTGTATGTTAAAGTCTCTTCGTATATTTAAAGTCTACTCGTATGTTTAAAATCTACTCATATGTTTGAAGTCTACTCGTATGTTTGAAGTCTACTTGTATGTTTAAAGTCTACTAGTATGTACTCGTATTAACTACGGGATGCAAATATTTATTTTTGTGCTATAGGGGAAGTTTTAATGCGTCATCAGATGAGACTTAATGTTGCAAGAACCTGCCTAATAACAAGATGCTGCATAATAACAAGAACCTGTCTAATAACAAGAAGCTGCCTAATAACAAGAAGCTGCCTAATAACAAGAACCTGCCTAATAACAAGAACCTGCCTAATAACAAGAACCTGCCTAATAACAAGAACCTGCCTAATAACAAGATGCTGCATAATAACAAGAACCTGCCTAATAACAAGAACCTGCCTAATAACAAGAACCTGCCTAATAACAAGATGCTGCATAATAACAAGATGCTGCATAATAACAAGAAGCTGCCTAATAGCAAGAAGCTGCCTAATAACAAGAAGCTGCCTAATAACAAGAACCTGCCTAATAACAAGAAGCTGCCTAATAACAAGAAGCTGCCTAATAACAAGAACCTGCCTAATAACAAGAACCTGCCTAATAACAAGAAGCTGCCTAATAACAAGAAGCTGCCTAATAACAAGAAGCTGCCTAATAACAAGAACCTGCCTAATAACAAGAACCTGCCTAATAACAAGAACCTGATTAATAACAAGAAGCTGCCTAATAACAAGAAGCTGCCTAATAACAAGAAGCTGCCTAATAACAAGAAGCTGCCTAATAACAAGAAGCTGCCTAATAACAAGAAGCTGCCTGATAACAAGAAGCTGCCTAATAACAAGAAGCTGCCTAATAACAAGAAGCTGCCTAATAACAAGAAGCTGTCTAATAACAAGAAGCTGCCTAATGAAAATCTCCAAGTAAGGTGAATTTAGCACCAGGTCGACGCTGTTTCTTCTACATTTCCTTCAGATCTGCGTTTTACATATACATTAGTCATCGCAAGAAATTTTGAATTTGTGCAAGACAACCAGTATATTACAAGACAACCAGTATATTACAAGACAACCAGTATATTACAAGACAACCAGTATATTACAAGACAACCAGTATATTACAAGACAACCAGTATATTACAAGACAACCAGCATATTACAAGACAACCAGTATTTCAGAAGACAACCAGTATATTACAAGACAACCAGTATTTCACAAGACAACCAGTATATTACAAGACAACCAGTATTTCACAAGACAACCAGTATATTACAAGACAACCAGTATTTCAGAAGACAACCAGTATATTACAAGACAACCAGTATTTTACAAGACAACCAGTATATTATAAGACAACCAGTATTTTCGGTTAATCCGTCGCGTTTTAATCAGATCTCTGCCTGTGCTCTAGTGGCCAGTAGTTTCAGCGTAGGACGCGCAGAAGACTGAATCCACCTGTAAATCTGCAAACAGGGACTAGTTTCTCAGCAGCCGGGCCCTGTGTGATCCGCCTCTCATTCCAGTACCCACTGAAGTGTGCGCCTGCTGATGGAGCAAGTCATGTGAAACTATCTGCCTTATGTCTCGCTGTTGTTCGCTTATTACGTGATTTTTGTTATTAAATATTCCGGCCAGCTAAGTCTAGCCTTGTTTTGTTTTCTCTGCTAGTTGTTGCGCAGTTAATTTCAGCTTGAGAAAAAACAGTTTGATTAATAAAAAGTCTGACTTTACTTCATCCTTTAACTGTGTGTTCAGTTTTCATTAACATGTTTTTTTTAAAATTTTACCTTCTTCTTATATCTTATATCTTATATCCTTCCCGTGCCGTTAAACGTCACATAGGGCTCGTAAGGTAGTTCGCCAAGTTTTCCTGTCTTCGGCGAGTCTTTCTTTCTTTTATTCCTATTAATTTTGCCTCTCTTAACAATGTCCTCTTCAGAGTTTCACACGGTCTGCCTCTTTTTCTTTGGCCTGTTGTGTTCTACTTGATAGCTTGTTTTGTGATTCTCTGATCGTTTCTTCTCATCACGTGACCAATATATGTCCATCTCCTTTTCCTGATCACCCATGAGACTGGTTGTTGTTCAGTCATCTGTCTTATCTCTGCATTGTTCTTGAATTCGTTCCACTTGATGCAGAGTATTTTCCTTCGGCATTTGTTTTCAAAAGAGTCTAATTTCTTGTCTGTTTTTTTAGTTGTTTTCCTGCTTTCGCATGCATAAATGAGGGTGAATATCGCATTTGAATAGATTTTATTTTACTCAGAAACATGTTTGGCGTCCCTAATGTGTCATCTTTATTTTCTTGTGTATACAAAAATGCAATATTAAACGTCATGATAATTTAGAGAAGACAGTCTTGGAAGGGGACATAATGGGAAAAAAGAAAGAGAGGAGGACCAAGGCGAAGATGGCTGCAAGACTTCGTTGATAATCTGTGAATGAGCGTATCAGCAGCAGAGCATTTTGCTTACAACAGAGAGGCCTACATGAGAGCTGTTAGGGAGGCAAAGTACGGCAAGGGACATGCAAATGACTGACTGATTGACTGACTGACTGACATATATACATAGAACATCTCTAATGATGGAAGATGTTACGAGACACCAGTCACTCACACAGGTATGTTTCCGGGAGATGTCATGTCAGCACACACTTAAACTAAGGTCCCGTTTTTAAGACGCAAGAATACACATATACAAGGAGAGTGCTGGAAACGTGAAGCTTGCTAATCTGTGAACATACAAAACATAGAAACGTGAAGCTTGCTAATCTGTGAACACACCCAAACACAGAAACATAAAGCTTGCTAATCTGTGAACATACATAAACATAGAAGTGTGAAGCTTGCTAATCTGTGAACACACCCAAACACAGAAACTGAAGCTTGCTAATCTGTGAACATACACAAACATAGAAACGTGAATCTTGTTAATCTGTGAACAGACACGCACACATAAACACACACACATACACTGGATACAGGATACTACTCTCTCAGTGTTGCCCTTTCCAGAATGTAAGATTTTGCCAAAAACTCAACATAAAGGACAGAGATGACTTTATCTTACGCGACAGCTATGCACGATAGTTTAAAAGGTTTAGTTCCCCTTTTTCCCATACTAAAGTATTGAATAAACCCACGGATATGCTGCGTGACAGAGACTTGTACGTTCATCCATACCGGTGCATTTTATCTTTCCATATTTTATTTGTCTTAAAATGCAGAATAACTCTTAACATATCGAGCAACATTCATGGCACGCAAAATGTTTTTTTTTTAAATCAAAGATAAACCTATGGCACAATTTACAGCGAAATGATGTGATGCCTATTTTTAGCGCTTATGACAATACAACATTACGAACTCTCGACTCTGGGGAAAATATTTTGTATCCGTTTAAATGTCTCATGATAGGCTTAGAGTTCACTTGTTTTTGTGTTTTGTTGGTAATCTTCTCTCTGTTTTTTAAAAGTAAAATTTCCCTGCTAATAGCCGTTGGCGGTCTGTTTTGTTTAGTTCTGTGTATCGAATAATACAGAATAAACAAAAGCAGATCAAAACAGGCTGTTCTGCCAGTAAATCTCTTCAAACAAAGCTGTACACCTCTGATACTTATACATGGACCACGTGATCTAGCGGTGGGTGGGTGTATGTATGATGATTCATGTTGTAAGTAGTGATTTATCAACATCCAAACAAATCAGCACCAACACATTCACTTTGACCACAACTCTGGAACGATTTATACGCTGAAGAACAGGTCCAAGCATAAGTACAGCTTCAGTATCTCACATATGTAGTCCATGTTTAATCACTTTCTCAGCGCTCAGGTAGACCTCGTATACTTTCATATGCCAATCCTCTAGTTTTCGCATAGCTGTTCTCATTCTTGACCAGGTCCAATTACAAATCAGCCATATGACGAGATGACCAAGGCTCACCTTGTCTCTAGCTTAAAAGTGAGCGTGTAAGTAAGGCCTGAACAGCCACGATATAATTAGTACCCTCATTCATTCATTCCTTTGCATGTCCCTTGCGGAACTTTGCCTCCCAAACAGCACTCCTGTAGGCCTCTCGGTTGTGAGCAAGATGGCCTGCTGCTGCTGCATCCATTTCCAGATCATCAACGATGTCTTGCAGCCATCTTCGTTTCGGTCTTCCTCTCTTTCTTTTTCCCATTATGTATCCCTCCAATATGGTCTTCTCTAAATTATCATGACGTTTAATGTGGCCAAAATATTTAAGTTTTCTCTCTAGTATAGTACCCTATAAACTGTTATAAGGCCACAGAAGAAAACTGAACACAGGTAGAAGGCAAAAGGAAACTACCTTCGTACTTTACTTTCCTAAAAGCGTTATAGGATAGCTTCAGGCAGCCTGGTTGGCTGAGTGGTTAGGCGCTCGGTTTACTAATCCGGTAGCACTGGGTTCAAGTCCCAGCGGTGGGGTTTTTGTCTGGTACCCACCAAAAAAAAAGGCCCCGGGGCTCCACCCAGCCTCTAAAAATGGGTGCCAGAGAAATCTGGGAAGGTAAATACGTCCAGGTGTGATATGGTCACATGTGCCGAAGGTCATGATAAATAAAGGCCTAATACGGTATCCCCATTGTGCCTTAATGACGTGGAAATCTATCGCTATTGTAGGACCTATCGCCGGTCTTTCTTCTTTCTTTCTTTCTTTCTTTCTTTCTTTCTTTCTTTCTTTCTTTCAGGGACCTGTATATTGAATGACGCAAGCCTCAGTGACCACCATATAGATCCAATGGAACATTCCAATTTATATTAAAATGGAGTTGTGTAATTTCTGAATTCGCCACCCCTCGCCGCAGGCGGCGAATTGGATTTCGGGAGATTTATTATCGCCATTTAGGCAGCCAATATTGCTTCATAATAGACTGATTATATCAAGCCATATGTCATGTTTGTTTCGTAATCCTGAAAGACGTAAGCTCTGATTGCGCCGGCTACATGAATCCAGTTTTTTAAATTTTTACTCATTACTGTTCTGTGTTCGTTTTTCAGATTTCGTTTTTTTTGTTTAGCGATTGTAGCAACGAAGCCTGGAGTGTGATTTGACGAGCAAGTCTGTGACAGAGTTTGTCCAAATTTGCAAGTCTCCATGCAAAGAAAATAAGTTTCTTCTGCAGGTTTAAGGTTCGAGAGAAGATCGCTCTGATGAAGGAACCTCGATGTTGTTGTTGTTGTTGTTATTGCTGTTGTTGTTGTTGTTGTTCTTGTTGTTGGACCCAGGTATTCAGAGATGTTCAAGACTTTGTCTGACTTCTTGGCTCTGCGTCTGGCAAGGATCCACGGGGTCCCCATGGCGATGAAGTCTGAACAAAGCTCTGTTTACTGTGTTTAGAATTCCGGGATACTGCGGTGGTTAGCGCTCTCGCAAGTCAGCAAAAAGGCACGGGGTTCGATTCCCAGTTGAAGCTGATTTCTTTTTTTTTTTTTTTTTGTCAGACCGATCAGCTCCGGATTTAATGCGGCCTCGAGAAGTAAGTACCAGAGATGTTTCCAGGAAATAGAGACAGCGATGAGGGCTACATAACTCTCGTGCCACTGCTGAAAGAATGTGAAGGTACTAACATTTCACGACCCTACGGCTTAAAATGCCATGAGACATAACTAAGCAGTTGTTTTGTTTATTCCAACACTTTCCATTCATTTTAGACGCTAAGCCTGTGGTCACGAGGTCGTAACAACGTTGACTGCAGAGATCAAACCAGCTTTACCTTCTCAGAAAGATGGGAAGATCAGATTTGTTTAATGTCATGCAAAGACTGCAGCCTTGTCAAACGGCGAAGGGAAGATCAGCAGTAAAGGGACTGTATGTTATACTTTGTCAGGGATCTTTTTTTTAAAGAGCCGAAGAGCTTATCTCTAACCCCACTCATGGCTTTGATAGCTTTCGGGACTTAGTCAGGGTTTACGTTTTATCTTATTCTGGCCGAACGATGAGAAGCAGCCTCACTTTCATCATTTTCATTATCGATTTCCATTAGTTTAGACCAGAAGTTCCTAATTTTTGTCCATTTAAATATCACTTTTCCAGCTGCATGTAAGTTGCGGACAGCTGCATGTAAGTTGTGGACAGCTGCATGTAAGTTGCGGACAGCTGCATGTAAGTTGCGGACAGCTGTATGCAAGTTGCGAACAGCTGCATGTAAGTTGCGGACAGCTGGATGTAAGTTGCGGACAGCTGCATGTAAGTTGTGGACAGCTGCATTCTTGACCAGGTCCAATTACAACTCACCCATATGACGAGATGACCAAGGCTCACCTTGTCTCTAGCTTAAAAGTGAGCGTGTAAGTAAGGCCTGAACAGCCACGATATAATTAGTACCCTATAAACTGTTATAAGGCCACAGAAGAAAACTGAACACAGGTAGAAGGCAAAAGGAAACTACCTTCGTACTTTACTTTCCTAAAAGCGTTATAGGATAGCTTCAGGCAGCCTGGTTGGCTGAGTGGTTAGGCGCTCGGTTTACTAATCCGGTAGCACTGGGTTCAAGTCCCAGCGGTGGGGTTTTTGTCTGGTACCCACCAAAAAAAAAAGGCCCCGGGGCTCCACCCAGCCTCTAAAAATGGGTGCCAGAGAAATCTGGGAAGGTAAATACGTCCAGGTGTGATATGGTCACATGTGCCGAAGGTCATGATAAATAAAGGCCTAATACGGTATCCCCATTGTGCCTTAATGACGTGGAAATCTATCGCTATTGTAGGACCTATCGCCGGTCTTTCTTTCTTTCTTTCTTTCTTTCTTTCTTTCTTTCTTTCTTTCTTTCAGGGACCTGTATATATTGAATGACGCAAGCCTCAGTGACCACCATATAGATCCAATGGAACATTCCAATTTATATTAAAATGGAGTTGTGTAATTTCTTAATTCGCCACCCCTCGCCGCAGGCGGCGAATTGGATTTCGGGAGATTTATTATCGCCATTTAGGCAGCCAATATTGCTTCATAATAGACTGATTATATCAAGCCATATGTCATGTTTATTTCGTAATCCTGAAAGACGTAAGCTCTGATTGCGCCGGCTACATGAATTCAGTTTTTTAAATTTTTACTCATTACTGTTCTGTGTTCTTTTTCAGATTTCGTTTTTTTTGTTTAGCGATTGTAGCAACGAAGCCTGGAGTGTGATTTGACGAGCAGGTCTGTGACAGAGTTTGTCCAAATTTGCAAGTCTCCATGCAAAGAAAATAAGTTTCTTCTGCAGGTTTAAGGTTCGAGAGAAGATCGCTCTGATGAAGGAACCTCGTTGTTGTTGTTGTTGTTGTTGTTGTTGTTGTTGTTGTTATTGCGGTTGTTCTTGTTGTTCTTGTTGTTGGACCCAGGTATTCAGAGATGTTCAAGACTTTGTCTGACTTCTTGGCTCTGCGTCTGGCAAGGATCCACGGGGTCCCCATGGCGATGAAGTTTGAACAAAGCTCTGTTTACTGTGTTTAGAATTCCGGGATACTGCGGTGGTTAGCGCTCTCGCAAGTCAGCAAAAAGGCACGGGGTTCGATTCCCAGTTGAAGCTGATTTCTTTTTTTTTTTTTTTTTGTCAGACCGATCAGCTCCGGATTTAATGCGGCCTCGAGAAGTAAGTACCAGAGATGTTTCCAGGAAATAGAGACAGCGATGAGGGCTACATAACTCTCGTGCCACTGCCGAAAGAATGTGAAGGTACTAACATTTCACGACCCTACGGCTTAAAATGCCATGAGACATAATTAAGCAGTTGTTTTGTTTATTCCAACACTTTCCATTCATTTTAGACGCTAAGCCTGTGGTCACGAGGTCGTAACAGCGTTGACTGCAGAGATCAAACCAGCTTTACCTTCTCAGAAAGATGGGAAGATCAGATTTGTTTAATGTCATGCAAAGACTGCAGCCTTGTCAAACGGCGAAGGGAAGATCAGCAGTAAAGGGACTGTATGTTATACTTTGTCAGGGATCTTTTTTTTAAAGAGCCGAAGAGCTTATCTCTAACCCCACTCATGGCTTTGATAGCTTTCGGGACTTAGTCAGGGTTTACGTTTTATCTTATTCTGGCCGAACGATGAGAAGCAGCCTCACTTTCATCATTTTCATTATCGATTTCCATTAGTTTAGACCAGAAGTTCCTAATTTTTGTCCATCTAAATATCACTTTTCCAGCTGCATGTAAGTTGCGGACAGCTGCATGTAAGTTGTGGACAGCTGCATGTAAGTTGCGGACAGCTGCATGTAAGTTGCGGACAGCTGTATGCATGTTGCGAACAGCTGCATGTAAGTTGCGGATAACTGCATGTAAGTTGTGGACAGCTGCATGTAAGTTGTGGACAGCTGGATGTAAGTTGCGGACTATTATCTTATCTACAATAACGTAATGCTGTGAGCTATTAACTGTATTTTTTAAGTCAAGCACTTAATACCAATCCGATAACGCACCCGCGGACCACCTGACAATGTTCCAAGGATTACTTAGTGTTCCAAGGATCACTTAGTGTTCCAAGGATCATTTAATGTTCCGGAGACAATAGTTTGGAATCTTTGTTCAGATAACCGTGCTGATATGATAAATTAGACCTTTTCTCTGGGGGGTGATGGCGTTGTCCGATGAAATCATCAGCGACCCACAGCTGATATGATAAATTAGACCTTTTCTCTGGGGGGTGAAGGCGTTGTCCGATGAGATGATCAGCGACCCACAGCTGATATGATAAATTAGACCTTTTCTCTGGGGGGGGGGGGGTGAAGACGCTTGTCCGATGAGATGATCAGCGACCCACAGCTGATATGATAAATTAGACCTTTTCTCTGGGGGGTGAAGACGCTTGTCCGATGAGATGATCAGCGACCCGCAGCTGATATGCCAGCGTCAGTGTTAGTGAACCATAGCTGACCAAGACCCTGTCCCACCTCTCCGTGGTACCTCCAGTAACAGGCATAGAGTGGCTAACGGGACAGGGATCGCCAATCCCCATGGTGGTGGAGTCTGCTAAAGAAACATTGTACACCCCCTGCTTTTTAGCTGTACTTCGGGACTGAAAAAGTAGCCGCCATAACCCGCTCCCACGCCGATACGATGCTGTGCCTCAACATCTCTACAGCATCGGCTGCAAAGAACAACAGCTCCCAGTTACAAGGAGTTCGTACAAGTTTCTCTGAGCCAAGCAAGTGTCTAGGAAGAAACTAAACTTGTGAACAGAACAAATAATAAAGAAACTAATAACTGTCTGTTGCTAGGTTTGTTTATAGACAATACTTGAAGGTTAATAAAAGGGAGTTATTGGATCATGGATAACATCTCCCTGTAGTGTGCCTACATGTCAAGGAAAATATAGGCACTAACAACATATCCCCTATATGACTCTAAGGCGTGACAGGGTTACTTTTACCTTTACTGTGGATAAGGCGTTAGAGACCTTATGGTTAATGATGGATAAGACTAAAAGGAGTCTTATGCTTATGGCTATGGTGTGGTTTATGAATAAACCTGTGTGGTGTTTTATTATTTAGACTGAGGCTTGGTGGATCCATGGGTACGGTCCGAGGATAATTCACCAAAGAAACTTTAGGGGTCCGTGGATAATATTTTAGAATGGTTCATAGTTACAACTTTCTGGGATTTGTGGATAAGACTTCAGGATGACTCACGGATAAGACTTTATGGAATCCGTAGATAAGACTTTATAGAATTCGTAGATAAACTTTAGAAAATTTCATGAATTAAACTTTACATGGATGAATAAGATTTTTATGTGTGTCTGGGGATAGGAGTTTAGGAGTTTTATGGATAAAACTTTAGATAGTTTGTGTACTTTAATGGGGAAAAATTGTTTTGTTGTATATCTCAAACTCTAGATGTAGACTTTTATCTAATGATGAATGTAGTCAATCAAATTATACGTGACTTTTTCAGTCTCCACAAATTTTTGTTATCAGCTTTAGAAAACCCAACAGGACAAAATTATTAACCTCAAAGAAAGAGAACTTTCAGCGCCATCTTTTGCTTTTTGTTGGTTCATCAAGAACAACCGTTGCCCAAATGGTCACTTTTATTGTTATTAACTCAAAAGTGGGCAAATGTTTACCGTATTTTATATCTGCTTCCGGAAACATTTTCTTTCCAGAAATAGCACTGATCACAACCATTGTGCCGTTAAGGGTCTGCAGGTGTGCCTTTGAAGGTTGGAATGAGAGTGGAAAAGAAATAGTTTTGTTTATCATTGTGTGCTGCTTCCCCAAAGAAGGTTGTAATGGCTCTCCAACTGTGATGTTGCCTGGAGGATTTTGGAAGAGGCGGGACAATGAGTATATGTACCTTCTTAACTGACAGATTTGGATAGTTTGTGTGTTGAAGGCACTTTGATGTAGTTTGATCTCAGAGCAGACATACCTGGGCAGGTCTGTTTGATGGTATATAACTCGTGGAAAATGCACCTCTGAAGTCAAGAATAGAATATATGAAGCCAAGAAAGCTTTCAAATAAACGAGAAACATCTTATTCAGTCCACCTCTATCAGTGAGCATCAGAAATAGCGTTCTAAAATGCTACCCTGAGCCTATCTTAAACTGTAGGAGTGAGTCGTAGACAATCACCAGATCGATGCAGTGATCATTGGAGGCAACAGAGATGTGGCTTCTTATAAGAACGTTAAGAATGCCATGGACGTCTAAGATGACAGCTCAAACAGGGAATGTCTAAGAAAAGCAAATGTAGAAATGAACCTAATTAAATCCGTAAGAAAACGACAGGCATCATTCAGAGGACACGTGATGTGAAGAGGAGGGCTTGAAAACGCCACAACAGGAGAGATGGGTGGGAAGAGTGACAGGAGAAGACCGGAGAAGAAAAGGTCATGGACAGCAGAGGGGAAGCAACTTGGGAGGGGGGGGGGAAATATCAAGATTTGTGAAAAAGCATGACCGGCACAGCAGACTATGATAATGATGATGATAATGATGCTGATAATGATGTTGATAATGATGATAATGAAGATCCTGATAATGATAATGATGATTATAATGATGCTGATAATGATAATTCTGCTGATAATGATAATGATAATTCTGCTGATATTGATGATGATAATGATGATAATGATGATGATAATGATGCTGATAATGATGATGATGACGATGACGACGACGACGACGACGATGATGATGATGATGATGACTCGTGGTCGGTAGACGACCCAGTTACCAGGAGCTGATCACTTCATGGCCTGATCAGCCGAGTATAAAGTTTTATACATTTAAGATGCAGCCTGAACGAGCAATGGCTTGCGCACCCCCTCGGTCACATCATCAGAATATCATCATCCCTGGGTTCCCTGCTTATCGTGTTATGTTTTGATATGATATTACGGCATGAAATTAACGTATTAACCTTCTTCAGTGTTAATGGACTGAGTGAATCTTTGGGCGCCTATCTGGCTGAGTTGGAAATAAACTTGATTTCTTAAGCTTTCATCATGGGCTTGTTAAATAAGTTCTTTATGTGAGAGGTTCGTCTAGAACAGATATTGAAAAAAAAAAGTGACAGCGGGAATATATGTAACAACGAAATAAGAACAGTAATAAGAAACACTTCTTCGTCTCCTTGGAACTGCGAGCTGGTGTTCTTTCCAGCCGATGTGGTGAAGGTGTTGAGACACAACATGGCGTCGGGCTGGGAGCGGGTTACAGTGACGATATTTTCAGCCCGTGAGTTTTGGTCATGATAATTTAGAGAAGACCGTATTGGAAGGATACATCATGGGAAAAAGAAAAAGAGGAAGACCAAGACGAAGATGGCTGCAAGACATCGTTGACGATCTGGAAATGGATGCAACAGCACCAGGCCATCTTGCTCACAACCGAGAGGCCTACAGGAGTGCTGTTTGGGAGGCAAGTTCCGCAAGGGACATGCAAATGAATGAATGAATGAGTTGAGCTAAAAGGCTGGGGATGTTCAGTACTTCTTTCTCAGACTCCACCACCATGGAGGCTATGGCGAACCCTGCCCCCTTAGCCACGGTGGCCCTGTTACTAGGGGGCGACAACGGAGAGGAGGAACATGGTCTTGGTCAGTTATGGTTCGCCAACCCTGGCTCTTGCATGACATGTCAGCTGCGGGTCACTGAATGCCAGCTTGGACAGCGTCTCTTGCCCCTGGATGGTTCCGCTTATTTTGAAATGATTAAAAAAAATGTTCTCATAACAACTAAAGCTATGCTCTGATTGCTGTGTTTTCTTGATGGAAGTGAAGTTAAGCTGAAAAAGATCATTGAAATTGAGTGAAAAGTGTAATTTAATGCATTTGGTACACTCCCATGTGTACATGTACACATAGATATCCTGACGAGTCGTGCCTTTTCCTTAGTTTTATTTTCTTCTCTTCTCTGGAAACACACATAAAAATATGTACAGAAGAACGCGTTGAAACAGCTAGATTTTTCCGCATCACTGATATCAGTTTGCTACATTTAATGCTTGGTTGCTCTGAATTATGGCAGTGAACACTGAGATGAACAGAAACAATATCTTTGTGCACCTCAACATGTGCTAAATTACTGAACTCACATCTGCAAATAAAATGCTCCAGATTGACATTCGTAAAAGAACGAAAGCATTTGGGGATAAAACATTCGATATCAAAACTGATCAACTTAGAGCTACATACGCTGGGCAGGAATGCCTTCCAGAAAAGCTGTATGACAGGAAGTTAAGCTGAAATCTTCTTTCTGCTGTAACGAGGCTCACTGAGACTGCGTTAATAAACTCATTTATGTGAGTTGTCGCCCTTCTCAGAAATAAGCTATAGACAGTCCGGCATTACACTCTGGCATAAATAGAGCATAATTGTTATACACAGTGTCTTGATGGTTGTCTCATTTCACTGCACAAGGATGGGGAGTTGAGCTCTGTGATTACTGGATGCAAGACTGATAAGACACCACTCGGCTGTTCAATTTCGAATCTCATTCATTCATTCATTCATTTGCATGTCCCTTGTGGAACTTTGCCTCACAAACAGCTCTCCTGTAGGCCTCTCGGTTGTGAGCAAGATGGTCTGCTGCTGATGCATCCTTTTGCAGATCATTTCGAACCTAACAACTTAAAAAAAAGATATACAGCATTTACAGCACTCATCTACAGCACTTCACGGACACATAGTCATACAAGATTATTGTTAATATTATTATTATTTGCCTGACCGAATAGCTTCAGGGTTAGTCATTCTCCATCTTGTCCGGTCCTTGTTGTTTCCGATTAGTTCAGATGCTTTTCTCTTTTTCCTGCCACGTGCCCAGTCTATTGAAATATTTTTCTCTTGATCTTCCTCTCTACCATTTTCTCCCTTGAATTTTCCAGTTATTACTAGGTCCTCCAACTTCTGTCTTCCCATGAAATGTCCAACAAATTCTTATTGTCTTTTTCTTATGTTCGTAACTACTTTTCGATGTTCTGAATCTTCTTTGAGGACATCTCTGTTTGTTTTTCTGTCTGACCAGGGTATTTGTTGCATCTTTCTCCAAAAAACCACTTCTCTGTTGCTTCCAATTTATTTCTCATACTTTTATTGGCTGTCCGAGTTTAACAATCATATGGCAATATTGGCTGTATATAGCACTGTCATACACTTTTCCTTACTTTTAAAGACATTTTATTATTTATTAGTGTCTTATATATATATATATCCTTCCCGTGCCGGTATACGTCACATAGGGCTCGCAAAGTAGTTCGCCAATTTTTCCTGTCTTCGGCGAGTCTTTCAACCTCATCAAGGGATTGTATGCCTGTTAATTTGGCCTCTCTGAACAGTGTCCTCTTCAGAGTTTCACGCGGTCTGCCTCTTTTTCTTTGGCCTGTTGTGTTGCACTTGATAGCTTGTTTTGGGATTCTCTGATCATTTCGTCTCATCAAGTGACCAACTTATGTCCATCTCCTTTTCCTGATCACCCATGAGACTGGTCGTTGTTCAGTCATCTGTCTTATCTTTATATTGTTCTTCAATTCGTTCCACTCGATGCCAAGTATTTTCCTTAGGCATTTGTTTTCAAAAAGAGTCTAATTTCTTGTCTATTTCTTTAGTTGTTTTCCAGCTTTCGCATGCATAAATGAGGGTGGATATTACATTTGAATTGAACAGTCTTAACTTGGTTTTTGTGCTTATAACTTTTGAATTCCATATATTCTCAAGATTCTTGAAGATCGATGCTGCTTTTGCAATTCTAATTCTAACTTCCTTTCTGGTGTCACCATCCTGGTCTATATAGCTGCCAAGGTATGCAAATTGATTGACATCTTCAAAATCTGTCCCTTCTATGTATATTTTTCCATTATATATATATATATATATATAAGGTAATCTTGTCAAGCCTTGAAGACACACAGGGATATGGTGTTAGTGCCCATATTTTCCTTGACCTGTTAGCACACTAGAGAGTGATATGATCAGTATCACGCCTGTATATATATATATATATATATATATATATATATATATATGATTATTCCCCGCGTGTGGTACCCGGGATCTGCAAAGAATAGGACCACTGTACCCTACCACACATGATCGTAAAAGGCGACTAAGGAGGGTTCAGCATAGGGCCAGCAACCCTATCTGGTAAAAAAAACTATCAAACTGCTACAGAAACAGAAGCAAGGGAAAAAACAAATGCAGGTGGAAGGAGAAATACGTATCAGTAAACTGAGCCCATGAAGGTTGTGGATGAAAGCCAGCCAATGGAAGTCCCCAGCCCGATTGCAGACCTCCTGGAACCTAAACACAAGATGCAAATAGGCAGCTAGAATGTAAGAACACTAAACCAGACTGGAAAACTAGCACAAACCATCAAGGAAATGCACAGATACAAACTAGACATACTAGGAGTACAAGAAACAAGATGGACAGGACAAGGCAGAAGGAAATTAACAACACAGCACACAGAAGATACAATAATATGGTCAGGTAAAGAAGATCTTCATGAAGGAGGAGTAGCATTGATTATAACAAAAGAAGCATCAAGAGCATTGCTGAAATGGACCCTAATAAATGAGAGATTATTATATGCACGGTTCAACTCAAGATTCACGAAGCTGTCTATTATAGTTTGTTATGCACCAACAGAAGCAGCTGAAGAGGAATTAAAAGAAGATTTTTACAACAGCCTCCAAGCAACAGTAGAAACAATACCCAAGCATGATATGCTACTCATCTTGGGCGATTTCAATGCAAAAGTAGGTGAAGGAAATGAAGATAGAAGAAGAATCATGGGAAGAGAAGGAATCGGAGAAATAAATGAAAATGGAGAAAGACTGCAGTTTCTGTGAAGAAAACACAATGACCATCGGAGGGACAATTTTCCAACACAAAAACATCCATAAGGTGACTTGGAGGTCACCAGATAAAACCACAGAAAATCAAATCGATCACATACTAATAAACAACAAGTGGAAACGGCCACTACAAGATGTGCGAGCAAGGAAAGGAGCAGATGTAGGAAGTGATCACAACCTTCTGGTAGCAAAAATAAAACTAAAATTAAGGAAAGCCAAAATCGGAGAACACAGAAAGATACATTTTGATACAAGAAAACTGATAGACCAGCAAACAAGAAATGAATTCTCAATAGTACTTAAGAACCGCTTCAGTGTCCTACAAGACGAAGCAGAAATGTCCATATTAGAGTTCAATAAAACACTACAGGAAACAGCAAAAGAGGTGCTGGGATATCGGAAAAGGAGAAAAGAGGAATGGATAAGCGAGACCATATGGGAAAAGATAGAGCAAAGAAAAGAAATCAAGAGAAAATTACTGAACACCAAATCACAACGGCTTAAAGAACGAGTTTTAAGTAATTATGCACAAAAAGACAAAGAAGTGAAGGAATCATGCCGTCAAGATAAACGTCAATATTATGACAACTTAGCAGAAGCAGCAGAGAAAGCAGCATATACAAATGACATGAAAACCATATATAAAATCACAAAGCAGATGACAGGTAACTTCAACACAAGATGTGAAAGTGCAGTAAGAACACAAAATGGACAACTGGTCAGTGGAGAAAGAGAAAAAATTGAAAGATGGAGGGAACACTTTAACACCTTACTAAACAGAACACAAGCAGCACAAATAATAGACATACCTGAAGCAAAAACGGAACTAAACATCAATACAGGACCAATAACAATAAATGAAGTAAAGGAGGCGATAAAGAAGCTAAAATCAGACAGGGCACCAGGTGAAGATGAAGTGACTGCTGAGATGTTGAAAGCAGAAGAAACAGAAACACCAAAACAACTTTGCCGGGTATTACAACAAATTTGGGATCTAGAAAAAGCCCCAGAGGAGTGGAAAACTGGGCTTATAGTAAAACTACCAAAGAAGGGTGACCTCAGAGATTGCGGGAACTGGAGAGGCATTACCCTACTGCCACTCACCTTTAAGGTATTTTGCAGAATAATCATCAACAGAATTGTACCAACACTTGAGGAAAAACTTCAGAAAGAGCAGGCAGGATTTAGGAAAGGAAGATCATGCATAGACCACATATTTGTACTTAGACAAATATTAGGACAGGCAAATGAGTGGCATAGCACAACATATGCATTATTCATAGATTTTGAGAAAGCCTTTGACAGTGTCAACAGAGATGCACTGTGGAAAATCCTAAGATGGCATGGCCTCCCCCATAAAATAGTTAATGTAATCAAAGCCCTATACGAGGGTTTTCAGTGCAAAGTGATCTGTGGAGAACATACCTCCAGCAGCTTTAGGGTACAAACAGGAGTGAAACAGGGATGTGTACTATCACCAACATTATTTATCTTGGCAGTAGACTGGTTAATGAAGGTGGCAACATCAGACAAATGCAGGGGACTACAATGGACCCTTGACTCAGTGCTGGAGGACCTTGATTTTGCGGACGACATTTGTCTATTATCAAGCAGTCACAAAGATATGCAAGATAAAATAAACAAGCTAACTCAGAATGCAAACAACATAGGACTAAAGATCAACGTAGGAAAGACAAAGTTAATGAAGCAAAATGCGAACAACAGAAATGTACTCAGAGTAGATAACAAGTTAGTGGAGGAGGTCAACGAATTTGTATACCTTGGCAGCAGAGTAGTAGAAAATGGAGACAGCACAGAGGACATCAACAGCAGACTTACTAGAGCAAACCAGGCTTTTGCAATGCTGCAGACTATAAGGAAATAAATAAAAACTAAGCATAAATATGAAAATCAGGATATTTAAGAGTAATGTTCTAAGTGTACTACTCTATGGAAGTGAATGCTGGAAAATCACCAAAACCATAGAAAACAAGTTGAATTCTTTCCAGACTAAATGTTTACGAAGAATTAGACAAATATTTTGGGCAAACACCATAAGAAATAACATCTTATTAGCAGAAATGCAGATGAAACCACTGACAACAATTATTGAGGAAAGACGCTGGCGATGGTTGGGACATGTGCTCCGAATGACTGACAACTCACTACCAAAAATAGCACTAAGATGGACACCACAGGGGAACAGAAGTAAGGGTAGACCAAAAGAGACATGGAGAAGAACAACAGAAAGGATGTTGAGCAATAGAGGGCTCACCTGGGCAAGAGCAGAAAAAAAGGCGAAGGACAGGCATTTGTGGAAAACCCTTGCGGAAGCCCCATGTGCCCTGGGCACTTAAGGTTCAGAGAGAGAGAGAGAGATATGATTATTCCATATTATCTAGAGAGAATAAAGAATACTTATGTGTTTTAAATAAACGTTTTAGGTATTCATGTAAGCTACACAGAACTCGCAAGCACTCATTTATAAAACATCACGAAGGGATATTCTGTGTTGTACCACCAGTAGCGTTCTTCCTCATGATTAATGAGATTGCTTCGCAAAAAAAAAAAAAATTGTACATTTTGCAGGCACAAGGGCGTTCAATAACTCGGGATCCCTTTTTTTAATGGGTTGTTCTTTTTTGGTTTTGTTTTTGTTTCCTGTATTTGCTGACAAGAGCACACGATCTCTTTAACTGTTTTTATTTTTATTTTCATGGACAGTCTTTTGCACTCAGATATTTTGTTTTGTTTCTTTTTACATGAGCAAAACGAGCCCCTAATTATGAATGCGTCTTCATTACGTTTTTGAGTATTTAGAAATCCAAGTCTTGTACTACCTCCGTGAACCAGCTACATGGCTCTGTACAAGAATTTTTATATAAAATAAAATATTCTGTATCCCCTTCTCTCTCTCTCTCCTCTCATCTCTCTCTCTCCTTTGTCCTCTCCTCTCCTCTATCTCTTCTCTCTCCTCTCTCTCCTCTCCTCTCCTCTCTCTCCTCTCTCTCCTCTCTCTCTTCTCTTCTTTCTCTCTCTCTCCTCTCCTCTCTCTCTCCTCTCCTGTCTCTCTCCTCTCCTTTCTCTCTCTCTCCTCCTCTCTCTCTCCTCTCCTCTCTTTTCTTTCCTCTCTCCTCTCTCTCTTCTCTCTTCTCTCTCTCTCCTCTCCTCTCTCCTCTCTTTTCTTTCCTCTCTCCTCTCTCCTTTCTCCTCTCTCTCTCCTCTCATCTCTCTCTCCTCTCCTCTCTCTCCTTTCTCTCTCTCCTTTCCTCTCTCTCTCTCTTCTCCTCTCTCTCCTCTCCTCTCTCCTCTCTCTCCTTTCCTCTCTCTCCTCTCCTCTCTCTCTCCTCTCCTTTCTCTCTCTCCTCTCCTTTCTCTCTCTCCTCTCTCTCTCCTCTCCTTTCTCTCTCTCCTCTCCTTTCTCTCTCTCCTCTCTTCTCTCTCTCCTCTCTCCTGTCTCTCTCCTCTCCTTTCCTCTCTCTCTCCTCTCTTCTTTTTCTCCTTCTCTCCTCTTTCTCTCTCCTCTCCCACCACCATCCCTGCGATTTTGGAGATTCTAATTTAAACTACGATACCATAAAATCTCTGCAGGTATCTTGACATGTCCTGGTGAAAATGGCGAATGCTTTATTACAAACTTATCTATGTGACCTGGGGGGACTTTTTGGTCCATCAGTCTAACTCTAGCCCAGTAGTATGCCTTAAGAGATAATATATCCTAATAATGATGACTGCAGGAGTCCACATTAATAGCTTTTTTTTGTGCAAGACGTTGAAAACAGTGAGGAAAAGAGATAATGAAAAAAGAAGCCGAGATAATCGTAATCAAGCCAGTACGGAGGCGGAGATTCCTGGGTAACATATTTTCTAGTCAGTGGAGTGCAGTGCGTCAAGAGGAGGATCAAAGTCCCCATGGATTTTTTGTTTGTCTTTTTTGTTTTGTTTTTTTAAATTTCAGTTATCAGTGAATGAAGATGGACTCGGACGCGTACCACTTCTTCTCAGACTTGGCAATGTCAGGCGCACTTCCCTGTACTCAGCTACTAGGCACAGGATTATTTCCATGGAGAGGCCATTGTAATATCTTGTCAAAGCTCTAGATACCTCATACTGAACCCATGGCGACCTCTCCTTGAACCTCTAGTTTTGAAAGAACTCTCAGTGACCTCTTACTGAACCCCTACCAAATTCTAGGAAAAAAAACTTTAGCCACTTCTCATGGATTACTTAACGAGCTTTCAATGAGCCCAATGCGAGTTTTAAAAGAAGACCAGGCAACCTCTCACGGAACCCCCTAACGGCCTGTCACGAAACCCTGAACGACCTCTCATAGAACCCATAATGACCTCTCACAGAACTCCATTCGATCCATCACTAAACCCCTTCATTCAGCGAGACATTAGATGCAGTCCTGACACAAGGGATAAAATATCTCTAACTCTGTGACTCTAGTGTTCGAAATTCAGATTCCATAAGGGTTGGATTGAAGCTGAGGTGATCAGCATCTCATGTAAAGGATGTGAGTTCGAGACCTGCTTATGCCGCCCTCTGCTAAACTAGGTAATAAAAATAGATCTTTTTGTCGCATTCGTCCCAGGGAAAGCCGTTCCTAAAATCCTGGAATGTTCACATCGTGACAAGACACATGGGGATTTCATGTGGACACGGATAGTTGTGACTGAATTGATCAAAGAAATACTAGAGTAACAAAAAATGCAGTGATAATATATAACAACTGGGTCGCCGGAATTCACATGTGAATAGGAGAAAAAAGAAGTTTGAAAATATCTTTTCAACAAAGATCTAATGTGTGTGTGCAGCATTCTGGAAAATGTTTGATGCTCATTTTCGGGTAAAGAATATATCATTGTAGTAGCTACTCAAGTCTCCTGTCATAAAAATAAAAACAAGAGCATATGGTCGTCACGTATTGCTGCATCACTCTTGATTATTCTTTCAGTGAATCACTCGAAAGTCCTAGAAGTAAATAACACAAAACGAGAAAACATTTTGACCCAATAACATCAGGGAAAAGTAATAATTTTACTCATAAATTATCCCTTCATCAAATTACCTCCTTTAGATCTCTGTGTTAGTTGCCCTGAATTTGGGTTTTATGTGTCTAGATTTGAATCCTGGGTTATTGTTTTCCATTGAAACCATTTAATATCAGTTCCCTACTATAGCAAAATACATAAAATTATTTTCGCTTAACATCACAGCGAGCAAAATCGGGGATATTCGAGATTACAAATAAATTTGCCACGCGTAGAAGACACACACACAAAAGAAACAAAATAGGAAAAACTTCTCTGTCTGTGTGTGTGTGTTTTTTTTTTTTGTTTAAGCCCAGTAATATCTTCGAATATGTAGAAGGAAATATTCGATAACAGTGATAAATAAAAGCTGCTGGAGTGCAGTGCGTCAAGAGGAGGATCAAAGTCCCCATGGATTTTTTGTTTGTCTTTTTTTTTTTTTAATTTCAGTTATCAGTGAATGAAGATGGACTCGGACGCGTACCACTTCTTCTCAGACTTGGCAATGTCAGGCGCACTTCACTGTACTCAGCTACTAGGCACAGGATTATTTCCATGGAGAGGCCATTGTAATATCTTGTCAAAGCTCTAGATACCTCATACTGAACCCATGGCGACCTCTCCTTGAACCTCTAGTTTTGAAAGAACTCTCAGTGACCTCTTACTGAACCCCTACCAAATTCTAGGAAAAAAAAAACTTTAGCCACTTCTCATGGATTACTTAACGAGCTTTCAATGAGCCCAATGCGAGTTTTAAAAGAAGACCAGGCAACCTCTCACGGAACCCCCTAACGGCCTGTCACGAAACCCTGAACGACCTCTCATTAGAACCCATAATGACCTCTCACAGAACTCCATTCGATCCATCACTAAACCCCTTCATTCAGCGAGACATTAGATGCAGTCCTGACACAAGGGATAAAATATCTCTAACTCTGTGACTCTAGTGTTCGAAATTCAGATTCCATAAGGGTTGGATTGAAGCTGGAGGTGATCAGCATCTCATGTAAAGGATGTGAGTTCGAGACCTGCTTATGCCGCCCTCTGCTAAACTAGGTAATAAAAATAGATCTTTTTGTCGCATTCGTCCCAGGGAAAGCCGTTCCTAAAATCCTGGAATGTTCACATCGTGACAAGACACATGGGGATTTCATGTGGACACGGATAGTTGTGACTGAATTGATCAAAGAAATACTAGAGTAACAAAAAATGCAGTGATAATATATAACAACTGGGTCGCCGGAATTCACATGTGAATAGGAGAAAAAAGAAGTTTGAAAATATCTTTTCAACAAAGATCTAATGTGTGTGTGCAGCATTCTGGAAAATGTTTGATGCTCATTTTCGGGTAAAGAATATATCATTGTAGTAGCTACTCAAGTCTCCTGTCATAAAAATAAAAACAAGAGCATATGGTCGTCACGTATTGCTGCATCACTCTTGATTATTCTTTCAGTGAATCACTCGAAAGTCCTAGAAGTAAATAACACAAAACGAGAAAACATTTTGACCCAATAACATCAGGGAAAAGTAATAATTTTACTCATAAATTATCCCTTCATCAAATTACCTCCTTTAGATCTCTGTGTTAGTTGCCCTGAATTTGGGTTTTATGTGTCTAGATTTGAATCCTGGGTTATTGTTTTCCATTGAAACCATTTAATATCAGTTCCCTACTATAGCAAAATACATAAAATTATTTTCGCTTAACATCACAGCGAGCAAAATCGGGGATATTCGAGATTACAAATAAATTTGCCACGCGTAGAAGACACACACACACAAAAGAAACAAAATAGGAAAAACTTCTCTGTCTGTGTGTGTGTGTTTTTTTTTTTTGTTTAAGCCCAGTAATATCTTCGAATATGTAGAAGGAAATATTCGATAACAGTGATAAATAAAAGCTGCTGGAGTGCAGTCTAATTGCTTTATTAGCACGTTCTTTTTTCCTTTTGCTTTGTTGTGTTTCCTTGTGATCGGTTATGGGACAGGTATCCTAAATAGATCTATGTGCAAACTAGGATAAAACATTTGTGGTAGAGATTTATCAAATATTCGGTTCAAAATAATATTCGGCCGAATCAATTTATTAATGTTTCGTTCGGTTTAGGTATAACCGGCATGTGAAATGTTGAAGCAGTAACTGGCATCTCTACCAGCAAGTGAAATGTTGAAGCAGTAACTGGCATCTCTACCAGCAAGTGAAATGTTGAACCAATACCAGTCCTCCATAGCTAAATCGCTAAAGACGCGTGGCAACTGGAAGATCATGGGTTCGATCCCGGGACCGAAAAAAAACAACAACTCACAAGACCTCTGGGAGTCATGACCCAGAGGGGCCCACCCCCCTTGGAGTGTCGGGAGTTTAAAGGGCCGAAGCACTTGTCTGAGGGGGGGGGGGTACTTCCTCTGGTGATCTGAAGGAGTTGTGTTGTTGTTCCGCTCTCTACGGTAGAGAGTTTCCTGCATAACAACTGGGTCGCCGGAATTCACATGTGGACACAAAAAAGAACAAATATATCTATACTACAAGAGCTTAATATTGAAGAAGGCTGGCTAGTAAAGAGGATTAAAGAGAGAAAACTTAAATATTTTGGCCACATTAAACGTCATGATAATTTAGAGAAGACCGTATTGGAAGGATACATAATGGGAAAAAGAAAAAGAGGAAGACCGAAACGAAGATGGCTGCAAGATATCGTTGATGATCTGGAAATGGATGCAGCAGCAGCAGGCCATCTTGCTCACAACCGAGAGGCCTACAGGAGTGCTGTTTGGGAGGCAAAGTTCCGCAAGGGACATGCAAAGGAATGAAATGAATGAAATAGGAGAAAAAAGAAGTTTGAAAACGTCTTTTCAACAAAGATCTAATGTGTGTGTGCAGCATTCTGGAAAATGTTTGATGCTCATTTTCGGGTAAAGAATATATCATTGTAGTAGCTACTAAAGTCTCCTGTCATAAAAATAAAAACAAAAGCATATGGTCGTCACGTATTGCTGCATCACTCTTGATTATTCTTTCAGTGAATCACTCGAAAGTCCTAGAAGTAAATAACACAAAACGAGAAAACATTTTGATCCAATAACATCAGGGAAAAGTAATAATTTTACTCATAAATTATCCCTTCATCAAATTACCTCCTTTAGATCTCTGTGTTAGTTGCCCTGAATTTGGGTTTTATGTGTCTAGATTTGAATCCTGGGTTATTGTTTTCCATTGAAACCATTTAATATCAGTTCCCTACTATAGCAAAATACATAAAATTATTTTCGCTTAACATCACAGCGAGCAAAATCGGGGATATTCGAGGTTACAAATAAATTTGCCACGCGTAGAAGACACACACACAAAAAAGAAACAAAATAGGAAAAACTTCTCTGTCTGTGTGTGTGTTTTTTTTTTGTTTGTTTAAGCCCAGTAATATCTTCGAATATGTAGAAGGAAATATTCGATAACAGTGATAAATAAAAGCTGCTGGAGTGCAGTCTAATTGCTTTATTAGCACGTTTTTTTTTCTTTTTGCTTTGTTGTGTTTCCTTGTGATCGGTTATGGGACAGGTATCCTAAATAGATCTATGTGCAAACTAGGATAAAACATTTGTGGTAGAGATTTATCAAATATTCGGTTCAAAATAATATTCGGCCGAATCAATTTATTAATGTTTCGCTCGGTTTAGCTATAACCGGCATGTGAAATGTTGAAGCAGTAACTGGCATCTCTACCAGCAAGTGAAATGTTGAAGCAGTAACTGGCATCTCTACCAGCAAGTGAAATGTTGAAGCAGTAACTGGCATCTCTACCAGCAAATGAAATGTTGAAGCAGTAACTGGCATCTCTACCAGCAAGTGAAATGTTGAAGCAGTAACTGCCATCTCTACCAGCAAGTGAAATGTTGAAGCAGTAACTGCCATCTCTACCAGCAAGTGAAATGTTGAAGCAGTAACTGCCATCTCTACCAGCAAGTGAAATGTTGAAGCAGTAACTGCCATCTCTACCAGCAAGTGAAATGTTGAAGCAGTAACTGCCATCTCTACCAGCAAGTGAAATGTTGAAGCAGTAACTGCCATCTCTACCAGCAAGTGAAATGTTGAAGCAGTAACTGTCATCTCTACCAGCAAGTGAAATGTTGAAGCAGTAACTGCCATCTCTACCAGAAAGTGAAATGTTGAAGCAGTAACTGCCATCTCTACCAGCAAGTGAAATGTTGAAGCAGTAACTGCCATCTCTACCAGAAAGTGAAATGTTGAAGCAGTAACTGCCATCTCTACCAGCAAGTGAAATGTTGAAGCAGTAACTGCCATCTCTACCAGCAAGTGAAATGTTGAAGCAGTAACTGGCATCTCTACCAGCAAGTGAAATGTTGAAGCAGTAACTGGCATCTCTACCAGCAAGTGAAATGTTGAAGCAGTAACTGCCATCTCTACCAGCAAGTGAAATGTTGAAATAGTGGCTTGATATTTGTATGTTTCTGCATTCCTAATGATCATATCTCCAACATTTATATAATCTTGATCATTCTGCCTCTGGTCTCTTGATATCTTCATTTATCTTGGTTAATGGTCAACCCTACTTCCAGTGTCACATCTCTCAGCTGAAAGCAGGTACGTGTTAATGGCTTCTTGCATAGTTTCCCCTACTAGGTCCATGTTGTCTGGGTATCCTAGTATTTTAGCTTATTCTTCTGTACTGCTTTCTCCTTTCACTTTTATGATTACGTTTTCTAGTACCAGGTTGAATAGTAATGGTGATAATGTGTCACCTTGTTTTATACACTATGTATAAAAGGGTTCTTCTTCTGTGTTCGAGGTTGTTGCTCACTTCATATCCTGATCCCTGTCGACATGGCAAAGCCCGCAGTCCTATCCGGATTCTGATATGAGCCCCAAAGCTTTTGCCCCAAGCTCGTGTCCTCTGTCATGTCTCACTCCTCAGGTCTGCATGGTTTGGGTACTCTTGTAGGGCATGTTCTGGAGTCTGGGCTCCACTGCCACATGTGCACTCGTCTGTGTGAGACATTTCTTTATTCTGACGTTCTTTCTTTTTACCTTTATATATTACAGTAAACGTTTAGTTAAAAAAAATATTCGACCTTCTAGAAAATTTGGCGCCCTAAAGCAGCCTAGTGCTAGAAAGTCAAGACGTCCTTTCGTGGTTGGAAACTGGTATTTCACCCCAAGTCTAAACCTTTTTAAGGCGTCCTTAAATTTGAAGAGAGTTCTGTGTTAAATTTCGTAGGACAACACCGCATATTTTTAACGTTTAGTTCGAACTGTGAATAGTGGAAGGTGATAGAAAAAACAAGTTAGAAGAAGAATGAATTCTTCCATGCAGGGATAGAGTGAGAAAACGAGTTAGGCGATGTAGGGAAGGAATGAGAAAAAGCGTTAGGCCATGCAGAGACAGAGTGAGAAAACGATTTAGGCCACGCAGAGACAGAGTGAGAAACGAGTTAGGCGATGTAGAGATATAATGAGAAAACGAGTTAGGCGATGTAGAGATATAATGAGAAAACGAGTTAGGCGATGTAGAGATAGAGTGAGAAAAAGAGTTAGGCGATATACGGAATTAGTGCCAAAACGAGTTAGGCCATGCAGAGATAGAATGAGAAAACGAGTTAGGCGATGTAGAGATAGAATGAGAAAACGAGTTAGGCGATGTAGGGATAGAATGAGAAAACGAGTTAGGCGATGTAGAGATAGAATGAGAAAACGAGTTAGGCCATGCAGAGATAGAATGAGAAAACGATTTAGGCGATGTAGAGATAGAATGAGAAAACGAGTTAGGCGATGTAGAGATATAATGAGAAAACGAGTTAGGCGATGTAGAGATATAATGAGAAAACGAGTTAGGCGATGTAGAGATATAATGAGAAAACGAGTTAGGCGATGTAGAGATAGAATGAGAAAACGAGTTAGGCGATGTAGAGATAGAATGAGAAAACGAAGAGAGCTGAACACAAAGGGTCACACTGGGTGTAAGGTGAAGGCTGTTTCCATCTTACTGGGAGAGGACGCTTCGCTTTAATTAGAAATGAAGCAGAATAACCAATATTAGATATTGTACCCAGGCGCACCGTGTACTCCGTAGCTCTGGAGGGGATCTTTACAAATGATAAATGTACACTACGCTGGAGTAAACAAGAATTGATTTTTAAAACGTAATAAGTATGTACTAAGTAAAAAGGGGAAGCAAAAAATAAATAATAAGACATGTTCAACGGGTGAGATCTTTCTTGACTGGGAGGCTGTGTATATAACAATTTATATTGTTACATCGGAAGCAGTGTGGAAGAGGGTGATGCTGTAAATGCTGACTGACGTCTCTCCAGCAAATAAGTCATAGCAAAACAAAGAATAGAAACTGGCAGTGACGTCGTTAGGTTGTGACTTATTGAAAATAGAATATGTCTACAAATCTGTAGTTATGTTCATTGTGCTGGCTATTAACAGGTTAGAAGACGACGTTTAGCTGGTCAGTTATTAACAAGCAAAAAGTTAATGTTCAGTCGCTCAATGGATACCAGAGGGGAAGAATTTTATGATTAATTTCAGCACAGTCCTGGAATGAGATATATGCAAATTCATATAATTAATATGAAGAATGCATACATGAATACAGACGTTAAAATGACAAAATGATAAATACCGAGAGAGAATTAACAGAAATGATTGAAAAGCATATCAGCGACCCCCTAACTTGTCAAGATTGGTGAACCA
This sequence comes from Achatina immaculata, assembly GCA_009760885.1. NCBI lineage: Eukaryota > Metazoa > Mollusca > Gastropoda > Stylommatophora > Achatinidae > Lissachatina > Lissachatina immaculata. Next base: position 15,445,443 of record CM019697.1, on the reverse strand, counting down.
TAGCTAACAAAGGCCTTGCGCCACCTCTCCGTTGGTACCCCCCCCCCCCACCCCCATAACACGCCTAGCCTGGCTAACGGAGCAAAAATCGCCATAATCCTCTTGGGAGCAGAGTCAGCTAAAGAGGTATTGCACACTCCTGCTTTTGTACTTCCACTCAGGCGCCGAAAAAAAGAGACGCATTAATCTTTTTCTACTCCGACTTCATGCTGTGTCTCAATACCTCCACAGCAACGACTGCAAAAACCACAAGCTCACAGTTTATAGGGAGATAGAAGAATTTCACACACACACACACATACACATATGTATGTAGAGAGAATGCATTTCTTCACAATACTTATTTACAGAAATACTGATTTACAGAAATACTGATTTACAAATAGACATAAGAGATAAATTACCATAGAGACAATTAGAGAAACAGCGAAAAAATAGATAGATAGATAGATAGATAGATAGATAGATAGATAGATAGATAGATAGATAGATAGATAGATAGATAGATAGATAGATAGATAGATAGAACGGATATTCTTACCTGGACATATGTGACAACTGGACACATAAAGTCGCCAAAAGGCCAGTGAAGGAGAATTAGATTCGCCATGAAGGCGAAAGGGTTACAAATAACCGCCTTAACCACGTCGCTGATGGCGAGGTTCAGCAGGAAGAGGTTTGTCACGGAGCGCATCTTTGATCTGGTTACTATGACGTATGAGAATAGCAGGTTCCCTCCAACAGCAACGATAATGATGAGAACGTACAAGAGAACTATGATGACTTGGGCGTACAGTGGCTGGACATCGCTGAATTTCTCTCTGTCCTTGTCCAGCGATACGTTGAAGGTGTAATATGTCAGGTTCGTGTAATCCGTGGCACGTTCTGCAGGTGCTGTAGGCGACGTAGACGCCATTTTCGTTACCTGGAGACTTGATTAAAGAGAATCTGCCATTCTTTTGTCTGCTTCATTTTTTGACTCTGACGAGAAAGGACGCCATTTTTATTCCTACGAAATTGTATAGTTTTTAACACGTATGAAGGATAGTATAGTTTTTATTTAATACGAATATGAATCATGTGATGATATATATCTTCTATTTTTCTGAAACCACATGGTGATAAAATATACTTTCAGTAAAAAAATATACTTTATTCAGTGTAATGTTACAGATTTTACGATGTAAAAAGTAAAGTTTAATACAGAAAAAATCGCATGACAGAGTGTCAGTCACAACGTTTTTAGCCATCGTATTGAAACTGGCCAAAACCAAGAGAAGACGAAGAAGAAGAGAGCATACTGTTGCACAAGGTTCGAAGATGTAACTCTCAGGAGATCTAATGTGAAGACACAATAAACCGAATGAGTTCTTCCATCAATCTATTTGAGAACCGAAAGAACCAAGGTTAGCGTCCTTGACAAACTTGAATATATATCACAAACTACGGCTTACTCGTCATCTGCGTGAGCAAATATATAAAGATATTCACGTATAAAATTTTATTGACCACGTGTCTACTGGAATCACCGTGCAGTCAGTCAGTCAGTCATTTGCATGCATCCATTTGCAGATTATCAACGATGTCTTGCAGCCATCTTCGCCTGGGTCTTCCTCTCTTTCTTTTTTCCATTATGTACCCTTCAAGTACGGTCTTCTCTAGATTATCATGATGTTTAATATGTTCAAAATATTTAAGTTTTCTCTGTTTAATCCTCTTTACTAGCCAGCCTTCTTCAATATTAAGTTTTGTAGTATAGATATATTTGTTCTTTTTGTGTCCATGATATTTGAAGAACTCTTCTGTAGCACTTATATTCAAAGGCATTTATGTGTTTCTCAGCTGTTTTGTTAAGTGTCCAGGTCTCAAAGGCATATGTTGCGAGTGGAAAGATGCATGCTTTTAAACATTTTATTTTTGTAGTTATGTCTGTTCCTCTCCACAGATTCTTTACTTGTTTTACCTTCTGAAGAGCATAAATGTCCTCCTTTTAATTTCCCTCATCCTATCTCCATGTGTTAGTAATGATCCAAGATATTCAAAACTCTCCACTTTTTCCAAGTTTTCCTCATTGATAAATATTTTAGCAGCCTTATTTGTTGTGCCAGTTGTCATCAATTTAGTTTTAAGATAGAGGTTTTGCTCTTCACTATTTTTACGGACTGATATAATTAGTTTTTTTCATTTTTTTTGGTGTTGTAGATAGTAATACTGTGTCAGCAGTATATCTAATCTCTGGTATTTCATAACTTCCAATTTTTATGGCACCGTAATATTCTTTGTTTACATCTTCTCTAACATTCCTCATTATATTTTCAGTATACAAGTTAAATAAATGATGCAACAGTATGCATGTCTGATTTGTTTTATATCAAACTAAGTTATTTCACCATTTATTCTTACTGCTGCTTGTTGGTCTAGATACAGCAGTGATGTTAATTGTATCAAATGTGTTGGAAATCCCATTTTTCCCATTATTTCCCAGTTTCTGGTGTTGTACACAATCAGATGCCTTTGAATAGTCTATAAAAGATAAATTGACGTTAAATTCTCTGCATTTCTCCATTATTAATCTTATATTGAATATATGATCTCTTGATCCTCTTCCTTGTCTAAAACCAGCATTGACCATACTGACTTCTTCTTCTATTTTCTTACGAAATCTACCCATTATTATGTAGTCGAAGGGAAAAAAGAGTAAAATTACCATATTCTCATTTTTTGTTACCAATAGAAAATTCATTAAATGTCCTTATCTAACAGAAAACAAGTACTGTACTATGTTTCATGATTGTACTGTAGATCCCCGCATTGTTTCTTTCACTTGGAGCTCTTTGGGTGATTCAGTTTTTTTTTTCATCTTTGAATTCATATTTCAACTATAGTCTTTGAAACAATAACAACGTAAAGCACGTGGCGTAGTGGTAAAGTGTGTGAACAGCTAGCAAAATGTTGAAGTTCAGTCCCATGATAAGCCCTCCCCCCTTTTTTTAAAAATTAAGCCTTCCTCTAGCTTCAGAATAAATCGTATTTTCATTTCTTCCGCCACGTTGCATAAGACATTTAGCCTATCTGTACATCGATGGCCTCGTAACTTTGTATGGACGTCAGTGCAGAAGCAAAAGGCATTCAACATCTCAGTAAAACACACTAACATAAGATTTCAAACGGAAGCTGCGCCTTCCAGTAGGGAATTGTATGAATTACGAATTAAATACTGAAAAGATGAATCATACGGTAACCGCACTGTATTTAAAATGAACTTAAAATATACAAATATGATCTAAAACTTCTTATCACTTTTCAGAAGAACCTCCACTACTTTCAGGACAGATCTGTTATCTTTCACCAATGCCCAGATTCCTGAGGAAAAAAAATATTTTGGTTGACTGCGTAGCCATCTATCACTGACTCTTTTGTCTCATTGTTCGTACTGAACTTAATCCCATCTAGTGTCTCTGTGAGGGGTCTGAACACATGATAATCACTTGGTGCGAGGTTGGATGAACATGCAGAATGTGAAAGACACTTAAACCACAAATCTGTAATTTCTTGAGCTATTGCACGAGTTGTGTGAGACCGCAAGTTACAGTTCTGAAACAAAATATCAGAACAACCATGGCGTGATGTTCTGATCTGACTGCAAGTTTAAAGTGGTTATCCAGCTGATCATAGTATATTTCGATGCTGATAGCGGTTCCTCTGGGTATACATTGTTCAAAGATTGGGCGTTTACAGTCTCAGATCAGTTTGAGCATCAGTTTTCGGGCCGAGGGAGTTGTAAGGAACTTCTTTGGTTTCCGCGATGAAAAATGTCACCACTCGTTTTGTCTCTGGCTGGAATGATTTACTCAACTTTTGTTTACGTCGTAGAAATCTAACCCCCCCCCCCCCCTCCCCCAGCTTCATAACATCGTAAAAGAGTTTCACCAACATCTTCACGATGTTCTTCCAGACCGGGGTTAAGAATTGTTGTGGGGCTCACCTGACGAAGACTTATTGGTACTGTTGCACTTTGTGAATGATGTGATGTGCCGAGCCTTGACTAATTTGCGAACGTTTGTAAATATGACTAATCCTCAATTCTTCAGTCATCTCATCGATTGCTGCACACCGGTTTTCCTGCATCATTCGTTTGACTTCTGTGCTAATATTAGTATTCGAAGCGTGAGGCCGGATGGAGCTAGTTGCTTCAGGTAAATTTTACATTCTACCTTTTAAACGTCTTGTGGCATACACGCCTGCCCTCCCCCCCCACACACACACAGTGCTTCTTCACTCTGTGATGAATATCTGCAGGTGTGTAATCCTAACTACGAAAAAAACCCGAATAACTGCTCGCTGTTCTTCTCTCGTGCATGCCTCCAGGGGTGCGGCCATCTTAGATCTGGTTTGCCGTCGTCATATTTCCAAAATGGCCGACGTGTCTCCACACACATACATCTAGCGAGGGATATCATAAAGTATCTATACTATATCTGTCTAGTACTTTCACGTTAGAACTTTCAGAACAAAATTGCAGTTACTTTTTGACTCACTATTGGGTTCTAAGGACTGTTATACCCGGAGATGGGGTGGGGGATACGCTCTCCACTCCAATTATATGTCTCCAAGGCGTGCGTCTCAAATAGCCTCTGGCAGTCCAAGTGCAGCTCCTGGCCTTCTCGTGGCGGAACATTTTAAACTGACATGAGAACGGGCGAAAGGCGAATATCTGGTGCCTGAAAACCAGACGCTTCGGGCTAATGAGAGTCTTGGCTGGTAGCTCAACTAGGAGAATGAAAACTCTGATTTAAAACTCGCTGCTGGCGAGATTCTTCATCTGCCGTGCATGGGGTGAAACTCCTCCCGGCCAATGAAGAAAAATGCGATTAGGGTTGCCAAGCGGCGCCGCCGTGGAAAAGGTGAAGAAAAGGATCAAGGTAAGTAACCAGTAGTCTCGAGGTCAGGGCTACCCAAATCACGGCACATCTGCTATATAGGCCGGCCACGTCCTATATACACCTATAATGGGCAGACTGTCTAAACCGGCTTAACCCAGGGGTTAAACTAAGACACTGCTGGCGAAATTCTTCAGCTGCTGCGTGTGTGGTGAAACTCCTCTCGGCCAATGAAGAAAATGCGAAAATGCGATTAGGATTGCCGTGCGATGCAGCTGTGAAAAAGGTGATGGAATGGATAAAGTGAAGTTTAATCAGTATGTCCAGTAGTCTCGCGGCGAGAGCTACCTATACCATGGCCCATCTGCTCTAGAGGGCGGCCACGTCCTATATACACCCATACTGGTGAAATATGCCTAAACCGGCTTAACCTAGCATTGAAACTTGATGATTACTCATGTCACGATACCTCCGCTCTAGAGGTCGGTCACGTCCTAAATATGCTCATACTGGGATAATACGCCTAAACCGGCTTAACCCAGGGGTGAAACTTACTACTGGTGAGGATTCGTCCTCCTGGACAAAAGCTCCGTCCTGGTCACAACTAGGAAGGGTAGCGGTCACGACCATAAAATGCTGAAGTCGGAGACACTGGACCAGTGAAGTCTAGATAGGTAACCACTTCTCACCCGACGGGGACATATGCGTGTCCTAATCACGCTGAGGTTTTCAGGTGAGAATGTCCAACGCTGGACTAGATGAGCAACCACTTCCCACCCGGCGGGTATACACTGATATCCAAACCACGTCGAGGTTTTCCGGTGAGAAAGTCCAACTCTAGATTAAACTGGTGCAACGAAAACAAACCAAAGTGTCACGAAATCCCGCTTCTGTGACCCACCGAGAATACAGGCCCAAGCCCCGCGATACTCTGAACCTCTTGTGATCCTCTCGGGGATCTCTTGTGGTGCTCTCGGGGACCACAGGAGGACCAAAGGACCCTATCAAGGAGTAAATTCAGTAGGATCACGGGGCGGTCTTGGTGATAGAAGCGAACGAAGAAGAAGCCGCACTCTCGTACTATTTCTTCTGTAGTAACGAGTTGGTAGTGCAGACCACAGTGGAAAGTTATGTCAATGGAATAATGAGGACAGGGGCATCAAAAATATTAAGTTTGCATTATTAGCCGAAGAATGATTCACAAGGAGAATTTAAAACAGTTCCTTGTGTAATATAGGTAGGAATAAGGACAAAATATTACGCCTAAGTTTGATTTCAACACCAGAAAGATATAAAAATAAATAAATTAGATCAGGGACTGGTCAGCTCAGAGCTTTGCAACTCTGGGTAAAATCGGTACCGACTGATCCAGTATATATAAGAGATGCGAGAGAATTTTAATCGGTCGGGATTTTGTACGTTGAGCACGCAGGAAGGTGCCAACCGATCGGAGGAGATCATGTTCTGTTTAAGCACGAATGAGTATGTTATTCCAGCCGAGAGTTCTTTCACGATTAGGAGTTCTTACAGAGGTCCCTAGGCTTGTGAGACTTTACATAAGTCGTTTAGAGTTTCACATAGGTCGTTGAGAGTTATTTCAGAGGTCCCTAGGAGTTTTTAACATAGGTTGTTTAGAGTTATTTCAGAGGTCCCTGATTTTTTTTTTCATATAGGTCGTTGAGAGTTATTTCAAAGTTTTCCTTCGGGGTTTCTTACATAGGTAGTTGAGAGTTATTTCGGAGGTCCCTATGAGTTTTTTTTACATAGGTCGTTTAGAGTTATTTCAGAGGTCCCCAGGGGTTTTTACTTAGGTCGCGGAGAGTTATTTCACAGATTCTTAGAATTTTGTACACAGGTCAGTGAAAGTTATTTCAGAGGTCCCTAGGGGATTTTACATAGGTCATTGAGAGTTATTTCATTGGTCCTTAAGGGATTTTACATAGGTCGTTGAGAGTTATTTCAGAGGTCCCTAGGGCTTTTTTTACATAGGTCTCTGAGAGTTATTTAAGAGTTCCATAGGAGTTTTTGCATAGGTCGTTGAGAGTTATTTCGGCGGTCCCATTTTTTTTTACATAGGTCATTAAGAGTTATTTCAGAGGTCCCTATGGGCTTTTTTTTACATAGGTCGTTGAGAGTTATTGTCTCTAGAGGTTTTTACATAAGTCGCTGAGATTTATTCCAAAGGTCCCTAGGAGTTTTTACAAAGATCGTTGAGAGTTATTTCAGAATTCCCTAGATGTTTTCACATAGGTCGTTGAGAGTTATTATATATATTTATATTAGGTTAGTTACAGTTTGTATTCTGTGACGTGGACGTATGAAAGCTGTGCTGCCGATTTATCCGATCCATCCCTACCCACTCAGGTAGGACTGTGATAGATAAATGAATGATCCACGAGTAATCATAGTTCTGTTATAATATATATGTTATATGTAAGATTTTGATATGTTTTTAAAACGCGTTTTGATGTTTATTACGTGCACATAAATTTATGTACAAAGTTCTCGGTATAAGGTACAAATACTTGAAACGAACAGTTGATGTTAGGTGCATTTGTAGATCAGGTTAATGTAAGATTAAACACCAAGTTTCAAGAAATTAACTGCAGCCAATTTGTTTTACAGGTTTCTAAAATGGCAAGGGGTGGCAGAAATTGAGAAAATGGATAAAATTTCTCATTGAGCGGTCATTCGCTACCTTTGCATCAAGGGCTTATCACTGAAGGAGATCCATGAGGATATGGTAGAGACTCTAGGGGAGAGTGCCCCTTCTTACAGCACAGTGAAGAAATGGGCAGCTCAATTCAAACAAGGAAGTGAGAGTCTGGAAGATGATCCCCGTCCAGGAAGACCAAGAACGGTAACCACCTATGAAACCACCTGCAGAATTCATGACATAATAATGGAGGATCGACGACTAACTGAGGGGTACATTGCTACTAAGTTGGGCATCTCCCACGAGCATGTTCATGCCATTATTCACAATGATCTTCAAATGACAAAGGTCTCTGCTCGATGGGTCCCGAAACTTCTTGGAGCTGATCACAAACGACAGCGTCTCAATATGTCAAGAGACAATCTTGGCCATTTTTCTGCAGATCCTGAAAAGTTTCTTCAGCAATTTGTGACTATGGATGAGACTTGGGTTCATCATTTTCAACCAGAAACCAAAAGACATTCAAACCAGTGGAAACGTCATGGATCCCCAACTCCAAAGAAAGAAAGGGTGGTTCTGTCTGCAGGCAAAGCGATGGCTTCCATCTTTTGGGATTCAGAAGGTGTGCTATTGGTAGACTATCTTCAAAAGGGCAGAACAGTCACCGGGCCCTATTACGTTAATCTTGTGAAGCAACTGCGGGTCAAAATGAAGAAAAAGCGTCCATGGAAATTGACGAGAGGAGTTATCTTTCATCAAGACAATGCTCCAGTTCACAAGTCGACGTTGGTAATGGCTGCCATTCATGAATGCGGCTTCCAGGTTCTTGAACATCCTCCTTATTCCGCAGATTTGGCGCCGTCGGACTATTACCTGTTTACCAAACTAAAAAAGGAGCTCAGTGGTCGCAAATTTGCTTCAGATGATGACGTCACTCATGCTGTAGACCACTTTCTGTTGGCAAGATGCTAACTTTTACAAAGAAGGGATCCGTATACTCCAGGATCGCTGGATTAAGTGCATAAACTTGCAAGGGGGACTATGTTGAGAAATAACTCCCCCCCCCCCCCAAAAAAAAAAAAAAGTTGTCCACAAATAATCCGTTGCACCTTATGCCGCGAACTTATCAATCACCCCTCGCATCACTGAACTTATGTATACGCACTTTTTCTCTCATATATATTTCTTGTCAATGGTTCCTTGTAGTTACAATCAGATATTCAATCAATAAGGATGATATTTTGAGATTATGTATGGGAGTTTGAGATTATGTCTCGGACGGTTTTGTTTTAATCATACTAACCACATAATATATGAAGACGTTAACTGATTTCAGTTATTTCATTGGTGGTAAATTGTGAAGGAATCTGAAAACATTGAAAGAAATGGATATAAGTTTGACTGTGTTATTAGTAATATAAAGTGATGATGTTTTGATGAAGAATCGTTTATTCGTGCTTTCTTTCTTTACTGTAATGTTTTGATGTGTAGGAATGAGTGAATGAGAACAGGACAGAGTGAAGAAAAGATCACATCACAGACTTAATATGGTTTAATCACCCATGTAAGAACATACAAACATCAATCTTGTGTACACCAAATCAGCTGTACCCTAACATATAATATATAATATATATACAAACAATAAAAAATATATATTATTTTAATAAGTTCCTACAGTTACATGGGTTATCAAATTATAGCAGAAAGTACTAGTAAACATAACTACAGATACATTACCTACGTTAAGATTGAACAACTTTTCGTTCACGTTGAGACTAATACAGTATCCCGAAATGTTACTGTTTGTTACTACCTTTATTTTAATAGATGAAATAATCGAATCTGCTTAACTTACCAGCAGTTTTCATTTATGTTGTCCATTTTTGCTGCATTCACAAATAACCTCCCCTATCACAGTGAAAGTAACTTTATCGGTCGCAAAAAGTAATTCACACAAAATTACATTTTCAGTGCACGTTTGTGTTTCGTTGCTCAAGACTCGAGAACTTATTATATGGTGCTAAGTGAGTTTTTAAAAAAACTATTTTTCTATTAATAGTATTATTAAAACTTTCGTGGTTAATCTGTTACAAGGTCTCTTTTAGAAACTAAATTATTTCTTGTAAACAGAGGTAAACACTAGGGCAAATTAAGATAAACATTTAACTTCGTGTCTGCATTATGGCCCACAGAATGTGTGTGGGTGTGTTTGCTCAAATACGTACATACGCTTTTAAACATTCTGCTCGGCAGAGAATCACTCGACTATACGTTAATTTTGTATTTTGAAAATTCACTTTATCTCGCTATAAACGTCATATAAATCGAATTTATTCCCTGCGTTAGAACAATGTACATGTTTTATGTTTAGATATCTCCAGATAAGTACAGCGACTCTAAATGGGCGAGAACTCTGCCGGGAGAAGCAACTTTTGAGTGTTTCGTGGATTTCTTCAGATGAGAGGAGAGCATGTGGGGCCAGGTCTCGTCGCCCGGCGGTCCAGTCCGCGACTGAGGTTTTGTTCAAGATTGGCAGGGATGTGTGTTCTCAAACACAAACAAACAGGCGCTCTGGATGACTGATAACTCTTTACCAAAAACGGCACTGAGATGGGCACCGCAGAGGAACAAGAGTAAAGGTAGACCAAAGGAGACACGGAGAAGAACAATGGAGAGGATGCTGAATAACAGACGGCTCACTTGGGTAAGAGCGAAACAAAGTTAGAAGGAGACGCCTGTGTGGAAAAACCCTGCGGAAACCCCACATGCATTGGAAACCTAATAGTTTAGAGAGAGAGAGAGAGGACGAGAAAGAGAGAGAGCACGAGAAAGAGAGAGAGAAAGAAAAGAGAGAGAGAAAGAAAAAGAGAGAGAACGAAAACATGAGAGAAAAGAAAAGAGAGAGAGAAAGAGAGAGAAAAGAAAGAGAGAGAGAACGCGAGGAATAGAGAGGGAAAAGAAAAAGAGAGAGAGAACGATAAAGAGAGAGAGAGAGAGAGAAAGAAGAAGAGAGAGAACGAGAGAAAGAAAGAAAGTAAGAAAAAAGAGAGAGAAAGAAAAATAGAGGGGGAAAAGAAAGATAAAGAGAGAGAGAAAGAAAAAAAAGAGAGAGAACGGTAAAGACAGAGTGAAAGAAAAAGACAGAGAAAGAGAGAAAGAAATAAAGTAAGAAAAAGTGAGAGAGAAAGAAAAAGAGAGAGAACTAGAGAAAGAAAGAAAGTAAGAAAAAGAGAGAGAGAAAGAAAAAAAGAGGGGGAAAAGAAAGATAAAGAGAGAGAGAAAGAAAAAGAGAGAGAGAGAACGAGGAAGAAAAAGAGAGAGAAGAAAAAAGAGAGGGGGAAAAGAAAGATAAAGAGAGAGAAAGAAAGAGAGAAAGAGAAAGAAAAAGAGAGAGAGAGAACGAGGAAGAGAAAGAGAGAGAGAAAGAGAGAGAGAAGAGAGAGATAGAAGAGAGAAAGAGAGAAAAAGAGAGAGAAAGAGAGAAAGAAAGAGAGAGAAGAGAGAGAGAAGAGAGAAAGAGAGAAAAAGAGAGAGAAAGAGAGAGAAAAGAAGAGAGAGAGAAAGAGAGAGAGAAAGAAAAAGAGAAGGGGAAAAGAAAGATAAAGAGAGAGAGAAAGAAAGAGAGAAAGAGAAAGAAAAGAGAGAGAACGAGGAAGAGAAAGAGAGAGAGAAAGAGAGAGAAGAGAGAAAGAGAGAAAAAGAGAGAGAAAGAGAGAGAAAGAAAGAGAGAGAGAAAAGAGAGAGAGAAAGAGAGAGAAGAAAGAGAAAAAGAAGAGAGAGAAAGAAAGAGAGAGAAGAGAGAGAAAGAGAGAAAAAGAGAGAGAAAGAGAGAGAAAGAAAGAGAGAGAGCTAAGTAAAATTGTCTTTTAAACGTAATGTTGTGGTAAAAGTTAACTTTACCAATCATGGCATACAGAAAGATATACTAAGAAATATATTTTTCTTAATGACAAGCACTGGATGCATCTATATTTACAGGTGAAAGTATAAAAACTGAAGATAGCCTTCGAGGTAAGCAATTAAGATTGTACTAATGTCTAAAATTATCATTGAAACGCCAACTCTCTGAAGCAGTGGTTTCCAGAATCCTAGATCCAAGGAAAACTTCAAACCACATGCAAGTTGTGGACATCTGTCTTATTCTGCAGTAAAGCAATGGCAAAAAATCACTTAATTGTTTTTTTTTCTTCGAAAGATGGTACTTAATATAAAATTGATCACTCAACCGTGGACCACCTGGTTATAGGTTGGAATTATGACAGATTTTGGCTAAAACTTTGGTTATTACAAATAAGATTCACAGCTTTTACAGCAATTTACATAAAATAATGAAATAAAGAATTTTTTTTTTTTGCAATTAGCTTTTGTTTGTGAATACTACAATTTGTTGTTTCCTTTTGTTTGTGAATACTACAATTTGTTGTTTGTGTAAGTTCCCCTTCTGCTTGTTAAACTAAAATTGTAAGCCGACATTATCGCATCACTAATAGCAGCGTCATCATCCGTGTACCAACTAATCCAAGACAAGTTATATATTTTGTACCTAACCATTTATGACTCAATCACTCAGTTATTTGCATATATCCAACTAGTGAGCCGCAAAGAAGTATTCAGGAAAAAGGCTGTTACTCCATCTGACAGAGTTAAGTTAGTACTGCCTTTCCACCCGCACGGTCAGATGGTTAAGAAAATTCTTTATCGTCATCTACCGATAATCCAACTCGACTCCGACACTCGTGACATTTTCTCTGATCCACCCCTATTGGCATACAAACATGAGCCAAACCTTAAGGACATCCTCGTCCACAGCCACTTGAAGCAGAGCCTTACATATGTTGGCATCAGAAAATGTAACCGCCCCCGCTGCGTTACCTGTTCTGTAGTCTGGGAAACGAAAACAATCACCTTTCCCAAAACTATCCTCACCCTTCATGAGGAATTCACATGTGAGTCCCGTAATGTGATATATGTCATCGTTTGCAAAAGATGCAGGATAACATATATCGGTGAGACTGGCCTCAGATTAGGGGACCGCATGCAAAAACATCTGTACGACATCACCCAGCATGCTTCGAAACCAGTCCCAAATCATTTCAATGGCCCCCAACCACAGAGGCAAATCTGATTTTCTGGTAACAGCCATGAAACAATGTCACGCAGATGACACAAGCCGCCTGGCACTTGAGAACCGCTGCATTCAAAATTATGGGACGCTGGAACCACATGGGTTAAACTAGCTGTTTAGCTACACGTAACATTCTCTTCAATCATTACAGTACCTCTCCACTAAGTCCACCCCTTCTTACTTTTCAAACTTCCTCACAGCATCACTCTGCAACCGCTCTTCCCCAATCATCTGTTTCAACTTCTCCTAGCTAGGTCAATATTGCATGACACACTCTCTCTCCCCTCCCCGGTTCCCCATCCACCACCCCCAGTTACAACCCACCGACCACATGTCACAGGTCTCCATTTAAACAGTCTCCACGTTCTACTAAATCCATTCCTGACACACACCGCCGGACAAGCCACACCTTACAATTTACAGCTAAGTACTCTTTAAAAATTTTTTTTCTTTTTTAAATAGTATTCATGTGAATCTATACTTTATCTCCTCTCTCTATTTCTTCGTCCTGTATGTTTTTGTATGATTAAGGCTCACGCCGAAACGTCACAACTTTGTAATCGTTAAGTAATAAAGCTGCACCTACTTTTTTCCTATTTTATACATTCTAGTTATTTGCATGTCCCTTGCGGAACTTTGCCTCTCTAACAGCTCTCCTGTAGGTCTCTCGGTTGTGAGCAAGATGTGCTGCTGCTGCTGCTGCGTCCATTTGCAGATCGTCAACGATGTCTTGCAGCCATCTTCGTTTTGGTCTTCCTCTTTTTCGTTTTCCCATTATGTGCCCTTCCAAGACGTTCCAATTATCATGACGTTTAATGTGTCCAAAATATTTCAGTTTTCTCTGTTTAATCTTCTTTACTAGCCAGCCTTCTTCAATATTAAGTTCTTGTAGTATGGATATATTTGTTCAGTTTTGTGTCCATGATATTTGAAGGACTCTTTTGTAGCATTTACATTTAAGACTAAAATTGTTATCACTGTTTGTATAAGCTGGCGTGTACATATGTTCAGCGTCAATATACTTTAACATAAAAACTGTAACTGTCACTGAAGAAAATGGGGCCTAGCTCTTTTGATGGTCCTGGGGAGCGGCCTCATTACACTTGAGGCCTGCCAATACCTGTTGGGCCTTTGACATAAGGATTTCCTTTAGAGTTTTTAGGGAGACGACCCCAGTGTTGTGTTGATTGTGTGCGGCCCGTGATCTAGCATTTAGCTGAGATTTGCAACCACTGCTCTTGGCTACATGTAATGCTCTGAGTCGCATGTGATAGGTGCTGTGGAGGAAGGTGCTTTGCATTTGTTTGTCGAGGTGTTGCTTAATGGATTTGTATATATCCTACATGTCCACTTTGATGAGGCCGTCTGGTTTGACCCTTGCTGTTATCAGGTGGTAAAGGCATCAGGTTCCAGCAGAAACAGTGATAATAGAAACCTAGAAAAGGACCTAATTACATCCACAAGAAAACGACAGGCGTCATTCATTGGACACGTAATGAGAAGACGAGGGCTTGAAAACATCGTGACAACAGGAAAGATAAATGGGAAAAGAGGCAGTGGAAGACGAAGAGATAAAAATAATATGGACAGTGAAAAGTTATCAACTGAGCTGATGGAAAATAGCAAGGCATGGGATTTCTTGATGAGCATGATTCTCTACAAATCCCTGTACAGCAAATAATTATAAGAAAGTAATGATAATGAAAGTAATGATAATGATAAAGTAACACATGCTTATCTCAGAAAGTAATTTATTACTTTATTTTGTATTTAAATAATTAAATTCGTGCTGTAAAAGTGATATTCACTTGTAAGTTTAATATTACATCAATAGTACAAAAGAACATTAATAGTACAATAGAACATTAATAGTACAATAGAACATTTGAAAAATAAACAGATACGAAAAGTAAAATGAACATACTATACACATATTGTCTAGATGTTGGACTACTCCTTAGCGTGGGCAGTATGTGTGTATGCTATATTTGTAGGAAGTTCACAGTGTATGATAAGACACGTGCTATATTTGTAGTAAATTTACAGTGTATGATAAGATATATGTTATATCTGTAGGACACTTACAGCGTATGATAAGACACATGTTATATTTGCAGGAAGCTTACAGCGTATGGTAAGTATATATGGTATATTTGTAGGAACCTTACAGTGAATAGTAAGTATATATGTTATATCTGTAGGAAGCTTACATCGTATGGAAAGTGTACATGTTATATTTGTAGGAATCCTGCAGTGTATGGAAATGTACATGTTATGTTTGTAGAAAGCTTACAGTGTTTGGTAAATGTACAAGTTATGTTTATACAAAGCTTACAGTATGTATTAAATGTACATGTTATGTTTATAGAAAGCTTATAGTGTGTAGTAAGTGTACATGTTATGTTTATAGAAAGCTTACAGTGAGTGGAAAGTCAGCTTGTTATGTTTATAGAAACATTACAGTATGTGGTAAATGTAAATATTATGTTTATAGAAAACTGATAGTGTGGTAAAGGTACATGTTATGTTTATAGAAAGCTTATAGTTGGTAAATGTATATGTTATGTTTATAGAAAGCTTACAGTGTGTATTAAAGGTGCATGTTATGTTTATAGAAAACTATTTTAAGTGTACATATTATATTTATAGAAAGCTTACAGTGTGCTAAATGTACATGTTATGCTTATAGAAAGCTTACAGTGTGGTAAGTGTACATGTTATGTTTACAAAAAACGTACAGTGTAGTAAATGTACATCTTACTTTTATAGAACGCTTACAGCGTGGTAAATTTACATGTTATGTTTATAGAAATCCCACAATGTGGTAAATGTACATGTTATGTTTATAGAAAGCTAATAGTGTGGTAAACGTATATTTTTCGTGTACAGAGAATTTACAGTCTGGTGAATGTACATGTTACATTTACAGGAAGCTTACTGTGTAGTAAATGTACATGTTGTGTTTATAGAAACCTTTCAGTGTGGTAAATGTACATGTTGTGTTTATAGAAACCTTTCATTTGGTAAATGTACGTGTTTTGTTTATAGAAAGCTTTCAGTGTGGTAAGTGTACATGTTATGTTTATAGAAAGCTTACAGCTTGGTAAGTGTACATGTTATGCTGATACAAAGTCTATAATGTGGTAAATGTACGTGTTATGTTTATGGAAAACTTTCAGTGTGGTAAGTGTACATGTTATGTTTATAGAAATCTTACAGTGTAGTAAGTGTACATGTTATGTTTAAGAAATCTTACAATGTGGTAAATGAACATGTTATGTTTATAGAAAGCTTACAGTGTAGTAAGTGTACATGTTATGTTTATAGAAAGCTTACAGTGTTGTAAGTGTACATGTTATGTTTATAGAAATCTTACAGTGTGGTAAATGTACATGTTATGTTTATAGAAATCTTACAGTGTGGTAAATGTACATGTTAAGTTTATAGAAAGCTTACAGCGTGGTAAATGTACATGTTATGTTTACAGAAAACTTACAATGTAGTAAGTGTACATGTCATGTTTTAGAAATCTTACAGTGTGGTAAATGTACATGTTATATTTATAGAAAGCTTACAGTTTGGTAAATGTACATGTCATGTTTTATAAATCTTACAGTGTGGTAAATGTACATGTTATGTTTTATAAATCTTACAGTATGGTAAATGTACATGTTATGTTTATAGAAAGCTCACAGCGTGGTAAGTGTACTTGTTACGGATGCAGAAAACTCATCGCAAATTTTAAGTGTTTTTTTAAATTTATGGAACACATGGCACGACTGAGAATTTTTCTACAACAAATCGTATTCTGATAATTATGTTTGTGTTTGTTGTTGCTGTTGAAATTTGTTGCGGTTATATTCGTTCAGTAAATAAAAAATAAACCCGATTAACTTTATCTCATACATATTTTTTTTACCCTTTCTCCGAACACACGCGTCATTTCATATCATGGGTTTTGGAAGGATTGAAACCAACCTTCCAGTGTATTTTGTTTTCATTTTTTTTGTTACATAGATTTTTTTCCTTGTTAGTTTGAAAGAAATATTTACGGTGACACTATGTCAGAATACATTTAATATTCTCATTATCATGTAACTGTGTAAGGTTTATGGACCTTAAGTGATCGTTGTTCATGTAATATGTTTCTAAAGGCTGCCATTAAAATCTTGGTCTATCGTTTCCAGGAGGAAGCCTTTATTTTCAGGACAAAAAAACGTCCTATTCTTCTTCTTTTTCTGTTTCCCTGGAGCTGTGAGCTTGATGTTCTTTGCAGTCAGTGCGGTGATGATGCTGTTGTACAGCATCGTGTCGGATTGTGAGCAGATTGCCAGGGGCTGTTTTGTCAGTCCCTGAGTATAGTTGAAAAAGGCGGCTGTCTAATACTTCATTAACAGACTCCACCGCCGTGGGGACTGTGGCGATCCCTGTCCAGTAACCCAGGCTAGACCTGTTACTGGGGTACCAGTGAGAGGGGAGGTCAGCTGTAATTTGCCAGCCCTGGTGCTAGCATATTTCCCATGGCAACATATGCCTGTGAGACCTGGACACTTAATAAAACAGCTGAGAAACACATAAATGCCTTTGAATGTAAATGCTACAGAAGAGTTTTCCAAATATCGTGGACACAAAAAAAGAACAAATATATCTGTACTACAAGAGTTTAATATTGAAAAAGGCTAGCTGGTAAAGAGGATTAAAGAGAGTAAACTGAAATATTTTGGACACATTAAACGTCATGATAATTTAGAGAAGACCGTATTGGAAGGATACATAATGGGAAAAAGAAAGAGAGAAGACCAAAAACGAAGATGGCTGCAAGACATAGTTGACGATCTGCAAATTGATGCAGCAGCGACAGGCCAACTTGCTCACAACCGAGAGACCTACAGGAATGCTGTTAGGGAGGCAAAGTTCCGCAAGGGACATGCAAATGAATGAATGAATGAGTGAATGATGCTAGCATGTCAGCTGTGATTTGCCAACCCTAGTGCTAGAATGTCAGCTGTGGGTCAATGACTACCAAATCTGACAACGTATCCGCCCCCCCCCCCCCACTTCATTACCTTATACGAACCAGTGAAAGGGGCCAGATGGCTGCCTCTTAAGCTAAGCGTGTCACGTCGAAAAACGCCGAAAGCGCGGACAAGCGCATAATATAACGTTACAGTAACAATTTACAGCCACTGTGGAGTTAGATAACCAAGTCGCAATGTGAAAAAAAAGCTGAAAAGCGAGGTTCGGTTCTGTCTTATCTTTTAGAGGGGAAGAAGTGCAGTTTATCCTGACTCGATCTCCACGGTACGAGCCTGGCCTCCACTAACTGGCACAACGCGAGCGCTTTCATATTCACTTTCTACTCACCAGTGACATTTATTTCCATCTAAAAGAGATGTGGCAGTTCATTTTCCGATACTTTGAACAAGGAGGCCTCCTTGTGTGTAGTCTTGATATCATAAAACAGCTAATTTTTTTCCAAGCTGTAAAGAGAAAATAAGCCGCCATTGGAGCCAGAGTGTAATAATTTGATTAAATCTTAAAATATGACGCATTCGTGAAAACATCGCTTTAAATATGATATTTATTCGTTATGCGAAATAAATATACGCCCTTGATAAAACTGAAAATAAAATAGATTAATTCTCTTTCGTGCTTGACGAAAAAAAAAAGAAAAGTCGCGTGAGACAAAGTGACACTCACTGCAGTAAGCATGCCAAAAACTAAGGTAGAAAGAAAACTACGCGGGAGATAAATAAAACTTTGGGATATAAAATATATATTTCTTGGTATAAATAAAACTTTGGGATATAAATTATACATTTCTTGGTAGTCCGCTGGACAGCTGCAAGAATGAGACTGTCCAGCGATCACCTCTATCAGCTGCTTCGTGGTTGTAGATGGCTGATTGGCAGAAAGTGGCACTGGTACGTGCATGAACCAGTGATGCAAACCGAGATTTATATTTCTATGAATGATACAAGAATAAAATTCTAAGCTCACGTTTATATCATTAATAGATGCTTAACTATGTCCTGATATTTATGTCACTGATACAGTTTGAATTCTATGCCCATGATAAAAGAAAACTTCTATGTTCATTATGCTACTGATAAAAGATAAATTCAACGCTTATTCTTAAATTACTGATACAAAATAAATTCTACGCTCATGTTATAATACTGACACAAGATAAATACAACACCCATTCTTAAATTACTGATACAAGATACATTCTACACTAATGTTTATACTACTGATACAAAATAAATTCAACGCCCATTCCTAAACTACTGATACAATATAAATTCAAGCCTCTTTCCTAAACTACTGATACAAGATAAATTCAACGCTAATTCTTAAACTACTGATACAAGATACATTCTACGCTTATGTTTATGGTGGTGATCCAAGCTGACTTTATTCTCTTGTTTATATCACTGGTGCCAGTTGAATTCTGCGCTGACGTTTATATCACTGATATATTTCCACGCGTATGCTTATATCACTGATGGATACTGAAATATGCACAATTACAGATATCATATCACATAAGAAAGGCTTAATTTTTTAACACAGTTCTCAGAGTTTATCACATACACTCATTCATTCATTTGGTGCGGAACCGGAAAAGCTTCAGATCTTGCTTATGCCTTCTGTGCAGTCATCCGTATCAGATCTCTTGCCTTCATTTCTCTGTACCACTTTCTTAGCTTCTTCACATATTTTTTTCATCTTACTTTCCCTTCAAAAGGAAACGGGTTTTATACAGATTTTATTTATAACAAAGTATATCCTATACAGCATGCAACGGAGTCTATGTTGACGCTTTTCGTTTTGAAGCGAACAGATATCAACTGTTGCAGGGTGTTTTTTCTGCTGCGTATAACCTTGCTGAACAGTTTCTCTCATGGCTGACTCTAAGAATGTTGGATCTGCACAATCTGATTGGTCATAGTAAATTCATGGAACATTTGCCATGAAAGATCCGGTCTCCTTGGGTTTGCATCTTCAAGACTTCAGGTTTGGTCCTCGCATCCTCCTCCTCAGACAATGATGCGCCTTTGTACAGAGTTGCTCTCCACTTTGACTGGGTACTCTCCACTTTGACCTGGGTACTCTCTATTTTGACTGGGTACTCTCCACTTTGACTGGGTACTCTGCATTTTGACTGGGTACTCTCCACTTTGACTGGGTATTCTCCATTTTGACTGGGTACTCTCCATTTTGACTGGGTACTCTCCACTTTGACTGGGTACTCTCCATTTTGACTGGGTACTCTCCATTTTGACTGGGTACTCTTCACTTTGACCTGGGTTCTCTCCACTTTGACTGGGTACTCTCCATTTTGACTGGGTACTCCCCACTTTGACTTGGTAAACATGTGGTAGCAGATCCGCATATTCCTTATGACCACATACATATATAAGCGAAGAGATTGGTATTTTTCTCTGCCTTTTGTATGTTATATAATCTTAGTTTCTCTAACATATAGTCAAACCTTTCTCTTCCTTTTCTTTTTTTCTGTCTTGTAAGTTTTTGAATGAACAAAACAGACGCCTGTACGTGTCACAGTTGAGCGGTTCAATATTTTTCTTTTTTTTCCACTCGAATCTTTCATTTAATGCTACTTTCTCCAACTTTCATTTTCTTATGACATGTCCAGGGAATTTTGATTGTCTGTTCCAGCAATTATATTTTCAAAATAAATGTCGTACTGTGACACGTCACAAAGAAAATTGGCTGAAACTGATCTTTGTTTTCATTTTTAGTTTTTGTCAATTGCTTTGACAGCCTGTCGTATCTGCCACTTGATTCTGTTATCCCGATCACATTTCCGTCGTCCTTTTGAGCGTTCCCCCTCCCCAACTTTCTTCTTGCGGTACATTTTTGTGCCTCTATGGCTTTGTTATAATGAGTTCATTACTTCACATGGCACTTTCTGTTTTGTCCAGTATTTTATCTTTTCAAAATCCAAGAAACACTTGTCGCCTCCCATTGTTCTTGTACATTCACGTCACGTGACGACCGTTATGCAAAATGGTAAGGTCAGTAAAATAATATACTTAAGCTTTAGCGTGAGCGAGCTAACTACAGTATGTACCCAGCATGGGATACGACTTGCAGCAGACAAAGAGAGTTTTTTTTTTCAGGTGGGCTTGTCATTAACAGAATATATGAAGATATCAAGAGACCAGAGGCAGAATGATCCAGATTATGTAAATTTTGGCGATATTATTATTAGGAAAGTAGAAACATACTAATATCTAGACAACCTTCAGCAGAAGCAACACAGTAAGGGAGGAAATTAAAATCAGAGTACAGATAGGGAATGAAATATACTTTACCTTGAAACACCTGTTAAAATCCATAATCATGTCTCAAAACACCAAAATAACAATCTTACAAAACTATAATAACACCAGCCGTCTTGAATAGATCAGAAACATGGAGTACAACAAAGAAAGATGAACAACAATACAGATTTTTGAGAACAAGATCCTAAGAAGAATCTTTGAGCCGATAGAGGATACTAATAACGGAGAATGGAGAGCTAGAAAGAACACTGATATGAACAACTTATTTAAATCCCAAAGAATTATAAATGTCTTGAAACTGAACAGACTACGCTGGCTGGGGCATGTAGAAAGAATGGAAGAGAACAGACAAACAAAAATGATATATGCACATGAGATGAGGGAAACAAGACCAAGGGGTAGACCAAGACAGAGATAGAGAGAGAAGATTAGTAATAGAGAAGAATGGAGGCGAACTTATTCTGTAGCACTGAGCTTTAACGGCTTGGAAAGCTGAAGAAGAAGTGATTACTCTCATGACTTTCAAACTTCCTCAACTGTGGACACACAAATTCCTTTCAGAAGTTCTTAATTCTTGCGTCTATAATCAACTCCCGACTGAAAACCAAACAAGTAAAGGCAATTTTAAAACTACACCGTTATTGCGATGAATAGATTGTGACAAAAAAAAAACATGTTGGCAACGCAGTGCTCTGTTCTTAGTCTCCTCGTGGGCTCCGTAATATAAACGTGGGCGATCAGCTGCGGGATTGCACCACTGTTGAACAACGCGCCGTAATGAGATTTCTTCGGGCAGAGAGGAGTGAAACCTGCTGAAATTCACCGTAGGTTGTTGGCTCAAAACGGAAGCCATAACAGCATTACTCACCTCTGACAGCAAGCGAAGCCTACAAATTCGCAGAAAAAAAAAAGCAGAAAACTGCCAAATCAGTCTTGCTGCACCGCGACAGCCCCCCCCCCCCCCTTGCAACAGCCTGGAAGCAGGACAGTAGCTGGAGTCTAGACGTCCTTGTCATCCCGCTTACAGCCCCTGATCCGTCGCCACGAGATTATCACGTCCCCGGTCTACTTAAGGAGGCTCTGCTCGGTGGCTGGTTCACCTCCGAGGATGAGGCGAGGAAAGCGGCTCAGACCTGGATTTGCCATCAGTGGAAGAGTTGCTTCTTCCAAGGAATGAAAAGAAAACAGCGGAACCATACAAGAAGCGCATCCACCTGCAGGAGATTACATGGAGAAATTATATAACTGGTTTTGTATCAACATGTAGGAGATTATGTGGAGAAAAGATGTACCTGGTTTTATATACACCTGTAGGAGATTATGTGGAGAAAAGATGTACCTGGTTTTATATACACCTGTAGGAGATTATGTGGAGAAAAGATGTACGTGGTTTTATATACACATGTAGGAGATTATGTGGAGAAAAGATGTAACTGGTTTTATATACACCTGTAGGAGAATATGTGGAGAAAAGATGTACGTGGTTTTATATACACATGTAGGAGATTATGTGGAGAAAAGATGTAACTGGTTTTATATACACCTGTGGGATATTATGTGGAAAAAAGACGTAACTCGTTTTATATCTACCTGCAGGAGATTATGTGCAGAAATGATACAGCTGGTTTTATATATTCATATGCAGGAGATTAGGTGGAGAACTGATATAGCTGGTTTTATATATTCATATGCAGGAGATTAGGTGGAGAACTGATACAGCTGGTTTTATATATTCATATGCAGGAGATTAGGTGGAGAACTGATACAGCTGGTTTTATATATTCATATGCAGGAGATTAGGTGGAGAACTGATATAGCTGGTTTTATATATTCATATGCAGGAGATTAGGTGGAGAACTGATACAGCTGGTTTTATATATTCATATGCAGGAGATTAGGTGGAGAACTGATATAGCAGGTTTTATATATTCATATGCAGGAGATTAGGTGGAGAACTGATACAGCTGGTTTTATATATTCATATGCAGGAGATTAGGTGGAGAACTGATATAGCTGGTTTTATACAACCGATTTTAAATGTTTTTCTGGGTGTGGTTTTTTTATATCCTTCTTCGTCTATGCAACCTGTGACACTTGACTGAACTGCGTCTGTACAGAAAAGATAGTTAGTATTGACTGATGAGGCTTTGCGAAGGGGAGCCGATTGAAATATTTTTATGACAGAAAATAAATGGAAATGGAGGTAGCGGAAAACCAAGGAGAAAAACAGATAATGAATACTCCCAGAGGAAAGTGATAGCGTAAAAGGAAACGGCAAGAATCGAAGTCGCTCAGCGCCTTTCCGTACATAGATACTGCGCTTTGTAACAGGTTGCTTCGCTAACAATTTACTTCGTTTTCTTTGGATACACAGGTGGTGCTCGACTTACGGCAGTCCGACTTACGAGATATCGACTTGATGATGACGCAGTAGCGATGGCATTCAGCTTTATACGCTTATTGACAGGACAAACGTGTACGAATATTCATTTATTTTGTTTCTAAATACGGGTAGTTAGTTACTTACAAAAATATGTTTTATATACTTGTTCAATGACACTTGCTTATTTCTCATATTAAATATACATTCGACTTGCGATATTTTTAACTTACGCTGGGGTTACGGTACGTAACAGTATCTGAAGTTGTGGAACATCTGTAATTATTTACTGTGGTTGAATTTCTGAAGAAATGAAATATAACTGGACTCTATTGCTTTTATTCTCTATCAAATGCAGACTAAATATATGTTAGAAATAAGTGAATGAGTCATGCTTTGATTGAAAATAAAATTAGTCAAAGTCCGTATATTCTTTAAAGCCTGTACTCTTACGACACGGGAGCACGCATGCCCGGTTTGAGATCCTATGAGCAAGATGGACTGGTGTTAATCATTCTGGCAGGTAGAGGAATACGCAGTTCAGAATATATTTATACATTTCTTTTATTCCTTGCTTCCTGTTTTCTATGAAGGGTGTGCATTTAGACGATATCTTGAGGTATGGAATAGAAACAGAAGATCACATTTCAGAAGTGTCTAGATTGAAAAAAAGAAAGAAAGAAACTCACTTTTAAAATCTTAAAATCTTTGAGCAGAATAACAGCATAGTTTTTGAGAAAATGATAACAGAACCATTTAGAAAAAACTCTGTGAGATGTTAGAGTGCCATACACGAAGATTAAATACGATATCATCATTAGAGAGCTGGGGAGTTATCTGAAGAGAGAAACGTGTTTGGTCTAAGTAGACAGTGAATGAAAACAGCGAAATGTTCTCTGTCCCTTGTAATAGGTCTTTATAATACTGCATCCTAGTGGGAAAATGAGCTTGAAAATACACGTATCAGATTTTATGATTGGAGAAAAATGAAGCATCATTAACAGGAGAGTTGTGTTATTTTCTCTAAATGATCCTTGGAAAAAAAAGGCTTTTGTCGAAGTATTATTGGATTGCTGTATTTTCTTTATTTATACACGCTCACTTTATTTTCTAGTATTCTTGTTGCTGCCCGCTTCTTTCACTCATTTTATCTTTTTCTAAAGCAGAACCATACACCTCTGCTACTTTTATTAGTAGAACAATTTTATCATAGTCGTCATTTCTCTTCTTTACAACTGTAGATGATAAAGAATGTAACAAACTGATGTATTATTAGAATGCATATTCCTGTTTTTACTGCGTACTGGTGGGCCACAAGGGTATAGTACTTTACTTGTATATTGATGAATTACGTGTAAAGGACTGCGAAAAGTGGCTGAAGGCCGTGAGGGAATCATCAGTATAGTATGTAGGTTGTGAAGTTTGTAATACAATGGTGCATCATGTGAATATACCACAAAAGAAGAAAAGAGATGCAGTAAAATAGAGGCAATGAAGGACACAACACAGTGATGGGCCATGATATCTACAACAAGGTGGTGGGTCATGAAGAATGCAACAAATATTTAGCCATGATGAAGACACTTATGAAGAATGTAACATGCGTTGGGTAATGAAGAATGTAACTGGGTTGTGAGCCATGAAGACATAGTGGTGGGTCATGAAGAATGTAACTTTGTTGTGTGTCATGAAGATTATAACATAATGGTAAGCTATGAAGATCTTAAGTAGTTGGTGGGCCATGAAGAATGCAACTTGGTTTTTAGCCATGAAGAATGTAACTTGGTGGCGGGTTATGAAGAGTGTAACACGGTGGTGAGCCATGATGAATGTAATTTGGTGGTGAGCCATGAAGAATGTAACTTTGCGGTGTGTCATGAAGAAAGTAACATGATGGTGAGCCATGAGGAATGTAACTTGGCGGTGTGTCATGAAGAATGTAACTTGGTGGTGGGCCATGAAGAATGTAACTTGGTGGTGAGCCATGAAGAATGTAACTTGATGGCGAATCATGAAGAATGTAACTTGGTGTTGAGCCATGAAGAATTTAACTTGGCGGTGTGTCATAAAGAATGTAACATGTTGGTGAGCCATGAAGAACGTAAATTGGTGGTGGGCCATGAAAAATCTAACTTGGTGGTGGGTCATGAAGAATGTAACTTGCTGGTGTGTCAAAAAGAATGTAACATGTTGGTGAGCCATGAAGAACTTAAATTGGTGGTGGGCCATGAAGAATGTAACATGGTGGTGAGCCATGAACAGTGCAACTTGATGGTGAGCCATGAAGAATGTAAAATACGGTGGTGAGGCATGAAGATTGTAACATGGTGGTGGGTCATGAAGAATGTAACATGGTGTTAGGTCATGAAGAGTGTAATTTGGTGGTGAGTCATGAAGAATGTAACATGGTGGTGGGACATGAAAAATGTAACATGGTAGTGGGTCATGAAGAATGTAATTTGGTGGTGAGTCATGAAGAATGTAGCACACTGGTTGACTCTGAAAAGATATTAATTAAGCTGACTATGTTGAATGTAATATAACGGTGGACGATTAAGGACATGACATTATGATAAGTCTTGAAGAAAGTAATATAATGGTAAGTCATTTTTAAAATGGAAGGCCAAGAAGGAAGCGAAATAGTAATATACGCTCGTATAGTCTGTAAGTAATGTTTCTCGTATTGTTTTATAGTTTCCGGGAAGAAGAGACAGAGGAAGACGAGAGAGAGAGAGAGAGAGAGAGAGAGAGAGAAGTTACTGGATGTGCTGTCAGTGTGTCTAGGAAGAAAGTGACCTACGGATCTCATAATCAAGTCTAAAAGCAGGGAATTGTGGAAATGATAGCCTAAGCCACGCAGCGCGGCACTTGATTGATTGATTTATAGTTTCCATGAGAATATAGTGATACATAGTCTGTAAGTAGTGTTTCTTATATTGTTTTATAGTTTCCACTAGAATATAGTGATACATAGTCTGTAATTAGTGTTTCTTATATTGTTTTATAGTTTCCATGAGAATATAATGATACACATTCTGTAAGTAGTGTTTCTTATATTGTTGTATAGTTTCCACTATAATACAGTGATAAATAGTACGCAAGTATTGTTTCTCATATTGCTTCCATGCGAAGCAAGATTAAGTAATATTTTTTTAAGTCTAAAAAACATATGGTCAAATAGTTTATTTGAAATGACGAAGAATTATATTACATGAAATTATCTGAGTAAATACGGCATTTCATACATAGAGCTACATTTATGGGGAAATGGCGACTGAGAATGCTACAAGTCACCGCTACATTTGAACGCAACCTGCACGGGAACAGCGCCTGAAATGTTAACAAAAGTGCATCCTGATTTTCCTCGATATCAGGCATCTTTCGTGATCATGGCCTGAAGAAGTTTTCCCGTGTTATATTCCCGAGTTTTGGACTTGTCCCCAAACATAGTGTGCTGGCTCATGTCAGGGGAGTACTTGCTGGCCGGTGGAGTCCTGCCGTAAACCTGGTGAGAAACAAAACAGAAAACATTCTCTTCGCTGTAGCATACAGAGCTAGAGATGAACGAAGACAAAGAAAATAATGAGCAAAAGGAAAAAAAAAAGAGAATTTAAAAACGAAAGAATTACATAAAAAAGAGAAGTTTTGAATTCACAGCCAGTGCGATACAAATTACCAAAATGCTGCTAGTTGGTGAGCCTGTAAAACGAGCAATCATCATCACAGCATTCTGAATAAGCTCGAGTCTGCTCTGCATCCTGTTCCATTTACCTAATCTACTTGTATCCTTACTCTTGTACCTTGAGGTGTCGAGGGGAGATGTAGTTGGCGTCTTTGGGCGGAGTGACCTCGGTGATGTTCGTGCTGTAATTCGTGAGTGATCTATCTGTCTGTCTGTCTGTCTGTCTGTCTGTCTATCTGTCTGTCTGTCTGCCTGCCTCTCTGTCTATCTGTCTATTCAGGGGTCTTGCTCTTGATCCGTGTCATGTAGTTCGTCATACTGAGTTGGAGGAAGTATGGTGTGGGTTTATCTCACGGGGCCGCTACAGTAGCCGTGAAGGCCAGCCTGGATCGCCATGAAAACGGCTGGCTAAAAGGGCTCTGGTGAAGCTGCGGCAGACCTAGCAAGCCGACGGCGGATTTTATCTTGCTACAAATTCACGGAAAAGTAACTTCGCTAGATGTCCTAGTCCAAATTTGACAACAAAGATATCTGAACCATCATACAAGCGGCCATGAGATTTCCTATCTTTTATCACATCCAACAGTTTAATTTTCTTGGTATAAATGTTATTCTTACTCTAGGTATAGACGTGATATTGCAGCTCTTGTCAGTACAGCATCTTGGATTAGAGTAATGGTGGCATTAAAGAAGAATGATTATAAAGTCTGAAATCTTGCAAGTCTGACACTCGCAAGACCCGGACAATACACCCATGTTGGACCTCGGACGAGTGTTAAATGACAGAGCTCAGCCCTTTAGTTCTGGAGCATGCACGTACGGATCAAATAAGGAAACATTTTCCGTGTGTCGCTTTTCAAATGAAACATTTTCTGTGTGTCACTTTTCATAGGTTTTCTTGTACCGTGTTGGTTAAATGCAGTCTGTGTGAACAAAAGTAAAAGAAGTCTTACGTTTAAGTGATTTGTTATTAAGTGGATGTTAAGTGGAAGATTCCTAACTGTTAACAAAACACTACGAAGATTGTTGTCAGATACCAGGTACTGGGTTTTATAAGCACCATTTTTGCCGAAGACCATGTAATTTGCTTTCTGTAGTCCATTATTGTCATATAGGATTTGTAATATAGGATTTGTTTTTGTTTAAAACTATCTTTTTGGTTTTTTACTCTGGACCTATACATTTTTTTTCTGGTCTCTGTCAGGGTGTCGTGACATTTGCCTTCAGTAAACACAGCTTTAAAAAAAAGAGGTGGGGGGGGGGGGTTAAAACAGTACCAGGAAGATGCTCTTCAAGAAGAACGCCCTGGATTATAATCCTAGTCTGTGGTGCTTCATCTGAACCTGCTGTCGAAAGTGGGTTTATGAAGCGAACTCGTCCGTGGAGTAAGAGAGAGAGAGAGAGAGGATATGTGCCTGTATGAGAATAGTTTCAGCTCTCACTTGATTGTAGAATCTGGAAGGATACAAAAACACATTGGCATGAAACAGTTCCCTGGTTGTGTATAACTGGATCTAGCCTGAATTACCTCAGCCACCTCCCTCAGCACATGGGAGGAGTTTCCGCAGCAGATTCCCACGTACTGGACCCCGATGTACTTACAAGCCTCGGCGAAAGCTCGGATCTCTGACCTGCCACAGAGCTGTGCAGGAAGGTCAATGGGAAATGCGCGTTGACCTGTAGAGAATTGAGACTTTAGCTCAGTTTGATATTGCAGTTTTTAATTCAAGGACGATACTATTTTGTAAGCAAAGGTGAGAACAGTTGCTGAAGCAGTTGAGGTGGCGTCTCTCGTGTTACTGCAGCAGTTGAGGTGGCGTCTCTCGTGTTACTGCAGCAGTTGAGGTGGCGTCTCTCGTGTTACTGCAGCAGTTGAGGTGGCGTCTCTCGTGTTACTGCAGCAGTTGAGGTGGCGTCTCTCGTGTTACTGCAGCAGTTGAGGTGGCGTCTCTCGTGTTACTGCAGCAGTTGAAACTTTTTTTTTTCTTTAGCTCACTCTAACGGAAAAATGGCTCGTATATGGCTCTTTGAAACATCTGTATGTTTCTGAGTTACGGAAGACCGATTTACGGCTGTTCTTCTTTACGGCCTAGGACCTATAGTTTAATGTTGTGATCCATTGTTTGATTAATTTACAAATATTTATTGTTCTACATGGACTTATACGTTCACCATAAGATGAAGGAGGTGAACAATACAACCGCGTCATCATTTGGTGAGTACAGAATGTATGCATATGTGTGTCACATATAGACATTTTTGTGTGTCATTGAAAAGTCAATACAGAAGGATTCATTTTAATGCGTTGTGACTCATATTTAGTGATTAATTTCTATAAAATTATTTTACTAGTTTGACTTCTATAGGTATCTTAATATGACTGTAAACATGTCTGATCATCTCGTAATGTGCTGTAGTTGGGACCTGCACTTAGTGCCTGATCTCCACTGTATTACACAGATACGGCGAAGTCGACTTGGGCCTAATGGCCAGTTCCCAAAGGCGACCTGAGTTGGAGCATGGCTGTATTGATAACGTGAATATTCTGTCTAATCGCCATAGAGCCCTGCATGTCCAGTAACACGAGACACGGCTTTCCCGGAGCAATTTTTTTTTCGTTCAAAAAATGAATTAACAGGAAAAGCAACAACTAGAATGATATAATACTCCCATTTATGTTTTAAAGAGTTGTGTCTTGGCAGGTGTCCGCCAACTTCCTTCACACTGGAACAAATGACAAGTGGATTTATGTTAGATATCATGGGAAAACTGTGGTAAAATTTTCATTGCCCATGTGTGAAGTAAGAAATTATAGTAACGTATATAAGTATATTATTATAGTAATAATATTAGAGATTATAGTAACGATAACAGATGTTATTACGAGTAACTACCCGAGAATGGATCAATGAGAGACTGCATGGTTGGGTACTCCAGGCTAGTTCTGTATGGTACAGGAAGGCAAGCTATGGGACCCTGGAGAAAAAAAAAGTTAAAACTGTCAGAGGATTTAACTGTAGGAAACTAACTACAGTGTTAACCAGTGTTAACTAGTTCAGTCAGACAAGTGCTACCTTTGGTCCTTTTTCTTTCATCCACAGTTTGTTCCTGAATCATTCCATCATTTCTCAGTTGGCATATTCTTTAAAACACGAATGTTTGTTCATTAGATAGACAGGCAGACGGACGAACTGATGGACAGACAGACAAAACGAAAGAACTAACGATCTTTATTTTCAAAGGGTATAGAATTGGACCCGCAGGCCTGTCTGACATTCTATCCTTCATAACTCTGACATTCTATCCTTCATCACTCTGACATTCTATCCTTCATCACTCTGACATTCTATCCTTCATCACTCCGTCTTTCATTCTCGCATTTGATTTAATAAAAGTATCATCATCATCATCAGGTGCCGTGCCGACTGGCGTTGGCTATTATGCTTCTCCAGAGTACCCGATCCTTCATGCAGGCCATCAGTTCAGTTGGTGATCTCCTCTCACACCATCCCGTCAGACTGTCCAGTATCATTTCTCTTGGTCTTCCTCTTGATCTTCTGCCTTCAATTTTTCCTGTTGTTATAATATTTTCAATGCCCCCTCTTCTCATTGCATGTCCTATGAAAGTACATTGTCTCTCTCTTATCTTTCTGACAAGGTTTTTTTGTCTCTCCAGCTCTTCTCATACATTCTTCATTAGTTATTTTTGCTGTCCAGGGGATTCGCAACATTCTTCTAATAAACCACATTTCTGCTGCTTCCAATGATTTTTGTACAGACTTGCCTATTGTCCATGATTCACTTCCATATAACAAGACAGGTTCAATATAGCATTTTAGGACTCGTTTTCTAACATTCATTGATAAGGATGTGTTAGCTAATATGTTTCTCATTCTCTGAAATGCAGTCTTTGTTTGGCCTATTCTGTTCCTAATTTCTGTTTTGCATTTCCCATCTGAAGTTATTACTGCTCCAAGGTATTTGAATTTCTGCACCTGCTTTAGAATGGTTCCGTTTAATCGAATACTGCATGCTGGTGGATTCTGTTTCTTAGATATAACCATAGTCTCTGTCTTTTTGATGTTC
Organism: Achatina immaculata; assembly: GCA_009760885.1. NCBI lineage: Eukaryota > Metazoa > Mollusca > Gastropoda > Stylommatophora > Achatinidae > Lissachatina > Lissachatina immaculata. Next base: position 15,414,316 of record CM019697.1, on the reverse strand, counting down.
AAAGTAAGGCCTTTCTGTTCACTTTCTTTGGCGACTTTATCCAAGAGATTTTGCAGGTCTTGTTGGTTCTCCGCTATCAGTACTATGTCGTCAGTATACCGAAGGTTGTTAATATTGTATCCTCCAATTTTTATGCCTGGTTCTGTGATGATTGTTCTTAGAATATTCTCGCTATACAGAGAAGTATACACATTATATTAACACAAAAAACACATCTAATAACGGAAAATGAAACTATGACAGATAGACAGACAGACAGACAGATAGATAGATAGATAGATAGATAGATAGATAGATAGATAGATAGATAGATAGATAGATAGATAGATAGATAGACAGACAGATAGATAGATAGATAGATAGACAGACAGACAGACAGACAGACAGACAGACAGACAGACAGACAGACAGACAGACAGATAGATAGATAGATAGATAGATAGATATAGATAGATAGATAGATAGATAGATAGATAGATAGATATATAGATTTGTTACCTTGCAGGCAGCTCTAACTTTTCTGATCAGCGGCAGAATCGAAGCAGGGCCCCTGGCACAGTTTAGCCCAACAACAGCCGCCCCTGCTTCCTCTAAGAGCCGACATGCCTCCCCTATGGGTACACCTTCGAGTGTGACGTCATTGGCAGTTGGCATCAAAGTAATGACAGCAGGAACACCTTAAGATTAAAAGTATCATGGCTTTTTATATTCTTTTTCCCTCGGTAACTGTATCTTTTATAATCTTTCACTTATTTCATTAGGTTAACTACGGGGTATATTTTTATTTCAGATATTAGAAACAAAGTGCACAGGAAACTGAAAACCACTGGGAGAATCGGAAGCTGAATGAGAGGATTTGAAGGAAAATGCCTTAGGAAAATGTTAAGATTACACTGGGAAGAGCGTTTGACAAACGAGGAAATAACCAAAAAAAAAAAAAAACAGGGATTGAGAACATTACTAAACAGATCAAAACAAAGCTGGAAATGGCTGGATCATATACAAGGGATGGGAAAAAAAGACATCCCTATATCACCTTGACTTAGACACTGTCAAGGAAAAAAGAAAGAGGGCCAGGCCAGTAGGAACATTTAGACGCACAATACAGGAAGAACTACAGGAAGCGAGAAAGACGTGGCTTGAGGTATCCCGGCTTGTTCAAGACAGGATTTGTTTGGTAACCTTTGTTGATGCTTTAGGCTCTACTAGGGGTACAGAGAACCGATGACACAAAAACTTTAAAAGCGCCAAATTCTGACAATCTTAAATTAAACTCTTTGATTTCTAAAGCTATATGACGACTACGGTCAAACTACAATAACAGAGTAGTGGTAAACAGGAACGAAAAGTTCAGTTTAAGAAAAAGGCTGAAGGAGAAAGAGAAATAGAGAAACTTCTATCGTTTTGTGTCATCATTATATCAGGAAGGTCTCTGACAATTAAATATCATGTTTCTCTTTGCCTGTAATCTGTCGTTCAATCGTTTCTGCTGTATCTGACAAAGGCTTATTGCCGAAATATTCTGTTTGCTTTTAGTTTCTACGGAATCATTTTATTATTTACTACTGTCGTTTCTGTTCCCCTCCCCCCTTTTTATTAGTTCTCCCACCATCTTTTCTTTTGGAAAAACTTAATCATTCACTTTCCCCCACTCTAGCTCCATGATTTGTAATAAGTAAAGTTATCCGTTATGTAAGTGAAGCTTCCATTCTGTGACAATGTTCAACACTTGCCACTTCAGGAAATTAGAGTTAATTTAAAGAATTCTTATTTCCGGTATGTAACTGATCCAGTTTCATGTAGTATTGAGTCTTACGACTAGGACAGATTTGACGCAGGATAGAAGAGGGTTAATGGCCTCTATCACTTCTCTAGATCTCAAAGGATTGTACATTTATAACATCTAAGAATATAGAAGGTAAGGTCAAAGCTAAGAATTTCTGGAATGATAGTATAGAGGTTAAAAACAGTGGTCTGTCATTCAATTTTTTAACATTAAGCATAACAGACCAGCTATTCATTACAACGCCTGTTATTAGCTTTCTTAGTCCATAACGAACTGCACAAACATAAAAACCTATATAATATTCGTTGAATATTACCACAACATAATTATACATTATATATGTATTTATCCTCTATTACTTAGCCGCCATTTGCATCACCTGACACATCTTGGGGAAAAAACCTTGGTCACGTGGTTCGCTTGCGGCCTATTAATAGAATTATGTGGTTCCGTGCACGTGTACATTTGTGTGTACATAAAACATGAATACAAAACATGATAGAAGAGAGATTTAGAAAACTCGGGGAGGGGCAGAGGGTTTGGGAATGATAAATTTGCTTCAAAGTGGTGGAGCTGGCAGAGAAGGTTCTAGGTTAAGACCGCTTTTGAAATTAATTGAGCACACAAAAACAAATTCCCACACGATGACTCCATACCAGAGTATCTCTATACCAGTGTATCTACCACAGTATCTCTATACCAGTGTATCTACCACAGTATCTCTATACCAGTGTATCTACCACAGTATCTCTATACCAGTGTATCCACCACAGTATCTCTATACCAGTGTATCTACCACAGTATCTCTATACCAGTGTATCTACCACAGTATCTCTATACCAGTGTATCTACCACAGTATCTCTATACCAGTGTATCCACCACAGTATCTCTATACCAGTGTATCTACCACAGTATCTCTATACCAGTGTATCTACCACAGTATCTCTATACCAGTGTATCTACCACAGTATCTCTATACCAGTGTATCTACCACAGTATCTCTATACCAGAGCGCCTACCACAGAATCTCTATACCAGAGTGTCAGCAACAAGTCAAATTCACCTTAGCAAAAAGACACAAGAGCATTATTTATCATGGCGCCTGTTTTATCAACATGTGTGTGTCAGAAATATCTGCACCACCGATATCAACAATAACATCATCACCACCACTATCATCACCACCACTATCATCACCACCACCACCATCACCACCACTATCATAACAATCACTATCATCACAATCACTATCATAACCATCAAAATCATCACAATCACTATCATCACAATCGCTATCATCACCACCACTATCATCACCACCACTATCATAATCACCACTGTCATCACCACCACTATCATAATCACCACTGTCATCACCATCACTATCATCACCATCACTATCATAACCACTACTATTATCACCATCATTATCATCATCATCACCACTATCATCACCACCACTCTCATCAACATCACTATCATAACCACCACTATCATCACCACCACCACCACTATCATCATCACCACTGCCATCACCATTACTATCATAACGAATACTATCATCACTATCACTGTCATCACCACCACTATCATCACCACCACTATCATCATCACCACCATCATCACCACCACCATCATCACCACCACTATCATCACCACCACTATCATCACCACGAGCAATATTACCACCATCAGCTTACCGTTGCCATATTTCTTGATAGAGTCTAAGGCTAATCTGGCTTCTCCCAGATTGGCGAAAGTTTCTCCAAGGATGTAATCAACCCCAGCCTGGACTGCCCACTCTATCTGCTCCTGAAACAAGAAAATGATCAGGCCAGTTGGTAAACAAGGACGCTCCTAAAGTATTAGATCAAATAGTGTATAATCACCCTAGAAAAACCACAGATTCGGGCCATTTAGACACGACAACCCCTACTGAAATCCGAGGTTAGACTCAACAATCATTTAACTTCCTTTCTCTCACATGTAATCACTGTGCTTGATTATACCTTGGCTTGCTCTAACACTAGTCACGCCAGGAAGTTAAAAATGCCACGATAATCAGAGAATGAAAGTGTTCCAGTATATGGGGCATAACAGTTTGGAACGATGTCACTCTCATGACAGAGTAAATGCGCCTGTTCATGTAGTCTCGGACTTACGGGAAATCCTTATGCTGATTAGTTGTTACTGCTCAGCTGGGAGTTTTTCTCGTGATCAGAGCGGAGAAGTGAAGTCGTGCAAGAGAGCAGACGTCTAGAGTTGTGTCAGCTAGGAACTGTAGTCTGGTAGAATGTAAGATGTTAGCTAGGAACTGTAGTCTGGTAGAATGTAAGATGTTAGCTAGGAACTGTAGTCTGGTAGAATGTAAGGATATGTCAGCTAGGAACTGTAGTCTGGTAGAATGTAAGGATATGTCAGCTAGGAACTGTAGTCTGGTAAAATGTAAGGATATGTCAGCTAGGAACTGTAGTCTGGTAGAATGTAAGGATATGTCAGCTAGGAACTGTAGTCTGGTAGAATGTAAGGATATGTCAGCTAGGAACTGTAGTCTGGTAGAACGTAAGGATATGTCAGCTAGGAATTGTAGTCTGGTAGAATGTAAGGAGATGTTAGCTAGGAACTGTAGTCTGCTAGAATGTAAGGATATGTCAGGCAGGAACTGTAGTCTGGTAGAATGTAAGGAGAAGTTAGCTAGGAACTGTAGTCTGGTAGAATGTAAGGAGATGTTAGCTAGGAACTGTAGTCTGGTAGAATGTAAGATGTTAGCTAGGAACTGTAGTCTGGTAGAATGTAAAGAGATGTTAGCTAGGAACTGTAGTCTGGTAGAATGTAAGGAGATGTTAGCTAGGAACTGTAGTCTGGTAGAATGTAAGGAGATGTTAGCTAGGAACTGTAGTCTGGTAGAATGTAAGGAGAAGTTAGCTAGGAACTGTAGTCTGGTAGAATGTAAGGAGATGTTAGCTAGGAACTGTAGTCTGGTAGAATGTAAGGAGATGTTAGCTAGGAACTGTAGTCTGGTAGAATGTAAGGAGAAGTTAGCTAGGAACTGTAGTCTGGTAGAATGTAAGGAGATGTTAGCTAGGAATTGTAGTCTGGTAGAATGTAAGGAGATGTTAGCTAGGAACTGTAGTCTGGTAGAATGTAAGGAGATGTTAGCTAGGAACTGTAGTCTGGTAGAATGTACGGAGAAGTTAGCTAGGAACTGTAGTCTGGTAGAATGTAAAGAGATGTCAGCTAGGAATTGTAGTCTAGTAGAATGTAAGGAGATTTGTTATTTGTCCTTTTTTAGGACATAGTTGCAGTTTTTATATAGTGTATTTAGGATGGAGGTTTGCTTGTCATTTTTAGCACAGAGATGAGAGAATGGTTAGAGGATTGTAGTGTAAGTGTGTTGTTCGGTTTGATCAGTTCGTGATGTAAGGTTAATATGTCTGTATTTTGCTGTTGGGTTATATGGATAGTCCTGTGGCGGTCTCTTGTCCGTCGGGATGTTTTCTGTACTATTGTATTCTTGATTTTCTCAAGTTGTTTATTGACATTCACCATCTCTCATTCACCAAGATTCCATCCTCATCCTTTCTCGCGTTAAACTTTTGAAGTTACCTCCCCTTTTTGTGGATCTTTTCCTCCCCTGGGTTAAATGCGGTTACTAAGTGTGTAACAAAGTAAGGGTTTGCTGTAAGGTTTTGTGTACTTGTCTTGCTGCATCACCTGCAGCTAGTTAGTTTTGTGCCTGCACTGCACGAGGCACAGAAAGATTCTACTTTATAGTGTAAATATTGAGGCACAGAAAGATTCTACTTTATAGTGTAAATATTGAGGCACAGAAAGATTCTACTTTATAGTGTAAATATTGAGGCACAGAAAGATTCTACTTTATAGTGTAGATATTGAGACACAGAAAGATTCTACTTTATAGTGTAGATATTGAGACACAGAAAGATTCTACTTTATAGCGTAGATATTGAGACACAGAAAGATTCTACTTTATAGTGTAGATATTGAGACACAGAAAGATTCTACTTTATAGTGTAGATATTGAGACACAGAAAGATTCTACTTTATAGTGTAGATATTGAGACACAGAAAGATTCTACTTTAAAAGGAGAAACAGATTATTACGGAAACATGAGTCCGCTGTTTAAGGGATTTAGGTCAAGTTCAGAGAAAGTAAAAGCAAAACAAAAACAGAAAACAGATGTTTAATATTTCAGGTTTCTGAGATTTGCTTCATATTATGGGATATTTCAGGTTTCTGAGATTTGCTTCATATTATGGGATATTTCAGGTTTCTGAGATTTGCTTCATATTATGGGATATTTCAGGTTTCTGAGATTTGCTTCATATTATGGGATATTTCAGGTTTCTGAGATTTGCTTCATATTATGGGATATTTCAGGTTTCTGAGATTTGCTTCATATTATGGGATATTTCAGGTTTAGTAATGTGCTCCCTGCGCCTCTCTCACAGATAGTATTCCCCCTCTGCTTTCTACAATTCTTTCAGTCTATAAGTTCTTTAAGTCACTTCATAGAGGTACCATTTTCAAAATAAGTTACTGTGTTCTTTAAGCCGCATTCACTTCTTCTTTTCAATAACTTAATTGCTTCTTCACATTTTCTTTTACATAACCAATAAGTAGGCTATTTTTAGTTACGCTATTTTTAATTATCGTTTTACGTTATTTTTGATTATCGTGTGTGTTTCTGTTTGGTTACGGGAGAAATCTGGGAAGGTAAATGCGGCCAGACGTGATACTGACCACATCAGACTTTCATGTGCCGAAGGTCTTGGAAATACGGGCCTAACACCGTATTCCCACTATGGCTTAATGGCATAGAAACGGAAGCTTTACATTTCTATGTGTTTCTGATGTATTTCACATGATTCAGATTAGATATCGCTTGTAAAAGCCTATTAAGCGAACATGGCGGATATCTTACATGACCTCTAGAGTTCTCATACGTTGTTTTCAGATACGAACCGTATAGTGTGGGCATATATATATATATATATATATATATATAAATTTAACCCTATGTTTGTGTTTCAGATTGTCATCGTGTTTAAAAAATCAATCGATTATTAATCAAAAATAAGTGAAGACTGGCCATCATTTCCAATCTTTACTTTCGTTGCTGTGACGTATACTTTATTACTACCATATACTACATTTATATATATTTGAATGTAATATGACATAAAAAAAGAAAAGCTTACTTTGAACATCTTTTCTGTCTCTCTATGAGATTCCAAGTTGTCCTCCTCGTATACCGTTGTATTACAGATGTTGCCAGCGAACAGCGTCCCTGTTGCCCTGGCAACGCTCTTGGCTATCTCCAGAGCTTTCCGGTTGATCTTTTCAAGGTCGTCCTCTCTCCCAGCGACCCTCATCTTCTCTCTGTGCCCGTAATACTAAAACAAGTACATTGAAAAGTGTACACTGAGTCATTAGCCAATGAAATCAGGAGGTATGTGGGTTTGTGTACACTGAGTCATTAGAGAGTGAAATCGGCAGGTATGTGGGTTTGTGTACACTGAGTCATTAGAGAGTGAAATCAACAGGTATGTGGCTTTGTGTACACTGAGTCATTAGCCAGTGAAATCAACAGGTATGTGGGTTTGTGTACACTGTCATTAGCCAGTGAAATCAACAGGTATGTGGGTTTGTGTACACTGTCATTAGCCAGTGAAATCAGCAGGTATGTGGGTTTGTGTACACTGTCATTAGCCAGTGAAATCAGCAGGTATGTGGGTCTGGATAATAGCTCAGATCAGATCCAGGTCTACCATGAAAAGAAATAAAGCAATTCTCAGACAGCTTATAGAACATGGACAGCTCACTTAAACACTATACGCTACTCGATATTATTTTGTCATATGAGGACACGCATACTTTTTTTCTCTCATACGGTGTGATCTAGCGGTGGATAAGTGTATGTGCGATGACTCTTGTTGTGAGCAGTGATAGCTCAACATACAACAACATGCATTGATAGCTCAACATACAACAACATCTAAACAAACGAGCACTTCGCTATGACTTTGACATCGACCCAGGAATGACTTCTAGTTTTGAAGAACAGCTCCAAGCATATGTCCAAGATCTCACATATGTACTCTATGTTTAATCTCTTTCTCAGCAACTCATATAGACAAACCATGCACACTTGCATACGTCCATCTTCTAGCCTTCCACATAGCCACCCCCCCCCCCCCCCCATTTCCAAAAAAAAGTTCCGTCAAAAATTCCCTATTTGATCAAGTCCAGTAACAGCCCAGTCACATGACCAAATGACCAACGTTCACATCATCATTTGCTTAAGTAAGCTGTACACACACAGTAACATATATACCGTTAGGCGTCGTTGAATCTGATATTCACCGGAAAACGCGAAGGGAAAAAAAAGACAGACAAGGAGACCAAGAGGAAACGCATTTTTACAAGATGACGAACAGGTAAGAGAAAGGTGAAAGATCTGAGAAGAAATAAAAAGGACCAGACTAAAAAGGAAAAGCAGACATCTACTTCTCTGTTGACAGGACACAAAAGGAATATAGAAGTTATATGAAGGAGAATGTGACAGAATAAATAGAATGTGACAGAATAAATAGAATGTGACAGAATAAATAGAATGTGACAGAATAAATAGAATGGAAAAGAATGTCGGAGCCCGTGAAATTTGAACATGTAAAAACATGGTCTGAATTCAGTTCCCGTACAGTTCAGGTTCAGTACGGTTTCAGCGTCACAGAAAACGGGAATGTCTCGTAATTGCTCCGTGGGCCGTGCCAGTCACATCTCCTCGAATACGCATGAACCGTCCCACAGTGACGGAAAGTGATCCGTACATGATGAATACGTACATCTCCGCAGATATCCTCAGTAGGGAGGCACTCACAGCCAGCTCTAAGCAGCTCTGCGGCGCCAACCTTCCAAAGAACACAGCAGAGAATGCATCAGCCATTTTTGTCAACGATCCATCACTGGCGCGAAAATCCATGCGCCACTGAAACTCACAGCTCACAGTGACGCCCCGAGCACTTAACTCAGCAGCTAGGGCTCAAAACCTGACTCCCAGATCACAACACGACGAAACTGGCGAAGACAAAGCGTAGAGAAGAAAGGCAAACAGAGGCACACTTATATTTGAATGTAATATGACATAAAAAAGAAAAGCTTACTTTGAACATCTTTTCTGTCTCTCTATGAGATTCCAAGTTGTCCTCCTCGTATACCGTTGTATTACAGATGTTGCCAGCGAACAGCGTCCCTGTTGCCCTGGCAACGCTCTTGGCTATCTCCAGAGCTTTCCGGTTGATCTTTTCAAGGTCGTCCTCTCTCCCAGCGACCCTCATCTTCTCTCTGTGCCCGTAATACTAAAACAAGTACATTGAAAAGTGTACACTGAGTCATTAGCCAATGAAATCAGGAGGTATGTGGGTTTGTGTACACTGAGTCATTAGAGAGTGAAATCGGCAGGTATGTGGGTTTGTGTACACTGAGTCATTAGAGAGTGAAATCAACAGGTATGTGGCTTTGTGTACACTGAGTCATTAGCCAGTGAAATCAACAGGTATGTGGGTTTGTGTACACTGTCATTAGCCAGTGAAATCAACAGGTATGTGGGTTTGTGTACACTGTCATTAGCCAGTGAAATCAGCAGGTATGTGGGTTTGTGTACACTGTCATTAGCCAGTGAAATCAGCAGGTATGTGGGTCTGGATAATAGCTCAGATCAGATCCAGGTCTACCATGAAAAGAAAAAAGCAATTCTCAGACAGCTTATAGAACATGGACAGCTCACTTAAACACTATACGCTACTCGATATTATTTTGTCATATGAGGACACGCATACTTTTTTTCTCTCATACGGTGTGATCTAGCGGTGGATAAGTGTATGTGCGATGACTCTTGTTGTGAGCAGTGATAGCTCAACATACAACAACATGCAGTGATAGCTCAACATACAACAACAGCTAAACAAACGAGCACTTCGCTATGACTTTGACATCGACCCAGGAATGACTTCTAGTTTTGAAGAACAGGTCCAAGCATAAGTCCAAGATCTCACATATGTACTCCATGTTTAATCTCTTTCTCAGCAACTCATATAGACAAACCATGCACACTTGCATACGTCCATCTTCTAGCCTTCCACATAGCCACCCCCCCCCCCCCCCCCATTTCCAAAAAAAAGTTCCGTCAAAATTCCCTATTTGATCAAGTCCAATAACAACCCAGTCACATGACCAAATGACCAACGTTCACATCAGCACTTGCTTAAGTGTGCTGTACACAGTTAGACGTCGTTGAATCTGATATTCACCGGAAAAAGCAAAGGAAAAAAAGACAGACAAGGAGACCAAGAGGAAACGCATTTTTACAAGATGACGAACAGGTACGAGAAAGGTGAAAGATCTGAGAAGAAATAAAAAGGACCAGACTAAAAAGGAAAAGCAGACATCTACTTCTCTGTTGACAGGACACAAAAGGAATATAGAAGTTATATGAAGGAGAATGTGACAGAATAAATAGAATGTGACAGAATAAATAGAATGTGACAGAATAAATAGAATGTGACAGAATAAATAGAATGGAAAAGAATGTCGGAGCCCGTGAAATTTGAACATGTAAAAACATGGTCTGAATTCAGTTCCCGTACAGTTCAGGTTCAGTACGGTTTCAGCGTCACAGAAAACGGGAATGTCTCGTAATTGCTCCGTGGGCCGTGCCAGTCACATCTCCTCGAATACGCATGAACCGTCCCACAGTGACGGAAAGTGATCCGTACATGATGAATACGTACATCTCCGCAGATATCCTCAGTAGGGAGGCACTCACAGCCAGCTCTAAGCAGCTCTGCGGCGCCAACCTTCCAAAGAACACAGCAGAGAATGCATCAGCCATTTTTGTCAACGATCCATCACTGGCGCGAAAATCCATGCGCCACTGAAACTCACAGCTCACAGTGACGCCCCGAGCACTTAACTCAGTAGCTAGGGCGCCAAACCTGACTCCCAGATCACAACACGACGAAACTGGCGAAGACAAAGCGTAGAGAAGAAAGGCAAACAGAGGCACACTTATCAACGATTACATTCGCCCTTCCGCCATTTTTTTAACCGGAAATCCTCACATACAGTGTTTCATAATGATGGGACGCATTTTAAATGTTTTTGTCCCAGTCCTAGATAACTGCGTTTAAAATGTGCCCCATCATTATGAATGCAAAAGGAAATAATAAATCAATTGATACTGAAAACAAGAGATGACGGAAAATAAAAACCATGCAGCCAACATACTTCAGTCATATCAAGAAGCATAATACATAATGAAAACTGTACTAGAGGGAAATGTCGAAAGGACGAGACAGGGCACAGAATGAGAGAATGTAATAGTAAGAACAGGAAAGGGCACAGAATGAGAGAAGGTAATAGTAATAACAGGAAAGGGCATAGAATGAGAGAATGTAATAGTAAGAACAGGTCAGGGCACAGAATGAGAGAATGTAATACTAAGAACAGGACAGTGTTGTCAGGAAGGCGTCAGTGTGTTAAGATAGCGCAGGTTCTCCTTATCAGAGATGGACAGATGCCGCAGACATTAAATCTTCCCACGTTGTTCCATGGAACAGAACGTTACATGTCTCACCATGGCCAACATGGCAGGAATCAATATGTTCCAAGTCTAGATGGAGCCTATTGAAAAGCTAGCGAGCTTATTGGGTAAGTATGTGGACTGAAGAAAAGCGAGATCAGCTCTTTTGCAACCGGACTTGAGGTTTATATCTGAAGATCAGGCCTTGTGTACACAGGCCCTAAGTCAGCATTTTAATGAAGATAATAAATAAACAAATACACATTGTTAGAACAGAACAGAGCAAATGATGTTATGGAATAAGAGTGCAGATTAGAATATAACAGAGCAAATGATGTTATGGAATAAGTGTGCAGATTAGAATATAACAGAGCAAATGATGTTATGGAATAAGTGTGCAGGAAATTCTCCACTGTAGAGAGCGGATCAGCGACACAACTCTCTAGATCATCAGACGAAGTAGCCTGTCCTGACGTTCTCATGGTGGGGCTGTCCTGACCTTCTCGTGGTGGGGCTGTCCTGACCTTCTCGTGATGGGACTGTCCTGACCTTCTCGTGATGGGACTGTCCTGACCTTCTTGTGGTGGGAGTATTTAAAAAAAACAGGAGAAAGGACGAGGGCGAGTATCTGGCGCCTTAAAGCCATATTTCTTCGGGCAGATGGGGTTCGTAAGCCTTGGCTGGCAGCTGACCTAGGAGAAAGAAAACTCTGATCTCAAACCATCACCTGCTGCCTCGTGGGTTAAGCTCTTGACAGGGCCAGAGGGTAATGGACAAATCTGTTGGAAGGCAAGGGGAAACCACCACCGTTACTTCCCAAGATTCAGTCACTGAGATCTACAGCCATTCAATCGAGAACGACGTAAATGGGTCCACCAGAGGTGTCACCTCGTCCAGTAGGGATACATTTTATTTTTTTTTTAAATAATAAAAAGGAAGGTCCAAAGCAGTGATTCCCAAACTGTTATACCACAAAAGAACCACTTTTCCAACGTTTTGTAAGTTGCAGACCGTCATCTGATTTGTGATACTGAAATATCATAATGCCTCAGTTGGTTGCATTAAATAGATTAAATATCATATTGGTAACGCAGACATGCACCGCCTACTAACGCGCTGGAGACTACAAGCGATCCGTGAATCACAGGCTGAGAACCACTGGTTGAGTGCACACTCTATAAATAGCTGTCAGTGTGCTATTATATACAAACAGATCTAGTAAAAATAAGCCCAAAGAATGAAAAAACTATCTGTCTATTTCGCTGCCAGCTGGCGTCGGTGATCATCACAACTTCCTGTACCGAGTGCTGTGCTGGCGTTCTCTGTCCATGCCATTTGTTAGTTCGTCTAGCATTCTCTGTCTCTCTCGCTCTTTCTCTCTCTCTCTCTCTCTCTCTCTGTCTATCTCTTTACCTCCTATCCTTCCCGTTGTTACAAAGTATTCTAGCTTGCCTACCTGTAGATTGTGCCCCCTGAATTTGTATTGTTTTCTTCTGATTTTCTGACACTACATGAATGAAAACAATGAAAAACTCCGACGGGCTAAGAGTACACTTTGTTGCGTGTCGTAATTTTTCTTGCTATTAGTTTGCTTACATCTGCGTATTTAATTATTTACTTCTTATAACTATAAGAGAAAGGGAACTTGTCGGGCAAACTTACCGTGAAGGCCAGCACAACATCGCTTCCAGCGTGGACGAACTCTTCAGAGAGGGACTTCACCAAATCCGGATGCTCCAGGACCACCTCGGGCAAGAAGATTCCCGCTTTCAGGTAACCTCGTCGCTCGAATTCAAACACATAGCCCTCGGCAACCACCAGAGTGCCATTATTGGCCAGCCTCCTCAACAGTTCTTGATAATGGAATTTTGTATCTGCATTATGATCTAACAAGATTCTAACGAATTTTGGCTTAAACTTTAAAACATTAATTAAAATCTAGATTTGCCGTGTCTTCTTCTCTCTCTCTCCCTAGTAACTTGTATTCTTCTGCATCAGATGCGGTGTAGATGTTGATGCACAGAATGGTCTCGGATTGGGAGCGGGTAGAGTGGCTATGTTTTCAGCTTCTGTGTGGAGCTAGGAAGCAGGACGTGCAGTAATTCTTTAGCAGGCTTCACCACCATGAGGACTGTGGGTGATCCCTGCCCCATTCACCAGGCTATACCTGTTACTTGGGGTAGCAGTTGGGCAATATCTTGGTCAGCTATGCTTCACTGACCCTCATTCTTACATGCTTACCATGCTCCATGGTAGCATCGCTACAAGTTTCGTGTTTCTGCAGTAAACTCTCAGGGAGTGAGTGAACTATTGCCATCTGAGGACTCTCAGGGAGTGAGTGAGCCAATGTCATCTGAGGACTCTCAGGGAGTGAGTGAACTATTGCTATCTGAGGACTCTCAGGGAGTGAGTGAACTATTGCTATCTGAGGACTCTCAGGGAGTGAGTGAACCATTGCTATCTGAGGACTCTCAGGGAGTGAGTGAACCATTGTCATCTGAGGACTCTCAGGGAGTGAGTGAACCATTGTCATCTGAGGACTCTCAGGGAGTGAGTGAACCATTGTCATCTGAGGACTCTCAGGGAAAACTATTGCCATCTGAGTGAGAGATTTTTCCAAGGATCCTTGGCGTAAGTTTGAATAGTTAATGTTAGTGACTTGAGTGATAAACTATATTAGTAATAAATAAAAGTGTCAATATGAAGCGATAAGAAAACGTAACATCATTCAGTATTCAGTGTCTGGTTGTCTTGTCTTGTCTTGACTTCTGTCTCACTAGAACTGTGAGCTCGTGTTCTTTGCAGCCTATGCCTTGAAAGTGTTGAGGCACAGCATCGTATCAGCATGGGAGTGCATTATGGCAGCTATTTTTTCGGCCTCGGAATGCAGCTAAAAACAGGCTTCTTTCTGCTTCTTTAGCAGACTCCACCACCATGGGCACTGCTGTGATCTCCGCCCAACTAGCCAAGCCAGGCCTGTTAGTGAAGGTACCAAAGGAGAGGTGGGACAGGGTTTTAGTCAGCTATGGTTCACAAACCCTGATTTTAACTATGGGTCGCTGATTGACACATCAAACAGCGTCTTCATCACCTCGATGTGTTGTGTATACTCAGTACTCTACCCTATGTGTTGTGCATACTCAGTACTCTACCCCATGTGTTGTGTATACTCAGTACTCTACTCCATGTGTTGTGTATACTCAGTACTCTACCCCATGTGTTGTGTATACTCAGTACTCTACCCCATGTGCTGTGTATACTCAGTACTCTACCCCATGTGTTGTGTATACTCAGTACTCTACCCCATGTGCTGTGTATACTCAGTACTCTACCCCATGTGTTGTGTATACTCAGTACTCTACCCCATGTGCTGTGTATACTCAGTACTCTACCCCATGTGTTGTGTATACTCAGTACTCTACCCCATGTGTTGTGTATACTCAGTACTCTACCCCATGTGTTGTGTATACTCAGTACTTTACCCCATGTGCTGTGTATTCTGAGTACTCTACTGAAGACACGAAGCAGTGACACAAAATAGTAAAGTGGAAAGAAATGAAATCATTCAAAGAAGACACAGAGAATGATGGGCTGGTTTCATAAAACAGAACTGAAGACACACAAACAGATGTGGAAGAAATAAAACTGTTCTAGAAAAAAGTAATGATACAACCATTAAAAAGGTAGAATTTCATGAAAAAAATAACTTTGGCATACAGACAGTTAGCTAGTCAGTTAGTAAGCACTCTGGACATCCACAATTGCTTGGGTCTCCTCTTTAAGATTTCCTTCAAAGTGCAGTGACTGCTTACTTTGGTCGACCAACGTTTCTTATATCACTGATGAGGTCTGTTGGATCCACTGCCTGCTCTTCCATGACAACTTAGTTGGCCACCTGATCTGCTCTTTCATTTCTTCGGACACTTGCATGACCTGGTACAAAAATGGTTATTCGATGGATCTGTGACATTTGTGGGGATTCGAGCCACAGCTGACTGAGACAGCCACCCTGAATTGCCTTTAGTATGTTCAAGGAGTCGCTCAAGATGGTTGCCTGCGTGTAGTCTAGTGGCTTGAGCCAGCTCTTGAGCTTCTGTCACAACTATGGCCTGCGTGTAGTCGTGTGGCTTGAGCCAGCTCTTGAGCTTCTGTCACAACTATGGCCTGCGTGAAGTCGTGTGGCTTGAGCCAGCTCAGAGCTTCTGTCAAGGCCATTGCCTGCGTGTAGTCGTGTGGCTTGATCCAGCTCAGAGCTTCTGTCACAACTATGGCCTGCGTGTAGTCGTGTGGCTTGAGCCAGCTCAGAACCTCTGTCACAACCATGGCTTCCACTGTGAGGCTACTTGATGTTGCAGTGAAAGCACCGCTGGCTTGGTCTACATCCGAGTTGAACGCAAAAGCTCCGGCTTGCCCCGATCGAACGGCTTCGCCATCTTTGGTGTCTCCACTGATTAGTGCTCTCACCTCAGTATCTATTGTGGCAGAAGTATGTCGCCTTCATTTTCTCTCCAGTGTACTATGAACAGACAGAGCCACTTTGAGACCTGGTGGTGCTAGTACCCCTTTGAGCCCTGGATCTATATTTTCAGGAGGACACAGCTCGGGGGTCACATCTTCCACATGGCCCACCCACGATTTTTCTCTGTTGATCCTGTTCCCTTTTGGTTTTATCACTTCATCGTGGAGTGTGTGTACCTTGTCTGGGATTATTTTGATGGTAAAATTGTGCCCTGGATGATAGTATTCTGCTGTTCATGGCAGAAAGTCTAACAAATACTTCATAGCTTTGCGTATATGCTGTAGCTTGTTAAAAACATGGTAAGATTATACGGGATATTTTGAAGAAAAACAAAAAACGAGGTCGAAATAGCAAAATTGGATGGGTTACATGAAGACAAAGACAGAAATCAGCTAGACCAGGTTTAGAGTTCTAACTTGGGTCCATAAATTAACCAGACCTGGTTTAGAGTTAAAAACTTGGGACCATAAATAAAACATTTATTAGTATTTTATTTAAGAGGCCTCAGATGATGTAGGTACTGGGGCATACGGACAAAATAATCATCAGATGGACGAACTGAGGCATAATTAGATTGTTACGACACAAATAGCAGGTCTGTAGCTACATCCACAACTAGGCAGACAGGATAGGCGGGCTGACATACAGACAAACGGACAGAGTGAGGGAAGGACACACAGAAAGACTGATGAATAGAAGAAGTGGTTCAAGCATAGACAGACAAGGAATAGAAGAACTGGTTCACACAGAGACAGACAATGAATAAACAACCTGAAGAACAGAAAATATAATATTTATGCTTTTGTTTGCATTATTTCTTTATAATCTCTCTCTCTCTCTCTCTCTCTCTCTCTCTCTCAGACACATACAAAAATTCCCTAAACTGATCTGCGAAAAGTCTAAATCTTTAAAATGATGAGCAATAAACCCTTTCCATTGATCACAAGAAAACAGTCGACATTTCCAAGTTGTTTTGTTCGGGTCAGATCCACGATCTTCAAGACTTAGAAATAATAATATCTGAGTTACTTAGAGCTGCAAGAAAAGAATCCAAGAACATATTAAGACCTGTTACATCAGGACACAAAATCTACAAGAAGAAAATAAAGAAGATTATAATCCCTGCAACGACTTAGCAGCACAATTGTGTAGGTCCATATATTCTTGACCCAGCTGAGCACGTGACAGGGAGATGTGGGCAGAAACAGGTCTTCTCGCCTATCATTCCACAGCTCCCGAAGGTCCTGATGCCCATTTCTAACATATCGGTGACTGGGACTCTCCCGCCTGACTTGAACCACCTACCTTTCTGTGAGAGATGTAAGAGCTGCTCACTACGCCACTCTTTAGTCTAAAAATTATACGTTAAATTTGAACTACAAACATTTCTAAATCACCCAGAATGGAACATACCGTTAGTTTCTGCCATCACTCACTCGTAATTTCACTCGGATGAAATAATTGACTGTAAAAAAACTTTACGTGGACAACAGAGAGCACAACTGAAAATAACGAATGCACAGTTTTAGTTAGGGCAAGATAACGCTTGGAAACAAAAACGGTAACGTGAACACGTGATTTGGTTACGACCAAGCTATTGGATACGGCCACATTAGAATAAATGCTGCCTCTGCATGTTATAACAACGATTAATAGGCCATGTAACTTAGATTACAAAAAGTAAGGGTAAATTATGTATACTGTGCAACTAAAACAATCATTGCATTGCGTAAGAACAATTATCCCGTAATGTTCCTAATATGTGGGTCATGTGTAGATTCTGTCTTTATAGATGGTATTGAAGTGTTGTTTGATGGAAGTACCACTGACAAAGTCTTATTTAAAGTTCCTGTGGTTAAAACTTGCTCGAAATGGTGCAATGATATTTATATTATCTATACATGAAGAGTGAAGAGCAAAATTTCTATCTTAATGCGAAAAAACTAAATTATTGACAACTGACAAAACAAATAAGGCAGCTGAAATATATATCATTGAAGAACAAGTGGAGAAGGTGAAGAGTTTTGAATATCTTGGATCATTACTTACTAATAACGGAGATACAAGCACAATGAGGGAAATTTAAAAGGATGACATCTATCGCTCTTCAAAAAGTAAAACAACTAAAGAAGCTGTGGAGAGGAACAGACAGAACTACAAAAATAAGATTTTTAAGGGCATGTATCTTTCCCATTGCAACATATGCCTGTGAGACCTGGACACTTAACAAAACAGCTGAGAAACACATACATGCCTTTGAATGTAAATGCTGGAGAAGAGTTCTTCAAATATAATGGGTACAAAAAAGAACAAATATATCCATACTACAAGAACTTAATATTGAAGAAGGCTGGCTAGTAAAGAATATTAAACAAAAAAACTTAAATATTTTGAACACATTAAACGTCATGATAATCTAGAGAAGACCGTCTTGGAATGGTACATAATGGGAAAAAGAAAAAGAAGAAGACCAAGACGAAGATGGCTGCAAGATATCGTTGATAATCTGCTTCATCTGCAGCAGGGAATCTTGTTTACAACCGAGAGGCCTACAGGAGAGCTATTAGGGATGCAAATTTCCCCAAGGGACATGCAAATGACTGAGTGACTGACTGATTGACTGACTGACTGATATCTGAACATCATTGTATTCCTTAAAGCATTGACAACCATTTATGCAAGATGTTTAACGAACACCGTCATGAAGGCAGATATTCAGCTTCCCTAAGGGGCCCATCATGAAGATAGATATTCAGCTTCCTTAAGGGGCCTATCATGAGGGTAGATATTCAACTTCCTTAAGGGGGCCATTTTTACAGGGACTGTAATATGTCCTCAAGAACTTTTTTCTTTGCTTGAGATGGCTATGATTGCTGTCACCCTGCTACCCCTGATCTTATTTAACTTGTAAATGACAAAATAAAATGGTGCACATCGACTACAGTGATGGAGTTTAAGCTGGGAAAACAAGGAAGAGAGGTGGACAGACTATATCATTGAGGTCCCGGACAATACTTTCACGAAAATGATCTAGAACCGTAGGTGTGGAGCGGTGAGAAGTGGCACGAGAAAGGACGATATGTCCTTCACTAGAAGGCTTTACGTCTTAAACATCTTTTAGTAAATCGACATGAAATGTTAAGTAGCTTTTTTTCATTTCATAATCTGCAAAGTGAAGAAAATGTGTCCATCATAGGGCAAGAACCAGAGAACCCCAGCCAGGCCAGAAAAGGGGGAACTATAGTCAGACGGGAATCAGAAAATCATAGCCAAGTAAGAACCATCATAAATAGGAAAGGGTCAGAGAATCATAGCTAGGCAATAACAATTCTCAATAACCAGAGAATCATAGTAGGCAATAACCAGAGAATCATAAATAGGCAGTAACCAAAGAATCATAGATAGGCAGTAACCAAAGAATCATAGATAGGCAGTAACCAAAGAATCATAGATAGGTAGTAGCCAAGAACCATAGATAGGCAGTAATAAAAGAATCAGAGATAGGCAGTAACCAAAGAACCATAGATAGGCAGTAACCAAAGAATCATTGACAGGCAGTAACCAACGATTCATAGATAGGTAGTAACCAAGAACCATAGATAGGCAGTAATAAAAGAATCAGAGATAGGCAGTAACCAAAGAACCATAGATAGGCAATAACCAAAGAATCATTGACAGGCAGTAACCAAAGAATCATAGAAAGGCAGTAACCAAAGAATCATAGAAAGGCAGTAACCAAAGAATCATAGATAGGCAGTAACCAAAGAATCATAGACAGGCAGTAACCAAAGATTCATAGACAGGCAGTAACCAAAGAATCATAGAAAGGCAGTAACCAAAGAATCATAGATAGGCATGAACCGGAGAACCACAGCCAGGCGAGAACTGAGAACCATAGGCCGCTAAGAAACTGATAACACAAGGAGCCATCCACAGAAGAACAGTAACCGACAAAAACCGTAGCTTTCTTCCTTGAAGAGCTTCTCTGTGTGGCTGAAGATAGCTGTTGAGGATGTTGTGCCAAGGTACTTATATTCACAGTGGATGATATCTGAATCCAACAGTTCCAAAACTGAGGGTCAATGATGGATCATGTAGGGGCGAGGGTCCGTGAAAGATCAGGCGGGGGTCCGTGAAGTATCAGGGGCAGGGGTCCGTGAAGGATCAGGGGTGGGGGTCCGTGAAGGATCAGGGGTGGGGGTCCGTGAAGGATCAGGGGTGGGGCTCCGTGAAGGATCCGCAGAACAATGTTAAGGTCCGCAGAACGGGTCAAGATTATGTAGAACAGTGGTTCTCAAACGTTTTCGAGCTGTCGCACCACTGTCTCTAACGCCCCACTGTCTCACTGTCTCTAACGTCCCACTGTCTCACTGTTCCTAATGCCCACTATCTCAATGTCTCTAACGTCCCACTGTCTCACTGTCTCTAACGCCCTTCTGTCTCATTGTCTCTAAGCACCACTGTCTCACTGTCTCTAACGTCAACTGTCTCACTGTCCTTAACGCACACTGTCTCACTGTCTCTAAAGCCCATTGTCTCATTGTCTTTAACGCCCCACTATCTCATTGTCTCTAACGCAACACTGCTTCACTGTCTCTAACGCCCACTATCTCACTGTCTCTAAAGCCTCACTGTCTCATTGTCTCTAACGCCCACTGTCTCACTGTCTCTAACGCCCCACTGTCTCACTGCCTCTAACGCACACTGTCTCTGACACACACTGTCCCACTGTCTCTAACGCCCCACTGTCTCACTGTCTCTAACGCCCTACTGTCTCAGTGTCTCTAACGCCCCACTCTCTCACTATCTTTAACGCCCCACTGTCTCACTGTCTCTAACACCCCACTGTCTCGTTGTCTCTAACGCCCCACTGTCTCATTGTCTCTAACGTCTCAATGTCTCGCTTTCTCTAACGCCAAACTGTCTCACTGTCTCTAACACCCCACTGTCTCACTGTCTCTAACTCCCCACTGTCTCACTGTCTCTAACACCCCACTGTCTCACTGTCTCTAACACCCCACTGTCTCACTGTCTCTAACGCCTCACTTTCTTTAACGCCTACTGTCTCTAACGCCTCACTGTCTCACTGTCTCTAACGCCCGCTATCTCACTGTCTCTAAAGCCTCACTGTCTCATTGTCTCTAACGCCCCACTGTCTCACTGTCTCTATCGCCCCACTGTCTCACTGTCTCTAACGCACACTGTCTCTGACACACACTGTCTCACTGTCTCTAACGCCTCACTTTCTTTAACGCCTACTGTCTCTAACGCCCCACTGTCTCTAACGCCTCACTGTCTCTAATGCCTCACTGTCTCATTGTCTATAATGCCCCACTGTCTCACTGTCTCTAACGCCCCTCTGTCTCATTGTCTCTAAGCCCCACTGTCTCACTGTCTCTAACGTCAACTGTCTCACTGTCCTTAACGCACACTGTCTCACTGTCTCTAAAGCCCATTGTCTCATGATCTTTAACGCCCCACTATCTCATTGTCTCTAACGCAACACTGCTTCACTGTCTCTAACGCCCACTATCTCACTGTCTCTAAAGCCTCACTGTCTCAATGTCTCTAACGCCCACTGTCTCACTGTCTCTAACGCCCCACTGTCTCACTGTCTCTAACGCACACTGTCTCTGATACACACTGTCCCACTGTCTCTAACGCCCCACCGTCTCACTGTCTCTAACGCCCTACTGTCTTACTGTCTCTAACGCCCCACTGTCTCACTGTCTCTAACGCCCTACTGTCTCACTGTCTCTAGCGCCCCACCGTCTCACTGTCTTTAACGCCCCACTATCTCACTGTCTCTAACACCCCACTGTCTCGTTGTCTCTAACGCCCCACTGTCTCATTGTCTCTAACGTCTCAATGTCTCGCTTTCTCTAACGCCAAACTGTCTCACTGTCTCTAACACCCCACTGTCTCACTGTCTCTAACGCCCCACTGTCTCTAACGCCCCACTGTCTCTAACGCCCCACTGTCTCTAACGCCCCACTGTCTCTAACGCCCATTGTCTCACTGTCTCTAACGCCTACTGTCTTTAACGCCCCACTATCTCACTGTCTCTAACACCCCACTGTCTCGTTGTCTCTAACGCCCCACTGTCTCATTGTCTCTAACGTCTCAATGTCTCGCTTTCTCTAACGCCAAACTGTCTCACTGTCTCTAACACCCCACTGTCTCACTGTCTCTAACTCTCCACTGTCTCTAACGCCCCACTGTCTCTAACGCCCCACTGTCTCTAACGCCCCACTGTCTCTAACGCCCATTGTCTCACTGTCTCTAACGCCTACTGTCTCTAACGACGCACTGTCTCATTGTCTCTAACGCCCCACTGTCTCACTGTCTCTAACGCCCCACTGTCTCATTGTCTCTAACGCCTCAGTGTCTCGTTTTCTCTAACGCCCCACTGTCTCACACGACCCACTGTCTCTAACGCCTACTGTCTCTAACGCCCCACTGTCTCTAACGCCCAGCTGTCTCACTGTCTCTAACGCACACTGTCTCACTGTCTCTAACGCCCCAAGCAAAAATCCTGCGGTCACTTCTTTTTCCATTCACCGTTACCCTACGCCCTCCCACCCGCGTCCCACTTCCGAGTTTCCCAACGCCCGCATAGAACTATAACTCCAACTTTGGGAAACACCAGCATAGAACTATAACTCCCACTTTGGGAAACACTCGCATAGAACTATAACTCCCACTTTGGGAAACACCCGCATAGAACTATAACTCCAATTGTGGAAACACCCGCATAGAACTATAACTCCCACTTTGGGAAACGCCCGCATGGAACTATAATTCTCACTTTGGGAAACGCCCGCATGGAACTATAACTCTCACTTTGGGAAGCGCCCGCATGGAACTATAACTCTCACTTTGGGAAACGCCCGCATGGAACTATAACTCCCACTTTGGGAACCGCGTATGTAGAATACTTGAAATGTGAAAACATTATCAATTTATTACTAAGTGACCTGGGAGTAGACTGATAACACTGGCCAACATAAAATTTGGTGACTCAAGTGTTAGACTAGTTTTTGGGGTATATTTGACCTGCTGATTCCACAAATGGCACACATTTCACACTGTCAGCTCTAGTTTTTGATATAGAGCACATGCCATATAACACTATTCACTCTGCTCGCACATAATAAATCAAGATATTTTAATGTAGTATTTACATTAATATCTTTTAAGCATGATTCATTCATTCATTCATTCATTTGCATGTCCCTTGCGGAACTTTGCCTCCCTAACAGCTCTTCTGTAGACCTCTCAATTGTGAGCATGATGCCCTGCTGCTGGTGCATCCATTTGCAGATCATCAACGATGTCTTGCAGCCATCTTCGCCTTGGTCTTCTTCTCTTTCTTTTTCCCATTATGTACCATTCCAAGACGGTCTTCTCTAGATTTTCATGACGTTTAATGTACCCAAAATATTTAAGTTTTCTCTCTATTTAAAACTCTTTACTAGCCAGCCTTCTTCAATATTAAGTTCTTGTAGTATGGATATATTTGTTCTTTTTTGTGCCCATTATATTTGAAGAATTCTTCTCCAGCATTTACATTCAAAGGCATTTAAGAGTTTCTCAGCTCTTTTGGTAAGTGTCCAGGTCTCACAGGCATATGTTGTCATGGGAAAGATGCATGACCTTAAAAATCTTATTTTTATAGTTCTGTCTGTTCCTCTCCACAGATTCTTTAGTTTTCTTTTTACTTTCTGAAGAGCGATAGATGTCCTCCTTTTAATTTCCTTCATTGTATTTCCATTATTAGTTAGTAGTGATCCAAGACTTCTTCTTCCTCATTGATACATATTTCAGCTGCGCTGCCTTGGTTTTTTTTTTTTTGTGAGTTGTCATCACATTAAGATTGTTCTTCGCATTAAGATAGAGGTTTTGCTCTTCACTGTTCTTATGGACTGACATAATTAATTTTTTCCATTTCTTTTTGTGTTGTGGACAGTAACACTGTGTCATCAGCATATCTAATCTCTGGTATTTCATAACCTGCAATTTTTATGGCATCGTAATACTCTTTGTCTACATCTTCTCTAACATTTCTCATTATATTTTCAGTTTACAAGTTAAACAAATAAGGCGACAGTGTCACCCCTGACGGACCCCTTGTTTTATGTCAAACCAAGTTGTTGTTTCGCCATTTACCCTTACTGCTGGTTGGTCTAGATAAAGCAGTGACGTTAATTGTATCAAATGTGTTGGCAATCCCATTTTTTTCCATTATTTTCCAAAGTTTAATTTCCAAATTAAATGCCTTCGAGTAATCTATAAAAGATAAATATAGATTTACATTAAACTCTCTGCATTTCTCTACTATTAATCTTATATCGAATTGTTCCTCTTCCTTGCCTGAAACCAGCTTGGACTATATTGACTTCTTCTATTTTCTTACGAAATCTGCCCATTATGATTTTTAACAGAATTTTACTGGCATGATTAATCAGGGCAACAGTTCTGTAGTTTGTGCATAATTTCAGGTTACCCTTTTTGGCAGTGGTATGAATACAGCTCTTTTCCATTCTTTTGGCCAAATACCTGAATGCCATATCTTTTTACATAGTGCATGATAGATTGGTGCACATTCCTTTTCTCCTGCTTTAATAAGTTCAGCTGTTATCTCATCACATCCTGGTGATTTACCATTTTTCAGACTCTTTATATTCTTTATTATATCTTAATTTAAATATTTCTAACAGAGGGCATGGTCATTGGAGGCACAATATTTCCACACAAAGAGATACATAAAACAGCGTTGATATCTCCAGATGGTAGAACTAGAACCAGATAGATCATTTTTGTATTAGAAAGCAATACAGAACATCTCTCATAGATGTAAGGGCTTATAGGGGCGCAGATGTTAACAGTGATCACAACTTGTGCATAGGGAAAATAAAACTAAAATTGAAAAGCCAACACAAGAAATCAACACAAGATTGACGCCTGTGATAATAATAAAAAATAGCAGTCATCAAAGTAGTTTTTCGGTTCCCATCACACCACTGGTTCTCCAAATTTCAGACATCTTCTCTTTCCATTTGTCCACTGGCCCAAATGCTCATACAAGTTTTGCATAAAATATCATGAGCCCATGGCTTATCTTGATCTCCAAGCTTGACACCAAAATTACCTACATATGCTCTTTTTACAAACTCAGAAATCGGTTTCCTACTTGCTTTCAGTGTGTACTCCTCACAAATATAGCAAAATACGTCAGGATGATTCAAGCAGTTCTGTCTTGAAGTAGCCATAACCTCCACGTTGTTCGATTTGCAAAGATGAAATGATATGAGTGGGAACATACACACCTTCTGTATGATCATAACTATTATACAGCGCAGCTGTTGCAAACAGATCAGGTTGAGAAACCTTTGAAATACACTTTTATGTAGTCTATGAAAACCATGATTTACCGTCTTAATATTTGCACATAATTATGTAATAAAGCAGAACAAAAGCGATTTTGTCATTTGAGCTATACAATTTTTATGCCAGTATGTAATATATGAAAGGAAGTAGACGAATAGTTGTGAAACAAAGGTCACTGTACTCGAAAAATGTGAGTAAATTAAATACATAAATTTCCCATTCAAATAAGACAGCTTGTTATGACATTCCAATTCTGCAGAAGAGATTTGTCAAAGAATGGACTAAAATTTTATAAATTCAACCATATCTAAGAAACTACAGCTGATGCCAATCATATCTAAGAAACTAGAGCTGATACCAACCATATCTGAGAAACTAGAGCTGATGCTAACCATATCTAAGAAACTAGAGCTGATGCCAACCATATCTAAGAAATTAGAGTGATGCCAACCATATCTAAGAAGTTAGAGTGATGCAAACCATATCTAAGAAACTAGAGCTGATGCCAACCATATCTAAGAAACTAGAGCTGATGCCAACCATATCTAAGAAACTAGAGCTGATGCTAACCATATCTAAGAAACTAGAGCTGATGCCAACCATATCTAAGAAACTAGAGCTGATGCCAACCATATCTAAGAAACTAGAGCTGATGCCAACCATATCTAAGAAACTAGAGCTGATGCCAACCATATCTAAGAAACTAGAACTGATGCCAACCATATCTAAGAAACTAGAACTGATGCCAACCATATCTAAGAAACTAGAGCTGATGCCAACCATATCTAAGAAACTAGAACTGATGCCAACCATATCTAAGAAACTAGAGCTGATGCCAACCATATCTAAGAAACTAGAACTGATGCCAACCATATCTAAGAAACTAGAGCTGATGCGTTATATCCAACGCAATTTTCTGAATCAGAGCGCCAAATAACCATAGGAACAGGCTCCATGAAAAAAAGCAACATTTTGTTGGGTTGTTATCATTGGCTTCTTGTATGCTCAACTTGAAATCGTAACAGAATCATTTGAGACGGCACGGCTATCATCATCATCATCATCATCATCATCATCATCATGTGTTTTAGACTAATGTATATAATAACTAGAAGACGAACAAGGACCTGGGTAAGAAACCATTCACAACAAAACTGTCTCACGTACTATCTTGTAAAACTGTGAATTATATTTATATTATCTCTCTGTCGTCCTCAAATTCCATTTTTTTTGTCTTGAATTTTATTTGCACTTTCCAAGCTCTGAATATGATGTTAACACCAACACACACGCACGCATGCACACACACACATATGCACGCCGAGAGACAGAGAGAGAGAGAGAAAGAAAAGGTCACAACTGTTGAAATGTTTACAGTTTATTTTCTGTAAGTAACATGAACTCTGTTATCGTCAGCAGAAAACAGTCTAAGGCAGAGTGAAAAGAACAAGGCAATTACAACAGCAACAAACAGTCAAACAAACAAGAAAAAAATGTCTGTACATCGTAATCAGCTAAGACATTATGTTTCAGCAAAGATATTTTAACTATTTCTTATCTTAGTTAAGAGGAAACGGTTAAAAAATCATTCAGAGCCCTACACAGAACAGCCTAAAGCAGCTCAGTCTTACATATTTGTATATTTCATTTGACATGGAACATAAAAATCTTTTATTTGAAAACTGTCAAATCAAATTTCTATTTTAAAAATTTAGACTTCGCTACAATTGTTCCGTTGTAATTTAGAGAGCTTTTCCATATCAGAGATAAGAATAAGTAGGAAATGTTAACCTTACTGTTCTACACTTGTATGAAGGCGCCTAGGGGATATGGTGTTATTCTCTATTGCTCTATGAAGGCGCCTAGGGGATATGGTGTTATTCTCTATTGCTCTATGAAGGCGCCTAGGGGATATGGTGTTAGTGTCTATTACTCTATGGAGGCGCCTAGGGGATATGGTGTTAGTGTCTATTACTCTATGAAGGCGCCTAGGGGATATGGTGTTAGTGTCTATTGCTCTATGGAGGCGCCTAGGGGATATGGTGTTAGTGTCTATTGCTCTATGAAGGCGCCTAGGGGATATGGTGTTAGTGTCTATTGCTCTATGGAGGCGCCTAGGGGATATGGTGTTAGTGTCTATTGCTCTATGAAGGCGCCTAGGGGATATGGTGTTAGTGTCTATTGCTCTATGGAGGCGCCTAGGGGATATGGTGTTAGTGTCTATTGCTCTATGGAGGCGCCTAGGGGATATGGTGTTAGTGTCTATTACTCTATGGAGGCGCCTAGGGGATATGGTGTTGTCACCATCTTCGTATTACTGTTTCTGTTTTAAATTTATATAAAAAATATGTCTGGCTGTTCGTTTGGAAAATGGTTTCATGGCAGTCAGGGTACTTCCTAAGAGGTGGATGGGTTACTGATCTCACGATCTGAGGAGCTGTGCTGTTGTTTCGCTTCATGCCAGTGTGGTATGATCAGTGGTTATGAGGGCACGTCATACAGTAACCGTAAATCAAGGGACGTAACATTGAAAAAATGAACATGTTCAAGGGCGAGTCAAATACAGTTTTCATATATTTTTCAGTGATAATGTCCCTTGATATATATGTGACCGGCTGGAGTAGTGGTTAGAGCAGCCGATCAAGCAACCGAATGGTCTAGGGATCGAATCCCCAGGTGAGCGGGACTTTTTTCCCGACCAATACAGTCCCGAGATCGACCCAGGCTCGAAAAACGTGTACCAGAGAAAATCTGGGAAGGAAAGGCAGCGAGGAAAGGAACCGGCCACCCAACCTCATACACTGATGGACCAGCATAATGAGGTCTCTAACGCTTCACCCCCTACGACATTTACTATGGGACCACCTATACCTTGTAATTAACTTGCCTCGTATATCCAGATCTTTACTCATTGTTAAGCACAGCTTATATTATACACTTCCAGCGAGAAACATCAATTTTGTTAAAATATAATAATTCACATTCACTTTCACCGTGTCCTGCATATGTACAGTTTAAAAAGCTGAATACACAGATTATGCGTGAGATGTTTAACGTGCATATTGTTTGTCTGTTGTATCTGACACATTTATCCGAGTTGGCATTACTTATCAGTACTTGCATTGTGATCTGGGCTGCTGGAGACGCTCTCAAACTATTTACGTCCACGCTGGGTTATACACGTCTGTCAAGGCAATTTTTGTCACAGGAAAGTGTCTCAAGAGTACATATGAAACTTGCTCTCATTTATAAACTAAAAGCCAAAAGATGCATGCAGAAGTACAGGAAAATGATCGGAAGATGCAGAAACAACCAAGCGTCATTTAAATAGAAAGTCCAAAACAAATATAAAACAAGTTAAGGCAGTCATTCCTCCCAAGTTTGGTAACCTCTGAAATTAAAAATATCATTGAAAACCATATTGCACACCCTGTGGCAGTGGTTATTAAGCATTTACCCATTCCAAATTTAGAAACAAAATCACTTTTCTTTATACAATATACCATGTATTTCTTTGCCAATATTTGGTTTTTAAAACTAAAAATAATTCACTTCTAATCTTGCTCATAGTCTAAGATAGAAATCAACCATTTGCCCATGTTGTAAGAACGGTGAAAAGACTAATGTCTAGTGGAAATACTTTTTAACGATAAGAGACAAAAATCAAGAAGGCAGAAGCTGTGAGAAACTGTTCGTTTTGGATTATCTCTGAAAGAAGACATACCTGCCAAACTTCTAGTCTGACCAATTGTCTGCTTTCAAGACTGTAGCGTTATAGATGCTCCGAGTTATAAGTTCGTGAGATTAAGAATAAACAATCAACCAAGTAACATTTAACAAACTAACCAGTCAATAAACAAAAGAGGAGGACTCTACAAGGAAAGTGAACAGACCTCCTTCACAAGGCATGATCACATCTCGTATCTTATATCCTTCCCTGCCATTAAACGTCACATAGGGCTCGCAAGGTAGTTCGCCAATCTTTTCCTGTTTTCGGCGAGCTTTTCAACCTCAGCAAGAGATTTTATGCCTATTAATTTGGCCTCTCCTAACAATGTTCTCTTTAGAGTTTCACGTGGTCGACCTCTTTTTCTTCGGCCTGTTGTGTTCCATTTGATAGCTTGTTTCTGGGATTCTCGGAACGTTTCTTCTCATCACATAACCAACATATGTCCACCTTCTTTTCTTGATCACCCTTGAGTCTGGTTGCTATTCGCTCATCCGTCTTATCTCTGCATTGTTCTTGAATTCGTTCCACTTTATGCCGAGTATTTTCCTAAGGCATTTATTTTCAAAAGAGGCTAATTTATTGTCTATTTCTTTAGTTTTTTTCCAGCTTTCGCATGCATAAATGAGGATGGATATTACGTTTGAATTGAATAGTCTTAACTTGGCTTTTATGCTTATAACTTTTAAATGCCATATGTTCTGAAGATTCTTGAAGATCGATACTGCTTTTGCAATTCTAATTGTAAGTTTCTTTCTGATGTTACCATCCTGGTCTATATAGCTGTCAAGGTATGCAAACTGATTGACTTCTTCAATATCTGTCCCTTCTACGTGTATTGTTCCATTTTGATTAATGGGAGGTTTCATTATTTTTGTTTTGTCCTTGTTAATTTCAAGTCCTGTTTTGCTAGACATTGAAGACAGGATATCTGTTTTTTTTTTCATGGAATGCGCATTGTTACAAATAAGTGTTATGTCATCAGCAAAATCAAGATCTTCTAGTTGAATCATATCTAACGCTTTATATTTATAGTGTTCGTTTTCTACCAATAAGAAACGAAATCTGTGACTGAAAGCTTGAGATATTCGCTACTGACTGTCAAGTCTGTGACTCAACGCTTGAAATATTCGCTACTGATTGTCAAATCTGTGACTCAACGCTTGAAATATTCGCTACTGATTGTCAAGTATGTGACTGAAAGCTTGAGATATTCGCTACTGACTGTCAAGTCTGTGACTGAAAGCTTGAAATATTCGCTACTAATATCAAGTCGGTGACTGAAAGCTTGAAATATTCGCTACTAATATCAAGTCGGTGACTGAAAGCTTGAAATATTCGCTACTAATATCAAGTCGGTGACTGAAAGCTTGAGATATTCGCTACTGATGTCAAGTCTGTCATTGAACGTTTACAGGAGAATCATAAGACAACAAGTAATTCACAAATAATATTCAATGATGAGAGACCGAACACCATGAGTAAAATAAAAATTGGAAAATGACTTCATCATAAAGCATGAAAAGATTGTAATGTTAACAGTAGTCGCTTTGCTATCACTGAGATTCAGTATTTACGAAAATAACACCTTCCATCACCAACCAATACATTTTATAAGAACATATAGTACGCGTATATTTCATGCAAAGACAATTGTGTCTATGATTTATAATACATACATATCATTTATACAGCAAAGATAAAATGTAATAGACATAATATTTATATCTCCTATACATATGTCACAAACATAATTCTCTAATGTGTCGCAGACTCTTATCACATACATAACATTTTATAGATCCCAGAATGTCACATACTTAACATATGTAATGCTACCAGGCACACGATACAAGTAAAAACATTTTTGAGACTTCAAGTGCACTTTAAGACACGTGTCTCATACACAACATATTTATATCTCTCACACAACTTCACAGACATAATATTTGTTGACCCCAAAACATGTCACAGACACGATATTATCTGGCACCAAATCATGTCACCGATATATGTAATATATACGAAGAATAGAACAACCTTTTTATGAAGCTATTGTTATTCATAGTGCTGTTAAAGCACTGTTTGTTAAACTCCCTTTATATAATAAAAATTTGGAGGGTTAATGAACAGTGTGAAATTTTAAGAAGGGGTTGATGGACTGAAGAATCTGAACAATCCTGCTATATTTTGTACATCACCGGGATTAGAGCAGTCGTGAGGTAGACTGTTCTTCTTTATTCACTGGCTAGTGACTGGAACGCGAATGAGGTTTTCACGTGAAATCCATTTCTTAATTCAGCAGCAGCAATTGCTACATTTTAATCAAGCGCGCCTCGTCTTGCAGGCAGATAAGCTCTGCTTTCCATACGTACACACTACATCTTACATCTTACATCTTTCCCGTGCCATTAAATGTTGCATAGGGTTCGCATGGTCTTTCGCCATGTTTTCCTGTTTTCGGCGAGTTTTTCAACCTCATCAAGGGATGTTATGCCTGATAAACTGGCCTCTCTTAACAATGTCCTCTTTAGAATTTCACGTGATCTGCCTCTTTCTCTTCGGTCTATACGCAATAAGGAAATGGCTAAATAAAAGGCATAGTTTTGCTATAGGGATTACCTTTCTTTAACGAAGTCGTTTGCATGTCCTTTGCGGAACTTTGATTCCCTAACAGCTCTCCTGTAGGCTTCTCGGTTGTAAGCAAGATGACCTGCTGCTGATGCATCCATTCGAAGATTATCAACGGCGTCATGGAGCCATCTTCGCCTTGGTCTTCCTCTCTTTCTTTTCCCATTATGTACCCTTCCAAGACCGTTTTGTCTACATTTTCATGACGTTTAATGTGTCCAAAATATTTAAGTTTCCTCCGTTTAATCTTCTTTACCGGCCAAACTTCTTCAATATTAAGTTATTGTAGTATGGATATATTTGTTCTTTTTGTCAAAGGCATTTATGTGTTTCTCAGCTGTTTTGTTAAGTGTCCAGGTCTCACGGGCATATGTTGCGATGGGAAAGATGCATGCCCTTAAAAATCTTATTTTTGTAGCTCTGTCTGTCCCTCTCCACAGATTCTTTAGTTGTTTTACTTTCTGAAGAGCGATAGATGTCCTCCTTTTAATTTCCCTCGTTGCATCTCATTGCATAAAGAGGAATAAACAGAAAAAAACTTAAATATTTTGGCACACTGAACGTCATGATAATTTAGAGAAGACCGCCTTGGAAGGGTACATAATGGGAAAAAGAAAAGGAGGAAGGCCAAGGCGAAGATGGCTGCAAGGCATCGTTGATAATCTGCAAATGGATGCATCAGCAGCAGGTCATCTTGCTTGCAACAGAGAGGCCTACAGGGGAGCTGTTAGTGAGGCAAAGTTCCGAAAGGGACATGCATCTGACTGACATTGTATCTAACATTATTATTTAGAAATGATCCACGATATTCAAAGCTCTTCACCTCTTTCAATTTTTCCTCAATAATATATGTATCAGCTGCCTTCTTTTTGTCCGTTGTCATCAATTTAGTTTTCTTTGCATTAAGATAGAGGTTTTGCTCTTCACTATTCTTACGGACTGACATAATTAGTTTTTCCATTCCTTTTTGTGTTGTGGACAGTAATACTGTGTCATCAGCATATCTAAGCTCTGGTATTTCATAACCTTTAATTTTTATGACATCTGTAACTATGTAAACAAAACGTAGCTTTGCTATACGGATTACTTTCAAAGTAACTGACTACATTACATCTTTTTGAAAATAACCGACTAAACAAAATAAATATAGCTTTGCTACAAGGATTATCTCTCTTTCAAAGTAACTGATTACATTACATCTTTTTGAAACTAACTGACTGAACAAAATAAATATAGCTTTGCTACAAGGATTACCTTTCTTTCAAAATAAGTGATTACATTACATCCCTTTGAAAGTAACTGATTAACAAAATGCCTCGTGCGTGTAGAAGGAATGTTTATTTTGCACGAGATACGGCGACACAGCTATAAAATATATCAGGACGTCTCCAGGGATATGTATATTACTTTCTCCTCTCCAGGATTTAAGAGAAAAACATCACTTTTAAAATCTAACTAGTACAGAAATGAACTGCTAACAAGAATGTTAGTTTAGAATCCGCTGTTTTGGCCAAGAGAGGTAACTCAATCAGACGGGACAAAGAGGAGAGAATGCGTCGGCTCCACTTGCACACGAAAAGTTCTAATTTCCATTGGTTGTAAAGTCACTTTAAAAGGTGGCTCCATAACTTCTTTATAATCGGGTGACTCTGAAATGAAAGAGATACCATTTCACTCGTAACTCTTTAGCTGAACACGCATCACATAAACTGTAGACATATTCAACAAAACCAAGTCTCATACAATGTTCTATTCAGATGGTCTTCACGCTTGTCAAAGATGACAGAGGAATGTAATATTTGACTATAAACACAGAACAATATCAGGAAAACTCAATTTATGTTAATTAAAAAAATATGAGTACCACATAGCCAGCCATTCAGCCAACCAGCTAGCCAGTCAGCCAGCTAACCAGCTAGCCAACCAGCTAAACAGCCATACAACCAGCCAGCCAGCCAACAAGACTGCCAACCAACCAACCAACCAACCAACCAACCAACCAACCAAAAACCAACCAGCCAACCAGCCAATAGACCAAGCAAGCAAGCAAACAGCCAGCCAGCCAGCCAGCCAGCCAGCCAGCCAGCTAGTCACCCAGCAGATCAAACATAAAACCAGCCAGCCAACTAGCTAGCTAGCCAAATAATCAACCAATATGCCAACCAACCACCTAGCCAACCGGCCAACCAACCAAACATTTAACCGGCCCGCCAAACAACCAGCCAGTCAGCCAACTAACCAACCAAAAACATCAACCAGCCAATCAACCAACCAGCCATTCAACTAGCCAGTCAGCCAGCCAGCCAACCAGTTAGACAACCAGAAGACCAGTCAGCCAACCAGCTACCCAGCCAAACAACCAACCAGCCGGCAAGACAGCTAACCAATCAGTTAGCCAGCCAACCACCCAGTCAACCAGCTAGCCAACCACCCAGCAGACCAACCAGAAAACCAGCCTACAAACCAGCTAGCCAGCCAAACAATCAACCAGCCTGCCAACCAAACAGCTACCCAACCAACCAATGAATCAAACAGCAAGCCAGCCAGCCAACCATCCAGCCAGCTACCCAGCCAACCAGCAAGCCAGTCAACCAGCTAGTCATCCAACCAGCCCGCCAAACAATCAGCCAGCCAACCAACCAACCAGCCAGCCAGTCAACCAACCAGTCAGCCAAACAGTTAGCCGGTCATCCAGCCAACAAACCAACCAGCTAGCCAGTCAACCAGGAAGCCAGTCAGCCAGCTAGCCAGCCAACCACCCAGACAACCACCAGCCAACCAGCTAGTCAGCCAGCCAAACAGCCAAACATTTAACCAGCCAGCCAACTAACCAATCAGCCAGACAACCAGCCAGATAACCATCCAACCAACCAACCACCAACCAGCCAGCCAGCCAACAAACCACCAACCAGCCAGCCAACCAACCAACCAGCCGGCCGGCCGGCCAACCAACCAAACAACTAGCCACCCAGCCCGTTAGCCAGCCGGGCAGCAAACCAAACAGCCAGCCAACCAACCAACGAACCAACCAGCCAGTCAGCCGACCAACCAAACAACCAACCAACCAGCCCGCCAACCAACCAACCAATCAACCAGCCAGTCAACCAACCAGCTAGCCAGCCAACTAGCCAGCCAGCCAACCAAGCTACTTAGTTTCTTTTTCTTAAAATTAATCTGTCTTCATTCACATCTTGCACTTTCATTGCTTCGGGAAAGAAGAATTGACAGAACAAAAATAACCAACTGAAATACTGCACCGACTTTGTTACATTCAGTAACAGAATATTACGATGACTGGGACATACAGCAAGAACAGTTGACAATCTCATCCCCAATTAAATACTATAAGAATTTGAACTGCTGAAAAGAAGAAGCCCATGTGGTAGACCAAATACACCTATAAGAGAGATATGTGCATATTTACAAGTCATCCATGAGAAACTTTTCCTTCGGCGACGATGACTTTGAAGAGCTGGCTAGGGAGAGAGAGAGACAGACAGACAGACAGACAGACAGAGAGAGAGAGACTCTGTATAAGGCAGTGTGGAGGAAACAAAGCCCAACAGTGAATAAACGGGAGAAAGGCAAGGAGAAGGAACCTTGCATCACAGGCACTGCTTGCTGTTAGAACAGTCTTGTAAGCAGGTTAGAAAACTGTAAAACCAGTGTTGAGAATAACTCATTGGAAGAGCACTGAACAACATTGACAAGTATCTACCTCCTATAAAACATGCTCAATGGAAGAGCACTGGACAACAATGACAAGTATCTACCTCCTATAAAACACGCTCAATGGAAGAGCACTGGACAACCATGACAAGTATCTACCTCCTAAAGAACATGCTCAATTGAAGAGCACTAGACAACTATGGCAAGTATCTACCTCCTATAAAACATCCTCAATGGAAGAGCAGTGGACAATCATGACAAGCGTCTATCGGCTTTAGAACGATCTTCTAAGAGAAAACGATTAAATATTAACTACTTAAAAGAGAATGTAAACTGAAGCTTGCAGGTAAAACACTGCGAAACAGAGAATAAGCTGCTGATACACAGACACAGAGATTAAGTTGTTGATACACAGGCACAGCGAATAACTTGTTAATACATCTATGTTGGTTGTTGTTGTTACATAGACACAGAGAATATGTTGGTGATACACAGACGCAGAGAATAAGCTGCTGATACATAGATAAAGAAATTAATTTGTTGATAAACAGACACAGAGATTAAGCTATGTTACTTGCTGTTGACACATAGACACAGAGAATAAGTTGGTGATACATAGACACAGAGAATAAGTTGATACATAGACACAGAGAATAAGTTGGTGATACATAGACACAGAAAATAAGTTGATACATAGACACAGATAATAAATTGGTGATACATAGACACAGAGAATAAGTTGATACATAGACACAAAGAATAAATTACTGATACATAGACACAGAGGATACGTTGTTGATCCATAGACACCGAGAATAAATTGATACATAGACACACAGGATAAGTTGTTGATACATAGACACAGAGAATAAGTCGATACACAGATATAGATACGAAGTGACCAGTTTCTGAGGCAGCAGTATTTGAAACCTCTGTGGAGTCGCTCAGACAAGCTTACCAATGCTCGGAGATGTCCGCTCCTTGCCGGCTGTGTCCCACTGCATTCGGGAGATGTTTCGAGGGTTGAAGTTCCCACCCAGAGTTGTCTCCTCCGCAGAAACTATCTCAAACGGTCGAAATAAGTTCTGGAAAGAGATTCGTTGAGAAGAAATAGTAAAGGAACAATATCATGTACTTTTCGTTTTGCAAATACAGGCTGATCTAGATTTAAATGGTTCATTTTATGTGATACATTAACGTCTGTTTCAAAATATTACCCTAAGAATTTTTTTAAAAAATGTGTTTTTTTAAATTGCAGCTCCGTAACACACCTGAGTAACACCTGTGATTTTAAAGATACACAAGAGGAGGGTTGTCTTTGTCTTTTGGTGCACTGTGGGTAAAATGGTAGGGCGTCAGTTTCCGACCAGCGCGCCATGTTGGTCTCCTTGGGAATTTTTCCTCGGTTGTTAATGGACGACGCAGTATTAATGTCCACAAAACAAAAACGAATGGAGGAACTATTTATGTCACTCAGTAAGAATAATGAAGAACAAAACCTCTATCTTAATGCGAAGAAGACTAACTTGACGACAACTGACAAAACAAATAAGGCAGCTGAAATATGTATCATTGAGGAAAAACTGGAAGAAGTGGAGAGTTTTGAATATCTTGGATCACTGCTAACTAGTAATGGATATACAATGAGGGAAATTAAAAGGAGGACATCTATCGCTCTTCAGAAAGTAAAACAACTAAAAAATATGTGGCGAGGAACAGAGAGAAATACAAAAATAAGATTTTTAAGGGCATGCATCTTTTCCATGGCAACATATGCCTGTGAGACCTGGACACTTAACAAAACAACCGAGAAACACATAAATGCCATTGAATGTAACACTGCAGGAGAGCCGCTCAAATATCAAGGACACACATATAAAAAGAACAAACATATCAATACTACAAGGACTCGTTGTTGAAGAAGGTTGGTTAATAAAGAAGATTAAACAGAGACAACTTAGGCATTGTGGACATATTAAACGTTATGAGAGTGTAGAGAAGACCGTCTTGGAAGGGGACATAATGGGACAAAGAAAGAGGACCAAGGCGAAGATGGCCGCAAGACACTTGAAGACCTGCGAATGGATGCCTCAGCAGCAGGTCATCTTGCTCACAATCGAGAAGCCTCTCAAGAGAGCCGTTAGGAAGGCATAGTTCCACACGGGACATGCTAATAAATAATTGAACGTTAATAGTGTTGTTACAGCACAGTGCTGACTCTCATTAATAATAAAAAAATAATACTAATAAAATAATAATAATGAGTTCTAAGCGTAGGAGAGAATTTGTGCCAGAGAGGATGGGGAGGGTAAAAGAAGAGTAAAATTGTGGGAAGTAATTTTGCAGCTTCAACAACACGAGCCCAACACATCAGACAGAGTGGAAGATATAGAGTCAAACATTGAAAACAAAACATATTCGGAGTGCTCTTGCCAAATTTCGTAATGTTTCTGACGAGCTTTTGACAAGGATCTCGACCGGTAACATAGACAGGGCGCCCAGAGAGATATCAGACAAGACGATGAAGCATCAGACACCAGATTGAATTATCAGACACCAGGTTGAAGTATCAGACACCAGGTTGAAGTATCAGACACCAGGTTGAAGTATCAGACACCAGGTTGAAGAATCAGACACCAGGTTGAAGTATCTGACACCAGGTTGAAGTATCAGATACCAGGGTGAACTATCATACACCAGATTGAAGTGTCAGAGAAGAGGTTCAAGTATCAGACACCAGGTTGAAGTATCAGACACGAAGGTGAAGTATCAGAAACAAGGTTGAAGTATCAGATACCAGGCTGAAGTATCAGACAAGAGTTTGAAGTATTAGACACCAGGTTGAAGTATCAGAAACGAGGTTGAAGTAACAGAAACCAGATTGAAGGATCAGACACCAGGTTGAAGTATCACACAAGATGTTGAAATATCAGACAAGAGGTTGAAGTATCAGAATGCAGAATGAAGTATCAAACGCTAGAATGAAGTATCAGACAAGAGGTTCAAATATCAGATAAGAGGTTCAAGTATCAGACACAGAGCTAAAGAATCAGAAAAGCTGTTCAAGAATCAGACACCAGGTTGAAGAATCAGACAAGAAGTTCAATTATCAGAAACCAGGTTTAAATAACAAGCAAAATTTTCAAGTATCAGACACCAGGCTGAAAAAATAAGAGAACAGATTGAAGTATCAGACACCAGGTTGAAGTCTCAGACAAAAGCTTCACGTTTCAGATACCACATTGAAGTATCAGACAAGCGGTTCAAGCATCAGACACCATACTGAAGTAGTAGATACGAGGTTAAAATATCAGATATGATGTTGAGATATCAGATAACATGTTTAGGTATCAGACTCGAGGTTGAAGCCATACACCAAGTTGAAGTATGGGACACGAGGTTGAAGTATCAGTCACCAGGTTGAAGTATTGGTCACAGCATTGAAGTATCAGACAGCAGATCGAAGTATGAGACACCATGTCGAATTATTAGAAAACAGGTTGAAGTATCAGATACGAGGATAAAGTATCAGACATCATGTTGAAGTATCAGACACCAGGTTCAAGTATCAGATACCAGATTTAAGTCGCAGGCAAGAGGTTCAAGTATCAGACACGAGGTTGAAGTATAGGACACCAGAATGAAATATAAAACGCTAGAATGAAGTATCAGTTTCCAAGTTGAAGTATCAGACACAGGACTGAAGTATTAGACAAGAGGTTCAAATGTTAGATAAGAGGTTGAAGTATCAGGCAAGAGATTGAAGAATCAAAGACGGATCTGAATTATCAGACAAGAGGTTGAAGTATCAGACAAGAGGTTGAAGTATCAGACACCATGTTGAAATTTCAGACACCAGGCTGAAGATGAAGAATCAGACGCCATCTTGAAGTATCGGTCAAAAGGATCACGTATCAGACACCAGGTTGATGTATCAAACACCAGGCTGAAGTATCAGACAAGGGGTTCAAGTATAACACTAGGCTGAAAAATCAGCGAATAGATTGAAGTATCAGACATCAGGCTGAAGTCTCAGACAAGAGCTTCACGTTTCAGACACAACTTTTAAGTATCAGACAAGCGGTTCAAGCATCAGACACCATGTTGAAGTAGCAGATACGAGGTTAAAGTATCACATACGAGGTATCAGACACCATGTTGAAGTAGCAGATACGAGGTTAAAGTATCACATACGAGGTATGAGATAACAGGTTTAAGTATCAGACTCGAGATTGAAGCCATACACCAGGTTGAAGTATATGACACGAGGTTGAAGTATCGGACACCAGGTTGAAGTATCAGACACGAGGCTGAAGTATTGGACATCAGATTGAAGTATCAGACAGCAGGTCGAAGTATGAGACACCATGTTGAATTATTAGAAAACAGGCTGAAGTATCAGATACGATGATAAGGTATCAGACATCATGTTGTAGTATCAGACAGGATGTTGAAGTATCAGACACCAGGTTCAAGTTTCAGATACCAGGTTGAAGTATCAGACACGAGGTTTAAGTATCAGACAAAGGGTTCAAGTAGCAGATACAGAGCTAAAGAATCAGAAAAGCGGTTCAAGTATCAGGCACCAGACTGAAGAGTCAGACAAGAAGTTCAATTATCAGACACCAGATTTAAATATCAGATACCAGGTTTAAGTCGGATGCAAGCGGTTGAATTATCAGACACGAGGTTGAAGTATCAGACACCAGAATGAAGTATAAAACGCTAGAATGAAATATCAGACACGAGGCTGAAGAATCGGACAAGAAGTTCAAGTATCAGAAACCAGGCTAAAGAATCAGAGGATAGGTTCAAGTATCAGACACCAGGCTGAAGAATCAGACGATAGGTTCAAGTATCAGACACCATGCTGAAGAATCAGACGATACGTTCAAGTATCAGTCAAGAGTTTCAAGTATTAAACACCAGGCTGAAGTATCAGACACCAGGTTGAAGTATCAGACACCAGGTTGAAGTGTCAGACACCAGGATGAACACGTTTTATAACATCTTGGAAGAAATAAATAGAAAGCCATGCCAGACATCAAAGCTGAAGTTCTTAATAAAGAAGAAAACGAACGAACAATGACCCTCCATCAGAAATCTGCCGCTGATGTGGCCCCACCGCGCCGTTGTCACATAAAATATCATAAACACGTACGCAAACAATGACTCCACATGACAACGGAAGTTGAAATGCTATGTTTTTTATTTGATGTAAAAAATGTAATTATTAAACGTGCACTAAATTTTTTAAACTTTTATTTATAAACAACACAAAAATAGTACATACTTGGAAAAAAATTTTTTTAAACTTTGAAACTTAGTTTATTCAATTACATTTTAATTTGGTCTTGTTTTACGAATTTTCATTTTATGACTCCGTTCTTCTGGAACCTAACCCTGTCGTATAACGGGTCTTACTTGTGTAAGAGCTGTCGCAGAATACAGTCAGAGTGGCAAATACATGGGTTTTTATTATCATCAGTACTGTCGTCATTATCGCCACAACTGATGCATCATCGTTAACACCATAATTATTATTGTTGATGCACCCCATCATCATCATCATTATCATCAGCATCATCATTTCAGTCGCCACCACTTCCACAGACATCTCTGGCGTCACGTAATGTTCTGGTAATCTGCTGTTGGACGTTTAACTAGTTATGACCATAATATATAATCTATTAATTTTTCTTTATGCTTTTCCTGATATTTTGAATTCATGTTTTTCTTTGATCCCTTCGTAACACCAAGACTTTCCGAGAACTTGGCCCCAAAACATCACCAGCTGATCCTGTTTTTCATGAAAATCTGCAAGACCGCCAGAGTGTGGTCTACAGACTGTCTACATTCTAACAGTGAATAAAATAACGGTCGTGGCGGCACATCAGCAGCACAAGCCACAGAAGAAAGATTTCCAATCATTTCTGGCTTTTATCTTTTCATCCAAGTCACGCCAAGTGAATCCTTCTGTTTTTTAGAATGTTCTTGATCTTTCCTGTTTTCGCTCACCTGCTTTCTATATTTCTAACATAACCTTCCATGAACTCTGCATTGTTTTCAGTTTCAGAGCAACTGAAAATGAATGAAAACTGGTTCCTTACTTACATTAATGAAACAGCAATATTAGTCTCTGGCCATATTAAAAGACATGATGGCCTAGTGACAGCAATAACTGTGAGTATTTATTCCTGAAAACAAGGATGGGAGTAATCGAAGAGCCGGTGGGGTCATTCTCTCATTAAGTGTCTGAACACCACACTCACTGAAGTTGTCATTCTGATCAGACAACAAAACGTTTCTAGACAAGCTGTCAAAACTGCGACGTTCTGCTATGGGGACAAGTTATACAAATAAAATATAACACATTTATATGTTCATTCTTACTTTTAGATTCACTTCCACTGGCAAGGACAGCATGTAATCTTCCTTTTCTTCAAACACGTGCTCCAGGCGAAGGAGGAAGAAATTTTTAGTGCCTTCAGAGATTCTGTCCAGAGACAAAACCTGGATGTTGTCCGGCAGTTGTGCAGATAAGAATAGATGCTGTGGGAGATTATAGGGAAATTACGATGGCAACGATGAAACAAATAGTGTCCAATGAAAGACTAAGGTGTTGGGAGATTATAGGGAGATAATGATAGTAGCGATGAAACAAATAGTGTTCAATGAAAGACTAAGGTATTGGGAGATTATAGGGAGATGATAATGGCAGCGATGAAACAAATAGTGTCCAATGAAAGACTAAGGTGTTGGGAGATCGAATAAGACAGAAAAAAAAACAGAAAAAGGATAAATGATGAAAAAGAAAACAAAATATTTCAGCACGACGCTTTCTTCAGGGACGATAAAAAAATACATCAAGATTAAAAGACTAAATAAGAAATGAAACACTCTTGAAATACAGACTCTGGCAAGTTTTAGTAGCTTAGAGAAAACAATATATAAGAAACCATATAAGTCTCAAAAAACTATTACAAAGAACGTTTCCAACACATAACACCGGCGAGTTCAACCTTCTCGGGATTCTCCTTGCGTCTTATCATAAGAAAATTAGCAAGAGAACGAATGCGACTCGAACGACGGACTCCGGCAGGACAAGCATGCACCTAGCCACTAAAGGACAACACCCTATGAACTCTGCCATCCACAGGCTGGTCCTACTACGGGGGTTGCGCGTGGTTCATTCTCTTACTATTTCTTTCTCTGAGGCTGAATTATTTCGTCTACAGGCTTCACATGCAGACCTTGAACAACACAAAAGAAAAGAAAATTGAGGCCCTTGAAATGTGGATATACAGAAGAATAGGGCGTATCTCCTGGACAGAAAGAAAATAAATGGAGTGCTAAACCAACTAGAACTGAAAAAAAATTAGGACTGTTGAAAAATCATAAAAACAAGACAACCGAGATACCCCGAACATGTCAAGATTATATTGATGGCACGATCGAAGGGGAGAGAAGACGAAGACGGCGACAACGACACAGACGAGTGTACAACATCAAGAGGTGGACAGGAACCAGCGTGACCGTGTTCACTTCGAAGGCAAGAACCGGAGATGGCTGGAGATTCACTGCAGCCAACCTTCCATAGGGAGACGGCATGAGACGACGACGACGACGACGATGATGATGATGATGTTGATGATGTTGACTGCTGATAATATTTCACAAACAAAACTGTGCTGAATCACTGTATTATAGAAAACTTCGCTGTTTCTTATGCGACAAAGTTATCCAGAGAAAGAGACGTTTACAGACTGGATGTCAGAAAGAAAGGGCAACTCTGCGAAGGATTTGCCACATGATGATGTCTGACAGCAGAGAGAGAGACAGAGAGAGACAGAGAGAGAGACAGAGAAAGACAGAGAGACAGAGAGAGAAGGAGAGAAGGACAGAGAGAGACAGACAGAGGCAGAGAGAGAGAAAGAGAGATTTTACC
Organism: Achatina immaculata; assembly: GCA_009760885.1. Taxonomy (NCBI): domain Eukaryota; kingdom Metazoa; phylum Mollusca; class Gastropoda; order Stylommatophora; family Achatinidae; genus Lissachatina; species Lissachatina immaculata. Next base: position 15,371,040 of record CM019697.1, on the reverse strand, counting down.
TGTCGTGGAGGTTTTGCCAAGGTGTTGTCGGCCGTCAGAGGTGTGAACATTAAGACAGGTGACATGTGTACCTGCTGGGCCAGGTGTTTCGTGAGCAGAGCCGAGTTCTCAATAGTATCTAGACAAACATAATGTTTTCCTGGGAATAGGTAAAAAAATATTAACAATTTTTCTCTGTTAACAATCTCAATGTATCTATAGCACATATAGATAATGCTGGCTATAGAATACAGAGACAGCGAGTATAGCTATAGCACACAAACAGTGTAGCTAAAGTCATCATCATCATCAGGTGCCGTGCCGACTGGCTTTGGCTATTATGCTTCTTCAGAGTACACGATCCTTCATGCAGGCCATCAGTTCAGTTGGTGATCTCCTCTCACATCATCCCGTCAGACTGTCCAGTATCATTTCTCTTGGTCTTCCTCTTGATCTTCTTCCTTCTATTTTTCCTGTTGTTATAATATTTTCAATGCCCCCTCTTCTCATTGCATGTCATATGAAAGTACATTGTCTCTCTCTTATCTTTTTGACAAGGTTTTTTGTCTCTCCAGCTCTTCTCCTACATTCTTCATTAGTTATTTTTGCTGTCCAGGGGATTCGCAACATTCTTCTAATAAACCACATTTCTGCTGCTTCCAATGATTTTTGTGCAGACTTGCCTATTGTCCATGATTCACTTCCATATAACAAGATAGGTTCAATATAGCAATTTACGACTCGTTTTCTAACATTCATTGATAAAGATGTGTTGGTTAATATGTTTCTCATTCTCTGAAATGCAGTCTTTGCTTGGCCTATTCTGTCCCTAATTTCTGTTCTGCATTTCCCATCTGAAGTTATTACTGCTCCAAGGTATTTGAATTTCTGCACCTGCTTTAGAATAGTTCCGTTTAATTTTATACTGCATGCTGGTGGATTCTGTTTCTTAGATATAACCATATTCTCTGTCTTTTTGATGTTCAAAGTAAGGCCTTTCTGTTCACTTTCTTCGCGACTTTATCCAAGAGATTTTGCAGGTCTTGTTGGTTCTCAGCTATCAGTACTGTGTCGTCAGCATACCGAAGATTGTTAATATTGTATCCTCCAATTTTTATGCCTGGTTCTGTGATGATTGTTCTTAGAATATTCTCGCTATACAGAGAAAAAAGGTCTGGAGATAGTACACATCCTTGTCGCACCCTTTGTTTTATAGGTTGATATTTTCCAATTCTATTTTCAACTCGAATTGCTGCCAGTATAGATGTTTTACAGTCCTTGGGTCTTTGCAGTCTATAATGACGTCTTCAAGCATTTTAATAATTTCATTATGTTTCACCTTGTCGAGTGCCTTGGTATAATCAATGAAGCATAAGTAGAGATGAGATCTTTCTGTACTTCTAAAGCTCTTTCTGTTAGTGTTCGTAAAGCATAAATGGCATTGTGTGTTCCCTTTTCTTCAACACTTAACAAAACAACTGAGAAGCACATAAATGCCTTTGAATGTAAATGCTATAGAAGAGTTCTCCAAATATCGTGGACACAAAAAAGAACAAATATATCTATACTACAAGAGCTTAATATTGAAGAAGGCTGGCTAGTAAAGAGGATTAAAGAGAGAAAACTTAAATATTTTGGCCACATTAAACGTCATGATACTTTAGAGAAGACCGTATTGGAAGGATACATAATGGGAAAAAGAAAAAGAGGAAGACCGAAACGAAGATGGCTGCAAGACATCGTTGATGATCTGGAAATGGATGCAGCAGCAGCAGGCCATCTTGCTCACAACCGAGAGGCCTACAGGAGTGCTGTTTGGGAGGCAAAGTTCCGCAAGGGACAAGCAAAGGAATGAATGAATGAATTTCTTCAACAAATCCAAACTGTTCATCTGCTATTTCCATTTTTATCTTTGTCCTTGTTCTTCTCATAATGACTCTCAGAAGTAGCTTTGTTATATGACATGAGAGGCTGATAGTCCGGTGGTCATCACATTCCTTTGCACCTGGTTTCTTTGGTAGTGCTATAAACGTGGATTTAATCAGGTCACTGGGAATATAACCACTGTTGTAAATGTCATTCAGTAACTTGGTTATTATTTTTATTCCTATCTCCTCTAATGCCTCTATTTCTTTTATTATCAGGCCCAGTCGCTTTTCCTTTCTTCATGTGTTTGATGGCATCTATGATTTCATCTTAAAGTATTGGCGGTCCATCACAGTTTTCAGTATCTGGTGTTAATTCTGATCTTTCTCCTCCATATAGCTCACCGATGTACTCTGTCCACCTGTCCACAATGTCTTCTTTTCCCATTAACATTTTACCTTCTTTCGATTTCAGGCATCCTGTGGTATATTTTGTTTTCCTGCCTGTGAGTTCATTAATTCGTTTGTGCATGTTTTTGCTGTCTTTATTATGAGAGTCCTCTATCTGTCTGCACTGTTCATCTAACCACACTTCTTTTGCTTCTCTGCATTTGCGCCTTATTTCTTTATTTATCTTGCTATATTTTTCATTGTTATTTTTACTCCTCCTCTTCTTGTCCATCAGTCCTAAGATGTCGTCTGTCATCCATTTATTTTTAGAGGCTTCTTTTTTTGGTCGTATTATCTCCTTAACAGTTTGGTGGATAGAACCTCTTAACACTTCCCATTGTTCATCTATACTATTTATCTTTGCTATTGAATTGTATCTATTTGTTATAATAAATTTGTATTGTTCTCGCAGTTCTTGGTCATTTTTAAGAATTTCTGTATTCAGTTTGATGTTTCTCACTTTTCTGTCTACTTTCTTTAGCTTTATTCTAACTTTTCCACAGAGTGGATCATGGTCACTATTGCAGTCAGCTCCTGGAATGGTTTTTGTTATCAGTAATGCATTGCGGAATCGTTTGTTGATTAATATGTAGTCTATCTGGTTTAAAGTCTTTTTGTCTTGGCTGCACCATGTTGCCAGTCTTCGAGGATGTTGTTTAAACCAGGTGTTTCCTACAACCATGCTGTGTATTCTTGCCCATTCAATTAATTTATAACCTCTGTCATTCCTCTCCGCCAGTCCATAGTCACCAACGATGTCTGAAGTTCTTCCTTTACCAACTTTGGCATTAAAATCTCCCATGACTATAGTAACTACATGTGACTTTGTGTGTTTTAGTGCTGTCTCTATGTCATTATAAAATATCTGTACATCTTCTTCATAGCTTTCAGATGTTGGAGCGTACACTTGTATAATATTTATGTTTATTGGTCGTCCTTTCAGTTGGGCTAGCAGGACTCTGTCCGAGATGTTCAAATATCCTACAACTGTCCTTACCGTTTGTTCGTCAAATATAATTCCTACTCCTCGTTCATGTTTCTCACTTCCTGAATATATTATTGTATATTTATCTGAGTTTATCTTCCCTGCACCTGTCCATCTAACTTCATTCATTATGTTGATCTTCATCCTTTCCATTTCCATCTTTACATTTTCTAATTTTCCAGCCTGGAATAAAGTTCTAACATTCCATGTTGCTATTTTGAACTTGTTAGTTTTGCCACCAGTAGCTTGACGATCTGGCCTCACCTGTGGCTCGTGAGTTGCCCTACCAGACGAGTAGCTAAAGTACATACAGACAATGTTAATTATAGAACAGAGACACTGTAGCTACAGCACACAGTAACAAAACAGTGTGGCTGTAGCACGCTAAGAAAGAAAAATCTAGCAATATATCCCATCATGCCGTGCTCTGCCCGTCGTATGTGGTCTTTTGTAACTCCCCATATAGTTAAAAACATACTGTTTCGCCATCTCCACCTCCTCCAGACCGAGCCTGAGACACGTGAACTTTTTGGGGAACCCCCATTGGTGGCTTACAGACGTGACAAAAACCTCAGGGACCTTTTAATTCGTAGTCATCTTAAGACAGATGACACTTTTTATGGTACCAGACGTTGTGGACGCCGTAGATGCAACACTTGTCCGTTTGTTGTCGAGGCCAGCCAGATCTCTTTCCCTAAATCCACGTTATCAGTACAGGAGGGTTTCACCTGCACTTCACGAAATGTCATTTATGTTATCATATGCAAACGTTGCGGTTTGAAGTACATAGGGGAAACTGGCTTACGGTTACGAGATCGATTTCGCCAGCATCTCAATGATATTTCTAAGAGGGCCTGGAAACCTGTGGCTAAACACTTTTGCCTTGGTAACCACAGGGGCAAACAGGACATTTCGGTTAGTGCGATCCGCTCTTGTTCCGCAGATGTACGATCTGGGAGGGTCCTAGAACAGCGCCTTATTTTCCAGACTGGCTGTCTCCACCCAGCTGGAATTAATAATGTTTTCAGCTTTCTGTAACTTCCTTATTTTTCCACTGGCCTTTTTTATACTCTACTTTCTTTCTCTATGCTACCTCTCCCTACCACCGTCCTATTTCCTTTTCTGCCAACATATTGGTCTTGTCCCATTCACCAGTTTTACATTTCCTCCCTGTAGGTGTTTAAGTTTTTCATTCATTATCTCTCGCGTCCTCTTTTCTCTCCCCTTTCCCCCACCCCCACCCCGACACCTCTAGCGGCTATCATGTTTCTATTGCCTTCCCCCAACCCCTTTCTCCCACTTGTTCTCCTCCTCTCTCCGCGTCCTCCTCTCTCCGCTTCTTCGCTATGATTGGCTATATCGGGAATCTTTTGTCTGTAGGCAACGGTTTTTTTTCCTCCTCCTCCTCTTCCACACACATTTCCGCTTTACTGAGAGCAAGACGCTTCAGATAAGTTATATATGTTTGTATTTTGTTTTTGCATGTATCCTCGAATAAGGCTCACGCCGAAATATCGGATGTTGTATGTTTTTCATTTATACATTCTCATACTTTATATTCGTTTTTTTCTCACCTTGCTCACTCCCTCCCTCACTTTGTAAAACTGCACCATACACCTCTATCTACCTTATTTATATTAACCAGTTTTACTGCAGTCGCCATCCCTTTTAACTCCCCATAGAACGTTTTACATTTATCTCATCCTGCGGTGTTCTACCCATCTTATTTGGTCTTTGAAACTCTTCGTACAACGTCTTATGGTTATCCCATCACACGTTTCTAGAACTGTCCAAGTTCATCCTATCATAAATTGTTCTGCTAACATTGTGTTTCGTTCCTTTATATTTTGAGCTGAGATTTTTAACTCTTTCACTACAAAAAAACGCTGATAGAGCTGGTAGAGCCGGTAGAGCTGGTAGAGCTGGTAGAGCTTGCACATCAATGTAAATCAATGCACAGAGTGATATTTAGCCAATGTCTGAATAAAATGAAAAGCAGCACATTTCTAACTCAACCTACATTTTTTAAAATTACAAAATAACTTCCTTCCAGTTTCTTTTAACGAAAACTTCTCATGAAAATACATTCTGCCAGAGGATGGAAATTAATTCAAGAGTTAGAGAGTTAAACCTACGGTATCCAGAGAGAGAGAGAGAGAGAGAGAGATGTATGTGATTGGATCTCTGAACAATAAAACAAAAATAGTTAGATTAGGGATCTTTTCCACCTGCTTTCTTCCTAACTATTCTAATTTAAATAAGAAACTAGTGATATTTTATGGCAGAGTTATGTGTGTGTATACATCTATGTTGTGTTTACATCTGTGCTGTGTGTGTACATCTGTGTTGTGTTGTGTGTACATTTTTGTTGTGTGTGTACATCTGTGTTGTGTTGTGTGTACATTTTTGTTGTGTGTGTACATCTGTGTTGTGTGTACATCTGTGTTGCGTGTGTTCATCTACTGTTGTGTAAATCTGGGTTGTGTGTGTAAATCTGTGTAGCGTGTAATCTGTTATTGTGTGTGCACATCTGTGTTGAGTGTACATCTGTTGCTGTGTACATCTGCGTTGTGTACATCTGTGTTGTGTGTGTACATCTGTGTTGTGTGTGCACATCTGTGTTGTGTGTACATCTGTTGTATGTACATTTGTTGCTGTGTGTGCGCATCTGTGTTGTGCATATCCGTGTTGTTTATGTATATCTGTGGTGTGTGTATATATCAATCTTGTATGCGTACATATGTGTTGTGTGTACATCTGTTGTTTTGTTTGTGTACATCTGTGTTGTGTACATCCGTGTTGTGTGTGTAGATCTGTGTTTTGTGTATATATCCGTCTTGTGTGTGTACATCTGTGTTGTGCGTACATCTATTGTGTTGTTTGTGTACATCTGTTATTCTGTGTGTACATCTGTATTGTGCGTGTATATCTGTGTTGTGTGTACATGTGTTGTGTTGTGTATGTATATCTGTTGTGCTGAATGTAAATCTGTGGTGTGTGTGTATATTTGTTGTTGTGTTGTGTGTACATCTGCGTTGTGTACATCTGTTGTGTTGTGTACATCTGTGTGGTATATACATCTATGGTGTTTGTGCATATGTTGTATTGTGTGTGTACATATTTTGTGTTCTGTGTCTACATCTATTGTGTTTTGTGTGTACATCTGTTGTGTTGTGTGCTTACAGCAGTGATGTATGTGTACATCTGTGTTGTGTCTGTGGGCATCTGTTGTGTTGTGTGCATACATCTGTGTTGTTTGGGCACATCTGAGTTGTGTGTGTTTATATGTTTTATTGTGTGTATATACATCATTTGTGTTGTGTGTGTACATTTGTGTTGTATATGCACGTCTGTTGTGTTGTTTGTGCACATCTATGTTGAGTATACATGTATTGTGGTATCTGTGTATATCGTTTGTGCTGTGTGTGTACATCTGTGTTGTGTGTATATCTCTTGTGTGTGTTTACATAAGTGTTGTGTGTATATATCTGTGTTGTGTGTACATGTGTTGTGTGTACATCTGTTATGTTGTGTGTGTATATTTGTTGTTTTGTGTGTGCATATGTGTTGTGTGTACATATGTTGTGTTGTGTGTACGTATGTTGTGTTACATGTACATATGCTATGGTGTATATGTACATCTGTTGTGTTGTGTGTGTACATTTGTGATGTATGTGTACATATGAGCTGTGTGAGTACATCTGTTGTGTCGTGTGTTTACATCTGTGTTGTGTGTAAATCAATACTGTGTGTACATCTGTTGTTGCGTGTGTACATCTGTTGTGTTGTGTGTACATCTTTGTACATCAGTGCTGCGTGTATATCAATGCTGTGTGTACATATGTGCTGTGTGTACATGAGCGATATGTGTACACCTGTGTTGTGTGTGCATCAGTTCCGTGTGTACATCTGTGTTGCGTTTAAATCAGTGCTGTGTGTACATCTGTGTTGTGGGTACATCAGTGCTCTGTCTACATCTGTTGTGTGTATATCAGTGATGTGTGTACATCTGTGTTGCGTGTACATCTGTGCTGTGTACATATGTATTGCGTGTGTACCTCTGAGTTGTGTGTGTACTGAAAATGTACTGAAGTACAGGATAGTTCAGTGCCCAGTTATATCCGTGAGTTTGCGGTCATTCACAAGCTGTACTTTAGCCGTAGTCCTCCATCACTGCCAGTTTAACAACAGTACCGCAACCAGGTACTAAACACTAGGCGGTCTGGCGACACACACAACAGAACAATTTACATCCAGGTAAGTCCACAAACATCGACTCCATCATTGAAGAAGATCCATAGCCAGCAATTCTATGTTTATTGAACACGCAGCAGGATGGTGATGGAACCCAGGACGTATGAAGATAAATATCGTATATAAAGTAAAAGTAAAGTAAAGGTCACCCTATCATGCCTTAGAGGCACATAGGGATATGGTGCTAGTGCCCATATATTCCTTGACCTGTCAGCACACTAGAGGGTGATATGGTCAGCATCACGCCTGGCTGCCTTTTCCTTCCCCAACTCCAGAAGAAGTCGGGTACCCATTTCTACAGCTGGGTGACTGGGGTGCCGCCGGCCGGATTCGAACCCCCGACCTTCGCCATGAGAGACCAGTGCACTAACCACTTCGCCACTCAGACACAATGGCAAGTCAAATTACTGGTTATAACACAGAGAATTGGAGAAGGTGGAGAGTTTTGAATATGTTGAATCATTACTAACTAATAATGGAGATACAATGAGGGATATTAAAAGGAGAACATCTGTCGCTCTTCAAAAAGTAAAACAAATAAAGAAGCTGTGGTGAGGAACAGACATAACTACAAAAATAAGATTTTTAAGGGCATGTATCTTTCCCATCGCAACATGTGCTTGTGAAACCTGGACGCTTAACAAAACAGCTGAGATACACTTAAATGCCTTTGAACGTAAATGCAGCAGCAGCAGGCCATCTTGCTCACAACCGAGAGGCCTACAGGAGTGCTGTTTGGGAGGCAAAGTTCCGCAAGGGACATGCAAAGGAATGAATGAACATCTATACTGTGTGTGCATCTGTTGTTTTGTGAGTGTGTACATCTGTGTTGTGTTTAGATCTGTTCTGCTGCGTATGTACATCCGCGTTGTGTTTATACATCTGTTGTGTTGTGTATTTACATCTGCTGTGGTGTGTGTAAATCTGTTCTGGCGTGTGGACATCATGTTGTGTGCACATCTGTGTTGTGTTTTGTGTGTACATCTGTGTCTACACATCTGTGTTGTGTGTTTACATCTGTTGTGTTGTGTGTGCATCAGTTGTGGTGTGTGTACATCTTTTGTGCTGTATATGTACATCTGTCGTGTGTGTACATGTGTGTTGTGTGTGTACATCTGTTGAGATGTTTGTACATATGTTGTGGTGTGTGCACACCTGCGATGTGTGTGTAAATCTGTGTTGTGTGTGTACAGTTGTGTTGTATATGCACGTCTGTTGTGTTGTTTGTGCACATCTATGTTGAGTATACATGTATTGTGGTATCTGTGTATATCGTTTGTGCTGTGTGTGTACATCTGTGTTGTGTGTATATCTCTTGTGTGTGTTTACATAAGTGTTGTGTGTATATATCTGTGTTGTGTGTACATGTGTTGTGTGTACATCTGTTATGTTGTGTGTGTATATTTGTTGTTTTGTGTGTGCATATGTGTTGTGTGTACATATGTTGTGTTGTGTGTACGTATGTTGTGTTACATGTACATATGCTATGGTGTATATGTACATCTGTTGTGTTGTGTGTGTACATTTGTGATGTATGTGTACATATGAGCTGTGTGAGTACATCTGTTGTGTCGTGTGTTTACATCTGTGTTGTGTGTAAATCAATACTGTGTGTACATCTGTTGTTGCGTGTGTACATCTGTTGTGTTGTGTGTACATTTTTGTACATCAGTGCTGTGTGTATAGCTGTGTTGTGTGTACATCAGTGCTGCGTGTATATAAGTGCTGTGTGTACATATGTGTTGTGTGTACATGAGCGATATATGTAAACCTGTGTTGTGTGTGCATCAGTTCCGTGTGTACATCTGTGTTGCGTTTAAATCAGTGCTGTGTGTACATCTGTGTTGTGGGTACATCAGTGCTCTGTCTACATCTGTTGTGTGTATATCAGTGATGTGTGTACATCTGTGTTGCGTGTACATCTGTGCTGTGTACATATGTATTGCGTGTGTACCTCTGAGTTGTGTGTGTACTGAAAATGTACTGAAGTACAGGATAATTCAGTGCCCAGTTATATCCGTGAGTTTGCGGTCATTCACAAGCTGTACTTTAGCCGTAGTCCTCCATCACTGCCAGTTTAACAACAGTACCGGAACCAGGTACTAAACACTAGGCGGTCTGGCGACATACACAACAGAACAATTTACATCCAGGTAAGTCCACAAACATCGACTCCATCATTGAAGAAGATCCATAGCCAGCAATTCTATGTTTAATGAACACGCAGCAGGATGGTGATGGAACCCAGGATGTATGAAGATGAATATCGTATATAAAGTAAAAGTAAAGTAAAGGTCACCCTATCATGCCTTAGAGGCACATAGGGATATGGTGTTAGTGCCCATATTTTCCTTGACCTGTCAGCACACTAGAGGGTGATATGGTCAGTATCACGCCTGGCTGCCTTTTCCTTCCCCAACTCCAGAAGAAGTCGGGTACCCATTTCTACAGCTGGGTGACTGGGGTGCCGCCGGCCGGATTCGAACCCCCGACCTTCGCCATGAGAGACCAGTGCACTAACCACTTCGCCACTCAGACACAATGGCAAGTCAAATTACTGGTTATAACACAGAGAATTGGAGAAGGTGGAGAGTTTTGAATATGTTGAATCATTACTAACTAATAATGGAGATACAATGAGGGATATTAAAAGGAGAACATCTGTCGCTCTTCAAAAAGTAAAACAAATAAAGAAGCTGTGGAGAGGAACAGACATAACTACAAAAATAAGATTTTTAAGGGCATGCATCTTTCCCATCGCAACATGTGCTTGTGAAACCTGGACACTTAACAAAACAGCTGAGATACACTTAAATGCCTTTGAACGTAAATGCTACAGAAGAGTTCTCCAAATATCGTGGACGCAAAAAAGAACAAATATATCTATACTACAAGAGCTTAATATTGAAGAAGGCTGGCTAGTAAAGAGGATTAAAGAGAGAAAAACTTAAATATTTTGGACATATTAAACGTCATGATTATTGAGAGAAGAGTCTTTGAAGGGTACCTAATGGGAGAAAGAAAGAGAGGAAGACCAAGGCAAAGATAGCTGCAAGACATCGTTGATAATCTGCAAATGGATGCATCAGCAGCAGGGCATCTTGCTCACAACCGAGAGACCTACAGAAGAGCTGTTATGGAGACAATGTTCCGTAAGGCACATGGAACTAACTAACTAACACATAGAATATAATTCCAGGGCATGTTTACCAAAACTGAGGTAGCAGTACCGCCATAAGAATTCAGTTCATACAAGACACATTGTATCTCAGCCACAGTTACACTACCTAAAAGATGTAAACATAGCCAGACAACATGCTCACACGAATCTCAAACTACAACACACTCAAGATTTGGTCTTCCAGATCAAAACTGGTGATATACTTCGCAGGAGAAGTGAGAGACACATGATCCAGAAGATTCTACATATTAATAGCCACTGACTCTAATGGCAAATCTTTCACAAATAACTTCTTAATTGTCCACCTTTAATAGTGGTACACTTTTTTGAAGTTATAGAACGACATAATGGGATCGGTGATGATGATTTCGATAATCCGATGAAAAGGAAATGAAAGCATTCTGAACAATCCGTTAGGGATTCGTAATTGTGAAAAAAAAAGTTTAAAAATCTTGGTTTAGAGAGTAAAGAAATTAGATAATACCTGTGTAGATTATTCCATTGTTGTCTTTACCATTATCCATCAACGGTTCACCTACTCCCAGGTCATCATCTACCAGAAGTCTTCTATGCACCTGGGACACGAGATAAGAAAATATCACAGGTATGGTTAAAATCTTGACCACCTGTGTCCCAGTCGAGACAGACAGCAACACTTTCTCAACAAGGCTTTGATGTGTTTTACCACCGAAAGACGGAAACCCAAGTAGCAATGTCCGGTACAGTGGGTTGACTGCAATGACCCACTTGTACCCATCAACTGGGTTATAGAGGCCGAGGACGTGGAGAAGATTCTGCAAAGGGAGCATAGGATAGAGAGCTGACTGGGACTAAATGGCATCTTAAAACATCCATCTTGTGCAGTCCATGGTTGAGATCAATTGCGTGTTTCTTTTTCTTTCTTTCTTGCTGTGCACTGTCTCATCATCATCATCGTCATCACCATCATCATCATCATCATCATCATCATCATCATCATCATCATCATCATCATCATCGCCTTTCACTCATTTTATTCCACGGATAAAGGCTCTCCAGTCATCCCTGTTCTTGGATTTATTGTCTACATCCTTCCACGTGTATCCCTTGTCTCTGGGCACTGTCATAATTTTCTCTTCTCTGGGTAACATGGTTTGCCAGTTCAAACAAGTTATCTCCAATAAACCCTTGATCTCGTTTTCCCGTCGAAATTTTCCAGTGATTCTCATGTTCATTACGACAAATACTGTATAACGATAGCTGTTGTCAAACTGGGCATATTTGGGTTTGCTTTTTCAGGCCACGTAGATCGCTGCCAACCTCTTTTTTGTGGGGGAAGATGGAAAAGATGGTAGGGGGAAAAGGACGGAGTTATTTATCTGTTGTTTTGTCTTTTTGTTCTCGCCGATAAAGGTGTTATCACCGAAATGTTACGCTGTTGCTCAATTCCATTTTTTGTCCTGATTTCTTTTGTTACTGAATCTCCCTTTCCTTCCTCGTTGATTTTATTATAAGAAACGATTCTTCCTCCGCTGCCTACCTTTCCCTTTCTGAGTGTTCTCTGGGCAAACCCAAGGGAAGGCCACTCGGTTAATAGCCCTAGCTCGATGTTGTCTAAGCTGTGGTAATGCAAGAGTCTCTTTCCATGAACATCACATGGCTGTAGATTAGAATACAATGCTTCCAGAAACATCTCGTGGATGTATTTTACGGCCGGATGTTTCCAGAATCATTTGTGATGTATTCGTAAGTTAGAACATTAGGTTTTCAGAAACATCGTTCTGATGTGGGCCAGAGTTATCTGTTTCAATAAACAAAAGTTATTTTACGTTACAGTATTAATATACGCTACAAAATGCTATTTCTACAGAATCTCAAAAGAGTGAGTTCACACATACACGCAAAAACACACAAAAAACATCTCTTGTTTGTGTTGTAATCTTCGCGTGCAGTATCTGAGTATAGGAAACAGCCAGCAGAGGTATCAGGGGAGATAAGATGTTAGAGCATAGCCAATGGTTAATGGTTCTGTCCTGACCATACGGGTCCTATAGAGTCCAAGTGTGAAGAAATGGCGCTTAAGTTTCCTCTGGAACTAAGGAACAAAGGTGGCCAGTAATCATGCTGACCAAATCATCTTGTAGTGTTTTAACAGGTCAAGAATTTATGGACAATAAGACCATATTCCCTATATGTTCCCATAGCATACAACATAACCTAGAGAACTAACTTGACAATGACTGGGGAAATTCAAGGGGAAAAAAAGGCGAGTTAGGCAAAGAGAAAAATGCCTCTGCGAATCAGCCACGTGGCATGGGAAAAAATAACATCATTTGAGCTGACTGGAAGCACCAATGATGGTGCAAGACACAGAAGAATGATCATCATAAGCATGCAACAAGGGCTTCCTTGACTTCATATACTTACCATGAGTTCAATAGATCCCTGAGAAAGGCTGCTCCCGCCTTGAGCTCTGTCAGGCAAGACGGTCAGCTGCAGTCGGCGAGCCTCATCCTAGAAGACAGAGATTAGCCAGACCATGAAGGTCCCACATTTATTATGTGCCGTCTGATTTTAAAATTAAGATAATACCGCGGATGAGTAGCACAGTATCACCAAGTTTTACTACTGAACGTAAATATAAAAAAAATCCACATTTCACAAAGCTATTCACTACATTATAGTTAACCAAATGTTGTTCCGCGGGCTGCATGCGATCTACGGCGCCTTCTACCGCGGCCCTCGGGGTTATTATGAAAATGTAACTTATTTTACTGAAATTAATTTTACTGGCAAAAAAACCGGAAGAATTTTAGTTTTACGTCGTGGAAGAAAGAAATCACCACAGCTACAACTGATTGTGCAGTCAAAAGTCAAACTCCTGGAAGCATGTTATGTAATGCAATTAAAAATACGTCGATTTAGACGCGACCTGCCAGTCGATTTCGTGGATACATCTGTGGGACCATCTATAATATTGTAGATTGTGAATCATATATTTCTGATTAAAAAAGATGTTCTTGATTAATACCGACTTTATCTTCACACACGTCCAGATTTCTGTTGTTTAGATTAGGTTTCACAAACATTGCCACTTCACTAGATCAAGTTCGATGAAATATTCCTCCATTATTTAATTCTGACAAATAGGTTCAAGATGTATTGCCCACAACATCACTTGGATTGAATCACTTAATCATTTGTTCATTAAATCAAACTCTATCATATTCTACATAGAGCATTTCGGCAATGCTCCTAACTTCATAACACTTTGCACATGATACGAGGACAATTCTAAACTCTGTACTATTTTATTAGATCCGACGTACGTGGTCAACTAATTCCTCGCCTGAATCACTTTACTCGAAGTTTCAAAAGTATCAATTCTTCGTAATCACTTGAATCACTTGAATCACGTCTTCACTCTGTCCTAAAACTATTTCTTCAAAACTGCTTTTCCTGAGTTATCTATTGCTCCAATTGTCCATCTATTCCAACTGTCGTTACCTACGTCTTCTTTCTCTCTCATGTCTTCTCTAGTGTGTATTCTCCTTCTGTTGTTCTTCTCTGATTATCTGTCCTTCTCTTCTTCTCTTGTCTGGACCGGTCTCAGTTCAATGACCGTCCTTGTTCCTCCGTCTACAATCTCCTGTACTTCCGTAATTCTTCCTCCTCTGATTGTCTGTTCTTCCGTCTTCGGGCCCTTTCCCAGTCTCCGCTCTCCTGTACCTCCGTACTTCTAGGTCCTAGATGGTCTGTTCTTCCGTCTTCGGGCTCCCTCCTCTGTCTCCTATCCTCTACTTCTTCTTTTTTGGTTTTCTCCTGTCTCTTGGATCGCCCTTTTATCTTCAAGTCCAGCTTGACGGATTAACCAATACTTATTTTGGCTCCACCCTCCAGATGTCCTCTGGTTCCCATGAGCGTTCTGAATGTCCGTCATTCAAACTGCCCCATGACTTATATACCAGGCCTCCAAATATTTAATTGGTCAGCCGACCGAGTTGGTCACTCCTTTATTTAAAAAACCGTGTGCAATAGCGTCATAAAAGCGCCATAACGCGTGTCACCTAACAGGTGTCATGCGTGTCAGTCTATGGCAATTTCGTATATCTTATCTTATATCCTTCCCGTGCCGTTAAACGTCACATAGGGCTCGAAACATAATTTGGGGCCGACGAATGAGCTCTTCGTTGTTGGCATCCCTGATACTCGGTTGGTTTCTCTGCGAGTTTCCATAACGATATTTTTTTTCCCATCTGGAGTTGCCTCTAGATAGGTCCCAGGATAAGGTTGTTAGCCTTATGCCAACTCTCGGTACATGATATGTAGCAGATCGTATATACAAGTGTTGTTTACCTAAGTCATTATCTTGCTCTTTCATGTCGGAGGTTTTATTGTGTCCTGGCTTTTTCGTGTCTGCCTTTTCTATTCGTCTTTTCTATTTTGTTTATTCGTGTCAACGTCCAGTCACCGCTTGGTTATCACTGGACCATCCTACTTTCTGGCGTCCTTCCTTTGTATTACCTATATCTCGGCGTCACTGAGTCTCGTCTTTTTCCATTCACTCTTTTTACTGTTTACTTTTGTCCGCGTTTTGTTCTAGTGTCATGGAATTTTTATCTCTTTCTCTTCCTTTCCTACCTACTTTTCTCTGCCGCTATGACTGCGCAGCAGCATCATCAAACACTAACATGTCTGTTCCATCTGTTTCAGCGGGTACAGTGGGTGTGGCTACATCACTCCTTCTTACAAAAGCATCTTTCCTCACCACAACACTTACATAGACCATTGTGAGAGCTATTCTGCCTAGTTCTGTGTCTGACATAGAAGTATGTGCGTCCCTGGTTACTTTATCTGTGTTCGTTGACCTGTCTCTTTTGTCCTTAACTGTCTTGCTATCAGCCTCGACTAATTCTACCCTAGATTTATTCCTCTTCGTCTCTTTATTATTTCGTCTGTCCGTGTCTGATTTCGTACGCACTACAGAATTTCTGTCTTTTTTCATATTCTTATCAAACCTTTCGGTGTTGTGTGGCATATATCTGCAGTCATTTCTTTTAAACGAATTGTGCTGGTATTTTTCTCCGTACCCTGTGTCGTTGCAGGCTGTCTGTTTTGATAACTCATGTCTGTATAGTGTTCCTGGTTTTGATATTTGTTTCTTCTTCCATGTCTCTCATTTCTATAAAAATTGTTCTGTGTCTGTCTGAAGTCTATTCTAGGGTAAAAAATGTAACGTTTTCTCCAATTTCTTTCCTGTCTCAATTCTCTACCTAACCTAGCTACTTCTCTCCTCAGATATCTGATCTCCCATTTTAATATATTTATTTCAGGTGTTTTTGCAAATGTATTGTGTCATTTTCTCTAACATTCTCTCTGAAAAAATCTCCGTATTATTCTTACTCTATGAAATAATCAGTGAAATAATCAATAATTTCTAATGACAAAAATATACAAACAAAGCAGTATAAACCAAACA
Organism: Achatina immaculata; assembly: GCA_009760885.1. Taxonomy (NCBI): domain Eukaryota; kingdom Metazoa; phylum Mollusca; class Gastropoda; order Stylommatophora; family Achatinidae; genus Lissachatina; species Lissachatina immaculata. The sequence goes on along the minus strand of CM019697.1, from coordinate 15,354,868 downwards.
AATATACACTGTAATTACAACAACAATCTAACTAATACATAACTTAAACTGTCTCTTGTTCTTGGCCGAATACACTGTCCCTCCGCAGTTGATGTTATCGCTCTTTGCGAATGTCTAATTAATGTTCTCTGTGTACCACCATTATTAAAGAAACAACTGTTCTTTGCCTAAATCACATCAGTCCATTCTAGCACATGTTGTCCTATCCTCGTTGATTTCGTTGTTAATACTGATAATGTCTGATTCTGAATACCACGACTGTTAGAAAGATAAAATGTCCTCTGTCTGTCTAAATCACAAAAAGTTTGGTTATAACATCACACGTGATCGTTAGTAGTTAAACTCCTGCATTGTGACCGCTGACATACCTTGAACATCTCCTCCCAAAAAAGTCACCGGCCAGTATAATATTGTTGTTTGTGAATCATATATTTCTCTTTTAATGACTTATAGTAGAAGTGTTCTATGGTTCTCTGATCATGACACATCGATGTTTCACAAATATTACACTTCACTAAATCAGAGCAAGTCCGCTGAAATGTTCCTCCGTCTTCGGACTCCCTCCTCTGTCTCCTTTCCTCTGTACTTCCGTACTTCTCCGTCTTAGATTGTCTGTTATTCCGTCTTCGGGCTCTCTTCTCTGTCTCCTCTCTCCTCTACTTTCGTGCTTCCTCCTTCTCTCCTGTATTCCCGTATTTTGTTCGTCCCTGATTGTCTGTTCTTCCGTCTTCGGACTCCGTCCTCTGTCTCCTGTCTCCTCTACTTCCATACTTCTTCGTCCTCTGTCTCCTCTCTCTTCTACTTTTTCTTCCTTCTTGGTCCCTCGTCTGTCTCTTCTCTCATGTATTTCTTCGTCCTCCTGTACTTCCGTACTTCTTCGTCCTAGATGGTCTGTTCTTCCGTCGTCGGGCTCCCTCCTCTGTCTCCTCTCCTCTATTTCCATACTTCTTACTTTTTTTCTGTCTCTCCGCTCACCTTTTTATCTTCCTATCCAGCTTGATGGAATAACCAATAAGTATTTTGGCTCCACACTTCAGATGTCCTCTGGTTCCCTTGAGCTTTCTGATTGTCCGTCATTAAAACTGCCCCATAACTTATATGTCCTAAGTCAATAGACAATGTCCAATAGGCCACGCCTCTAAATATTTAATTGGTCAGTTGGCCGAGTTGGTCACTCCTTTATTTAAAAAACCGTGTGCAATAGCATGATAAAAGCACCCTAACACGTGTCACTTAACAGGTGTCATGCGTGTCAGTCTACGGCAATTACGTATATACAATTGTTATTTACCTATGTCATTATCTTGCTCTTTCATGTCGGAGGTTTTATTGTGTCATGGTTTTTTCATTGTGTCTGCCTTTTCTATTCGTCTTTTCTATTTTATTTACTCGTGTCAACGTCCCGTCACCGCTTTGTTATCACTGGACCATCCTACTTTCTGGCGCCCTGCCTTTGTATTACATATATCTCAGCGTCACTGAGTCTCGTCTTTTTCTAGTCGCTGTTTCAACTGTTTACTTTTGTCCGCGTCTTGTTCTAGTGTCATGTAATTTTTATATATTTCTCTTCCTTTCCTACCTACCTTTCTCTGTCGCTATTCGATGTTACTATTTTGTTTACAGTATATTTTCATAATCATATTCATTAATAATAATAATAACTATAATCATTACTTACAAGGCCATGCTACGCATTAAAGTTCGACACTACTGTTATAGATTTTGCATGACTTCTAAGAAAACTGTACAAAGATAAACACATCTCTTTTTTTGCGGTATTATAAATGAAGCCACAGACACCAAGAGAAACAATCGAAGGTATGAAACTTGGAGATTTAATAATATATAATATTCCAGCCGTATTCGCGGCGGATCGGCTCCAATTTCCCCCTCTCCGTGGATGATTGAAATTATGGAAAATACTGAATCCCATATACAACTGTTTATTTATCTTCTGATCATGTGGTACAGATTCATAATGGACAATTCTAATTCTAAGCGAAATGCCGCGTGGCGTAGGCGGTCATTTCTCTCAACAATTCCCTCTCTTTTGCGTTGATTATGAGATCCGCAGGTAACTTTCTTCCTAGCCACACTGACTTCTCTCTCTCTCTCTCTCTCTCTCTGTCTCTCTGTCTTCCTCTGTCTCTTCTTCCCTCGATTTTTCCAGATGCCACAGTGTGTTCCAATTTTCCTCTTCTCAGGAAAAGTCATATAAATCTCGCTTGTCTGCCTCTTATCTTTGGTATAGTTTGCTTTTTAACTCTAGTCTTTCTTTAGACTTCTTCATTGGTTTTCTTGGCTGTTCATGGTACATTCAACATCCTTCTTATAAACCACATTTCATAATGGTGTGGTTTAAAATGGACAACGCCTTTGCAATAAAACACATATATACTTTGTTATTCAAGCTCCTTCACTCTCACTAATCCAAGGAACAGCTTGTGCACGAGCTCACTTCAGGGGATGTAGCTCTATGATTAATGTTCACAATGGAACAGACAAAAGGCATTTGTTTTCAAGACCTGCTGCTGGAGCGCTCAGTAGCAACACAGCGACCTCTGTGCAGGTTTGATCTCTATTTTTAAAAAAATTCGCTCCTTTTTTGGACACATCTCGTAATATACATTTTAACACACCTACGTACCAGTGATACATTTTAAAGCAAAACTTATACATAACAATACATCAACAAAAATAATTAAAATGAAACAAACCAGTTACAACAATACGGGCTCGGATTATTCTGTTGGTATTACTAGTACTGGCACTAATATTTGTATTTAATATCTATCTAACATTTTCAGACAGCACTAAGTGAAATCGTGGTTGTTTAAACTTCGGATTTATAGGAAGCAATGTACCCAGAGACATACTGTGAGGAAAGAATGACGAGGGGAAAGAGAAATGTGACAACAGATAATTCTTATGAATGAACAGCATTAAGAGATGGTAGGTTGTCGTGACATCTACAGACAGTGATTGCTTGAAACCAGCTCCAGCCTGGGGAGATGACGCATGATGATGATGAATTCTTGAACAAGAACACAAGAAAATTTTATTAAAACGAAGAGCAAACGATGCAGTTTCTCAGGCCTGCAGCGTCTACACAGAAAACCTGTGATATTCACCTGTGAATCTGAGATTTTTACCTGCATATATCACACACAACACACATAACGAGTAGACATATTTACTTGCATATACTACACAGCAAAAAAAACATGCAAGAGCGCCACTAGAAACATTATCTGTAAAGTTATTTCCTTCTGTTGGTACACTACAAAAACTCGATGGAGCACATCAAACATTACCCGTATGAATATCCTGCTGGTCACCGGATAATAATTTCCTGAGATAAAATCTTTGATTCTGCTGCCTTGTCCTCCAGCCGTCTCTCTCCTGTGGAAGGAAAGTGAAAAGTTTCACCATGGGGAGACTGCTGGCTCCTCGGGTATTTGGTAAACTATCTACGTTTCCATAGTTACCACCAATAAAGGAGTGTATAAAGTTTGAAAATCATTTCTGGTTGATGATTTGCTGTAATGGGGAGGACTGGCTGGGGGGTTGCCGGGGTTGACATGGGTGGACTGGGAGCTGGGAGTTTGAGAAACACTGAGATAACTGATACAGCTCTTCAGGGTGAGTCAAGAACAATGTCTGCTTATGGTTTGATGCAGGTTGCACGAAAAACGTAGGAGGGAAGCTGTAACCAACAGAAAACATAAGAGGGAAGCTGTGACCAACAGAAAACATAAGAGGGAAGCTGTGACCAACAGAAAACATAAGAGGGAAGCTGTAACCAACAGAAAACATAAGAGGGAAGCTGTAACCAACAGAAAACATAAGAGGGAAGCTGTAACCAACAGAAAACATAAGAGGGAAGCTGTGACCAACAGAAAACATAAGAGGGAAGCTGTGACCAACAGAAAACATAAGAGGGAAGCTGTGATCAGCAGAAAACATAAGAGGGAAGCTGTGACCAGCAGAAAACATAGGAGGGAAGCTGTGACCAGCAGAACACATAGGAGGGAAGCTGTGAAAGCTCTTCATTAACAGCCGCCTTTTGCGGACAGACTCCTCCTTCTGTTTGAAACCTTCCCCCCCCCCACTTTGTGTTCATGAAATACCCGCGTCCATTATCCCGTACGACGATGATCCTAAAGAAAATGTAAGAATTCTGAGCACCGCCTCGGATACAGAACTCGGGACATTTCGGAATTTCCTACTCCACTCATAAACTCGCTGCAGTGACATAAACGTGTTACAGTTACATAAATTTGTTGTAATGACATAAACTTGCTACAATGACATAAACTTACTACAATGACGTAAACTTGCCACAATGACATAAATGTCCTAACAATGACAGACATGCATCACCGTACCGAACCTTCATCCATCGATGGATATCGATAGGCTTCACAGACTTACTTCTCAAAGAACAGATGACATGGATGTTCTCAAGAGAGCAGCGGCCATCTTTACAGTTACTATGACATCAAGCATCTCGCTGGTACAGTGCTGCCACCTACAAGACATTCTTTACGCCATCAGCAAATCTGCTCTCAACTTACATGACGATGGGGGCGGGGCTTAGAATTTCTGTGACAAGTTTAAGGTCATCACTCGAATCATCATCTTTTATCTCCATGTCAATGATTTCAGTTTTATTTTCCAGTTTTTTGTGTCCATGCTTCGGTACTAGACAGAGTTATGAGGTTAATACAAAATTTAACACTGTTGTCTTCAATTGATGCTTTATTTTTATGAATAATGATCTTTTTTCATGTTCCTGTTGATCTCAGTTACATATTTTACGGCTGCTGTTTGTACAAATCCTAGAAATGTGAACATTTTCCTCATGTTTCATGCGTTTTCACTAACATTTATCAGTCAGTCAGTCAGTCATTTGCATGTCCCTTGTGGGACTTTGCCTCCCTAACAGCTCTCATGTAGGCCTCTCGGTTGTAAGCAAGATGGCCTGCTGCTCATGCATCCATTTGCAGATTATCAACGATGTCTTGCAGCTATCTTCGCCTTGGTTTTTCTCTCTTTCTTTTTCCCATTATGTATCCTTACAAGACGGGCTTCTGCAAATTCTCATGACGTTTAATGTGTCCAAAATATTTAAGTTTTCTCTGTTTAATCCATTTTAATAGCCAAACTTCTTCAATATTAAGATCTTGTAGTATAAGACTCAAAGACATAGTGGATACTGCAATGAAAGAAGAAAAAGCAGGATTTCGAAAATGGAGAGCTGCCTCGACCAGATCTTTACTCTCAGAATAATACTTGAAGAACATATTGAAAAGCAGAAACCATTAATACTGAACTTCATAGATTTTAAAAAGGCATTTGATAACATACACAGAGATTCATTATAAAGAATTTTATGTCTATATGGAATACCATCTAAAACTGTCAACATCATTAAGGACTTATACAGTGGATATGATTGTGCAGTCAAGACAGAAGAAGGGATGAGTGAATGGTTCCAGATTGAAACAGGCGTGAAACAAGGATGTATACTGTCTCCTTTACTTTTTGGGGTTACAATAGACTTCATAATGAAAAAATGCTGCACAGGTAACACAGGTATTGACTGGGTACATGGGACCCAACTAGAAGAACTTGATTTTGCTGATGACATAACTCTTATCAGTAATAATGTGAATTCCATGCAAGAAAAAACAGATAGCCTGTCTTCACTGGCTAGCAAAATAAGACTTGAAATTAACAAGGACAAAACAAAAATAATGAAAATTCCTCTCAATCAAAATGGAAAAATACACATAGAAGGGACAGATATTGAAGAAGTCAATCAATTTGCATACCTTGGCAGCTACACAGACCAGGATGGTGGCACTAGAAAGGAAGTTAGGATCAGAATAGTAAAAGCAGCATCAATCTTCAAGAATCTTGAGAACATATGGAATTCAAAAGTTATAAGCACAAAAACCAAGTTAAGATTATTTAATTCAAATGTAATATCCACCCTCATTTATGCATGCGAAAGTTGGAAAACAACTAAAGAAACAGAAAAGAAATTAGACTCTTTTGAAAACAAATGCCTAAGGAAAATACTCGGCATCAAGTGGAATGAATTCAAGAACAATGCAGAGATAAGACAGATGACTGAACAACAACCAGTCTCATGGGTGATCAGGAAAAGGAGATGGACATATGTTGCTCACTTGATGAGAAGAAATGATCAGAGAATCCCAAAACTTGCTACAATGACATAAACTTACTACAATGACGTAAACTTGCCACAATGACATAAATGTCCTAACAATGACAGACATGCATCACCGTACCGAACCTTCATCCATCGATGGATATCGATAGGCTTCACAGACTTACTTCTCAAAGAACAGATGACATGGATGTTCTCAAGAGAGCAGCGGCCATCTTTACAGTTACTATGACATCAAGCATCTCGCTGGTACAGTGCTGCCACCTACAAGACATTCTTTACGCCATCAGCAAATCTGCTCTCAACTTACATGACGATGGGGGCGGGGCTTAGAATTTCTGTGACAAGTTTAAGGTCATCACTCGAATCATCATCTTTTATCTCCATGTCAATGATTTCAGTTTTATTTTCCAGTTTTTTGTGTCCATGCTTCGGTACTAGACAGAGTTATGAGGTTAATACAAAATTTAACACTGTTGTCTTCAATTGATGCTTTATTTTTATGAATAATGATCTTTTTTCATGTTCCTGTTGATCTCAGTTACATATTTTACGGCTGCTGTTTGTACAAATCCTAGAAATGTGAACATTTTCCTCATGTTTCATGCGTTTTCACTAACATTTATCAGTCAGTCAGTCAGTCATTTGCATGTCCCTTGTGGGACTTTGCCTCCCTAACAGCTCTCATGTAGGCCTCTCGGTTGTAAGCAAGATGGCCTGCCGATCATGCATCCATTTGCAGATTATCAACGATGTCTTGCAGCCATCTTCGCCTTGGTTTTTCTCTCTTTCTTTTTCCCATTATGTATCCTTACAAGACGGGCTAATGTAAATTCTCATGACGTTTAATGTGTCCAAAATATTTAAGTTTTCTCTGTTTAATCCATTTTAATAGCCAAACTTCTTCAATATTAAGATCTTGTAGTATAAGACTCAAAGACATAGTGGATACTGCAATGAAAGAAGAAAAAGCAGGATTTCGAAAATGGAGAAGCTGTCTCGACCAGATCTTTACTCTCAGAATAATACTTGAAGAACATATTGAAAAGCAGAAACCATTAATACTGAACTTCATAGATTTTAAAAAGGCATTTGATAACATACACAGAGATTCATTATAGAGAATTTTATGTCTATATGGAATACCACCTAAAATTGTCAACATCATTAAGGACTTATACAATGGATATGATTGTGCAGTCAAGACAGAAGAAGGGATGAGTGAATGGTTCCAGATTGAAACAGGCGTGAAACAAGGATGTATACTGTCTCCTTTACTTTTTGGGGTTACAATAGACTTCATAATGAAAAAATGCTGCACAGGTAACACAGGTATTGACTGGGTACATGGGACCCAACTAGAAGAACTTGATTTTGCTGATGACATAACTCTTATCAGTAATAATGTGAATTCCATGCAAGAAAAAACAGATAGCCTGTCTTCACTGGCTAGCAAAATAAGACTTGAAATTAACAAGGACAAAACAAAAATAATGAAAATTCCTCTCAATCAAAATGGAAAAATACACATAGAAGGGACAGATATTGAAGAAGTCAATCAATTTGCATACCTTGGCAGCTACACAGACCAGGATGGTGACACTAGAAAGGAAGTTAGCATCAGAATAGTAAAAGCAGCATCAATCTTCAAGAATCTTGAGAACATATGGAATTCAAAAGTTATAAGCACAAAAACCAAGTTAAGATTATTTAATTCAAATGTAATATCCACCCTCATTTATGCATGCGAAAGTTGGAAAACAACTAAAGAAATAGAAAAGAAATTAGACTCTTTTGAAAACAAATGCCTAAGGAAAATACTCGGCATCAAGTGGAACGAATTCAAGAACAATGCAGAGATAAGACAGATGACTGAACAACAACCAGTCTCATGGGTGATCAGGAAAAGGAGATGGACATATGTTGGTCACTTGATGAGAAGAAATGATCAGAGAATCCCAAAACAAGCTATCAAGTGGAACACAACAGGCCGAAGAAAATGAGGCAGACTGCGTGAAACTCTGAAGATGACATTATTAAGAGTGGCCAAATTAACAGGCATAAAATCCTTTCATGAGGTTGAAAGACTCGTCGAAGACAGGAAAAATTAGAGAACTACTTTGCGAGCCCTATGTGACGTTTAACAGCACGGGAAGGATACAAGATATAAGTATAGATATATTTGTTCTTTTTTGTGCCCATTTTATCTGAAAAATATCTGAAAAATGTCTGTAATATCTGTTCTTCCTTTCCAATATTCTCTTTTTTCCAAGAGACTCAGGCATTTCTACACAAAGTTTGAAAGGAGGGTCTCCGACTCGGATAAAACCACCAAACTTCGGCCATGCAAGATAAGTGTACTAATCACTTGACCACTCAGGTAACCTGCAAACGTGTGTAGCCAGATATTAGGCGTGCATGAACCTGCTCAGTGTAACAGTCAAACAAACAACAGCATGATACTTACACGCTCGTTCGCTCCATGATCTCTCTGCCGTTGGAGTCTGTGTAGAACTTGTCACCACTGGCAAGATTTGACGAGAAGTGTGACACAACTTCCTTGCCACCGCTGAAAACGTTAGAAAAAAAAAGAAATATAATTTGCAACGAAAATATCTAAACATTTTTTGGCGTCAAAGACTATTTTAAAAGAATCCTCGTACAGTAAACCCCTCGATTTTACGGACTTTTCCTGGTAAGAGGAATCCGTTTCGACGAAAGTCTGTTAAATGGAATGCTACTTGGAAGGAGGGGGGACATTTTAAAACCTTCTTTAAACAAACAGTGTAAGAAAGATTTACTGGAATAAACGTTACTTTATAATATAACATTTCTCATTTAGATCTAATTTAAGTGCTACCTTTAAGTTCACACGTTCTTTTAACTCCTCTGTCACTTGACGCCAGTTTTGAATTGTAAAGAGCCCAAAAATATTTAATAAAGTTATAGATAAAGTAATCATATATCACAAAAGTACTTTGTATACAACCAAACCGCACGATAGCATGAGGAAGACAGGTGAATGGTCCAGTTTTAGAAAAAGATAGAGTAAGGAAAATTGGCAGGAACGAGAGAGTGGCAGAAAGTAAGAAGGTCACAGATAAATGAAGAACATACGACAGACGGAGGCAGAACGAGACCGAAAGAAAGCGAGTCTACTCTGTAATATTGAAAAGAAGTACGACATGAAATACACGTAGTGTGCGTTTAAGAATCTTGAATGTTATCTTGTCTTGTTCTAAGGGAATAAGCCATAGTCAAAGAGAGTTAATAATGACGATGTAGGAATGTGGGAATACTGTCCCTTGAGCAGCGGTTCTCAACTCTCTTGACCTTGAATGAAGAGCTCGTGAAAAATGAACTAGAAGTTAAGGTTAAGGTAATTGAGTAAGGGGGAGGAAAAGTTTAGTATCCCACGAGAATTGTACTGGAAAATATATTAAGGGTAAATGTGTAGTGAAATTCGTGAGCTGGTTGTAGCGTGTACAAGTAGAAAATACGAGATTTAAGAGCTATAATAGAGGTTATAAAACTGATTTTTTTTTAGAAAAGACATTCATTTTCATAGAGAGATAGAGAGATAAAGACACAGAGATAGAGACATAGAGAAAGACACAGAGATAGAGACATAGAGAAAGACACAGAGAAATAGAAACACAGAGAAATAGAGACATAGAGAGATACACAGAGATAGAGACACAGAGATAGACAGAGAAATAGAGACATAGAGAGAGACACAGAGAGATAGATACACAGAGATAGAGACATAGAGAGAGACACAGAGAGATAGAGACACAGCGAGATAATTAGATAAGAGGATTTAGAGACGTAGAGCTAGCCAGATGATAGTCGTGTCATAGTGTGATAGGCAGAGTCACTGCTTGAGTTTCATGGAAATGTAGACAGCTTAGAGATTTAATGAGTTGTATTCATGGCTTGTTCTTGTAAAGATGTAGTTTGTGAGACTTTTGTCCTTATTTGGACAGACTAACTAGTTCATTCAGGAACTTAGAATGTAGTAGCAGTTTCTAGACTGTTATTCCCATTTCGTGGAAATCATTATGTTGGGGTTTGGGGGAGGGGGGGTTGAAGTGAAGTATTACATTCATTGTGATGTTCCTAAATTGTAAGTATGTGGTTTAGTATTCTTCTGTCTAAGATGTCTCGCTTCCCAATGGCGAACCTGTTCTTGCCGGGAAGTTATGCCTTTGTATTGTCATTTCCTGCCTTGTGGCAGTAGTTTTGCTCATCCTTACATACTTCACCCTCATTCTCCTCTTTAATAAACTTATTTTATCAGTTGTAACTACACCCTTGACTTGTTGGAGTCTTCACTATTCGTCAAGTTAATGTATTGTCGGGAGTCTGCCAAGTTACAGTCAACCTGTTTCTAAGTTATTCTAGTGGCTTGAGTTGCATGCCTGGGTTGTTTTTTGTACGTTTCTAGGCGTCTTCTATAGAAACGAAGTGTTTCCAAAAGATCACTAAATGAGATCTATTAGAATTACATTTACTGAAGGTATTTTCTTATAATCAAGAGTAAACCACACTAGACAACTTATCAACAGCAGCTAACCTATGCAGGGCTGCCGGAATCTGGCTTAAATAGGCACCTTACGACTTTATTGTCTCCTTCCTCATATACCTTTTAGTGTTGAGGGGACAAATAGACTTTTGATAAGTCTGGGCGATTTGCTTCATATAATGGGATATTTAATGCTTCTGTAACTTCCTCTCTCCATCTCCTGCGTGGGTGGTCTCTTCCTCTGTTACCTACAAATCTTAGTCTGAATGTTTTCTGTAAATGTTTTCCGTGTAACATGGCCAAACAATTTGACTTACTTTTTATGGATAAAGTTACAGATAAAGTAATCATATATCACAGAAGTACTCTGTATACAACTAAACTTCACGATAGCATGAGGTAGACAGGAGAATGGTCCAGTTTTAGAAAAAGATAGAGGGTCTTTAGGAAAATTGGCAGGAACGAGAGAGTGGCAGAAAGTAAGAAGGTCACAGATAAATGAAGAACATACAACAGACGGAGGCAGAACGAGACCGAAACAAAGTGAGTCTATTCTGAAATACTGAAAAGAAATACGACATGAAATACACGTAGTGCGCGTTGAAGAATCTTGAATGTTGTCTTGTTATAGCAGAATAAGCCATAGTCAAAGAGAGTTAATAGAGACAATATAGGAATGTAGGAGTACTGTCCCTTGAGCGGGGGTTCTCAACTCTCTTGAACTTGAATGAAGAGCTCGTGAAAATGAACTAGAAGTTAAGGTTAAGGTAACTGAGTAAGGGAGAGGAAAAGTTTAGTATCTCACGAGAAATGTATTGGAAATTAGATTAAGGTTAAAATTTGTAGTGAAATTCGTGAGCTGGTTGTAGCGTGTACAAGTAGAAAACACGAGATTTAAGAGCTATAGTAGAGGTTATAAAACTGATTTTTTTTTTTTAGAAAAGACATTCATTTTCATAGAGAGATAGAGTCATAGAGAGATAGAGACACAGAGATAGAGACATAGAGAGATAGAGACACAGAGATAGAGACATAGAGAGATAGAGACACATAGAGACACAAAGAGATAGAGAAACAGAGATAGAGATACAGAGAGATAGAGACACATAGAGAGAGACACAGAGAGATAGAGACACAGAGAGATAGAGACATAGAGATAGAGACAGAGAGACAGAGACACAGAGATAGAGACATAGATAGAGGCACAGAGAGATAATTAGATCAGAGGATTTTCAGATGTAGAACTAACCAGAATGATAGTCGGGTCATAGTGTGATAGGCAGAGTCACTGCTTGAGTTTCATGGAAATGTAGTCAGCTTAGAGATTTAATGAGTTGTATTCACTGTTTGTTCTTGTAAAGATGTAGTTTTTGAGACTTTTGTCCTTATTTGGACAGACTAACTAGTTCATTCAGGAACTTAGAATGTAGTAGCAGTTTCTAGACTGTTATTCCCATTTCGTGGAAATCATTATGCTGGGGGTGGGGGGGGGGGTTGAAGTGAAGTATTACGTTCACTGTGACGTTCCTAAATTGTAAGTATGTGGTTTAGTATTCTTCTGGCTAAGATGTCTCGCCTCCCAATGGCGAACCTGTTCTTGCCGGGAAGTTATGCCTTTGTATTGTCACTTCCTGCCTTGTGGCAGTAGTTTTGCTCATCCTTACATACTTCACCCTCATTCTCCTCTTTAATAAACTTATTTTGTCAGTTGTAACTACACCCTTGACTTGTTGGAGTCTTCACTATTCGTCAAGTTAATGGATTGTCGGGAGTCTGCCAAGTTACAGTCAACCTAAGGTGTTCTAGTGGCTTGGGTTGCATGCCTGGGTTGTTTTTTATACGTTTCTAAGCGTCTTCTATAGAAAGGAAGTGTTTCCAAAAGATCACTAAATGAGATCTATTAGAATTACATTTACTGAAGGTATTTTCTTATAATCAAGAGTAAACCACACTAGACAACTTATCAACAGCAGCTAATCTGTGCATGGCTGCCGGAATCTTGCTTAAATAGGCACCATACGATTGTCTCCTTCCTCATATACCTTTCAGTGTTGAGGGGACAGACAGACGTCTTGATAGGGCTGGGCGATTTGCTTCATATAATGGGATATTTAATGCTTCTGTAACTTCCTCTCTCCATCTCCTGCGTGGGTGGTCTCTTCCTCTGTTACCTACAAATCTTAGTCTGAATGTTTTCTGTGAATGTTTTCCGTGTAACATGGCCAAACAATTTGACTTACTTTTTATGGATATAGTGTAATAATGGTGTTACTCCAACCATTGCTCTGATGGTGTCATTTCCTATTTGGTCTCTTCTTGTCAAGTTTAGTATTCTCTTTAGACATCTCATTTCTGTCGTGATGATTTTTTTCTTTTGCTTTTGGTTGTTAATGTCACTGACACTGATAGCACAGAGATGGCGGGAAGTTGTGGTGTACAGTGCTTTTTTTTGTTTCAGTTGTGCTGTATTTGGTTTTCAGTAAGGGAGTCATATATTGAATGTTACTTTAAAAAAAAGCATTCGTCCGGTCTTTAAATACGAAACCCGTTATACTGAAGTCCGTTAAATCGATGGTTTACTGTATTTTCAAAAGTAGGAACGTGCGATGTGAAGTAAACAGGAAATACGGAATGCAGATTATATGGGTTGAGTCATGAAAGGAGAATTTAAGTGGTCAAACAAACTCGTTTACATGACAGGAATTGATCTGGAGAAGACCAAGGCAAAGAAACAAATTGCAACAAGATATACGAGAACTTGGAAGAAACAACTTGCAACAAGATATACGAGAACTTGGAAGAAACAACTTGCAACAAGATATACGAGAACTTGGAAGAAACAACTTGCAACAAGATATATGAGAATTTGGAAGAAACAACTTGCAACAAGATATACGAGAACTTGGAAGAAACAACTTGCAACAAGATATACGAGAACTTGGAAGAAACAACTTGCAACAAGATATACGAGAACTTGGAAGAAACAACTTGCAACAAGATATACGAGAACTTGGAAGAAACAACTTGCAACAAGATATACGAGAACTTGGAAGAAACAACTTGCAACAAGATATACGAGAACTTGGAAGAAACAACTTGCAGCAAGATATACGAGAACTTGGAAGAAACAACTTGCAACAAGATATACGAGAACTTGGAAGAAACAACTGGATAGTGGAAGCCAGGAACAGAGATGAACAGAGACAAGAAGTAAAATAAGAAGAGAAAGAAGAAGAAGCAGAGGAAGAAGAAGAAGAAGAAGAAGAAGAACAACAACAACAACAAATATGTGTAGATTTATACAAAGCTTCAAAGTACGTTTTAAAATATATCGATTTCGTTATTGAAAGATCTTATTATTTTAAAACGACATAAGAACTCAATTCAAGGATTAAAATGATGCTAACAGAAAGCGCTTATACATAAAAATAAAAATATATGCACACACATCGTATGTACTTTTCTTATCGCTGTCAATGAAACAGAGGATCCTAAGTGAGAAAGTTCGGAGATGTCAAGACACAACATATAGTCTATTTCATTAGTCTTTAAGTAAAGAACTCTCGTGTGTTCCCACAGTAAACGATATATGGAACTCCTCTGGTTTACTCTTTCTTAGTTTTCATTTATTTAAACTTTACGTAACGTTCTACAAAATCAACTTTTTTTCCAAGACTCAGAAAAGTTTATGTAAACGCCTGGAATATGAGGACCCAGACTTTAGGTTACTGATGAGGAAGATGATAATATTGTTGGCACAAAGATGAATGTTTTAAAATATGTGGATCAAAGCTGTTGTCAAGGACACACACATGTCTATCTAACTGCCCGGACACACACATGTCTATCTACTGTCCTGACACACATGTCTATCTAACTGCCCGGATACACACATGTCTATCTAACTGCCCGGACACACACATGTCTATCTAACTGCCCGGACACACACATGTCTATCTAACTGCCCGGACACACACATGTCTATCTAACTGCCTGGACACACATATGTATATCAACTGCCCGGACATACACATGTATATCAACTGCCCGGACACACATATGTCTATCAACTGCCCGGACATACACATGTCTATCTAACTGCCCGGACACACACATGTCTATCTAACTGCCCGGACACACATGTCTATCTAACTGCCCGGACACACACATGTCTATCAACTGCCAGGACACACACATTCTATCAACTGCCCGGACACACATGTCTATCAACTGCCCGGACACACACATGTCTATCAACTGCCCGGACACACATGTCTATCTAACTGCCCGGACACACACATTCTATCAACTGCCCGGACACTCATGTCTAACTAATTGCCCGGACACACACATGTCTATCAACTGCCCGGACACACACATGTCTATCAACTGCCCGGACACACACATATCTATCAACTGCCCGGACACACATATCTATCAACTGCCCAGACACATACATGTCTATCAACTGCCCGGACACACACATTCTATCAACTGTCCTGACACACACATGTCTATCAACTGCCCGGACACACACATTATATCAACTGCCCGGACACACATATGTCTATCAACTGCCCGGACATACACATGTCTATCTAACTGCCCGGACACACATGTCTATCTAACTGCCCGGACACACATGTCTATCTAACTGCCCGGACACACACATGTCTATCAACTGCCAGGACACACACATTTCTATCAACTGTCCGGACACACACATGTCTATCTAACTGCCCGGACACACACATGTCTATCAACTGCCCGGACACACATGTCTATCTAACTGCCCGGACACACATTTCTATCAACTGCCCGGACACTCATGTCTAACTAATTGCCCGGACACACACATGTCTATCAACTGCCCGGACACACATATGTCTATCAACTGCCCGGACACACATGTCTATCTAACTGCCCGGACACACATGTCTATCTAACTGCCCTGACACACACATGTCTATCAACTGCCCGGACACACACATTTCTATCAACTGTCCTGACACACACATGTCTATCAACTGCCGGACACACACATGTCTATCAACTGCCCGGACACACACATGTCTATCAACTGCCCAGACACACACATGTCTATCAACTGCCCGGACACACACATGTCTATCAACTGCCCGGACACACACATGTCTATCAACTGCCCGGACACACACATGTCTATCAACTGCCCGGACACACACATGTCTATCAACTGCCCGGACACACATGTCTATCAATTGCCCTGACACACATGTCTATCAACTGCCCGGACACACACAGGTCTTTCAACTGCCCGGACACACACATGTCTATCAACTGCCCGGACACACACATGTCTATCAACTGCCCGGACACACACATGTCTATCAATTGCCCTGACACACACATGTCTATCAACTGCCCGGACACACACATGTCTATCAACTGCCCGGACACACACAGGTCTATCAACTGCCCGGACACACACATGTCTATCAACTGCCCGGACACACACAGGTCTATCAACTGCCCTGACATACACACATGTCTATCTAACTGCCCGGACACACACAGGTCTATCAACTGCCCTGACATACACACAT
Source organism: Achatina immaculata (assembly GCA_009760885.1). Classification (NCBI taxonomy): domain Eukaryota; kingdom Metazoa; phylum Mollusca; class Gastropoda; order Stylommatophora; family Achatinidae; genus Lissachatina; species Lissachatina immaculata. The sequence goes on along the minus strand of CM019697.1, from coordinate 15,338,559 downwards.
GTCTATCTAACTGCCCGGACACACACAGGTCTATCAACTGCCCTGACATACACACATGTCTATCAACTGCCCGGACACACACAGGTCTATCAACTGCCCTGACATACACACACGTCTATCAACTGCCCTGCCGACTGCCGTTGGATCAGTTTTCCACAATGTTCTGCTCTGAGCGCTGATTATAAGCTGTGCTGGCGTTCTATGTCCGTGCTATCGTGTTAGTGCGTCCAGCATTTTCTCCGTGTCTCTGTTTACCTCGGCCTCTTTTGCCGTCTATCTTTCCCGTTGTCACTAGCTTGCCTCGCCGTAGAACGTATCCTACGAATTTGGATTATTTTTTTAAAAATATTACTTTCGTTATTGCTGGCCTCATCTCTCCAAACGCTCTCAGAACCTCCTCGTTCGATTTCTTTTCTGTCCGTGGCATTCTTAGCATTCTTCTAAGGAACCACATCTCAGTGGCTACCACATAGCGTGAAATAGAACTGTATTATTATATAAAATACTCACGAATTGTCCAGAGGGCCAACCACCCACTGAAACTCGGCATATTTAGCTCCCTTGTACAGTCTCACGATCTGTGTGGCCCAGCTGCTGAATGTCTGATGAACCTCTTCTACAACCTCACCCTGTGAAAAAAAAACACAAAAAACAGCAGCAGAGAATGTGTGAAATTCACATTACTTTTCCTTATGTGAAATGCCCTGCACAGAACGTTGATCTTTTGACAGGTTGTCTTAGAGAAGGGAGGAGGTGTTTAATGGCCGAGTGGACAGAACGTTGCTACACGTAGTTAGGCGGCAGATCGCTCTACAGGAGTCTGTGGTTGTGTGTCCCCAGCAATTCTCTTGTCATTATTCTTTCTCTCAGATTTAAAATGCTTTGTCTCCTATTTGTCGAATGCTAACTATACAACGCTAACCATACAATGCTAACCATACAAGGCTAACCATACAACGCTGTGTTAAAACACTTTACAGTGCCAAAGCTTAGGTGTTTCCCACTTGAAAAAAAACTACATAAACAGGATGATTGTTTCATTGAGAATGGTGTTTGATGTCACAGTGATATCTTAGGCAAGTCCTCTACTTGGCGCCCATCTTCGTCATTCCTGTCTCCGTTATGGTTCCACTATTACATAATGTCAAGAAGGTGAACTAACAATTAATTATTAATAGTTTTATACTATTTTGTAATTATTACGATCATTTATTAGCTATGAACACGAATGTGGTTCACCTGCCATTCCTACAGCGGCACTGTAGAAAAAAAAGGCTGCCGACAAAGTCGCTCCTATAAAAGAAATCAATGATTATGTCCTTTTTTATTTTCATGGTCTTGAAAGGAAGATTGCTGACCCCCCTCCCCACCCCAATTCTACATTTTTGTTGACCTATGACCCTAAGCCTAGGTTACGAATGAACTGACCTGGTTAATTTTTTAAAAAATTTTGTTCGTTTAAATGAAGTGAAATTAAATAAGATAGAGACAGAAAAAATCTTAGAGATAAATGACGAAACCACTAGTTCGAGATACCATTTTTTTCCCACATCTCCTGTGTAGAAATGATCACGTGTTTGGACAGTACTATACTTAACCCTTTATCGCCCACTTCTCAAACGTTTTAGATTAACCTTTTATAGCCCATTTTTCAAACATTTTAGATTAACCCTTTATCGCCTATTTGTCAAACGTTTTAGATTAACACCTTTATCGCCCATTTGTCATTAACCTTTTACAACCATCTGTCAAAGGTTTTAGACATGCTGCTGAGGCGAAATTATTCACAGTTTCATCTAGATGTCATCTTCCTTGCTTTGTGTATTGTGGCTGCTACATAAAACTTGCTACGGTGAATTTAAAAAAAACAACTCGATGTCTGCTGTGAATGAATATTTTCTTTCATTTATCTGTAGATATAGTTATCATAAATTGTGGGCATATGCATATTTTACAATTTCTACGAAAAGTCTTTATCAAAGCTGCTGATTCGGCATGTTACTTTTATTTTCCACGAAGCCTGAGTGGTGAAATGGTTAGCACATTAGACTCATGGCGAAGGTCGGTGGTTCGAATGCGGCAGGAGGAGCCCCAATCACCCAGTTGTAAAAATGGATACCAGGATTCTTCAGAAGCTGGACAAGAAAAGATAGCCATGCAAGACGCTGATCACATGACTCTCTAGTAACCTATTAATGTGTCCATGGCTTCCTTTATCATATATTCCACATACAATGCTAAATACAACTTACATACAATGCTAAATACAATTTACATACAATGCTAAATACAATGCTAAACATAGTTTTATTTTACAACGATTGGGCCTCTGTTTCTTTGTTATCCCGACTGCCACAGATATATGTTTTATTTTTTTTTCAGCCATCCTTGATTACTTTCAATGAAATGGTTGCTTCAACGGATAAAATGATGGACTTAACAACAGATTTTGTATGACGCAGCAGAACATGTTGACTACGGCGTAAGAATAATTTTTGATGTGTACATTTAGTACAACTATCAATTAAATATACAAGGTGTGTTAAGAAAAGGAGCGAACTTTTTATATAGCGTCCCAGCCGGCACGGAGGACGTGGTGTGGATATTGAACGCAGTCTAGCGGTAGGCCTTGACAACAAGCTGCCATTTCTTCGTTCCGATATGAGCATTGGTCGCCGAGCTACATCCATTGAAATGAGCAAGTGCTCAAGCTGCTCATTTGGATTAGCGACAAAGTGCAAGGAAGGAGCTTTAAGAACAACATATGTGTGTGTGGTGTGTGTGTGTGTGTGTGTGAAATTATGCTGCGAAATTGGTAAACATTTTACAGAGACCTGACAATTGCACAACCAAACCCAAGGATAAGTAGAGGACTGTATGAGCCGAATGCAGAGCTTGACGTGGTTTAAACATTTTAAAGAGGGCAAAACGTCGGTAGGTGAAGATCCCAGGTCTTCCACATCAACAACCGAGGGAGTCCGTGCTGTAATTCGTGGAAATCGTTATCAGTCAGAGAAGCTGCTGACGAAGTGGGCTGGGCATCGGTACAACATCTTGCCGTCAAATTTTGATCGAAAAATTTCAGATGTGTCGTGTCTTTGCAAATTCGTGCCCAATTTGCTGACTAACAGCCAAAAAAGGAATCGTGCTGAAATCACTAAGGAACTGCTTGACAATGCTAATGGTCATGGAAACTCTCTTAAGAACACCATAACAGAAGATGAGACGCGTTTTTATGCTGTCAAAGATCAAGGTGTTATTGGTCACGTGTGTTTGTTTTATTGTAATTGCATTGTTTATTATCAATTTATACCACGTTGATAGATGATAAAGAAACAATATTATATGGACGTTTGAGGGATACTGTGCGAAGGAGGAGTCTGAATTGTGGTAACACAAGACTTAGCTGTTGCATCACGACACTGCTCCAGTTCACGCGTCGATACTCATTCGCAGTTATCTGACACAACATCAGATGTCTGTTGTGCCTCATCCACCCTATTCTCCGGACGTACCCCCTGCAGACCTTTTACTGTTTCCTAAAAGTAAAACCGCTTTGAAAAGACGTCGTTTCTAAACCACAGAGGATATTCAGGAAAATGTGATAAAAAAAATTGCGCGCCATCACAGAAACTACCTTCCAGGAGCATTCCAACACTGGAAGAAACGATGAAAACGGTTTGTCCTCAATAGAATGGGTTATTTTGCAGGGAATAGGGGCTAAAATATTGTCAAATTAGCGCTTATGTCTTTATAAAAAAAAGTTCGCTCTTTTGTTGAACACACATACACAAAGACACAGACAAATCTATAGAACCGTGACTGTACCGAAATATTACCTTGACCCATCTTATAGAGACTTTTCCTGTAGTAATACTGTGCAGTCCTGTCTTTTTGGGTACAAAAAGATATGTACCGGACGGTCTGCGTTCTCGATCCTGGGCTTCGTAGTAAGCCAGCTCCTGAGAGAGTCTCTCGCGGATATGAAAGTCCTTGTTGTAGATGGATTTCAGTCTACCAGTGCTGATGTCAAATGTCAATGACAGGTGCTGCGATTTGGAAACACAATTTGCATAAAACTGTAAATATGCTGGAAATGAAATAGTAGAATATGGCAGGAAAGAAGTAGAGCAAATCAAGCAGAAGTACCGCATTTTCCCTCACATAACACGCACCGGACATACAAGACGCACCCGCACAGAAGACGCACTTATTACTTGGTAGGTAACAGTTAAGAAAATAGCCAGTGATCACGTGAGAAATTTGTGAAACCGCCACAGTTAATGCCAGTCTCTCACCTTGCATGAAGCACTTTCCGAAACAGAGGTTTTCTCAATACAACTCGATATTTTTATTCCCTTTTCTAAAGGTAAAATTAAACACATTTTACAAACATCGGCGAGAATTAAATGTTGATATGAATTTTTTGTTTGTTCTTATCTTATTAGAACGAAGATGGCTGCAAGACATCGTTGACGACCTGCAAATGGATGCCGCAGCAGCAGGCCATCTTGCTAACAACTGAGAGGCCTACAGGAGTGCTGTTTGGGAGGCAAAGTTCCGCAAGGGACATGCAAATGAATGAATGAATGATCTTATTAGATTTAATCTTTAGAAAATGCTCACACGCGGGATTTAGAACTGCTTGTCTCCCCTTCATGCAAGAATTGAGCAGCCTCAGTCTGCTGCCCCGATTATCCTGGAAGCGATTTCACTTGCAGCTTTTTATAAGGTTTCTGACACTATAAACCGGTTACAGTAACCAACGACGGCGAAAAGTTTTTTTTGTTTTTTTTTTGTTTGCCGTTTTCAATCGGTAATTTACCGGTGACTGCAGGTTAACGAGATCACCGAAAATAACTTTCTCCCAGAAATAATATTCTCCTCCTCTCAGAAGAGCCCTGGAACAAGACCTTACGCCTCTGGTTATTCTGCTGATTCTCTTAACTGACCAGGCCGAATATCGTCCGCTTGGACATAGAAAGGCTACTCAGTAATGGGTGTTAGTCTAGTACCAGTAACCCACAGGCCCTGCCCAAACCTAACCATCGGGGTACAGGACGCGTGGTTATTGTTTAGTTCCTGTTTTAAGACAAAAGTGCATCTTATATGGAGGTAAATACGGCATTTCCTGGCACCCTAGGAAATGACAGCCATTTCATGTTACGTTTCTTCTGGACTCACCTATTATTCGGTATTTGCCTGCAAACAGTAGCCAGACATACATGTATGGCTAAAAGCACCAGCCACATGTGGACAATTTGTATCTTGTTTTTCTTTGCTGTCTTTCATGTTTATTTCCGTCATCTCTGTTTTTTTTTCTTTTGCGTTAGAGTTTGCGGCGCGCTCTTTTTCATTTATCTCAACATGTCCAAAATAATAATAATAATAATAATAATAATAATCACCATCATCATCATCATCGTCGTCGTCGTCGTCTTCTTCTTCTTCTTCTTCTTCTGTCTCTATTGCCCTTGGCAAAGAGACAAATGACCTCCATGAATCCAGACGTCAGGAAGCGTTGGTCACGCGTCCCTCCACAGTTTTATATCCCACCTCGTCTCCTCTGATCTGCTTATTGGTGACCTTCACTAGCTTTCTATCCTTCTCTCTTCACAAATAACGTCCGACGTTTTTGTTTTATTCTAAATTCAGAGACAAACCCGTCTCAGGCCCTTCAGTTATCAGATATATCTCACAGAGAACTGATACACGACGTGTTATCACTAGTTTAAAATTATTACGTTTTCTAGTAGTAATATTATGCTTACCAGCACTGCTACTGCGACTATTTACTACAACTACTGCTACCACTACTATTGTTGCTGCTGCTGCTGCTACTACTACTACTATTACTATTACTACTACTACTACTGATATTGCTACTACTGTTATTAATATTACTACTAATACCACTATTGCTACCACTATTACTAATACTTCTACTGCTACTACTACTACTACTACTACTACTATTACTACTACTACTAATAATAATAACAATAATAATCATAATATTAATAATAAGAATAATGTTGCCGCTATTATTAATGCAATCATTCATTTATTTGCATATCCTTACGGAACTTTGCCTCCCTAACAGCTCTACTATAGGTCTATCAGTTGTAAGCAAGATGGCTTGCTGAAGATGCATCCATTTGCAGATCATCAAAGATGTCTTGCAGCCATCTTCGCCTTGGTCTTCCTCTCTTTCTTTTTCCCATTATGTACCCTTCCAATACGGTCTTCTCTAGATTATCATGACGTTTAAATGTGTCCAGAATATTTAAGTTTTTTTTTTGTTTAATCCTCTTTACTAGCCAGCCTTCTTCAATATTAAGTTCTTGTAGTATGGATATATTTGTTCTTTTTTGTGTCCATTATATCTGAAGAACTCTTCTGTAGCATTTACATTCAAAGGCATTTATGTGTTTCTCAGCTGTTTTGTTAAGTGTCCAGGTCTCACAGGCATATGTTGCGATTGGAAAGATGCACGCCCTTAAAAATCTTATTTTTGTGGTTCTGTCTGTTCCTCTACATAGAATCTTTAGTTGTTTTACTTTCTGAGGAGCCATTAATTAAATAATTTAATGCCATTACATTAATGCCATCACTAAAACCAATTACTACTTCAGCCAGAGTTAGTAGTTTCATTGGTATCACTGGTGCAGTGTTCCTGGGACTGGCGTTAAGTTTTCAGGGTGGACCTGGTCGGCTTTGGAGAGAGTCGATTAAAAAAAAAAAGATAAGTGGGAGGGGTTTGGGGTGTGTGGGGGTTGAGAAGATTTTGTAGCGATGTAGAAAGTTTCTCTGGGATTTTCTGACTATCAGAAGGACTACTAGCGCTGAAACTACCACAGCTATTACTAATTTAATGTAATTATTTCCAGCCAAATTCCCTTATCACCGCTCGTGCTAAACTCCTCCATTCCCCCACCTCTCTGCTGTCTAAAGTAACAAATGATTATTCCTGTTAAACTTCCCGCTGGGGCTTCTTCGTCGTCCGATGTTGGAAACTTCTAGAAAATGTCGACCGTTATTTAATTCGTGCTGTGTTACGAAGCTGACAAAACAGCCCGCGTCTCAGCGTGTTACAGAGCTGACAAAACAGCCTGCGTCTCAGTGTGTTACAGGGCTGACAAAACAGCCTGCGTCTCAGTGTGTTACAGTGCTGACAAAACAGCCTGCGTCTCAGTGTGTTACAGAGCTGACAAAACAGCCTGCGTCTCAGTGTGTTACGAAGCTGACAAAACAGCCCGCGTCTCAGTGTGTTACAGAGCTGACAAAACAGCCTGCGTCTCAGTGTGTTACGAAGCTGACAAAACAGCCTGCGTCTCAGTGTGTTACAGAGCTGACAAAACAGCCTGCGTCTCAGTGTGTTACGAAGCTGACAAAACAGCCCACGTCTCAGTGTGTTACAGGAACGTGAATCATTGCAAGTTATTTTCACTCATCCCCAAGAGTTGGGAGTTCTTGACTCCCTTATGATGTTCATAGTGTTATAAGACCGTGTTGGGAGGGTGGGGGGGAATACTTGCTGGGTACATCTGATGATAAATAGCGGATATTCGGTGGATATTTGATAAGATTACTCTAATTAAAAGCTGAAATCTATTTAGGAAACATGATAACATATGCAGAATAAAAGATAGATAATCCAGATTTCTGCTCTGTACATTAATACAGAGCTGATATAGTATTTTACAAATCTCAGTTTTTTTTGTTTGTATGTGCAGATTCTTTGATAATAGCACTGCCTTCATAGTGTTGGTTGTGTGCCTTTTCAATCATAATCTTTCATTTACCTCCCTCTTACGTCTCTAATCCTAGGTAGCAGTAGTTTGTCACTTGTTTCAGTCTCTCTTTGTTTATGGTTATATCCATCCGTGGATTTTGGTCTTTCCTGCTGAGCGCCATTACTCTGGTCTTCTTGATGTTGGCCTGTAGAGCCCATTCTTGACTTCTGTTGTTTATCTCATTTGGTAATTTCAGTAGGTTCTGTGGATTCCCTGCTAGAAAGACCGCGTCGCTTCCGTACCTCAGATTGTTGATATTTCTTCCTGCTATGTTCAGTCTAGAAGAACAGTTCTTCACATATCATGGACACAAAAAAGAACAAATATATCCATACTACAAGAACTTAATATTGAACAAGGCTGACTAGTAAAGGGGATTAAAGAGATATAACTTAAATATTTTGGACACATTAAACGTCATGATAATCTAGAGAAGACCGTCTTGGAAGGGTACCAAAAGGGGAAAAAGAAAGAGAGGAAGACCAAGGCGAAGATGGCTGCAAGACATAGTTGACGATCTGCAAATGGATGCATAAGCAGCAAGGCATCTTGCTTACAACCGAGAGGCCTACAGAAGAGTTGTTAGGTAGCCAAAGTTCTGTAAGGGACATGCAAATGACTGACTGATGTTCAGTTTTGCCAGTTCGTATGAGTGTCTGAAAACGTTCTCGATGTACAAGTTGCATGGACATGGAGACAGAACGCATCCTTGCCTAATACATTAGTGTCCATATTTTCTTTGACCTTTCAGCACACTAGAGAGTGACCAGGTCAGTGCCACGTTGGACTGTTTTTTCTGCAGCTGTGTAATTGAAGTGTCTTTAGCCTACGCCATAAGAAACCAGTGCAGTAAGCACATGGCTATCTGGGGGGGGGGGGGGGAGGCAGGGCTTTTGTTAGGCCATAGTTATCCAATGGGAGCAAGCTGGGACCATCTGGGTCAAAATATGTTGTTTACCGTCCTGTACTGTTTGTCACCGTCCCTTTATCTCATTTCTCAGTCAATCACATGCTTCCATTCTGCGCTACCTACATCTCTCTGGGCGCATTTTGTGGCTGTCTTTCTTAAAAAGGGATGATTAAAAAGAGCTGAATGTTTAATTTTTCATCATCTTTTTTTCCTTTCAAAAAATGATGCAGGTACATGAGCACGTGGAAAGATTTCACCCATTTACACTGCTTTACCCTAACCATCACTTCAACAGTTCTGTACGTCAGCTTCTCTTATCATGTGTGTCTATGTTAAATCTGCATGCAGTGGTTCTTTAGTGCACGCCACGCGCGAGCCAGATATGAAGCCCTTGGTTTTCTTTAATTATTTCATTTATAAACTTAACTTCACAAAAAAAAAATAAAGGGAGAAGAAATGAAAATAATATATTTACTTCAAAATATGCAAGTATTTAAGTTTACAGTCAAAGACAAATAACAGTGGATAATTTTGCGTTAGGATATATAACAAAATACCGAGTTATTTGTTGTTAGTTGACAGGTAGTTTTTACAGTGCTGGGAATATAGTTCATGAAGATTAATAAAGAACTGAACTTCCTTTCGTGAAGAGAATAAGTAAAGAAACACATGCATCGTGGCTGACTAGTTAACTCACTGTCCTTTGTGTCTGATGAGTTAACTCACTGTCCTTTGTGTCTGATGAGTTAACTCACTGTCCTTTGTGTCTGATGAGTTAACTCACTGTCCTTTGTGTCTGATAACTTTAATGCGCCGTCCCCTGTGGCTGACTAGTTAATACGTTGTCCTTTGTTGTCGACGAGTTAACACGCTGCCTCTTGTGGCTGATGGCTTAACGCGTTGTCCTTTGTAGATCACAGGTTAACGCGCTATCCCTTGTGGCTGAGGGATTAAAGTACTATCCTTCGTGCCTGACAGGTTAACGCGCTGTCTCTTGTGACTCAGGGGTTAAAGTGCTATCCTTCGTGCCTGGCAGGTTAACGCGCTGTCCCTTGTGACTCAGGGGTTAAAGTGCTATCCCTTGTGACTAAGGAGTTAGTGCGCTGTTTGTCGTACTGAATTACTATTTTAGAAGTCGAGCAGTTCTATTACATTTCTTCCTGTCAGGAGCGAATGTTTTCGACATTCCAGCCATAATATTTGTTCTCACCTTTAACCCAGACCAGACCTTAGAATGTCCAGTGTTTGTTATAGTATGCAAGCAAGATGTAACTCGTTAAAGGCAATGATGGGAACAAGAAATAAAGAAACATAATCATTTTTACAAGTAGAGGAAGGGGGAGGAGGATGAAATTGTTGTCCGATTCAGCGGTCAGCAACCCATAGCTGACATGTCCGCTCCAGGGTTGCCGAAGTAAAGCTGGCCAAGACCCTGCTCACCTCTTCCGTGGTACCTCCAGTAACAGCCCTAGCCTGGCTAACGGGGTTAGGGTTCGCTATAGTCCCCATGGTGGTGGAGTCTACTAAAGAAGTACTGCATTTCATGCTCCTCCTGCTGCTTGTGTAGCTCCACTCAGCGACTGAGAATTAGCCAATCACTTGCTCTCCCTGTTCAACACGATACTGTGCGTCAACATCTTCACAGCATCGGCCGCAAAGAGAGCCATGCTCACAGTTCCGGAGAAACAGAATAGGAACATCTTTCTTTTGGAGGTTATCATATGGGGCCGATATGGAACAATCTACTCCCCTCCCCCCACACACACACATGTACGGATGCACACACACACACACATTACTCTTACTCTGTGCTGCAATGCTGGCTAGAGTATGGCAAGCAGTCATTTAAAATATTAAATTTCACAGATTTCCGTATGGGCCCCAAATGATACATTCTAGAAGAAAGTTGTTCCTGTTGTGCTTCCCAAAAACTGCGAGCCTGGTGCACTTTGCAGTCGATGCTGTGAAGGTGTTGAAGCACAGCATGATGTTGACATCCAAAGGCGAAAAGTTCTTTGAATAGTTTGTTGTTGTTGTTGTGTTGTTGTTGTTGTTGTTGTTTTTGTTGTTGTTGTTGAAATTGACGGCTTATTCAGATCGTTCACATCATAAGCAAGTACCTTTTTTAAATGTCACCTTGAATGACGTGGCGGACATTGGAGGAACATGGGCTTGGAACACAGCCTCTGCGTCAGCCACGGACTCTCTCTCTGGGATCCTCGTGATGCCCTCGGGAACTGGAGCCACCTGCAAAGACGACATCATTTTCTTTCAGAGCCACAGACCCACATAAACCACAGAGACAAGAAATATATATTTAAGCCCCCCCCCCTACCAAATGGCGGAGGTTAGGAGTTGGATAAATGGGTAAATGAATTAGATTCAACAGACCAGCAGGAAGCAATAAAAATCTTTTTAAAATGTAGAATTAGAAAACGGGTATTCAGAGTTAAATGTTCATAGAATATAAGTATTACAGAGCATAATATTGTTATGTTCAATGTGTTTTAAAGAGGGCCATAGTGTGGAAGTCGAATTTGTGAGCAGCGTGGAATTATAAACAGTGGCCACCATTAGCCCACCCTGACATTGATGATAGAATAATTGGTGTATAAGTATACAACTATACACTAAGCACTGCAGTAAAGCAAACGTGAGCCAAACCTTAAGGACATCCTCGTCCACAGCCACTTGAAGCAGAGCCTTACATATGTTGGCCCCAGAAAATGTAACCGCCCCCGCTGCGTTACCTGCCCTGTAGTTTGGGAAACGAAAACAATCACCTTTCCCAAAACTATCCTCACTCTTCATGAGGGATTCACATGCGAGTCCCGAAATGTGATATATGTCATCGTTTGCAAAAGATGCAGGATAACATATATCGGTGAGACTGGCCTCAGATTAGGGGACCGCATGCAAAAACATCTGTACGACATCGCCCAGCATGCTTTGAAACCAGTCCCAAATCATTTCAATGGCCCCAACCACAGAGGCAAATCTGATTTTCTGGTAACAGCCATTAAACAATGTCATGCAGATGACACAAGCCGCCTGGCACTTGAGAACCGCTGCATTCAAAATTATGGGACGCTGGAACTACATGGGTTAAACTCGCTGTTTAGTTACACGTAACATCATCTTCTTCAATCATTATAGTACCTCTCGACTAAATCCACCCCTTCTTACTTTTCAAACTTCCTCACAGCATCACTCTGCAACCCCGCTGTTTTGTTTACCGCTCACTTCAGCTTCTGCAGCTCTTGCCCAGGTAGCCTTTGCCCTCCCCTTCAGCTGTCCGTGACGTGGCTGTTATAAAGGTGCTCCTGGGGCCTATTTGGAGCACATGGCGACTTCTTCTCCAGTCATTTTGTTGTATCTATGTACATGACATTCACAATGCTGCTACGATCTTACAGATTCAGTTGAAAGACAAAACGCAAGTAAAAGAATTAAATACAGTTGATTCTACAGAAGGCCTTTTGTTTTAAACTTCCAGCACATTGCAAGGATATACCTGGGCAGGAATTTGGCTCCCTTCAGAGTCGCTGACAGTAAGGGCTGTAAACAGAATCGGAAACCGGACTGGCACGCTAACAGCCCAGGAGAGAGGGTTGTACACAGACACTATAAACTGTGGAATAATTAATTTGACTTAGCTTCAAACGGTGAAAGATAATATTCTCTAAACTTTTGATTTACCTACATACAGTTGAATATGTGTCCCTGAATTGTTTACTAGCTTTGCATAGTGCAATACACGTATAGTTCACAACTGATTTAGATTCATGTTTAAATACGTATATGTATATTTAAACTAATGATTTAGCTTCACAAAACGAAACATATGCATGTCTAAACAACTGATTTAGCTTTACAAAGTGAAATATATTTATATCTAAGATTGTGGATTCAGCTTTATATGGTGAAATATATGTATGTCTAAAGTACTGATTTAGCTTCACATAGTGAAATATATGTATATCCAAAGTACTGATGATAGTGGAATATATGTTTAATTGTTCTGTTGAATCATCTTCGTATAGTAAAATATATTTGTTTCTAAAGTAATGATTTAGCTTCATGTTTTAGTATACACCGTAAGTTTTGTGCTCAAAACTGCTGAGTTATCTACATGGCTTAAAGTATGAGACGATGGTGCTGCAGATAGATCTGTTCTCTGGGTCAAACAGTAGAGCTTCATATACTCTCTTGTATCCTCAAGATACAAGAATGCCCTACTGACCCTTCTAGAAACCCCAAATAGGAACCTGATGCTACAGTTTAAGGGAAAATTGTATCAGAAGACCAGGACTTATCTTCATGCGGGGGGAAGGGATACAGGAACACATCACACACAAAGTTCTTCATGCAGGGGGAAAGGATACAGGAACACATCACACACAAAGTTCTTCATGCAGGGGGAAAGGATACAGGAACACATCACACACAAAGTTCTTCATGCAGGGGGAAGGGATACAGGAACACATCACACACAAAGTTCTTCATGCAGGGTAATGGACTTGAGTTTACAGTGCATACAACTTTCTGCATGTAGCATGAATGGCACAGGATTATACTGTGAATACGAATATTCATGCGTCATTTTAAAGAAAGGACAGCTGGTAAAACTATACACAGTCCCATGAGTACAGGACATTACTTAGCTCAGAAAATATTTTTGAAGCAACTCCACTTTAAATAAGCTACCTCTAGTAAATTGTCGTAGATGTTAAATAAGCTACTTCTAGTAAACTGTCGTAGACGTTAAGTAAGCTACCTCTAGTAAATTGTCGTAGACGTTAAATAAGCTACCTCTAGTAAATTGTCGTAGACGTTAAATAAGCTACCTCTAGTAAATTGTCACAGACGTTAAATAAGCTACCTCTAGTAAATTGTCGTAGACGTTAAATAAGCTACATCTAGTAAATTGTCGTAGACGTTAAGTAAGCTACTTCTAGTAAATTGTCGTAGACGTTAAATAAGCTACCTCTAGTAAATTGTCGTAGACGTTAAATAAGCTACCTCTAGTAAATTGTCGTAGACGTTAAATAAGCTACCTCTAGTAAATTGTCATAGACATTAAATAAGCTACCTCTAGTAAATTGTCGTAGACGTTAAATAAGCTACCTCTAGTAAATTGTCATAGACATTAAATAAGCTACCTCTAGTAAATTGTCGTAGACATTAAATAAGCTACCTCTAGTAAATTGTCATAGACATTAAATAAGCTACCTCTAGTAAATTGTCATAGACATTAAATAAGCTACTTCTAGTAAATTGTCATAGACATTAAATAAGCTACCTCTAGTAAACTGTCGTAGACGTTAAATAAGCTACCTCTAGTAAACTGTCGTAGACGTTAAATAAGCTACCTCTAGTAAATTGTCATAGACATTAAATAAGCTACTTCTAGTAAACTGTCGTAGACGTTAAATAAGATACTTCTAATAAACTGTCATAGACGTTAAATAAGCTACCTCTAGTAAATTGTCGTAGACGTTAAATACGCTACCTCTAGTAAATTGTCGTAGACGCTACAGGCGCTGACGTTGAGGCCGTGACAGAAGTACGATGCTGGCTTGAGATTATTGTCTCCGCTTCCCTTGTCGTTGCTCCACAGTCGGTTATAAGCAGTAGACATCACAGTCTGGGCAGTTTCAAAAATAAATATTTTTGCGAATAATTTGCATTACAAACTACACGGCGTGATAGGAGTGTGTAAAGAATATTTCATTTTTAAAAACAATTTCAAGCGAAGGTTCATAACCTAGGCGATCCACTAAAGGATTTTTTTTTGTTTGGAGGAGAAAGAGGGGGGGGTGTGTGTCATCTGGCTAATAAATATATTAGTTCGATTAAAAATATATTAGCACCATCTGGGTTCTATTTAACGTTTTAATGATGGGCCCATAGCTGTTCTCGGTTTAGAAAGAGGGCCCAAGACAAAAAATAGTTTAAAAGCACCAGTGTAATGAGCCCAATGTTGCTGCTTTAAGATGCTACTGGAGGTTACAGACCGAGCTACAAAATATGTATCTGTGTGTATAATTTTCTCACTCGCACTGTTGTATCCGTAATTTAACGTAGACTACTGCATGGCCACATCCAAGTCCCAAAGACTTGCTATATTCACAAGATTTTGAAACTTTCAGTAGCAGAGTACAATGCTGCAAGGTTTGGCACATTGTGATCTATAACTTCACTACATGCAAGTTTCGTTGTTTTCTATTTCCTGAAAGTTCTGCTGCTGGCTTTTTATCAGACAGCAGAGACCACATTTGCTTAATATAGTTCCAGGTACTTTTCTTTCTCTCTCTCTCTCTCTCTCTTTCTCTCTCTCTCCCTCCTGTCTCCCTCCTTCTCTCCCTCCCGTCTCCCTCCTTCTCTCCCTCCTGTCTCCCTCCTTCTATCTCCCTCCCTCTCCCTCTCTCTCCCTCCCTCTCTCTCCCTCTTCTGACGGCTTTCTTGACTCCTGTTTGGACTTTGTTCACGAACTAAGAACGTGCCCTGAAGCCTGATGCTAGAGTTAATGTGTGCACATGGAGCGAGAGCTTCAAGTTCAGTTCTAAATACAGAAATTTTGTTTTTAGTTTTGTGTAAATAATGATGGTATAGTCTTTTGTTTTTTGTAATTAAGAATACAGTTCATATTTGCATATCATATCCCGTCATTTTTGACAGGGGTTACATCATTTATTGAGACAATTTTCACTTACTTAGATGTATAATGTTAACGATTATACTGCACATAAAATGAACAACATTCTAAATGACAACAACAAAAACTTACAATGCATTAAACACATGAATTTAACTGGACCAGTTTTTTTCCTACACGAAATACGCACTCAAAGGGTTAAATAAATATGTCCAAGAGAACAGCTGATTGTTCTTGCGAACTTTAGAATAAGCTATCTTAGTCCTCATCAAGCACCGAATAAGACGTTTCTTTTTAACCCTTGCGTAACTAGTGAAAGTTACCGACCTATGTATTCTTTTATTTTTCACCGGCGCCTCAATTCCAGATTGTGTTGTGGCAGGCAAACAGAAAATATTCTCACAATTTTTAAAATACCTTCGCCTTTACGGGAGCAAAATCATTGTATCCGATTATACAATAAAGCCAAGAACTTCCTCAATCACTGATAAGCTTAATATTGATGAAAAGGTGTGGCTAGAAAAATGGTTAATTATATACTTTTTCTTCAAGTTCTTTTAAAACAGAGCAGCTCAGTCCGGGATTATAAGGGTTAAACTGTGGATATTTTTCGTCATTCTCAAACTGAAGTAGAAAAATACTGGAAAAAAAGCTGATGTGGTTAGAAACAAATGATCCAAAAAAGCTGAAGTGATAAGAAACAAATGATCAAAAAAGCTGATGTGATAAGAAACAAATCATCCAAAAATCTGATGTGAAAAGAAACAAATCATCTAAAAAGCTGATGGGATAAGAAACAAATCATCCGAAAAGCTGATGTGATAAGAAACAAATCATCCTCAAGAAGAACAACATGGCAATGCGCAAGACGTCTCTGAAAGTATATCATCAGGAAAAGGTTGAATTTAGCTCTTTGGGAGATACTCCGGTGGAAGACATCAAATACAATAAAATTTATGTCAGATGACTACATATAATCTAACCAGAGGGGAGGTTGGGGGGAAAGGGGAGGGGGTTGATCCGTTAGAAAAGGAAATTTCGTTGTGTATCTGTGGTATGAAGATCACCTGGGCCCCAGTGACGCAGAATAAACGCTGCTGTAAACAAACAAATAGAGGGCCCCACCCGACCGTGTTCCTCTTATAAATTGGTTCTCAGCTTCTGAGGTCCAGACAATTCACAAACACACGGGGGCTGGGGGTTGGGGGAGGGGGAGGGGGTCTTACCTCACATTCCTTGATCCCTTCACTCAAGATGCGGTTGTAATCTACGAGAACTGCACGTCTTTGAGTTCCTCTGAGAAAGAGGGGGCGACAGATTTTGATTAATAAGCAGGTTTTTTGCAGTTTATAAACGGATTATGATTCAGACAAATAACATCTAACACGACATTCAAATTCAGACAAATAACATCTAACACGACATTCAAATTCAGACAAATAACATCTAACACGACATTCAAATTCAGACAAATAACACCTAACACGACATTCAAATTCAGACAAATAACATCTAACACGACATTCAAATTCAGACATATAACACCTAACACGACATTCAAATTCAGACAAATAACATCTAACACGACATTCAAATTCAGACAAATAACATCTAACACGACATTAAAATAAACGACATTAAAATTCAGACAAATAACATCTAACACGACATTCAAATTCAGACAAATAACATCTAACACGACATTCAAATTCAGACATATAACACCTAACACGACATTCAAATTCAGACATATAACACCTAACACGACATTCAAATTCAGACAATTTTCAAGGCTTACAGCTCAAAAAAACAAGTAATGAGGGTTACGCTTAAAAATCAGTAACGAGACACAGATAACTGAAGAGAACGTTTGATTCCAACAAATAACAACATGATTCAGACACAGACAACTAAAGAGGACGAGTATTCCAACAAATAACAACATGATTCAGACACAGACAACTAAAGAAGACAAAGATTCCAACAAATAACAACATGATTCGGACACATACAACTAAAGAGGCCGAATATTCCAAAAAATAAGAACAGGATTCAGACACAGATAACTAAAGAGGACGAAGTTTACAACAAATAACAACATGATTCAGACACAGATAACTAAAGAGGACGAAGTTTCCAACAAATAACAACATGATTCAGACACAGATAACTTAAGAGGCCGATGATTAAAACAAATAACAACACGATTCAGACACAGCCAACTAACGTGGACGATGATTTAAACAAATAACAACATCATTCAGACAATAAACTAAAGCTGACGATTGAGAGAAACAAAGTAGTTGACATACATCTCAATGGGGATACAAAACACACAAAGGGCAAGTAACAAACTTGAATCCTTCACACCAAGAATTCAGACTTGGGCCACATGCGCGATACAGAAAAGAACACTTCGTATGTTGCAAGTTATCCGTCACTCTTCACAGCCATCACTACAGCCCCAGTAACAATCTCCCCCCTCCCTTCATGAAAAATAGAAGTAGAATGTCTTCAATTTCCGACGACGAGGCTTAGGTTCGAAACTCTGCTGGCTACTTTCATTAAGAAATCCTGACCGTTTCTGTATTGTGGTCTTGAGAATTAAGGTTATGCATCCGCTAGGACAGTGGTTCTGAACCTCAGGTTGCCACCAAAATTAGGGTTACGTGAGTTCCCGAGGTAGACTCATCAGAAAATATTATCAAAAAGAGGACATATAAGATACTTTTTTATTTAAACACTTCCAAGTTTTAGCTATGTTATATGCCCAAGCCTAAATATTAAGATAACAGAAATGTATTCGTAACTATTCACTGACATAATATTTTTTAAATTCAGTACTTTTAAAACATCTTTTTTTTCATGGGTTGCGGATTACTTACATTTGCTGGTTAAGGGGTTCGCTCTGATAAAAGGTTGGGAGCCACTGTTCTGGGAGTTTCGGTGAGAGACGACGACTGCGCAAAACTAGTTCTAGATGTAATGGTAGGTATATGGTTCAGACAGACAGACAGACAGGCAGGCAGGCAGACAGGCGGTCGCAAGTAGGCAGGGTGAAAGTGAGGAAGGCAGGCAGGAACACGAGTGGCTGAAAATAAATCGAGCATGTATAAATGAAGAAAATACAACAATCCAATATTTCGGCAAAGGCCCTTTTTCATAGACCACATACATAAACAATACAACCTGTAAAAACACCAAAAGCAGAAGAAGAAAAACTGAACACGGCATTTTTGGTACCTTTTCTCGCAGGAAAGGGACGGAAATGTTGGATGTTTGTATGTCTTCCTTCACGCCTGCTCATTCTATTTTCTGCTACTCTTGTTTCTTTCCAATTTACTCACTATTTCTACCCGTAGGAGTCCTACCACACACATATACACACACACATAGAACGTGCAGATGAATGCTTTTTCTGAGACTTTACAATTATTTCTTATCTCCCAAGAGTCAAAATGTTTAAAGGTAAGTTTCTGTTTCATGTTTCTTTATTTAGCTTTTGCACGCGCTTTCAAGTGATGGAAGAGGCGCGTTATTCCCGGGTTTATGGGCCGCCATATTGCATTTGCAAGTTAAATAAAGTCGTTTCTTCGCCACTGGCCAGTGTTCTGCTCTCTGACCTGATGAATGAGCAGGAGGATCTGCTGTACAGGAACACAAGATAAAACTTACGTAATGGCGTCGTGGTGCTGCATTATGGCCTGAGCGTCGCCTGTAGATTGAAAGGAAATGAAGGTCTTGTTATTTCACGGTGAAAAGAATGTGCATAAGAATCAATCCTGACGGACTTCGGGTACAGCGTAAATCTAAGAATGCACGTGAATATGTCAGCGTGAATGAGGTGATGCATGATCTGTAAAAAGAACAATCTTACATGAAGGGAAGAAAGAAAGCTTTTGGAAGAAAGAAAGAAAGAAAGAAAGAAAGAAAGCAAACAGACAGACAGAAGAAGAAGAAGAAGAAGAAAGAATGAATGAATGAATGAATGAAAGGAAGAAGCAAGCAAACGGATAGACAGACAGACAGAAGAAGAAGAAGAAGAAATAAACAAACAGAAGAAGAAGAAGAACAAACAAACAAACAAAAAGAAGAAGAAGAAAAGAAAGAAAGAAAGAAGAAGATACAACTACAGTTCTATAATAAGTTTAGGAGAACAAAACTAACCGACCAACCTTCTAGCCTCAATTTTTGTTTTAAACAGTGAAATTACTTCGCCTGAAAGTACATTTTATTCCTTATCTCACATACAAAGTTCAGGGCACAGAACTAACGTTCAGTTAAAGAATTAACATCGCTTATTCATGAAATGTAACTGAAAAGGTGAGAACTACATGCTAAAAAACGTGTATCATAAAAACATTTAGTGAGTGCCAGTTAATTACTCCCCCCGTGTGGTACCCGGGATCTGCAAAGAATAGGACCACTGTACCCTACCATGCATGATCGTAAAAGGCGACTAAGGAGGGTTCAGCATAGGGCCAGCAACCCTATCTGGTAAAAAACTATCAGACTGCTACAGAAACAGAAGCAAGGGAAAAATCAAATGCAGGTGGAAGGAGAAATGCGTATCAGGAAACTGAGCCCATGAAGGTTGTGGATGAAAGCCAGCCACTGGAAGTCCCCAGCCCGACTGCAGACCTCCTGGAACCTAAACAAAAGATGCAAATAGGCAGCTGGAATGTAAGAACACTAAACCAGACTGGAAAACTAGCACAAACCATCAAGGAAATGCACAGATACAAACTAGACATACTAGGAATACAAGAAGCAAGATGGACAGGACAAGGCAGAAGGAAATTAACAACACAGCACACAGAAGATACAATAATATGGTCAGGTAAAGAAGATCTTCATGAAGGAGGAGTAGCATTGATTATAACAAAAGAAGCATCAAGAGCATTGCTGAAATGGACCCCAATAAATGAGAGATTATTATATGCACGGTTCAACTCAAGATTCACGAAGCTGTCTATTATAGTTTGTTATGCACCAACAGAAGCAGCTGAAGAGGAATTAAAAGAAGATTTTTACAACAGCCTCCAAGCCACAGTAGAAACAATACCCAAGCATGATATGCTACTCATCTTGGGAGACTTTAATGCAAAAGTAGGTGAAGGAAATGAAGATAGAAGAAGAATCATGGGAAGAGAAGGAATCGGAGAAATAAATGAAAATGGAGAAAGACTGTGCAGTTTCTGTGAAGAAAACATGATGACCATTGGAGGGACAATTTTCCAACACAAAAACATCCATAAGGTGACTTGGAGGTCACCAGATAAAACCACAGAAAACCAAATCGATCACATACTAATAAACAACAAGTGGAAACGGTCACTACAAGATGTGCGAGCAAGGAAAGGAGCAGATATAGGAAGTGATCACAACCTTCTGGTAGCAAAAATAAAACTAAAATTAAGGAAAGCCAGAATCGGAGAACACAGAAAGATACATTTTGATACAAGAAAACTGATAGACCAGCAAACAAGAAATGAATTCTCAATAATACTTAAGAACCGCTTCAGTGTCCTACAAGACGAAGCAGAAATGTCCATATTAGAGTTCAATAAAACACTACAGGAAACAGCAAAAGAGGTGCTGGGATATCGGAAAAGGAGAAAAGAGGAATGGATAAGTGAGACCACATGGGAAAAGATAGAGCAAAGAAAAGAAATCAAGAAAAAATTACTGAACACCAAATCACAACGGCTTAAAGAACGAGTTTTAAGTAATTATGCACCAACAGAAGCAGCTGAAGAGGAATTAAAAGAAGATTTTTACAACAGCCTCCAAGCCACAGTAGAAACAATACCCAAGCATGATATGCTACTCATCTTGGGCGACTTAATGCAAAAGTAGGTGAAGGAAATGAAGATAGAAGAAGAATCATGGGAAGAGAAGGAATCGGAGAAATAAATGAAAATGGAGAAAGACTGTGCAGTTTCTGTGAAGAAAACATGATGACCATGGAGGGACAATTTTCCAACACAAAAACATCCATAAGGTGACTTGGAGGTCACCAGATAAAACCACAGAAAACCAAATCGATCACATACTAATAAACAACAAGTGGAAACGGTCACTACAAGATGTGCGAGCAAGGAAAGGAGCAGATATAGGAAGTGATCACAACCTTCTGGTAGCAAAAATAAAACTAAAATTAAGGAAAGCCAGAATCGGAGAACACAGAAAGATACATTTTGATACAAGAAAACTGATAGACCAGCAAACAAGAAATGAATTCTCAATAATACTTAAGAACCGCTTCAGTGTCCTACAAGACGAAGCAGAAATGTCCATATTAGAGTTCAATAAAACACTACAGGAAACAGCAAAAGAGGTGCTGGGATATCGGAAAAGGAGAAAAGAGGAATGGATAAGTGAGACCACATGGGAAAAGATAGAGCAAAGAAAAGAAATCAAGAAAAAATTACTGAACACCAAATCACAACGGCTTAAAGAACGAGTTTTAAGTAATTATGCACAAAAAGACAAAGAAGTGAAGGAATCATGCCGTCAAGATAAACGTCAATACTATGACAACTTAGCAGAAACAGCAGAGAAAGCAGCATATACAAATGACATGAAAACCATATATAAAATCACAAAGCAGATGACAGGTAACTTCAATACAAGATGTGAAAGTGCAGTAAGAACACAAAATGGACAACTGGTCAGTGGAGAAAGAGAAAAAATTGAAAGATGGAGGGAACACTTTAACACCCTACTAAACAGAACACAAGCAGCACAAGCAATAGATATACCTGAAGCAAAAGCGGAACTAAACATCAATACAGGACCAATAACAATAAATGAAGTAAAAGAGGCGATAAAGATGCTAAAATCAGACAGGGCACCAGGTGAAGATGAAGTGACTGCTGAGATGTTGAAAGCAGAAGAAACAGAAACACCAAAACAACTTTGCGGATATTACAACAAATTTGGGATTTAGAAAAAGCCCCAGAGGAGTGGAAAACTGGTCTTATAGTAAAACTACCAAAGAAGGGTGACCTCAGAGATTGCGGGAACTGGAGAGGCATTACCCTACTGCCACTCACTAGTAAAGTATTTTGCAGAATAATCATCAACAGAATTGTACCAACACTTGAGGAAAAACTTCGGAAAGAGCAGGCAGGATTTAGGAAAGGAAGATCATGCATAGACCATATTTGTACTTAGACAAATATTAGAACAGGCAAATGAGTGGCATAGCACAACATATGCATTATTCATAGATTTTGAGAAAGCCTTTGACAGTGTCAACAGAGATGCACTGTGGAAAATCCTAAGATGGCATGGCCTCCCCATAAAATAGTTAATGTAATCAAAGCCCTATACGAGGGTTTTCAGTGCAAAGTTATCTGTGGAGAACATACCTCCAGCAGCTTTAGGGTACAAACAGGAGTGAAACAGGGATGTGTACTATCACCAACATTATTTATCTTGGCAGTAGACTGGTTAATGAAGGAGGCAACATCAGACAAATGCAGAGGATTACAATGGACCCTTAACACAGTGCTGGAGGACCTTGACTTTGCGGACGACATTTGTCTATTATCAAGCAGTCACAAAGATATGCAAGATAAAATAAACAAGTTAACCCAGAATGCAAACAACATAGGACTAAAGATCAACGTAGGAAAGACAAAGTTAATGAAGCAAAATGTGAACAACAGAAATGTACTCAGAGTAGATAACAAGTTAGTGGAGGAGGTCAACGAATTTGTATACCTTGGCAGCAGAGTAGTAGAAAATGGAGACAGCACAGAGGACATCAACAGCAGACTTACTAGAGCAAACCAGGCTTTTGCAATGCTACAGAATATATGGAAATCAAATAAACTAAGCATAAATATGAAAATCAGGATATTTAAGAGTAATGTTCTAAGTGTACTACTCTATGGAAGTGAATGCTGGAAAATCACCAAAACCATAGAAAACAAGTTGAATTCTTTCCAGACTAAATGTTTACGTAGAATTAAAAAAATATTTTGGCCAAACACCATAAGAAATAACATCTTATTGGCAGAAATGCAGATGAAACCACTGACAACAATTATTGAGGAAAGACGCTGGCGATGGTTGGGACATGTGCTCCGAATGACTGACAACTCACTACCAAAAATAGCACTAAGATGGACACCACAGGGGAGCAGAAGTAAGGGTAGACCAAAAGAGACATGGAGAAGAACAACAGAAAGGATGTTGAGCAATAGAGGGCTCACCTGGGCAAGAGCAGAAAAAAAGGCGAAAGACAGGCATTTGTGGAAAACCCTTGCAGAAGCCCCATGTGCCCTGGGCACTTAAGGTTCAGAGAGAGTTAATTACTCAGAAAGTTTGAAGTTACAATGGTGAATCAGAAAGTAAGCTCAAATCAAGGGAAATAACCAATGAACATATATGATAAGGCTCCATAGAGAGTAAAAACAAACTCATATTTTTTAACAGTTCTGTTCCTTGAAATGCTGTTATTTTTTGATCCGCCCTCGTTGAAGCGCGTATTTAAATGGCATGGATGAGTATTACAAAGGTGAGCAGCAGAGCAATCATGGAAGCTGATGAAAGTTAAAGTATTTGAGGCAACATTAGAATCTCCCTCCCTCTCTCTCTCTCTCTCTCCCTCTCTCTCTCTCTCTCTCCCTCTCTCTCAATTCTCTCTCACAGACATTCACAGAACTTACAAATATGAAGGCCATGAGATATACCCGCAGTAATAGTGATTTTCAATTCCTATGCTTTAGCTTGTTAAATATACGGTTAGAAAGATGCCGTTTAAAATGCCCTTTATATTCACGGTTAGAAAGATGCCGTTTAAAATGCCCTTTATATTCATTATTTTAATACAAAATAATCGACACGTTTCGCCATACTTACGCAACTGGTTTACTTTATAGTAGGATTCGTCCAAACCGGCAAAAATTGACATCTGTTTACAGCTCTGAAATGACAAGAAATCTGGCGTGATGGTGGAGTCCACGTTCTCGTGAAGAACTTCAAAAATGAGCACAAGATTAAACAACTTTTGCAGCTACAGAATTCTTTCAGCAGCAGATTAGGAAAGTTTATTTAAATTCTGTCTTTTCTATTTATTCATTTTTGAAAGATGTTCCAAATGTGTGCTCTTAAAATTGATCCTTCATAACTTTAATTTTCCTTCATTACTCTAAAAGTTTTAAAATATTTTTTAAAAAAGGTAAATCCTGTCATGCCTTAGAGGCACATAGGGATATGGTATTAGTGCCCATATTTTCCTTGACCTGTCAGCACACTAGAGGGTGATATGGTCAGTATCACGCCTGGCTGCCTTTTCCTTCCCCAACTCCAAGAAGAAGTCGGGTACCCATTTCTACAGCCTGGGTGACTGGGGTGTCTCCGGCCGGAATCTTAAAATATTAAGCGTTTAAAAAAATATCAACAACCCCCTTCTCATCATTTCTGAAAAAGAGAAGGCCTTGTGGAATTTACTTCACTGGCCTGTTATTTTTCATGTTACTGTTATATTTTAAGCATTACTTTTACATTACTTTGTATTCAGAATGTAAATATCATAATGTTAATAAATGTTCTCCTAAAAATAGCCTGATTGGCTGAGTGTTAGGCGCTCGGTCCAGTAATCCGGTGGTACTGGGTTCAAGTCCCAACTGTGGTACCCACCAAAAAAGGCCCCGAGGTCCACCCAGCCTCTAAATATGGATACCAGAGAAATCTGGGAAGGTAAATGCGGGTAGGCGTGATACCTGACCACATCAGACTTTCATGTGCCGATGGTCTTGAAAATACTGGCCTGATACCGTACACGTCTTAATGGCATGGAACTGGGCATTTTACCTTTACCTTTTTACCTTAAAATAGTCGCTTGTTTAGAAAAGAAACGTTGCTATACAAATCAGAGTAATTGCACAGGAAATCTTTAATCGGCAATTGTTCAATACCATATAATTATATAGCCCCTTTCAGTCAATACTGGACATGGATCTGTGTTGTGTGTAAACAAAAAACGATCTCTAAGGAACCTTAACCTGTCGTGCTCTTCAGTTTCCTGATACAGGAGTTATCTTTCCACGGTGTGGGTTGGTGCATCAGAATAGGCATGAAAATACCATTTTCTTTTACAAATGAAATTTTTATACATAGATTAATTTTCCAGTTATGTCCCTTGAATTCAGTAGAATCAAATAACCAATAGGAGTTTGGCAGTTATTATCCTTGAGAGCTGTAATCAGAGACTGGCACTTCGGTACTCAGGGCATTCCTATATGGGCTCCGCCTTCCGTTCCACGACCCACTGAAATTTGCGCCTGCTCATGGAGCCAGTCACATGATTGTGAGGCCAGCTTGGGCGCGTATGGTGCCGTCTCTGGACTGCTCTGATGTATTGGCCTTGAGAGAAATTGTGACCGTGTAGCTCAGCTCATAGAGCTGCTAGGACAGTGATGTGCATCATGACGTAATACCGCCGCTGATGAGGCGAAGCTAGGCTGATTGCCAGAGTTCGGTAAACAAAAGATTAAGTAATGGCATTCTGATGTCTTTTGACCACTGATTAAAGTCTCACAGATATGGCTAGAGTAGATTACAGAAGATTCTATAGACGATATTTAAGAAATTTTATTAAATAGTGCTGTGGTAGTACGTTGTAGGTAAAATTCCTGTTTCTATGCCATTAAGGCATATTGAGGAATACGGTGTTAGGCCTGTATTTTCTAGGACCTTCGGGACATGAAAGTATGACGTGGTCAGTATCACGCCTGGCCATGCTTACCTTCCCAGATTTCTCTGGTACCCGTTTTTAGAGGTTGGGTGAACCCGGGGGCCTTTTTGGTGTGTACCAGAAAAAAAAAATCCCACTGCTGGGACTGAACCCAGTACCACAAGATTAGTAAACCGAGCGCCTGACCACTCAGCCAATCAGGCCAAATATTGCTGTGACCTCGATGTTTATAACTTTAGATAATAATTTTATCCCGTATTCCAGTTCTAGGATTCCTAAGATTTAAGTAGCTTATATATATATATATATATATATATATATATATATATATATATATATATATATATATATGAGCCTGGGAGAATACTAAGGTAGTTGATAGCGAAGCTGTCACTCTACCCATCTTCTGACACCTGCAGGTAAAATTTCCAAATATGGACATTCTCCTTCCTTCAGCCCATCAGCACAAACGAGGACAGGTCAGTGAGACCTGGGCAAGACTCCACATCGAATGCTCACACGGCACAGTAAAGCACTCACACAAAAGTGCAGTGGAATTCCCAACAAACAAAACAAACAAATGCGTGCTTTTTTCTCAGAAGTTACACACGGGGTGTTGTTACAAGAATACTGCCTGAATGTTACTGTAACGGTCGAGACTCAGCTGTGGGCCACACCGGCTCCTCATCACGAAAAGTTGTTTAGTAATCTTATAGTTCTTCTGATCATAGCAAGCACCTGGGACTGGGGTAATACTCAGAGAAAGGACGTGAAGAAGAATCTGTGACCCGAGTAATAACATGTCTAGGGGTGTAAAGTGTTTGTGGCTTCACATTTCTAGGCCACTACAGCATTTCTAGGCCACTACAGCATTTCTAGGTCACGAACAGCATTTCTAGGTCACGAACAGCATTTGAGGTTAGGGATCCCAGGATCTGTCCCGGCTGGCTTTGTTTTTCTGGAGAAATCTTCGGTACCCCAAGTCTAGATTCACTCCAAGTCTAGGTTCACCCCAAGTCGGTCCGAAAAAAAAATCGCATGAGTGCGAATTCGAACCATGGAATTTCTGATCGACAGTTAGTGTACTGACCACTACACCACCGTGACACTAAAGGAAAAATAAAAATAAACTGTTCCACCAGCATTACTATTATTTCAATGTTGAAAAACAAAAAAAAAAAAAAAGTTAAATTGCTGCAGGTGACCGCGCTACACCTGCGCGCTTACCTGAAGGATCTGACCAGCCTTCTTAATGTGCATCTTAAGTCCGCCCCTAGTGGTGAAATATCCGGTCCAGTAGAACCCTTTCTCGATGCCATAAGGGTGAAAGTCATCCGTCTTAACGTGAAACTCCTTCCCGGCTTTGTTCACGTAATACGTGTAACAGGACGGGGTGGAGTAGATGACAGAAGATTCTATAGACGATATTTAAGAAATTTTATTAAATAGTGCTGTGGTAGTACGCTGTAGGTAAAATTCCTGTTTCTATGCCATTAAGGCATATTGGGGAATACGCTGTTAGGCCCGTATTTTCCATGACCTTCGGCACATGAAAGTGTGATGTGGTCAGTATCACGCCTGGCCATGCTTACCTTCCCAGATTTCTCTGGTACTCATTTTTAGAGGCTGGGTGAACCCGGGGGCCTTTTTGGTGTGTACCAGAAAAAAAAAATCCCACTGCTGGGACTGAACCCAGTACCACAAGATTAGTAAACCGAGCGCCTGACCACTCAGCTAATCAGGCCAAATATTGCTGTGACCTCGATGTTTATAACTTTAGATAATAATTATCCCGTATTCCAGTTCTAGGATTCCTAAGAATTAAGTAGCTTATATATATATATATATGAGCCTGGGAGAATACTAAGGTAGTTGATAACGAAGCTGTCACTCTACCCATCTTCTGACACCTGCAGGTAAAATTTCCAAATATGGACATTCTCCTTCCTTCAGCCCATCAGCACAAACGAGGACAGGTCAGTGAGACCTGGGCAAGGCTCCACATGGAATGCTCACACGGCACAGTGAAGCACTCACACAAAAGTGCAGTGGAACTCCCGACAGACAAAACAAACAAATGCGTGCTTTTTTCTCAGAAGTTACACACGGGGCGTTGTTACAAGAATACTGCCTGAATGTTACGGTCGAGACTCAGCTGTGGGGCACACCGGCTCCTCATCACGAAAAGTTGTTTAGTAATCTTATAGTTCTTCTGATCATAGCAAGCACCTGGGACTGGGGTAATACTCAGAGAAAGGACGTGAAGAAGAATCTGTGACCAGTGGAATAACCATGCCTAGGGGTGTAAATTGTTTGTGGCTTCACATTTCTAGGCCACTACAGCATTTCTAGGCCACTACAGCATTTCTAGGCCACTACAGCATTTCTAGGCCACTACAGCATTTCTAGGCCACTACAGCATTTCTAGGTCACTACAGCATTTCTAGGCCACTACAGCATTTCTAGGTCACTACAGCATTTCTAGGCCACTACAGCATTTCTAGGTAACGAACAGCATTTCTAGGTCACGAACAGCATTTCTAGGTCACTACATCATTTCTAGGTCACGAACAGCATTTCTAGGTCACGAACAGCATTTCTAGGTCACGAACAGCATTTTTAGGTCACGAACAGCATTTGAGGTTAGGGATCCCAGGATCTGTCCCGGCTGGCTTTGTTTTTCTGGAGAAATCTTCGGTACCCCAAGTCTAGATTCACTCCAAGTCTAGGTTCACCCCAAGTCGGTCCGAAAAAAAAATCCCATGAGTGCGAATTCGAACCATGGAATTTCTGATCGACAGTGAGTGTACTGACCACTACACCACCGTAACACTAAAGGAAAAATAAAAATAAACTGTTCCACCAGCATAACTATTATTTCAATGTTGAAAAACAACAAAAAAAGTTAAATTGCTGCAGGTGACCGCGCTACACCTGCGCGCTTACCTGAAGGATCTGACCAGCCTTCTTAATGTGCATCTTAAGTCCGCCCCTAGTGGTGAAATATCCGGTCCAGTAGAACCCTTTCTCGATGCCATAAGGGTGAAAGTCATCCGTCTTAACTTGAAACTCCTTCCCGGCTTTGTTCACGTAATACGTGTAACAGGACGGGGTGGAGTAGAAGAGATTGAACTTCATGTCTTGCGAATGTTTTTGCTGCTGTAGAAAACAATGGTTAAAGCTAATGGATAATCTGTCAGCCATTAGGAAAGAAGGGGGCGTGTACAATTGTTTTCGAGTGACGGGGAAATTATTACCGTTGGCGAATCAGAGCTAACGTCCTAAGTGCTGTTACTATTAGCAGGCTGCTGCGTCTAATTAAGGAAATACGACTTGTCGTGTTTTTTTTATAAACCTCGTCCTGAACCTTGCCCTGAACATCACCTTGAACCTCGTCCTCAATTTCGCCCTGAACCTCGCCTTGAACATCGTCCTCAACTTGAACGTGAACCTTGCTTTTAACTTCGACCTGAACTTCACCGTGAACCTCATCCTGAAAATCGTCCTGATCCTTGGCTTGAACCTCATCCAGAACCTGGTCCTAAACCTCTCGATGGAGTCTGCGGTGAAGCTCACTTCTTGGGCCTACTTCCGAGTCTTCAGCATAGCCACCGTATCACTCCCCATCCGACACACCGCCTTTTCTTTAGTATCATCATAAGCTGGCTGCAAGGAACAAATCGTTCCTTGTTTGAAGGTGAACAGACAAACAAAAAAAGCGACAAAGGCTAATGGAAAAAATACAATAATTAGTGTACAGGCATACAACTATACACAAAGCACTGCAATAAAGCTGTGATACCAAATTGTATAAACTAGGAAAAAAGTAGGAACAGCTTTATTATTTAACGATAACAAGCTTGTGACGTGTGAGCCTTTTGTCAAACAAAAACAAACAGGACAAAGAATCAGAGAGAGAGAGAGAGAGAGAGAGAGAGGAGATTCTTCTCTGGTTCTTCGTCCCTTGTTGTTTTTGTAGTAATTAAAACTTTTCTGGATGATTTTCCTCAGAGGTAACCGTACAGAACGTTAAGGAAAGGAACTCAGTTTTATGCAACATGGTCAATGATGTTTATAAAATGCTATTTGATTATGTTGTTTTACGTTTACTGTTCTAAAAAGAGAAAATAAACTTCATATTCATGGGTTATATTCAAGATGGTATGTGTTGTTAGGTCAAGTTCTTCTTTGTTTTTAATGTGGTAAACTAACCAGAAAGGCACAAAATTATACAAGCATTTTCCTACTTATAAAATAACGGTATTTTGTCCTAGTCCTTGTTTGCTAGCATCAGGATTAGGATAACCTCGCCTTCCCAATGAATGCTTCCCAGTGTCTCAGTTAAAAGTTATGTAACAGAACATGGATTCTTCAGGGTTTGTTCCCCTGAACTTAACTGGTATATGTTGTTAACTCCCTTGTTATTTTTGTAGCAGTTAAACCTTTTTGGGGGTGATCTTCTCCTGAGTTAACAGTGTAGAACCTTGAGTTCACGTGTTGAGAGTGTTTCATAGCAGCACGGGGAATGTCGGGAAAGTTGGGGGGGGGGGGGTGAGGAGGGGGAGGGGGCTGCTTTTTTTACTGAAATAGCTTTGAGAGTCTGATTCAGTGTGGGAAGAGAGAGGTCCTGTCTTCGTTCTCGTCATGGTGCACATTGTTGGCGGTGGGAGAGTGATATGTCTGGGCTGATTTCTTTATGTTAACGCTGGAACCAGCTGGCTATTGTTACTTTTGCCATGGTTATTTGTGTTCTACGTATTTCCACCAGCAGTGTGAGATGTATGAGTAGATACTTAATATCAAGAAATTTCATCATCATCATCATCATCATCATCCGTTATTAAATTGACTTTTGTTTGGCTTCAACAGGATGTGTCTGTTCCACTAAGTGTAGTTCATCTTTGACATGTCCAACCCGAGGTCATGTCACGAGTTATTGTACAGGAACCTGTAGCGTTTATTATGAGTGTGATGTTTATGCTTATTCGTTAGATCGTTTGACTCGCTCCTACGTAAGTCACAAGATATATTAACGGCTGTGTAGAAAGTATTTACAATCAGCTTGTCAAAAATCCACATTTTTCTTCAAACCATGTCCAGAATTTACATTTAATTTTCTGGTGGTTTCCAAAGAGCTCAGAGAACCTACTATTTAATATGTCGAACGCCGGTCAATTTAAAAGGGAAACAGAGAGAGAGAGAGAGAGAGAGAGAGAGAGAGAGAGGCAGTCCAGTGGGAACAGCTGAACATACTACACAGAGACTGAGTCGGCCACTGTTACCTGTGCACTATCTGCATTCTGCAGAGCCAGCGTTCCACTGTTCTGTTTCAGTGATGTTCATACATGCCAGTGTTCCACTGTTCTGTTTCAATGATGTTCATACATGCCAGTGTTCCACTGTTCTGTTTCAATGATGTTCATACATGCCAGTGTTCCACTGTTCTGTTTCAATGATGTTCATACATGCCAGTGTTCCACTGTTCTGTTTCAATGATGTTCATACATGCCAGTGTTCCACTGTTCTGTTTCAATGATGTTCATACATGCCAGTGTTCCACTGTTCTGTTTCAATGATGTTCATACATGCCAGTGCTGCACTGTTCTGTTTCAATGATGTTCATAAATGTCAGTGTTCACACCCTAATTTTCACATATTTCTGGATGTGAATTCCATGCCGATATTAAACATTTGTGTATGTCATCAAGATGGCTGCAAGGCATCGCTGATAATCTGCAAATGGATACATCAGCAGGAGGGCATCTTGCTTCTAACCTAGACGCCTAGGTTAGGGAGAAAAGTTCCTCAAGGGACATGCAATTGACTGATGACTGCATGTCATCCTACGAGCCTTTCCTCTTCTCCTCAGGCAGGGCGTCTGTCTGATGTCTGTATGTTGAGAGTTTAACCCCCCCCCCCCCAGGGGGGCAACCTATAACGCTCCAGCTACACAGCCAATCCTCCATTCCTTCCTTGTGGTAAGACAGCCCCCTATTCTCCATGTTAAACATTTCATGTTAACAGCCCTACTATATCACAACCATTTCATAATATTAGATCCACTATTTCATTATAATGTACTCATCAGTTTGAGACAAGAGCGACAGTAATCCATAAAAGTATGATGGGAAAAGAAATGAAAATCTGAATTTTACTTTAAACGTTGTACATTTTTTTTTTTCAAAATCTTAAAACTAAAAATAACTGGAAATAAAATGGCTATTAAAACTTACCCTCATTTGTAAAAGGTCCATGAAAAACCATTTTCATCGTCTTAAATTTCTCGCTATCAGCCAGGACTGGAATGTTTTTTTTTAATCCACTGCAGACTTCGCTAGCTCATTCCCGGTCATGACATAGGCAAGCACACATTTTCATAGCCCTCAAACACCGGCCATCATCCGGGGCAGGTGAAACAACCTACACGCTAGGCCCCAAAGACAGACTAATTAAATGATACCTCGTATATACTCACAATTTCATGAACTTTACGAATGAGAATGTCCGTGTTAGAGAACCAGCTATAAGCATCCTTGTAACCAAAATCACAACCCATTGGAACTAGAAGGTGCCCGGTTTTGTAAGCAGAGGCCTACAGACAAAAAATATTAATAGGATGTATCTTGTTCGTACATCTTAACTTGCGTTTGTAAATAAACACAAGACTGATTTACGTTGGATTTTTCTAACTTGTTGAGGTGATACAATAGTAGTTATTGATTTGTACCAGTAATCCATTTTTCTCCCATTCCTCGTGATCATCATCATCATCATTATTATTATTATCATTCATTAGACGTTGATCTCTATTGTGAGCGGTCCTTCATTTTTCTAATCACTTATTTTGTACTATTTTCCAGGACCACTTGACCTGATCGTTCATAATCTTTTCTTCTTTTGGCCTTCTTCATTCTTTCCTTTGAGTATTTTTGGTGACTGCTATGTTCTCTGACTTTAATCTTCTCATGGCAAACCAAATAGTTTTTATTCTCTTTTAGTTATGGTTTAAATTAATTTGATATCTTTTTACCGGTTATCTCTAAAACCCATGCGGTTCCTGGCCACTCATGTATACTTTAAAATCTGTTTAAAATAGCTCAAATATATAGGAGTAGATTTACGTATATATCAATAGACTTACCTATATATCAGTGTATTTACCTATATATCAACGGATTTACTTATATTTCCGCAATAGTGTCTCATCTCTTCCATTTCTTGTCCATTCATTCATTCCTTTGCATGTCCCTTGCGGAACTTTGCCTCCCAAACAGCACTCCTGTAGGCCTCTCGGTTGTGAGCAAGATGGCCTGCTGCTGCTGCATCCATTTCCAGATCATCAACGATGTCTTGCAGCCATCTTCGTTTCGGTCTTCCTCTTTTTCTTTTTCCCATTATGTATCCTTCCAATACGGTCTTCTCTAAATTATCATGACGTTTAATGTGGCCAAAATATTTAAGTTTTCTCTCTTTAATCCTCTTTACTAGCCACCCTTCTTCAATATTAAGCTCTTGTAGTATAGATATATTTGTTCTTTTTTGTGTCCACGATATTTGGAGAACTCTTCTATAGCATTTACATTCAAAGGCATTTATGTGCTTCTCAGCTGTTTTGTTAAGTGTCCAGGTCTCACAGGCATAGGTTGCGATAGGAAAGATGCATGTCCTTAAAAATCTTATTTTTGTGGTTCTGTCTGCTCCTCTCCACAGATTCTTTATTTGTTTTACTTTCTGAAGAGCAATAGATGTCCTCCTTTTAATTTCCCTCATTGTATCTCCATTATTAGTTAGTAATGATCCAAGATACTCAAAACTCTCCACTTCTTCCAGTTTTTCCCCATTGATACATATTTCAGTTGCCTTGATTGTTTTGTCAGTTGTCATCACTTTAGTTTTCTTTGCATTAAGATAGAGGTTCTGCTCTTCGCTGTTCTTGCGGACTGACATAATGAGTTTTTCCATTCCTTCTTGTGTTGTGGACAGCAATACTGTGTCATCAGCATATCTAATCTCTGGTATTTCATAACCTCCAACTGTTATGGCATCGTAATATTCCTTGTCTACATCTTCTCTAACATTCCTCATTATATTTTCAGTATACAAGTTAAATAAGTAGGGTGACAATATGCACCCCTGACGGACCCCTTGTTTTATGTCAAACCAAGTTGTTGTTTCACCATTTATTCTTACTGCTGCTTGTTGGTCTAAATACAGCAGTGATGTTAATTGTATCAAATGTGTTGGAAATCCCATTTTTTCCATTATGTCCCAAAGTTTCTGGTGTTGTACACAATCAAATGCCTTTGAGTAGTCTATAAAGGATAAATATAGATTCACATTAAACTCCCTGCATTTCTCTATTATTAATCTTAGATTGAATATATGATCTCTTGATCCTCTTCCTTGCCTGAAGCCAGCTTGGACCATATTGACTTCTTCTTCTATTTTCTTTCGAAGTCTACCCATTATGATTTTTAACAGAATTTTACTGGCATGACTAATCAGGGCAACAGTTCTGTAGTTGGTGCATAATTTCAGGTTACCCTTTTTTGGCAGTGGTATGAATACAGTTCTTTTCCATTCTTTTGGCCAAATACCTGAATGCCATATCTTTTCACATAGTGCATGATAGATTGTTGCACACTCCTTTCCTCCTGCTTTAATAAATTCAGCGGTTATCTCATCACATCCTGGTGATTTACCATTTTTCAGACTCTTTATTGCCCATAAAACTTCGTCCATTGTCAATAAAGAGTCTGAAAAATGGTAAATGGTAAAAATTTCTTGTCCAGGTATCATAAAAACAGAGACATATTTGATGCCTGTGATAATGTAATATTCCTTCTGTGTATGTTACAATTTTAATACTGTTACATTTTCAGCATTTGCAGTTAGTAGATTATTGTAATCTGTAGAATAATTCATTCACGTTACGTTTTTTTTTTTTTGGTGCAAAATGTAAATGTATTTCTGTGTCGTCTTCTGTTCAGCATGAAAGGACATCTCACCTTTCTCTTTTTTTTTCACTTCCTCCCTCCCTCTCTCTCTCTCTCTCTCTCTTCCCCCTCCCTCTATAACTCTCTGATTCCCCCCCTCCCCCTCTCTCACACACACACACACACATTTTTCCATTATTTGCACACGTTAAAATATTTCTTTCCTGGTAAAACTTACCCTCTTTTTTAACACTTCAATAAAATTAACAGCTGCCTTTTCAGCTTCCTGCAAGAAACAGAAGAAACAGTTGAATGTCCAGAATCAAGTATACAAGTATAACTAGATAAGAGTTAAGCTATCTAAAGTATAACTAGATAAGAGTCAAGCCATCTACAAGTACAACTAGATAAGATTCAAACTATCTACAAGCCCATAGTTCTTACATTGGGAATTCCGAAAAGAGCTAAGTTTTTTTTTTCATCGTTTTTGTGTTTTCATCTCTTGTGTTTTTGTATGTGGTCCTTGAAACAAAAGGCATATGCTGACATATTGGATTGTTGTTTACTCTTAATTTATACTTGCTCATCTTACTTTCTGCCACAACGCATAATCATCATTTGTTGTTTATTTACTGCAAAATCTTGGCAAAATCTTATCATCATTTGTTGTTTATTTACTGCAAAATCTTGGCAAAATCTTATCATCATTTGTTGTTTATTTACTGCAAAATCTTGGAAAGTCTTATCATCATTTGTTGTTTATTTACTGCAAAATCTTGGCAAAGTCTTATCATCATTTGTTGTTTATTTACTGCAAAATCTTGGCAAAATCTTATCATCATTTGTTGTTTATTTACTGCAAAATCTTGGCAAAGTCTTATCATCATTTGTTGTTTATTTACTGCAAAATCTTGGCAAAGTCTTATCATCATTTGTTGTTTATTTACTGCAAAATCTTGGCAAAATCTTATCATCATTTGTTGTTTATTTACTGCAAAATCTTGGCAAAGTCTTATCATCATTTGTTGTTTATTTACTGCAAAATCTTGGCAAAGTCTTATCATCATTTGTTGTTTATTACTGCAAAATCTTGGCAAAGTCTTATCATCATTTGTTGTTTATTACTGCAAAATCTTGGCAAAGTCTTATCATCATTTGTTGTTTATTTACTGCAAAATCTTGGCAAAGTCTTATCATCATTTGTTGTTTATTTACTGCAAAATCTTGGCAAAGTCTTATCATCATTTGTTGTTTATTTACTGCAAAATCTTGGCAAAGTCTTATCATCATTTGTTGTTTATTTACTGCAAAATCTTGGCAAAGTCTTATCATCAAGCATAAAGGAAAAATGCAGGGCTAGGAATTCCTGAGAGGACTGGTACTCACAAACTCGTGTGACAGTTGAGGGCCCGTGATTTCAAAGTTGAACGACTCTGGAGCGTAGTACCCGTCGTAGGTGACATGAGTGAAAAGGTTGGATCGCTCTTCTATGAAAGTTTTAGAAAGAAATAAAGAGGATGTCAAACATTTTTGTTGCACCTGATTCCACGTTATGTAAGTACTATATATCTGCTAAATTATCGAAAACGCCAATTTGGTACGCGGCCAATCAGTCTCCCTTGACTTAGCGGGAGCGTGCCAAATGGTGAGATGATCTGAGGAAAAAACATAATGTCATACTCATGACTGACGTTACAATTCTCTGTACCATACACTCATGATTGACGTTATAACTCCCTGTACCATACACTCATGATTGGTGCTACTAGTGCCTGTACCATACACTCATGATTGACGTTATAACTCCCTGTACCATACACTCATGACTGACGTTACAATTCTCTGTACCATACACTCATGATTGACATTACAACTCTCTATACCATATACTTATGACTGACGTTACAACTCTCTATACCATATACTCATGACTGACGTTACAACTCTCTATACCATATACTCATGACTGACGTTACAACTCTCTATACCATATACTCATGACTGACGTTACAATTCTCTGTACCATACACTCATGATTGACATTACAACTCTCTGTACCATACAGTCATGATTGACGTTACAACTCTCTGTACCATACACTCATGATTGGTGCTACTAGTACCATACACTTATGATTGGTGCTACTAGTACCATACACTTATGATTGGTGCTACTAGTACCATACACTTATGATTGGTGCTACTAGTACCATACACTTATGATTGGTGCTACTACTCCCTGTACCATACACTTATGATTGGTGCTACTACTCCCTGTACCATACACTTATGATTGGTGCTACTACTCCCTGTACCATACACTTATGATTGGTGCTACTACTCCCTGTATCATACACTCATGATTGACGCTACAACTGCTTAAAAAACAACCAAGGGCGTTAACTTTAGTTAAAATGTAGGTAGAAAACTATGAAAATCTACTCGTATATTCTGTTACTACCTGAAATAATCCCTTTTCTCGACTAATCCTTTCTTTGTTTTGGGGAAGGGCAAATTCTGAAGTGTGTATGTGTTAAACAGAAGCGCAGACTCACAAATGTTTTCTTATTCTTCTTTATTTGTCTGGATGTTGTGGGTTTATACTTTCCATTTCAGTTTCATATGCTCAGCTACCCAGTCACATAGAGACGTGGAGCCTCCCTGAATCTCATCGCCTGTGAGTATCTTTGCTCCATAACGTTACGTATTTTGTGAGTATCTTAGCTTCATAACTTTACGTATCTTGTGAGTATCGTAGTCTCATAACGATACCTATCTTGTGAGTATCTTAGCTTCATAAAGTTATAGGTAACGTCAAAGGTAACGTAATACACCAAGTATTATATCATGAGTCTCTGCGTTCTTAAAGTTTTATTCGGCACAAAACACGCACATAAATCAAGAAGCAGCCACCAGGTTAGAAAATATTACAGGCAAATATCAACCAATAAAGCAAGCAGCCAGTAGAGGTTGTGTCCCCTCACCAGATTACTTCTGTATAGTTGGCGTGACAGAAGTAGAAAATAAACCAGGACTTCAAGCTGGAGGCTACAACGGAAAATACTTATGATATACAGATGATATAACACTGGTAGCCAAAAACTGAAAAAAAGTCTACATAAATTATTAGATATCTTAGTACAATAATGTGAAAAGAAAGAACTTACCCTAAACAGAAAAAAGTCATGGTTATATCACCAGACAAGAAATTAGATTATTTTGAAATCAAATGCCTAAGGAAAATACTGGGCATCAAGTGGAACGAATTTAAGAATAATGCAGAGATAAGACAGATGAGTGAACAACAACCAATCTCATGGCTGATCAGGAAAAAGGAGATGGAAATATGTTGGTCATGTGATGAGAAGAAACGATCAGAGAATCCTAAAACAAGCTATCAAGTGGAACACAACAGGCCGAAGAAAAAGAGGCAGACCAGGTGAAACTATAAAGAGGACACTGTTACGAGAGGCCGAATTAAATAGGCATAAAATCCCTTGATGAGGTTGAAAAGCTCGCCGAGAAAACAGAATAAACTGGTGAACTACCTTGCGAGCCCTATGTGACGTTTAACGGCACGGGAAGGATATAAGATATAAGATATCACGAGAAAAGAACCAACCTAAATGCAATGTTAAAGTACAAAGAACAACCTTGAGACAAGTGCACACATTTAAATATTTGGGTCCGCGGGTAATATCAGATGGGAAAAGCACCCGTATTATGCCTGGTCAGAACTGTTTTCACCCAAAAATGAAAGTTCTTGCTCACTCCCTGTATCATACACTCATGATTGGTGCTACTACTAACTGTACCATACACTCATGATTGGTGCTACTACTCCCTGTACCATACACTCATGATTGGTGCTACTACTCCCTGTACCATACACTCATGATTGGTGCTACTACTCCCTGTACCATACACTTATGATTGGTGCTACTACTCCCTGTACCATACACTTATGATTGGTGCTACTACTCCCTGTACCATACACTTATGATTGGTGCTACTACTCCCTGTACCATACACTTATGATTGGTGCTACTACTCCCTGTACCATACACTTATGATTGGTGCTACTACTCCCTGTACCATACACTTATGATTGGTGCTACTCCCTGTATCATACACTCATGATTGACGCTACAACTGCTTAAAAACAACCAAGGGCGTTAACTTTAGTTAAAATGTAGGTAGAAAACTATGAAAATCTACTCGTATATTCTGTTACTACCTGAAATAATCCCTTTTCTCGACTAATCCTTTCTTTGTTTTGGGGAAGGGCAAATTCTGAAGTGTGTATGTGTTAAACAGAAGCGCAGACTCACAAATGTTTTCTTATTCTTCTTTATTTGTCTGGATGTTGTGGGTTTATACTTTCCATTTCAGTTTCATATGCTCAGCTACCCAGTCACATAGAGACGTGGAGCCTCCCTGAATCTCATCGCCTGTGAGTATCTTTGCTCCATAACGTTACGTATTTTGTGAGTATCTTAGCTTCATAACTTTACGTATCTTGTGAGTATCGTAGTCTCATAACGATACCTATCTTGTGAGTATCTTAGCTTCATAAAGTTATAGGTAACGTCAAAGGTAACGTAATACACCAAGTATTATATTATGAGTCTCTGCGTTCTTAAAGTTTTATTCGGCACAAAACACGCACATAAATCAAGAAGCAGCCACCAGGTTAGAAAATATTACAGGCAAATATCAACCAATAAAGCAAGCAGCCAGTAGAGGTTGTGTCCCCTCACCAGATTACTTCTGTATAGTTGGCGTGACAGAAGTAGAAAATAAACCAGGACTTCAAGCTGGAGGCTACAACGGAAAATACTTATGATATACAGATGATATAACACTGGTAGCCAAAAACTGAAAAAAAGTCTACATAAATTATTAGATATCTTAGTACAATAATGTGAAAAGAAAGAACTTACCCTAAACAGAAAAAAGTCATGGTTATATCACCAGACAAGAAATTAGATTATTTTGAAATCAAATGCCTAAGGAAAATACTGGGCATCAAGTGGAACGAATTTAAGAATAATGCAGAGATAAGACAGATGAGTGAACAACAACCAATCTCATGGCTGATTAGGAAAAAGGAGATGGAAATATGTTGGTCATGTGATGAGAAGAAACGATCAGAGAATCCTAAAACAAGCTATCAAGTGGAACACAACAGGCCGAAGAAAAAGAGGCAGACCAGGTGAAACTATAAAGAGGACACTGTTACGAGAGGCCGAATTAAATAGGCATAACATCCCTTGATGAGGTTGAAAAGCTCGCCGAAAACAGAATAAACTGGTGAACTACCTTGCGAGCCCTATGTGACGTTCAACGGCACGGGAAGGATATAAGATATAAGATATCACGAGAAAAGAACCAACCTAAATGCAATGTTAAAGTACAAAGAACAACCTTGAGACAAGTGCACACATTTAAATATTTGGGTCCGCGGGTAATATCAGATGGGAAAAGCACCCGTATTATGCCTGGTCAGAACTGTTTTCACCCAAAAATGAAAGTTCTTGCTCACTGCCGTTCTGAAATAGAGTTCTGAAGTGCTAAATGGAGCCTATCCTACTCTATAGAAGTGAGTCATGGACAATCAACAGAGCGAAGCGAAGATCACTAGAGCCAACAGAGAGGTATGTAGTTTCTGAGAAGAGTACCATGGGCAGCTGAGATGACAAACAGGGAACGTGCAACAAAAACAAATGTGGAAAGGAATCTAATTAAGTCCACAAGAAACCGACTTTCATCATTTACTATATACATATAACGAGAAAAAGAGGACTTGGAAACATCATAGCAATAGGACAGATAAATGGAAAGAGAGGCAGGGGAAGAACAAGAGATAAATATCGTGGGAAGTCTAACAGAATGAAATATCACCAGTCGAGCCGACGGAAAATATCCAGGAGAAAATCTGCTGAGAACTATGACCGCCAACGCCTGCCTGTCCTTATCTGAGGGGACTGATGGTGAATATTTCTACAGAAAATAACACATACACTCACAAAAAGAAGATTTTTCACTAGAAAAAATTTGCCTGGCTCACTTTCCCAAGTGTGCTCTCTGATGTTAAATGTTAGCGCTCTGTTCTTACACTAAGTATTATCCTGCTCCTCCAGTTATCTGTCCTTACACTAAGTATTATCCTGCTGCTCCAGTTATCTGACCTTACAACAAGTATTATCCTGCTGCTCCAGTTATCTGACCTTACACCAAATATTATCCTGCTCCTCCAGTTATCTGACCTTACACCAAGTATTATCCTGCTCCTCCAGTTATCTGACCTTACACCAAGTATTATCCTGCTGCTCCAGTTACCTGACCTTACACCAAGTATTATCCTGCTCCTCCAGTTATCTGACCTTACACCAAGTATTATCCTGCTGCTCCAGTTATCTGACCTTACACCAAGTATTATCCTACTCCTCCAGTTATCTGACCTTACACGAAGTATTAACCTGCTCCTCCAGTTATCTGATCTTACACCAAGTATTATCCTGCTCCTCCGTTATCTGACCTTACACCAAGTATTATCCTGCTGCTCCAGTTATCTGATCTTACACCAAGTATTATCCTGCTCCACCAGTTATCTGACCTTACACCAAGTATTATCCTGCTCCTCCAGTTATCTGACCTTACACCAAGTATTATCCTGCTCCTCCAGTTATCTGATCTTACACCAAGTATTATCCTGCTCCTCCAGTTATCTGACCTTACACCAAGTATTATCCTGCTCCTCCAGTTATCTGACCTTACACCAAGTATTATCCTGCTGCTCCAGTTATCTGACCTTGCACCAATTATCATCCTGCTGCTCCAGTTATTTGACCTTACACCAAGTATCATCCTACTTCTCCAGTTACGTGTGAATTTGCTGTAGAATTACAGTAGTTTCTGAACTACTATAAATAATTTATAAAAAGATAACTTAATGTGATACTTTATCGCGAACCTGAATGCACCGTTTCTCCTTTATATTCAATTACGAAGCAAAATTGGTGGTTTATAAATACGAGTTTAGTCCATCTAACCACCACAACAGAAAGAAATAAAACTGCTTTGTATAAAAATTTAGACTCTAAATTTAAAAGCCAAAAACTCGTTTATATGCAAAAATTATAGCTGATTTCGGAAACAATTACTGGTTTGTTTTGCTTTGTTTTCCTGATGAAACATTAATTATGGCACACTGTTTATTCGTTTGTTTATTTATTTTACCCTAGTACAAACTGTATCGCTAAACTCTGAGACATTTACATTAATCTAGCTTTCACTTTCGGTCTCATTACATAGTGCTCTGTACTTACTGTAGTTCTGAGGGCTAGTGTTCCATAGTAATTCTAAATCCCGATCTCGTTTTCTCTGCTCCAAATCATGGGAATCGATGCGGCCTATGAAGAGAGAATCGTAGCCCATCTGGAGAAAAAGGCGGAAACTGTTAGCTATAACAGTAGCTAGCAAGGCCCACTAAATGCCAGTGAATAGGTTACATCAGCAGCTACACTCATCGTTCATGGATAAAATCACAAGATCTACGTGACTACTCATTGCCCTTGTATATACTCACAAGATCTACAAGGCCACTTACTTCCCATGTATAGACTCATAAAATCTATAAGACCATTCACTGTCCATGTATAAACTACCAAGATCTATAAGACCACTCCTGTCAATGTATATACTCCCAAGACCTACAAGATCACTCATTGCTCATGTATAGACTCCCTATATCTACATAGTCCCTCACTGACCATGTATAGACTCCCTATATCTACATAGTCCCTCACTGACCATGTATAGACTCAGGCTCAAAGATCTACAAGATCACCAGTGCCTATGTTTAGCCTCAAAGATTTATAAGGCCAGTCATTGCCCATGTATAGACTCACAAGACCTACAAAACAACTCATTGGCCATTTATAGACTCAAACATCTATAAAGTCAGTCAATGCTCTTGTGAAGACTCAAAGATCTACAAGATCACTCATTGCCCATGTATCGACTCAAAGATCCACAAGATCACTCCTTGCCCATGTATCGACTCAAAGATCTACAAGACTACTCATTGCCCATGTATCGACTCAAAGATCTACAAAATCACTCACTGCCAATGCATCAACTCAAAGATCTACAAGACCACCCTCTGCCCCTATAAACGCTCCAAGATCGACATGGCCATTCACCTCTCGTGAATAGATTCAAATGGCCAGATTTATTGTTTTATTTCAAGTCTTGCTTTGTCTTGTCTTCTTCCTCATATATCTCCCAGTGTTAATGAGACAAATGAGCGTCTCGATATGACACGGCCATTTGCTTCATATAATTTGACGTTTTCTGTAGTTTCCTTCCTCCACTCTTTCGTTGGCAACCTCTTCCACTGTTTCCTACACTTATATAGCATGTCCAAATTGAATAACAGCAGCTGCTGCTATTTTATTTCGTACATTGTATGGCTCATATTTATTGTTATCTGAATATTGATTGTAACATTAAAGCATCATTGTCTAACGTAATAGGTATAATTTCCTGGGGAAATGTCTGCGTATGTATTTCTTCTGATAATAAATCTGATATATGATTAGGAGCGCGTTCTCATCGAATTTTCCTTTCTTTCCCCGTCATTTCCACATGTCACGAATAGTTTCATACATAGAAACATAGTCACAGCACGATCTGTATGTAAGAGAGATATGAAGGTGCCGAATGTAGAGCAAATATTCTCCTCCTTCTCCTTCTTCTTCTTCATCTTCTTAAACTTTGAGTTGGTGTTCTTTGCAGCAGATGCGATGAAAATGCTGAACCACAGCACTGGGGGGAGGGGGGGGGCTATTGTCTTAGTCCCAGAGTGTAACTAAGAAGTCGGAGGTGTGCAATTCTTCATTAGCATTTCCGTCGCCATGGTAACTATGACGATCCTGCCCTGTTAGCCAGGCTACATCTCTGGCTATATCCCGGAGAGGTGGGACAGGGTCTTGGTCAGGTTGTGTTCATCAACCCTGACTCCAGTATGTCAGCTGTGAGTCGCTGATAGAAAAATCGGACAGCACTTTGACCCCAGACCAAACATCTTAGGAGGGTTATGTTGCAACAACAACAACATCAGCAACAACAACAACATCAGCAACAACAACAACATCAGCAACAACAACAACATCAGCAACAACAACAACATCAGCAACAACAACAACATCAGCAACAACAACAACATCAGCAACAACAACAACAACAGCAACAACAACAACAAGAAAAACAAATAACTAAGCTCTTGCATCCGGTACTGAAGAAATAAACCAGAGTGAAAGGAATTAGTCAAAGCACACATCAAGGACTAGTCTTGCTTCTGATGGATACTCCATGTTTGAAAAAGACTGGACACTGTTGTATCCTCCTTGCTTTATAATGTACGTGAAGGCATATTTCACAGAAGTACTTTACATGTATTATAATGTACGTGAAGACATATTTCACAGAAGTACTTTACATGTATTATAATGTACGCGAAGACATATTTCACAGAAGTAGTTGATAGAAAATATATCCACGTATTATGTTGTTCTCATGGGCGTAGGTGACGATTATTTTCTGTTTTATTCTCTGCATTTTTATGGCTTTCTTCTGTTGTCCATTTTCATGTGATGCTTTACCCGCTTTATTACGGTATTTCTTTCTCAGCCCCTCCCCCCCCCCCCACCTCACTCCTTTCTTCTTCTCTTTTGCCTCTAACTCTGTGTCTTCTGATGGTTTGTTCAAAGAATGTCTGATTCGTTCTTTATGGATTTAATGTTCTGCAAATTCTCTGCTGCTTTCCAATGTCTCTTTGTTGACTGTTCAAAGTATACCTTTATTAAAGTTCACCAAGTATACCTTATAAAATTCACCAAGTATATC
Organism: Achatina immaculata; assembly: GCA_009760885.1. Taxonomy (NCBI): domain Eukaryota; kingdom Metazoa; phylum Mollusca; class Gastropoda; order Stylommatophora; family Achatinidae; genus Lissachatina; species Lissachatina immaculata. The sequence continues at coordinate 15,293,637 of CM019697.1, read as the reverse complement.
TGATAAAATACACCAAGTATACCTTTTAAAATTCACCAAGTATATCTTATAAAATGCACCAAGTATACCTTATAAAATTCACCAAGTATATCTTATAAAATGCACCAAGTATACCTTATAAAATTCACCAAGTATATCTTATAAAATGCACCAAGTATACCTTTTAAAATTCACCAAGTATATCTTATAAAATGCACCAAGTATACCTTTTAAAATTCACCAAGTTTATTGTTTACCAATGCAGACCACGCTAGACGTGACAGAAAGAAAAATGACAAGAGAAGTCATGGGATTCAAACCACGGACTCTGCTATGGCGAGAACCGCCTAACCACGAGAAAGACCACAATATCAGCTCGAATTTGGGAGTCCTGGGTGGCTGATATTGCGCTGTTCTTCTTAGCTGGGTGGCTGCTCCCCCTATAGAGTCCATGGTTCGAGTTTCAGGTATATCTTTTATTTGTCCTTCTCTTCACATACAAAGTACTCAGGCTGCCGTGTATTGAATGCTAACCATACAACACCGTGCTAAATCACTTAACCTTGCCAAAGCTTCCTTATTTCTCAGTTAAAAAATAAATGATCATGAGATGCAGTGTCCGAATCTACAGCTCCTCCACTACTTATCTCCAGCTGCTACAAAGAAAACATTACCTGCGCAAAAATGGACGCGTGCTCCCTTGAATGGCCAAACTGGTCCACGTGCCACGCCGTTTTGGTCTGAGCGCATGCGCCGAACGTGTCCCGGATGAAGTCGAAACCCAGAGTGTGCTGGTCAATTATATCGTTGTACATGGTCACGGCAGCATCACTGGCCACCCACCCGCCGTGAACAATCTCCAGGCGACCTGCCACATGACCCGAGCGAACAGATTGTTTTATACAAAAGTATAACATCCTACAATCAGTGCCTATCAACTTATAGAGCCAGCTAGAGTGTACAAGTTATAACACCAGCTATGGCACAAGTTGTAAAGGAAACTAGGGTAGACTTTATAAGGGGCAGCTAGAGTGTACAAATTATAACAGGAGCTTTGGTACAAGTTGTAAAGGTAGCTAGAGTGTACAAGTTATGAAGGCAGCTGTGGTGCAAGTTATAAAGGCAAGTAGAGTACAATTTATAAAGGCAGCTAGAGTGTACACGTTATAAAGGCAACTAGGGTAGAAGTTATAAAGGCAGCTAGAGTGTAAGTTATTACAGCAGCAACGGTACAAGTAGCAAAGGTAACTAGGGTAGAAGTTATAAAGGCAACTAGGTACAAGTTATAAAGGCAGCTAATGCACAAATTATAAACGCATCTAGGGTATAAGTTATGAAGGCAGCTAATGTACAAGTTATAAAGCAGCTAATGTACGAGTTATAAAAGGAGCTAGGGTACTTGATTTTACTGTCTATACATACCTTGACCTGCCAAGACGAGAGCATCACGCTTGCTTGCCTTTACTTTCACAACCCCACAGTGAGCCAGGTACCCATTTCTACACCTTGATGAGTGGCGTACCTCTGGTGGACGTAAACATGGGTCTCGTCGCGAGAAGCTACTGCGCTAACCAACACGCCACTCAGACGTCCCGTTTTACGCAACAACAAAAGTATTCCATGACAGAGACGCAGTCTCGAAAACTACGAGAAAATACGGGACCTGCACGGTCACGTGGTCAGTGCACTGGTTTCTAAAGGTGAGGTTTGTTGTTTTATATGGCCGGCCGAAGGGGTGTCCCAATCACTTGGCTATGCACATGGGCCCCAAGGCTCTTGCTGGGGGCTGGGAAAGTATAGGCGGCCAGGCGCGGTGCTGACCACGTCACTCCGTCATGTGCCCGCAGGTTCAGGAAATTACTGACACTGACACCCCAGTTTCCCATGTGACTTTGTGCCGTGTTAAGGTCATTAATAACTACCTCTTTATTTTATATTAATTACTTCAATCACTTACTTTTTACAAGAAAATAATGTTCAAAACTGCAACAAAATACTTTACACATCTACATTATACTCCTGATTACAACTAAACTGTAACTAAATTACAAAAAAGTAATACATTCATTACTACAACAAAAAATTGAACAACACAGAGAAAAAAAATACTAAACACTATAGAAAAAAAACAATATCTCTGGTTACAATAAAAAAGAATTAAGGATTTTCCTTTTGATAAAGTGAGATAATGGAAGATCAATCCTTTAAATCCTTTAAAAGAACACAGATTAAAACTGGATTTTTATCTCCCATAAATGATTGGCCCTAGATGACAGCTGTCAGAAACAAAATGAAGTTGTTTGACTCGTTGTCGATTTTCTGTATAGCTGTCAAGATTTACAGTGAAGAGGTCTTGATACGGAGGTGTCAAGTTGGATGGAGGAGTGGACTAAAGTGGATCCAAGAAACAATCGTCTTGGTCAGTTTAGCCAACATGTGAGGGCGTTCAGAAAGTAATGCACCATATCGCTTTTTTTTTTCTTGAGCTAATAACGAAGATAGAAGCATGAAATTTTGCACACTTTAAATATGGCATGTGCCGATTGTGTGAACCAAATTGCATCGCAACCGGCCAAAGAATATGGGTGCTCTAACCGTTGAAATAAAGCGTGTAAGCAACTTGCGGTATAAGCAGCGAATTGTGATAGAATTTCTCGTTGCAGAGGAAGAAAACTATTGTGAACATTCACAAGCGTCTCTGTGATGTGTATGGAAGTTTTGCAGTCGACAGGAGTACAGTCAGTGGCTGGGTTCAGAGAATCAAAGAATCAATAATTGGAGATAAGGAGTTGCTTGATCAGCCGCGCCACAGCCACTAAGGCAGATATGTTGAAATCACTGGGGGCATTATTCTTACTGATAGGCGCATCACTACTCAACAATTGGCCTCAAGGATGCCAGTCAGCAATGGTAGTGAAAATACAGTTATAAAAGCTCTCGGATTTTCTGAGGTTTGCCTAAGATGGGTTCCTTGAAGTCTCACAAATGACCATCGATTGCAAAGGAAAGCAATTTCTTCTGAATTGTTGGAGTGTTTCAAAGCTGAGGGATAGAACCGTTTTGGCTAAGATCATAACAGGTGACGAAACCTGGGCACATCATTTTTGACAGTCAATGGAGTGGCATCATCCGCAATCATCACGAAGAAAGAAATTCAAGACAACTCCTTTAGCTAGAAAGGTCATGATCACTGTCTTTTGGAACACTGAAGGTGTGATTCTTGTGGATGCTATGCCAAGAGGAGAGACAATCAGTACGCAAGCTTACATTAAGACATTGAAAAAACTCAATCAGCGTTTTCGCAGAGTTCGGCCGCACAAGAATCCAGCAGGCCTGCCTCCTCTTCACGACAATGCGCGCCCTCACACAAGTCTGGCAACACGGGAAGCAATCACTAAACTGGGTTAGACTGTACTACCCCACCCACCCTATAGTCCCCATTTTGTATCCTCCGATTTCCATCTGTTTGTTCCACTTAAAGATGCACTCTGAGGGGTAAGATTTGAAGATGGCGAAGGAGTGATTCATGCAGCGAAGAAATGGCTACATAATCAAGAGAAAATCTGGTACGGGCTAGGAATACATGCACTTGTTTCGCGCTGGCGTAAAGCCGTACAAGTTGATGGAGATTGTCTTGAATAATACCGATGTTTACATGACATATCCATGTATATTGTGTATAAATTTCATGCTTTTTAAATAAACACCTCCTGAGAAAAACGATGTGGTGCATTACTTTCTGAACGCCCCTCGTACAAACTTCATCGACCTTTAGCTGTGTCGGTTGACATAGTTCGTTCCTGTGAGGATCTGGACAAGACATCCCAGGACCTTTGCAAGAGCCATGCCAAAATCTTGCCATGAGACGTGCCAAGATCTTGCCAAGAAACATGCTAAGATCTTGCCAAGAAACATGTCAAGATCTTGCCAAGAGACATGCCAAGATCTTGCCAATAGAAGTGCTAAGACCTTGCCAATAGACCTGACACGATCTTGCTAAGAGAAGTGCCAAGATCTTGCTAAGAGACATGCCATGATCTTGCCAAGAGAAATCAAATAATCTTAGTCAGCTCTAGATTTCTGAACTAGACGTATATCCCTCTTTGTCATTACCGTCCGGTCTCTAGCAAAGATACCGTTGGAAGGAAGGAAAAAAAGTTACCAATGATTAGCATTAACAACGAAGGATTATGGACTACAATAGCCACGTCACTGTTCATACTCCTTATTGCTAATTGCTATTCCTTCCTTCCTTCCCGTCTGCACGTATTTCCTATAAAACGGTACCGTATATTGCCGTCTAACTCTACTAGTGCCAGTTTTACAGGAGCTGTTACCATAATTATCTCGTTAGACAGAAGTGTCTGTACGGGAGTCCAGTTAAAACACAATAATAAAAAAGAACAATTGGGAATTAAGAAGCCGAAATCAATAGTTCTCTATTAACAAGAGGAAATATTCTTGATTGTCTTCTAACTCTGTATCTTACGTTCTTTTATAAGCTGTCGTATAACTCTGCGCTGAGCCTCGTCGATCTCACTCCAGTATCTAGACAGATACTTCATCTCTATGAATATAAATCGCCTGGTGGTGTTTTTCAAAAGCTCCGTAATTGTCGCATTTAGTGTACATCGAACACAACCACTAGCCCAGACATTTTGAACCACTGTGGACAAACGGGCAAGAAAAAAAAAATATATATATATATATATATATATATATATATATATATATATATTATACAGAGCAAAACAATAACACAACTTCCTCGATCAGCAGTTCCCAAGCTGGGAAGCCAGGAAGGACCACTTGGGAACCGGGAAATAAGTATAATTATGCACAATAGTAAAAATGCATAAATGTTTTTAACTTTAATATCTAAAGGTTATAGAAGACGTATGTGTACATTTATATGTGAGCAGAGAGGAGGCAATTATTACTCTCTTCAGCAGTTTGTGAGCCGTAAAAAAATGTCTCACATTATCGTAAAATGTGAATCTCTTTTACCACTCACGGTCGCATAGATTGCCATGTGGACAAAAACACTGACAGACAGATCGATAACCACAAATTGACAACTCGCATCATCAGCCACATCGGCATTTAACTTCGACAACCACATCGATATCTACGCCGACAACAACATCGACATCTTCGTCGACAGCCAACCTGACAACTAAATCTACAACCATATCGTTAACTACATGGACAAACATTCACATCCAGTCGTCAGCCGCGCTAATCCATACATTCATCAGCTACTAGAACTGAGACTTCCCATAGCATACATTCATCAGCTACTAGAACTGAGACTTCCCATAGCATACATTCATCAGCTACTAGAACTGAGACTTCCCAGAAATGTATCACCTTAATGTGCATCCTTTTCTTCACTATTCAACATAATCTCCATTTCTCTGCACACATTTTCCCCATCGCTCTGCAAGTTTGAAAATATCCTCCCGGTAGAATTCCGTTCCAGCTGACCGGCGGCACAGACGCACTGCTTTTTGAACGTTCTCTCCTGTGGGACCCAGCGGGCATAAACTTTTCTATAGCCTAGAGTTTCCATCATTTCATGCACTGAATTGTGTCTTATTCCAAGATTTACAGCGATTTCAGAAACTGTGACACGTCTGTCTTGTTTAACTCTTTGTGTACTTGAGGGTTTTCCACCAAATGACCAGTGGTCATTTCATTGGGGTAAATTTCATAAAGTGGTTTTCACATTTAAAAGGATCACAAAGGCAAAGCTTGATTTGCAGTATATTATATATTAGTTTAAACAGGAAAATGATATATTTATTTTTCTCACTTACCCTTCAAGATAATCCATTTTAATAGGTCGAAAATATCCGAAACGAATTAAACTTTACACAAACACCATTTCCTCACACAAAATATACACTAATTATTTACCTACAATTAATTTACAAACTACAATAATCGAAAACATGAAAACACAAGTGGATGGCTGTCTATAAGCTTAAAAATACATTTTTTTAAACACATTTTCTTGTCAATAAAGGATTTCCACATGTTTTTCCCGTGTGCCGACGCTTAAAACATACCAGAATGGACTAGCACTACCGGTTTGGCCAGATTTCGAAAAATAGTTTGGTTAAATTCAAAACAAGGGACCAGATTAGAAACCAAAGCACTAACATCCCAATATATCTAAACCACCATCGCATTACGCGTTACATAGGTAAATAATGTCCACCGGATCGACGCGCGGAACGTCTCGAACTATAATGTCGTCAACCCTTTCCACGTTGCATTCAGTGGAGGCAGTTCGAGGGCGACCGCTGCGAGGCATATCTTGGATGCTCGTGTTTCCATCTTTGAAATGTTTCACCCACCTCCTAACACTGCTAACACCCATACACATATCTCCATAAGCAAGTTGAAGTCGTTGGTGAATTTCAGCAGCGGGAATTTCCTCTTTAACGAGGAACTCAATAATAACACGTTGACGAAACGAAACTTCAGCACCAGCCATTTTGTTTATGCTCCGCGTGGTCACGTGATATATGATGGTGGCGCAATGTGGCCTCTACATGAAGTGCAAAGGATGTAGGTAAAGGTGATACATTTATATTTTCTCTATCAATAAATTCTGATGAAAAAAAAACTTTTTCGCTCACGATTTTCGGTATAACCCTCCTAGCAATAAGCTGGACCAGGCGAAAGCTACGTAGGCACAGATGCCGGATATACGTACAGAAGAAAGATAATCAACCAAAAGAATAAATAAATACAATTAACATTTCGCTACCACAGCTTTACTACAGGGCTTTGTATTTATGTATATATTTAGCCATATATACTTACAAGTATACCTCAAAACTATACGCATGTTAAAGAAAAGAAATGAAAAGGAGTAACAATTCACAACAGAATGACCTACATTTTAAATATTTACAACAGAACGAAAGGGCAGCGACAGACACACGAGCCAAATCAGGACCGTAGACCCAAGGGAAATATTTTCTGAGAGATTTTCTGGCAAGTCACTTCGCAGTTTAATGGTAAATTAATACCTGCCACAGGATAGTGGTGGATGCCAAACTAATGAAGTTCTTTTATGTTGCTGCCTAGATCTACATTACAGTTATCAATCTGATATCAGTTTTTATGGTTGCTGGAAAAATCATTGCCAAGCTTAACTATTTTATCAGATCTATCCCTCTCCTACTGGTTGAAAGAAAGCCAAATCCAAATCATCATCATCATCATCATCGTCATCGTCGTCGTCGTCGTCGTCCTCGTTATCATCATCTTAATAAGCTGATAGTCAATGCTTCACCACAAACTTCCAATCGTGATCTTTATACCTGGCGAATAAAGATGACGATAACTGTCAAGTCCGCGAGGTAGACCATTCGTGGACCTGAATGTAGCCAAGGGTAGCGAGGTGGTGGTGAGATACCAATATTACTCTGTACAAAATACTTGAGATGTGGGGGAGATAACAGTATTACTATGTACAAAATACTTGAGATGTGGGGGAGATAACAGTATTACTATGTACAAAATACTTGAGATGTGGGGGAGATAACAGTATTACTATGTACAAAATACTTGAGATGAGATACCAGTATTACTCTGTACAAAATACTTGAGATGTGGGGAAGATACCAGTATTACTATATACATAATACTTGAGATATGGGGAGATACCAGTATTACTCTGTACAAAATACTTGAGATGAGATACCAGTATTACTATGTACAAAATACTTGAGATGTGGGGAAGATACCAGTATTACTATGTACATAATACTTGAGATATAGGGAGATACCAGTATTACTCTGTACAAAATACTTGAGATGAGATACCAGTATTCATTCATTCCTTTGCATGTCCCCTGCGGAACTTTGCCTCCCAAACAGCACTCCTGTAGGCCTCTCGGTTGTGAGCAAGATGGCCTGCTGCTGCTGCATCCATTTCCAGATCATCAACGATGTCTTGCAGCCATCTTCGTTTCGGTCTTCCTCTTTTTCTTTTTCCCATTATGTATCCTTCCAATACGGTCTTCTCTAAATTATCATGACGTTTAATGTGGCCAAAATATTTAAGTTTTCTCTCTTTAATCCTCTTTACTAGCCAGCCTTCTTCAATATTAAGCTCTTGTAGTATAGATATATTTGTTCTTTTTTGTGTCCACGATATCTGGAGAACTCTTCTATAGCATTTACATTCAAAGGCATTTATGTGCCTCTCAGCTGTTTTGTTAAGTGTCCAGGTCTCACAGGCATATGTTGCGATGGGAAAGATGCATGCCCTTAAAAATCTTATTTTTGTGGTTCTGTCTGCTCCTCTCCACAGATTCTTTATTTGTTTTACTTTCTGAAGAGCAATAGATGTCCTTTTAATTTCCCGCATTGTATCTCCATTATTAGTTAGTAGTGATCCAAGATATTCAAAACTCTCCACTTCTTCCAGTTTTTCCTCATTGATACATATTTCAGTTGCCTTGTTTGTTCTGTCAGTTGTCATCACTTTAGTTTTCTTTGCATTAAGATAGAGGTTCTGCTCTTCGCTGTTCTTGCGGACTGACATAATTAGTTTTTCCATTCCTTCTTGTGTTGTGGACAGCAATACTGTGTCATCAGCATATCTAATCTCTGGTATTTCATAACCTCCAACTGTTATGGCATCGTAATATTCTTTGTCTACATCTTCTCTAACATTCCTCATTATATTTTCAGTATACAAGTTAAATAAGTAGGGTGACAATATGCACCCCTGACGGACCCCTTGTTTTATGTCAAACCAGCCTGTTGTTTCACCATTTATTCTTACTGCTGCTTGTTGGTCTAAATACAGCAGTGATGTTAATTGTATCAAATGTGTTGGAAATCCCATTTTTTCCATTATTTCCCAAAGTTTCTGGTGTTGTACACAATCAAATGCCTTTGAGTAGTCTATAAAGGATAAATATAGATTCACATTAAACTCCCTGCATTTCTCTATTATTAATCTTAGATTGAATATATGATCTCTTGATCCTCTTCCTTGCCTGAAGCCAGCTTGGACCATATTGACGTCTTCTTCTATTTTCTTTCGAAGTCTACCCATTATGATTTTTAACAGAATTTTACTGGCATGACTAATCAGGGCAACAGTTCTGTAGTTGGTGCATAATTTCAGGTTACCCTTTTTTGGCAGTGGTATGAATACAGTTCTTTTCCATTCTTTTGGCCAAATACCTGAATGCCATATCTTTTTACATAGTGCATGATAGATTGTTGCACACTCCTTTCCTCCTGCTTTAATAAATTCAGCGGTTATCTCATCACATCCTGGTGATTTACCATTTTTCAGACTCTTTATTGCCCATAAAACTTCTTCCATTGTCGGCTCGGGTTCTTTCTCCTCCAATAATAATTCACACTGTTGATTTCTGCTTCCACAGTCGGTTGTTTCATACATTCTTTTGCAATATCCTTCCATCTTTCCAGAATTTCCTCAGTCTCTGTCAGGGTATTCCCCATCTCATCACAAATTACATTTAGCTTAGGTGTGACATTTCTCGTCAATGTCTTCATTTCTTTAAACATTTCACTATCTCTTCCACACCTCTGATGTTCTTCTATTCTTTCACAACAATCTTGTATGTATTGTTTTTTGTCTTTTCTTATGTTTCTTCGTACTTCTTTTGTTAAAGTTTTATATTTATCTTTGTTGTTGTTTGTCACTCTCCATTGCGTCTTCATTTCTCTACATTGTTTTATCAGTTCTAGTGTACCTGCTGTGATCCATCTATTCTTTTGTGTTTTCTTTACTGGAACCATGTCTTTAGCTGTTGTTACTAAGATATCTTTGGCCTGCGTAGCCAATTCATCTGGTTTCATCTCTTCCTGTACAGCCATCAGGATTTCGAAACGGTTCTTCACTTCTATACCGTATTGTTCTGGTATATTTGTAAGGTCAAAGCGGAGTGGTCTTGATCCCATAACTAACTTTTTTATCTTTATCTTCATGTCGGCTATTAATAACTCATGGTCCGTGTCACAATAAGCACTTGGTAAAGTTTTTGCTGATGTTATGCTTGACCTCCACCTTCTCTGCACTAAAATGTAATCTATTTGATTCCTTGTTTTCCCATCAGGTGATGTCCATGTGTAAAGTCTTCTTGGATGTTGTTTAAAAAGTGTGTTAGCGATCATTAGCTCATTTTCCATACAAAACGCCATTAGATTGTCACCTGCCTCATTTCTGTGTCCTATGCTAAATTTCCCTACAACTTGTCCTTCATCTTCTGCTCTTTCTGTACCAATTTTTGCATTAAAATCACCCATTATAATACAATATCATTTTTCCGTACCTGGTCCATTGTCGTCTGCAGTGTGTTATAAAATGTTCTACTTCATCTTCTTCTGCTGCTGATGTAGGTGCATATACCTGGATGACTGTTACATTTCTAGGAATGCCCTTAAGTCTGATTGTTAGGATTCTATCACTTACTGGATTGTAGCCTAGTAAAGCTTTTGATGTTGATTTGTCCAAATAAAAAGCCACTCCATTCTTTCCTCCTACTTCTCCGCCAGAATATATAAATATATTATCATTCTCGCTCTTAAAGTTTCCTGATCCTTTCCATCGATGTTCGCAGATTCCCAAAATGTGTATCCGCGTTCTTTTCATCTCGTCACTTATTACTTGATATTTTCCCTCATACATACTTCTTACATTCCATGTTCCTACTCTTATTTTTCTTTTTAGTTTGATACAGGGGTTTTCCTTGGTAACACCGTCAGGATTTTGTCCGTCATCACAATTACTAGTACCGACCTCTGCCTCACACTCTTCCCCAGTGTTAAAATTAGATCTATCTGGCCTGGGGGACTCACCACCAGATCTTTTTCCTATTTGACTTTCCATGATTGCTGCTTGGGTTTCTTGGTATGTTTCCAGAAGGTAGTTTACCATTGCTTTCCTTCCGGGCAGTGACTGTACTAGTCAGTGATCGTAGCCATTGTCCCTACATTGAGATCATCTGCCTACCATCATAGAATGGTGACCATAACCAACATTATCTGTCAGCTGTTCTCCCATTCCATCCACCACCTGCTCCCATGGCTTCACGTCACCCTGATCGGGGGGCTATACGGGTACTCCACCTTGCCCAAGGGTGTCCCGTAGACTAACGGAGGTAAGGAGGCGTCTTACTTCTCCTTTGATAGGGGATACCCCTACCCCGCTAACCGCGATACCAGTATTACTATGTACAAAATACTTGAGATGTGGGGAGATACCAGTATTACTATGTACAAAATACTTGAGATGAGATACCAGTATTACTATGTACAAAATACTTGAGATGAGATACCAGTATTACTATGTACAAAATACTTGAGATGAGATACCAGTATTACTATGTACAAAGTACTTGATATGCTCAGGCATTTGGGAGGTGGGGCAGGAGAAGAAGGATGTCAGGCCAGGGGAGAAGGGAACAATGGAGCTACCTCCAAACCAGCTCAACCCAACACTCCCCTACCCCCGCTTTGTGCATATCACTATGCCTGAACGGTGACAGAGAGGCTCTTAACAAATGTCAAGAGAGCAATTGAACATTCACTGCTGTAGTTTCATACAAGTTCGTCGTGACCTACAGAGAGTTCGAGTTGTCTAGTTTTCATCATTCAGAGCTCTGTCATGCAGAACAGATCTTCTACATCCCTGGAACTGGGAGCTGGTGTTCTTTGCTGCCGACGCTGTGAAGATACTGAGGTACAACATCGTGTCGGATTGGGAGTGGGTTACGGCTTCTTTGTTTTCAGTCCTTGTGTGGAGATAAAAGGCGGGGGTGGGTGGGGTGAGGGGGTATGAAATACTTCTTTAGCAGACTCCACCACCATGGGGACTGTGGCGATCCCTATCCTAGTAGTCAGCCAAGGCCTTTTGCTGGGGAGGGGGAGGGTACCAAAGGAGAGGTTGGACAGGGTCTTGGTCAGCTATGCTTTGCCAATCCTGATGCTAGAATATCAGCTATGGGTCGCTGACTGTCAATCGGACAGCATCTCTATGTTCCCCCCCTTTTTTTTCCTGTCAACCGCCCCCCCCCCCCACCCGTATAAAAAGTGTAATTTAAAAGAACATTATAACTAGTTCCAATGGAGTTTTTAATTATGTATGGAAATAACAGGTTGTGTTTTTTAAACAGAGACACTGATTTAGGGATTCTGGCACAGCTTTGACATGTCAAAACCAATCTGTAAAAGAAATCTTTGACACTGCGCTGGGATGGGTTAGGCTTAGAACTATTTTGTAATCTCTTCTACAGAGCACTGAGATTCTAAATCGTAACAATGGATGTCACACGGTTTCTAGAGCGTAGTGTCTGTTCTATTTGTGCTGTGTGTACGATACGCATGAGCGAACAACGTCAGCAGGCAGATTTGAACAAGGAATTAGCGAAATTGATTAAGACAGTCAATTTTTTTTTCTTTCTGTGGAAGGAAGGAAGTTCAAATTGTAAATAATTAAACTGTACAGACAGGTCCGTCTGACATTATGTCCTTGTTTAGAGTCCTGCAGACACCAGAGTAGCTTCTCATTTCTTTGATCAGAATATATATATATATTATACTGTCTTGAATCCTAACAGTGAACACTACAGAAAAGTGTATGTTTTGAAAACTAGTCTCTCAGTTTGAGTATTGTGAGCACACGTGAATACTTGAATGCGAAACAAGTGTGAGCAATACTCACTTCTCATTTGTCATAAAAAATTATCACACTTTAAAATCATATGAAAAGCGTGTTTTTTCCACTTTCTGACCTACATTGTCAGACAATTAAGTAATGGGACTGATTTTATTATGGCCAAGACAAAAATGACATCTATGAAGCAAACCATGGAATCCGAAGAGGCAGCCTTCATCTATGATCTGGCAACTTTTCATCGCCACCCGATAAGCAGACGACAAACAAGCCGCCATTTTGTTGACCTAGTAAGAGGTACATTGTCACGTAATCAGCATGGAGCAAAAAAGTAACATTAAATTCTGTTTAAAACTCGGAAAAAGTGCCATTGAGACAGTTGAATTGATGAGATACGTTTATGGGGATAATTGTGTATCTCGTGCACAGATATTAAGGTGGTATTCACGATTCAAAAGTGATGTGAAAACTATTACAAATGCAACTAGACATGTACGCCCAATTTCTGTTCCTAATGAAGAACTCATTGCAAAAGTCAGAGAACGGATATAAGAAGACCGATGTTTGACTGTGAGAGGATGATGGCGGATGAATATGGTGTTAACCGAGAAACCATTAATAAAATTTTAGTAGACATTTGGGCAAGAAAAAAGTTGCTTGCGGGTTTGTATCACGTGCGTTGTCTGATGACCAAAAACATCAGCGTGTTGAGTACGCAAAAGATATCACCAAAATGTGTCGGAGAAATAAACATTTCTTAAATGTGATTGTTGCAGAGGATGAAACATGGATTTTCCGCTATGATCCCACAATTAATCGCAAAAATGCTCAGTGGAAGTCATCATCATCATCACCAAAAGGCAAAACGTTTCGTCTTCAAAAGTCGAAAGTTAAGACAATGTTGGTGTGCTTCTGCGACAGCAAAGGAGTTACTCACAAAGAATTTATTTCAAAGGGACAGGCTGTCACTGCCAAAGTTTATTTATGTCACCAGGGACGTCCAAGGCAAGGAAGGTCAAGGGGACCACGCATGTTCATAATTGCATCCCAGAGGCCTTGAACTTTGGTGAGGACAGCATCATAATATTTATGTATTTTGAAACACCTATTGAAAAAGATTCTCCAAGTCCGACCCGAGTATTAAACACCTGGCAGTTTTTTTTTCCTTCTTCATGATAATGCACCGGCTCACCGGGCGGTAGTTGTACAGGAATTTTTGGCCCAAAAACAAGTGTGTGTTCTCAACCATCAACCCTATTCCCCAGATTTGTCTCCCTGCGATTATTTTCTATTCCTAAAATTAAAGTTACCATTGAAAGGACGCATCTTTGACGATACTGATGACATCTGAAGGGGTGTAACATCGAGTTTAAAGGTCATACCAACAGAAGAACTGCAGAGGTCGTTCCTGTGTTTGTTAGATCTTGGCACTCGCTGTATCAATGTACAAGGCGCTTACTTTGAATAAAATACAGGTTATATCTTCAACAGTTGTTTATTTTATTTGTATGGAATTAGCCCCATTACTTAATTGTCGGAGCTTGTATAACTGAGTTTCCTCACTGACTAAAGATGAGGCCATCGCGCTAAATTCCTCATGGTTAGATCTGGTTTAATTGCCGTCCTTTCATCAATCCGGGTCTCACAAAATCGGAAAGGAATCAGATTCTCGGGTATCTTAAAGGCTGGACAAGAACTTGCAACTGTTGCCTAGATGTTTAATATCTCCTGACTAACAGTCTACCGACTGCAGCAATGTTTTCGGCTGACAAGCGCCCATTGTCTTTCTTACTCATGTATCGACTCCTTCGTCTAAAGCAGAGGTTCTTAAATTTGCTTTTGGCCGTCGGCCCCTCCCCTTTCTGGCATAAGAACATCTGTGGATCCCCTCAGTAAAAATAAAGCAATATATAGAATACAGATGTTGCTAAGATTTCTTTTTAAAATCTAGCCAATCCATTTGTTTTTTCGTGGATCCCTAAAAATCGTTCTGTGCACCTTCTGTAGTTAATGAGCAATGGTGTCATTAAGTGTGGAAACAAAATACTTCAAACCGAATACTGATCCAAGGGCATCGAGATTTAACCTGTCTAATAGGCCTGGTTGGCTGAGTGGTTAGGCACTCAGTCTAAAAATCCGGTAGTGCCGGGTTCAAATCCCAGCAGTGGGAATTTTGTCTGGTGGCCACTATACAAAAAAGCTCCACTTTCCACCCAGCCTCTAGAAAAATGGGTACCAGAGAAATCTGAGGATGTAAATGAAGCCAGTAGTGATACTTACCACATGACACTTTCATGTGCCGAAGGTCATGGAAATATGGGCCTAGCATGGTATTCCCAGTATGTTTTACTGGTATGGAAAAGGGGATTTCACCTAACAGTGATGGTGCCTTTCCATGCATGGCTATAACTAAGGTGACAATGACTTACCCTCTACATCTATGAGGAATGTAACGGCAACTTACTTTCGCCTATGTAGTACTGCTCCACCGATTTAACCCAACCCACGTCGATGTGGCTGTGTGGGATGAGATGTACGTTGATTACACCCTCTTTGATACTTGGGCAATTCTGAGAGGAAGTTAGGATAACATCATGTAAAAAATAGTCTCTACTTCCTCCTCCTCCTCTTTATCATCATCATTATCCTTTTCTATACCCAAGACCAAGACGAAAGTTCACTGTTGCATGGCTACACCTCGTTTTGTCTCTCGTCATTTATACCTGGAGTTACATCGTTTTTTATTCCCTATGTTTAAGGCTTTGGCGTATTTCTTCACAATCTGTCTTATCATGAGCTTTGTTTTTGCTCTGCTTTTTTTGTGTGTTTTGTTTTGTTTTTAGCCCCATCATATCGTAATATCAAGTAGATTTCTGAGTTTATATGTGCATAATAAGAACATCCATTTAAAAAAAAGGAAATTACTTGATAAACTAACCAGCAACCAGACAGATCATGTTTTAAGTGATACCAAGCACACAACAAACATACTTCAGATCAGAAGTTACACAGAGGCTGAATGCAGCACCAACCATTATCTTCTGTGAGCTAAAGTAAAATTCAGACTGAACAAAAATTTTTACAGCAAATTAAATAAAAGCTCAGCAATAAATAGAGGTCCTTTGAAAAGAGAAGAAACTAATGAAAAATTCATCAAAGAGTTAAACCATAAGATAAACACAAGAGCGAATGAAGAAGATGAAAGCACTGATGACAGATGGAAAGATATAAAAACAATTATAAAGAACACTGCGGAATAATTCATGGGAGTCAGGACTATTTAAAAAAAAGAACTGGTTAAACGAAGTATGCAGAGAGGCAGTCATAAAGAAAAGAATAGCAAGACAGATATAGTTGAATGAAATGAACAAGAAAACTATTGATGAGAAGTACCACACATAACGTAAAAAACTCAAAACGTTATTCGTCAACAACAACAACGACTGTGTATGAAAGACATGGTAAGCGAGATGCAGACATGCCATCAAAATAAGAAAAGCAGGGAATTCTATAAAGAACTGCCAACAGTAAAGCAAGGGTATAAACAACCTTTGCAGAGCCTGAATGATAATAATGGAAATATGATAAATAATGAAGAGAAACTTTGTACCAGATGAAAAGAATATTTTGAGAAACTACTAAACAGTGAAGAGCCTAAAACCACATTACCATGTGAAGAAATACAGACTTGTGAACCTGAAATACAGGAACCAGACTTAGAAGAAATCATCTACAGTATCATGCTTCTACGAAACAACAAAATAACTGGTTCAGATGGAATTGCTGCAGAACTGAATAAAGAAGGAGGTCTAGATCTACATGAACAGATATGTGCACTAATACAACAAATAATGAGAAAAGAAAAACTCCCTAGTGATTGGAGAGAATCCTTACTGATCCCAGTATTCAAAAAAGGCGATAAGAGCAAGTGTGAAAACTACAGAGGAATAAGAGAACAAGCTACAAAATACTATCTATTATACTTTTAAATAGATTAAAACCATACACCGAGAACATACTGGGAGACTATCAAGCAGGTTTTAGGAAGAAAGTATCAACCGTAGATGAAATATTTTATCAACGTCAAAGAGGTGAAAAGTACTGGGAATATGGAAAAGAAGTACATTATATTTTCATTGACTTCAAGAAAGCCTATGACAGCATAGATAGGAGCAGCTTATGGAAAGTTATGAAATAATGTGAGATACCTAATAAACTAATCAATCTGACCAGAATATGTATGGAGGATACATGACATATAGTAATATATAAAGGAAGAAAGTCTGAATCCTTCTATATAAGAAATGTTTTAAAACGAAGTGATAGATTATCTCCATTACTATTCAGCCTAGTACTAGAAAAGGTCCTCAAAAAAGTGAAAGAAGAAAGCAGTACAGAAGAACAAGCTAAAATACTATGATACGCTGATGACATCGACCTAGTGGGGGGGGGGGGGAAACTAAGCGATAAGTTACCTGCATACACCTGAGAGATGTAGCACTAAAGGTGGGCCTGACCATTAACCAAGATAAGAGAGTATCTGAAGATATCAAGAGACTATGGGCAGAATGTTATATAAATATTATTATATAAATATTATTATATAAATATTGGAGATATGATCATTAGGAAAGCAAAAACATACAAATATCCAGGCACACCCTTCAATAAAAGCAACATAGTAAACCAGGAAATTAAAAACAGAGTATAGATAGGGAATCAAATATACCTTACCTAGCAATACCTGGTAAAATAAAAAAAGTCCTGTCCCACAACATCAAAATAACAATCTACAAAACTGTTTTACGACCACCCATCAAATACGGATCAGAAACGTGGAGTACAGCAAAGATAGATGAATAACAATTGCAGGTCTTTGAGAACAAGATCCTAAGAAGAATCTTTGGGCCTATAAAGGACACCAACAGTGGAGAATGGAGAGCTAGAAAGAACACTGAACTGAACAGCTTATTTAATTTCCAACGAGTTATAAATGTCTTGAAACTGAACTGGTTAGGCCATGTAGAAAGAATGGAAGAGAACAGACAAACGAACATTATATATGTACAAGATATGAAGGAAACAAGAATAAGGAGTAGACCAAGGCAAAGATGGAAAGACAACATAGAAGAGGATATAAAGGACATTGGTGTCACCAAATGGAGAGAGAAGATTGAGAACAGATAAGAATGGAAGCGAACTTTGTGTGCAGCGATGAGCCTTAATGACTCGGAAAGGTGAAGAAGAAAAAGTAGAAGAAGAAGAAGAATAGGTGAAAACTGAAAGGTCGATTGTGTAGGCAAGCAGTAGTGAAATGGCATTTCCTAGTAAGGCACTATTTTACTGCTGTTCTCTTTGCAGTGCTGAAAACTTCCATGTACTCACTTAATCTTCGTCTTTTTTGGGAAATATTATCCCATATCAAGATTTGTACTCCAACATTATCCCAGTTCAGGATCTGTACCCCAACATTATCCCAGTTGAGGATCTATACCCAAACATTATCCCAGTTCAGGATCTGTACCCCAACATTATCCCAGTTGAGGATCTGTACCCAAACATTATCCCAGTTGAGGATCTGTACCCCAACATTATCCCAGTTGAGGATCTGTACCCCAACATTATCCCAGTTGAGGATCTCTACCCCAACATTATACCAGTTAAGGATCTGTATCCCAACATTATCCCAGTTCATGATCTGCACCCCAAAACTGGGGGGCGTCAGTAGCAAATCTTTCAGCTGGTTTGGTGACATCAAGCTGGAGACTACTCGGAACTTGTAACTTTGCCATCTGAGCTAGAGCTGAGCTTACTACATCCGCGCTACCCGCGTGCTTGTGAGGCAGAAGAGAAGCAGAAAATCAGAACAGGCTAAAAAGGTCGTACTTAGCTGCTTTACCTCGAAGGTACACGTTCCCTCTTTCCGGTCCATAATCTGCAGGTACCTGTGATTCACCTCATGGACTGGGATTTTCCTTGGCGTGTTCGTCCTCCAGAAGTAGACGAAAATCTGAACCAAAGCCAGGAGGCTTACGCATTGGACCGCTCTTTTCAGATACAGTCGCATGTCTCTGGGAACAAAAACAAAGCACATCTCTGAACAAAAGCAAGCATATATTTTTGTATACTGGATCGCGTGTGTTGTACAGCGTATTCTCAACAGAAGGTTATGAGTTTTGGACCCAGCTGGGAAAAAAAGAAAGAAAAATGAAATTGTACAACTCTAGATCTGCGCAGTGGTGTAGTAGTTGCTGCAGTCGTCTGGCGATCAGAAGGTCTCTGGTTTGATTTAGCACTTAAGTGGATTTATTTTTCGGACTGGCCGGGCACCGGGTTCAATCCAGCCCTAAGAAATGATTCTCATCCTTGGTGTTTCCCTAGGAAAAAAATCAAAGGCAGAGTGGAGAAATGCTGGCATTCTTATCTCAAATTCTGTAGTGGTCTAGAGATGTGAAGGCACTTACACTTTACACTCCTGCGGCATGCCGTATTGATCAGAGTTTTGGGGGAAAACTGCTTTAAAAAAATGCTTGTACCGCGAGGAGAATTGGCATTAACTATGCCCTTGGTTGGCAACGCACGAAGGCTAAACTGGGCACCAAGTAAAAGTCACTCACATGGTTATGAGGTATATCTCCCTGGAAAGGCGAGCTGGTGTAATTTGCAGTCGATGCGGTGAAGATGATGGGGCACACTATTGTTTCAATTCAGGAGCGGGCTATGACATCATGCTTGCAGCTTCAGGGAGGTACAAGAAGAAGAAGAAGACGACTGTATATCTTCACAAAATTTACTTAGAGATGGTTCATAATTACTTGGACACATTACAGGACAGATTTTACAAATGTTCGTCTGTCGCACAGAACTGTTATCTTTTGCTTCAGATATTCAGAAGAAATATATAACAGTTGTGAAACAAAGATATACAGGTGTATGTAGCTGAAGCTTGATGATAGCTTTATATGTGTAATTTATATCGATCGTTAATGTTTTATTGTTTTATATGTGCAATTTATATCGATCGTTAATGTTTTATTTTTGTTAGGCTAAATTCGTGAAAACTTACACAAAGAGAGAAAGGGAAAGAAAGACAACGTAAACATGTAAAACTTTACCCAACGTTGAAACGTTCTTTGTATCAAGAATCTGATCAAGCAAGGTTGACATGTTCTTTGTATTAAGAATCTGATAAAGCAAGGTTGAAATGTTCTTTGTACCAAGAATCTGACCATGCAACGTTGAAACGTTCTTTGTATCAAGAATCTGACCATGCAACGTTGAAACGTTCTTTGTATTAAGAATCTGATCAAAAAAATGTTGAGCGTTCTTCTTTGTATTAATAATCTAATCAGGCAACGTTAACGCGTTCTTTGTATAAAACATCTGATCAAGCAACGTTGCAGCGTTCTTTGTATTAAGAATCTGATCAAGCAACGTTGAAACGTTCTTTGTATTAAGAATCTGATCAAGCAACGTTGCAGCGTTCTTTGTATCAAGAATCTGATCAAGAAACTTTGAAACGTTCTTTGTATCAAGCGTCTGATCAACTATAGAAAAATTACAGAACATTTCAAGACAGACCACAGATCGGCCTGAAGCTATCGATCAAACTGACGTAGCGATCGACCTGTAGTTCGCGATCGACTACTTAGCCAAACTTCGGCCAGGCAACTTCAGGTAGTTATTGCATTACTACATACCTGAAAATCTTAGTCTAGAAAGATCAAGTGCCCATTTCTGTGATTAGTGTTGAAAGTACTGACAATAATATGGCAGGATAAATTATATATATATATATATATATATATATATATATATATATATATATATATATATATATATAAAGAAAATGAAACACTCAAAATAGGAATGTAACTTACAGAGAAAAAGGAGTAATTTTTAGAAGACCAATTAAAAAAAAAAGATCTACAATGAAGTACACCTATAGTAAAATAGTCATAAATAGAAGTAGACCTATAATGAATGACTGAAGTTTTTTTTCTTTTTGCCAACAAAGTGAAGAATTTGGACACGCAGGCTCGTGACAGTCTACCCTTTATCATACAACTGTCTCTCTATTCCAAATATTCTGTATCAGATCGTGACAGTCTACCCTTTATCATACAACTGTCTCTCTATTCCAAATATTCTGTATCAGATAGTATAAATACTCTGTTCGTATAACAAACATGATCAGTATAGAAATACTGAAATAGCAAAGTTTGAAAACGAAAAACTGTTACTCTTCACTCTAACCCACAAGCCCAAAAGAAGTAACCACATACATGTAACAAATTTACTGTCAGAGTCTATCACATTTATGAATGTATACCAGACTGCTAAGCAGAAGGAGAATTCGGTATAAAATCATGTAAATTAGATTCAGCAGCGCATGCCAGAATGAAGGAACAGAATAAGCAGAGCTGAAAAGAGATCTGTGAAGAATTCAAGAACATGGCGGGTGGACATTGAAAGACTGACGTAAGGAATAAGCGACACGTGGCCCAGGTTGGTTTTCATTCTACGTTCGCAGTCTGAACTGGTTTAGTCTTTTACTTGTGGTACATGGTTGAAGTTAGTTTATTATATCATTTTAAGTAAACAGTACAAGATGGTTTTATTTGTCATTCTAGGTAGACAGTACAAGGCGGATTTATTTGTCATTCCAGGTAAACAGTCATCATCATCATCATCATCATCATCATCATGTGCCGTACCGACTGGCGTTGGCTATTATGCTTCTCCAGAGTACACGATCCTTTATGCAGGGCTATGATTGTTCTTAGAATATTCTCGCTGTACAGAGAAAAAAGGTCTGGAGATAGCACACATCTTTGTCGCACCCCTTGTTTTATAGGTTGATATTTTCCAGTTTTATTTTCAACTTGAATTGCTGCTTCTTGCTGGCAATATAGATGTTTTACAATCCTCGGGTCTTTCCCGTCTATATTTATGTCTTCAAGCATTTTAATAACTTCATTATGTTTCACCTTGTTGAGTGCCTTGATGTAATCAATGAAGCGTAAGTAAAGATCTTTCTGTACTTCTAAAGCTCTTTCTGTTAGTGTTCGTAAAGCATAAATGGCATTATGTGTTCCCTTTCATTCAACAAATCCAAACTGTTCATCTGCTATTTCCATTTGTATTTTTTCCGTGTTATTCTCATAATAATTCTCAGAAGTAGCTTCGTTATGTTACATGAGAGGCTGATAGTCCTGTGGTCATCAAATTCCTTTGCACCTGGTTTCTTTGGTAGTGCTATAAACGTAGATTTAATCAAATAAAACGAATAGAGCACTTAGCTGTAACTTGTAAGAAGCTAAGTGCTCTATTCATTTTATTTGATTTCTCTTTAAATACAGCATTCATGTCAATTTATTCTTTATCTCATATCTCTATTTTTTTGTCCAGTGTGTTCTTGTATGAATAAGACTCACGCCGAAACGTTATAACTGTGTACTCGTTAAGTAATAAAGCTCTTCCTACTTTTTTCCCTAGTTTATACATTTTCGTATCGTTTGCCATACATTAGATTTGATTTCCATATTTCCTAGCTGCCACGGGAAAATTAAAATGTAGCTAGTCATTAAATTCTAAAAATACGAACTAATAACTCACAATGAATGAATGATTGTCTCTTGCACAATTTTGACAACTGTCACTTTACCTGATTTCGTACAAGCAACTTAAACCAATAATTTTCCTGTAACATACACTAGAGCGTACAATACAACTTCTAAATTTAGATACAATCCAGGGTGCATTAAATCTACATAGCAGATTATGCGGCAAGGAATTTACAACAGCTGTGAGCTCCCTCCTCTATCGCTCATTATACAGGGTCCGGCATAAAGCACGGCTGGATTTTAAAAATGGAAAATAAATAAGTGCTATACGTGTTTTGGTAAAAGAAAAAATGAAATGAAACTCAGAATAGTTGGTATTTTTATTATTACTGACAATCATATTTAGGTTTTGAAAATTACGCCGGTTAGATGCCCGCCATTACATTTGATACATTCAGCCAGGCGTCTGGAAAATTCCTGCATAAACACCATTTAACATGTTCAAATGGATATTTTGAATCCAGTGTCAGATTTGATCTTTTAGGTCTGCAGTTGACTGTGGTCGATTAGCATACACTGTGTTCTTGAGATTCATTTCATTCCTTTGCATGTCCCTTGCGGAACTTTGCCTCCCAAACAGCACTCCTGTAGGCCTCTCGGTTGTGAGCAAGATGGCCTGCTGCTGCTGCATCCATTTCCAGATCATCAACGATGTCTTGCAGCCATCTTCGTTTCGGTCTTCCTCTCTTTCTTTTTCCCATTATGTATCCTTCCAATACGGTCTTCTCTAAATTATCATGACGTTTAATGTGGCCAAAATATTTAAGTTTTCTCTCTTTAATCCTCTTTACTAGCCAGCCTTCTGCAATATTAAGCTCTTGCAGTATAGATATATTTGTTCTTTTTTGTGTCCACGATATTTGGAGAACTCTTCTATAGCATTTACATTCAAAGGCATTTATGTGCTTCTCAGCTGTTTTGTTAAGTGTCCAGGTCTCACAGGCATATGTTGCGATGGGAAAGATGCATGCCCTTAAAAATCTTATTTTTGTGGTTCTGTCTGCTCCTCTCCACAGATTCTTTATTTGTTTTACTTTCTGAAGAGCAATAGATGTCCTCCTTTTAATTTCCCTCATTGTATCTCCATTATTAGTTAGTAGTGATCCAAGATATTCAAAACTCTCCACTTCTTCCAGTTTTTCCTCATTGATACATATTTCAGTTGCCTTGTTTGTTTTGTCAGTTGTCATCACTTTAGTTTTCTTTGCATTAAGATAGAGGTTCTGCTCTTCGCTGTTCTTGCGGACTGACATAATTAGTTTTTCCATTCCTTCTTGTGTTGTGGACAGCAATACTGTGTCATCAGCATATCTAATCTCTGGTATTTCATAACCTCCAACTGTTATGGCATCGTAATATTCTTTGTCTACATCTTCTCTAACATTCCTCATTATATTTTCAGTATACAAGTTAAATAAGTAGGGTGACAATATGCACCCCTGACGGACCCCTTGTTTTATGTCAAACCAGCCTGTTGTTTCACCATTTATTCTTACTGCTGCTTGTTGGTCTAAATACAGCAGTGATGTTAATTGTATCAAATGTGTTGGAAATCCCATTTTTTCCATTATTTCCCAAAGTTTCTGGTGTTGTACACAATCAAATGCCTTTGAGTAGTCTATAAAGGATAAATATAGATTCACATTAAACTCCCTGCATTTCTCTATTATTAATCTTAGATTGAATATATGATCTCTTGATCCTCTTCCTTGCCTGAAGCCAGCTTGGACCATATTGACTTCTTCTTCTATTTTCTTTCGAAGTCTACCCATTATGATTTTTAACAGAATTTTACTGGCATGACTAATCAGGGCAACAGTTCTGTAGTTGGTGCATAATTTCAGGTTACCCTTTTTTGGCAGTGGTATGAATACAGTTCTTTTCCATTCTTTTGGCCAAATACCTGAATGCCATATCTTTTTACATAGTGCATGATAGATTGTTGCACACTCCTTTCCTCCTGCTTTAATAAATTCAGCGGTTATCTCATCACATCCTGGTGATTTACCATTTTTCAGACTCTTTATTGCCCATAAAACTTCTTCCATTGTCGGCTCGGGTTCTTTCTCCTGCAATAATAATTCACACTGTTGATTTCTGCTTCCACAGTCGGTTGTTTCATACATTCTTTTGCAATATTCCTTCCATCTTTCCAGAATTTCCTCTGTCTCTGTCAGGGTATTCCCCATCTCATCACAAATTACATTTAGCTTAGGTGTGACATTTCTCGTCAATGTCTTCATTTCTTTAAACATTTCACTATCTCTTCCACACCTCTGATGTTCTTCTATTCTTTCACAACAATCTTGTATGTATTGTTTTTTGTCTTTTCTTATGTTTCTTCGTACTTCTTTTGTTAAAGTTTTATATTTATCTTTGTTGTTGTTTGTCACTCTCCACTGCGTCTTTAGTTCTCTACATTGTTTTATCAGTTCTAGTGTACCTGCTGTGATCCATCTATTCTTTTGTGTTTTCTTTACTGGAACCATGTCTTTAGCTGTTGTTACTAAGATATCTTTGGCCTGCGTAGCCAATTCATCTGGTGTCATCTCTTCCTGTACAGCCATCAGGATTTCGAAACGGTTCTTCACTTCTATACCGTATTGTTCTGGTATATTTGTAAGGTCAAAGCGGAGTGGTCTTGATCCCATAACTATCTTTTTTATCTTTATCTTCATGTCTGCTATTAATAACTCATGGTCCGTGTCACAATAAGCACCTGGTAAAGTTTTTGCTGATGTTATGCTTGACCTCCACCTTCTCTGCACTAAAATGTAATCTATTTGATTCCTGGTTTTCCCATCAGGTGATGTCCATGTGTAAAGTCTTCTTGGATGTTGTTTAAAAAGTGTGTTAGCGATCATTAGCTCATTTTCCATACAAAACGCCATTAGATTGTCACCTGCCTCATTTCTGTGTCCTATGCTAAATTTCCCTACAACATGTCCTTCATCTTCTGCTCTTTCTGTACCAATTTTTGCATTAAAATCACCCATTATAAATACAATATCATTTTTCCGTACCTGGTCCATTGTCGTCTGCAGTGTGTTATAAAAATGTTCTACTTCATCTTCTTCTGCTGCTGATGTAGGTGCATATACCTGGATGACTGTTACATTTCTAGGAATGCCCTTAAGTCTGATTGTTAGGATTCTATCACTTACTGGATTGTAGCCTAGTAATGCTTTTGATGTTGATTTGTCCAAATAAAAAGCCACTCCATTCTTTCCTCCTACTTCTCCGCCAGAATATATAAATATATTATCATTCTCGCTCTTAAAGTGTCCTGATCCTTTCCATCGATGTTCGCAGATTCCCAAAATGTGTATCCGCGTTCTTTTCATCTCGTCACTTATTACTTGATATTTTCCCTCATACATACTTCTTACATTCCATGTTCCTACTCTTATTTTTCTTTTTAGTTTGATACAGGGGTTTTCCTTGGTAACACCGTCAGGATTTTGTCCGTCATCACAATTACTAGTACCGACCTCTGCCTCACACTCTTCCCCAGTGTTAAAATTAGATCTATCTGGCCTGGGGGACTCACCACCAGATCTTTTTCCTATTTGACTTTCCATGATTGCTGCTTGGGTTTCTTGGTATGTTTCCAGAAGGTAGTTTACCATTGCTTTCCTTCCGGGCAGTGACTGTACTAGTCAGTGATCGTAGCCATTGTCCCTACATTGAGATCATCTGCCTACCATCATAGAATGGTGACCATAACCAACATTATCTGTCAGCTGCTCTCCCATTCCATCCACCACCTGCTCCCATGGCTTCACGTCACCCTGATCGGGGGGCTATA
This sequence comes from Achatina immaculata, assembly GCA_009760885.1. Taxonomy (NCBI): domain Eukaryota; kingdom Metazoa; phylum Mollusca; class Gastropoda; order Stylommatophora; family Achatinidae; genus Lissachatina; species Lissachatina immaculata. The sequence goes on along the minus strand of CM019697.1, from coordinate 15,267,548 downwards.
CGGGTACTCCACCTTGCCCAAGGGTGTCCCGTAGACTGACGGAGGTAAGGAGGCGTCTTACTTCTCCTTGATATACCCCTTACAAAAAGAAGTCTGTGGCCGATAAATCCGGTGACCTTGCCGGCAAATGAATATCCTCAAATCTGGAAATAAGACGATTAGGAAATGCTTCTCGCAGCATGGCCATGGACTGACGGGCTATGTGGGCAGATGCTCCATCTTGTTGAAACCATATTTTTCTCTTATTTCTATTAGCCAAGTCTGGAATGAAGTATTCAGTTAGCATCTGCACATAAAGATCACTATTAACAGTAAGAGGATGCCCGTCTTCGTCTTCAAAAAATATAGGCCCATGACGCGGAATGATACAACGCCACAACACACTGTTACTCGTTCACTATGGAGAGGATTCTCGTGCAGTAACTGTGGATTTTCAGCTGACCAGTATCTGAAACTACGTGTTCCCACTTTCTGTCAACTCAAAATCTGCTTCATCAGACATTATGAGGTTACTGAACAAATTTGGATTTTCTTCAATGCGTGCTAGAAAATCAGTAGCAAAGTCAAGTCTGTTAATTTTATCCAAATTATTCAGTTGCTGCACAACTTGCAACTTGTAAGGATGGAAATGCAGGTTATGAAAGATGCGACGTAGCGAGCGATCCGACATGCCAAGTGCCAAAGTGTGCCTAACAGCTGATCGCCGAGGGCTACGAAGCAATGTGTTGTGGACTTCTTGAATTCGTTCAGGTGTCTGTTGAGTTCTTGGTCGACCAGTAGACTTGTTATTAAGGCAATTAGCGGTTTCCTTAAATTTTTTGACCCACCTCAAAATTGTTCTCTGATCGGCAACATTATCACGGGGATGCAACTCAAAATGACGACGAAACTTTCGTTGTACAGTAATAGACGATTCTCCACTTTTAAAATAAGTTTCAACAGTGAGTGCGAGTTGTTGTGTTTGCCAAGAAGCCATTGTTAAAAGTTACCTTTTGTCTGCTTCATCTCTGACGTCAAGGTTTTTTGCACACGTATTCACTTTCTGCGCACTACGTCAGTTACATCCGGCTATGCTTTATGCTGGACACTGCAAAACAAGGGCGAGTCTAAATGTAACTAGATAGTTATTTATTATATAAAATGTACAAATGCGATTGAAAACTCCTTATCAGTGTTGAACATAGTCCCCACCCTATTCGGTGCAGGTCTGCCATTGCTTCACTAATGCCTGGATTCATCGATGGGTAAAAAAAAATTATCTCACTGGCCCTACAGCCATATATGCATTGCCTCTTTTTTATCATCATCCGTACTGAACTTCTTCCCACCTAACATCTCCTTGAAGGCTCCAAACACATGGTAATCACATGGTGCGAGGTCAGATGAGTATGTAGAATGTGGAAGATGCTCTAAATGCTGGTTTATAATTTGAGGTACTACACATGCTGCATGAGACCGTGCGTTATCATGTAAATCCCACATCCAAAGAAGGAGGGCATAATATGTATATATCTACTACAACTGACTACTACTGGATTTAGAACTTTTAGAGAAAAATTGCGGTTACTTTTTGACTCATACTTGTAGATTTTATTCATTCAAACTTCGTCTGAGAAAACTGGCACAGGATAGTGCGGCTGGCACTGAACAGCGTAATGACGACGAATACGGAAGAACAACCTGTCTTTCAGTCTTTTATACAACCCCCTCTCCACAACCCCCTCCCCTCCCCCACAAAATAAAATGGCACATGTAAAATCCTATCTGATTTTTGGAGACTCCCAAAAGTACTTTTGCAGATTCAGACAATGAAAAAAGTGCTATATAGAACCAATTATACTCCACGCTTGTGAGACTAGGAAAATAAGTGGTACACATAATCAATAATACTCTATATTTACGAGACTGGAACGAAGAAGTGCAATATAAAGCCAATAAACGTTATGCTTGTGAGACTGAAACAAAGAAGTGCTATATAAAGACAATAAACTGTTTTCTTATGAGACTGGAACAATGAAGTGCTATATAAAGCCAATAAACTTTATTTTTATGAGACTGGAACAAAGAAGTGCTACATAAACCCAATAAGCTTTATTCTTATTAGGTTGGAACAAAGAAGTTCTATATAAAACCTATAAACTTTATTCTTATGAGAGTGGAACAAATAAGTGCTACATAAAGCCAATAAACTTTATTCTTGTGTGACTGGAACAAAGAAGTTCTATATAAAGACAATAAACTTTATTCTTATGAGACTGGAGCAAAGAAGTGATATATAAAGACAATAAACTTTATTCTTATGTGACTGGAACAAAGAAGTTCTATATAAAGACAATAAACTTTATTCTTATGAGACTGGAGCAAAGAAGTGCTACATAAAGCCAATAAACTTTATTCTTATGAGACTGGAACAAAGAAGTTCTATATAAAGCCAATGAGCTTCATTATACTTGTGAGTCTGGACCAGTAAAGAAAGAGGAATTTCATTGAACCAATAAAAGAGCCTTATGTTGACTGGAAAACTCAAAGAAACTGCAATAGACAAGATGAGGAAGGGTTGGGGGGCTCTGAGTGAGGAATGAGAAACGCTGCTGAATTGTCCAGAAGTACGAAAACGAAGAAGCATGATGGCCGACGCGCCAGACATGATGAACAAATTAATTTAATTAAACGTACCGTTTGCTTCCATGTTCTGTCAAGGTCACATACAACACGCCACTGAATTACAGAAGTTCACTATTCCAGGCATTCCGACATGGATTTTGCTTATACTTCCTCGGCAACTGCCACGTCTATTGAGATGATGTTGCTTTCCGTGCCCAAAAGACGCTTTGAACTCTCCAAAAATTGTTGTGTTTTTAATGGCTGTGCAAACAGGCGTGCACACAACTGCAGCATTTACGTCTTAGTGATTAACTAAATATTAGACTCTTTTGAAAGCAAATGCCTAAGGATAATACTTGGTATAAAGTGGAGCGAATTCAAGAACAACGCAGAGATAAGACAGATGAGCGAACAACAACCTGTCTCATGGGTGATCAGAAACAGAAGATGGACATATGTAGGCCATGTGATGAGAAGAAACAATCAGAGTATACCAAAACAAGCTATCATCTGGAGCACAACAGGCCGAAGAAAAAGAGGTAGACTACGTGAAACTCTAAAGAGGATATTGTTAAGAGAGGCCGGTTTAGTGGGCAAAACTTGATGAAGTTGAAAGACTCGCCGAGAACAGGAAAACTTGGCAAACAACTATGTGACGTTTAACGACGCAGGAAGGATGTAAGATGTAAGAAGATTTATTATTGGTATAAATTAATCAGTTAATTAACTTTGTACAACATGATAATATCATGTAGATTTATTAAAAATCCCTCTGGGGTAAAATCAATATAGATGTAACAGGTGTTTTTCTTTAACCTTCATTAATGTTATCAGTTGAATTTGAAACGCATGAATTCAGAACAACCAGTTGCAGGCGCATACTATTCCATAGCATATGTACATAAGGCACGAGAACGGCCTAGGAGAGAGTGGATAGAAGGTGTGGAAGATACACTAGGAAAACATGACAGAGAAGTAGGTCTTTCATCCTGCTATGGACCGATGTCTGTAAACGAGTATTGCTGGTGCTGGCTATCCAATTTTTAATATATAGGTCGAATTAGTCACATACTGTTCTACTTCTGTTCTGCATGCTATGCCTGGTTATTTAGTATGTCTAACTTCTCAGCCCTACATTTCATTAGTATTATGCCATAGTGGCTGTGAGCTTAAACCTCCACTGTAATTTGACTCTAAAGTATTAACCAGTGTATCAACGACAGACAGTCCAGATTTCTCTCTTTCAAACAGTCGAGGTCCATCTCTTTCGTCGGTGCTTCCTTGTCGGCTTTAGTGCCTGCTTGGAGTCTAACTGGTGTCTGCCTGGTGTCTACTTGATGTCTGCTTACTATACGCTGACAGACTAACTCTCTCAGGTACGGCAGTCACTCAGTGGCAACGCAAATAACAGTTGTGTAGATTCTTCTTATATCTTACATCCCTCCCGTGCCGTTAAACGTAACACAGGCTCGCAAGGTAGCTCACCAATTTTTTCCTGTTTTCAGTCAGCTTGTCAACCTCATCAAGGGATTTTATGCCTATTAATTTGGCCTCTCTTAATAATGTCCTCTTTAGAGTTTCACGCGGTCTGCTTCTTTTTCTTCGGCCTGTTGTGTTCTACTTGATAGCTTGTTTTGGGATTCTCTGCTCGTTTTTTCTCATCACGTGACCAATACATGTCCATCTCCTCTTCATGATCACCCATGAGACTGGTTGTTGTTCGCTTATCTGTCTTATCTCTGCAGTGTTCTTGAATTCGTTCCACTTGATGCCGAGTATTTTCCTTAGGCATTTGTTTTCAAAAGAGTCTAATATTATTTAATGTCTATTTCTATAGTTGTTGTCCAGCTTTCGCATGCATAAATGAGGGTGGATATTATATTTGAATTGATTAATCTTAACTTGGTGTAGATTATGATGACTTTATTTGGTGCAAGTGGTGACATAATGGCGATGACGATGAGTGGAAACAGTAGCAGTGACAGTTCTAAAATACACGACATGACGTTACTCCAGCAAGACAACATATATGATTCCAGGCGTCTACTAACGTCAGAGAGACTTCGAAGCCAACAGAATCCTAACACATACTAGATTCACTATTCCATACTACAAAAACCACTGCCGACAACTAAGACATAGACTAAGTTCCTGAACTACAAACTACGTCCTACTCTAACAAAACTTAGATCCAGATTCTCACGAACGCAAAACTAAGACTGACCCCCAAAGCCTAATTTTCCTCTCTTGATCAGGTGGCCAGTCTCTACTCCCAGGAGCCCCACGGCCACGCCTCTGATATGACAAGGTTAAAAGGGACTGAACGGTTAGTTAAGAAATTTGCGTGACCTAACTTTGTTTATATCCAACTTTTAGATTCCAAAATGACTTACCTAACTTTCCGCGTTCAAAAATCCCAAATACTATTATATCTGTAGCTCTCTGCGACACCAACAGCATAAGCAGACAGTGAAGAAGAAGAAGAAGAAGAAGAAAAAGAAGAGGATTAGGAAAAAGAAGGTTAACTGTTTAAAACGTCTCTCTTTCTGCTTTCGTTTTCAGCTTCTTAATCTGGGAAATCTGGAAAAAAACAAAAACAAAAACAAAAAACGTCAGAAATAACGCCCAGCATGAAGTTTGAGACACTGTCATGTTGTACTTCTTCAACGTCTCCCATGTCTTATTTTTAAAAACGGAAAAGTTGTCATGGGAGTCCAGTTTTTCAGCTTCTTTTTTTTTTGAGGGGGGGGGGATGGGTCAATTTATGTGTTATGTTTTAATGCTGCCTGTTTGCTAATTAATAAATAAATTTATTTGAAGAAGAAAACAACTTCAATATCTGGTGCGTACATACAGTCAGCAGTCGAATTGCTGTCCCATTTTGGATTGGCCATTTTGGCCGTAAGTCGATTTGGCCGTAAGTCGGCCGTTGGAGAGGGAGGTCAAACACTAAGCTATAACATGTTATAAGAAGCACAGACATGCTTACTCTCATTATAAAACGCTAATAGAAGGCAAATCACCTCAGTAATTTGTCGTAAATAATCACAAAATATGAATGGCAATACATTACATATTTTTAAAAACAAAATCATGCTGTAATAATTTTTGAATCAGATAAAAAAAATTTATACACATGTGCTATATACACAACCAAATATAAACATTCTGTACTCCATAAATGTTTATCTAATTTTCTCTTGTCTTGTTGTGAATTTATAGTGTGTGTACAATAGAAGATATTTGTAAATTAATCACAAAACAAATCACAACAAAATTTCTCATTTTCTTATATGTGACCTCGGTCGTTGGTACTTGCAGGCAGAGAGAAGTAACTCGGTCGTTGGTACTTGCAGGCGAGAGAAGTAACTCGGTCGTTGGTACTTGCAGCAGAGAGAAGTAACTCGGTCGTTGGTACTTGCAGGCGAGAGAAGTAACTCGGTCGTTGGTACTTGCAGGCGAGAGAAGTAACTCGGTCGTTGGTACTTGCAGGCGAGAGAAGTAACTCGGTCGTTGGTACTTGCAGGCAGAGAGAAGTAACTCGGTCGTTGGTACTTGCAGGCGAGAGAAGTAACTCGGTCGTTGGTACTTGCAGGCGAGAGAAGTAACTCGGTCGTTGGTACTTGCAGGCGAGAGAAGTAACTCGGTCGTTGGTACTTGCAGGCGAGAGAAGTAACTCGGTCGACCGTAAGATCGCACACAAACTTAATGTGTTAAAGACAAAGATAATGTAGTGGATATGAAATACGACCCAAAATATCTAGTCACAGTTATCAAAACATCACCCTCCTTTACAATGTCCAGCGAAGAAAGATGGAATGAAAATATCATATGTAAGGTGACAGAGATGAAAACATGATGTGTAAAATGAAAAATATTTTAAAAATAGGTCACGGAAAATACTGCACGTCCGAGTGACAACGTGACTGGTGCAAACGTCTCTCGCGGCTACAATTATTATTTTGACATGATCGTTACGTGTTCATGAGTGATTATGTTGGTTAAGAGCGTGCTCAGGCGTCTGTTCTAGTCGTGCTATGTAAGGTCACTTAAGGTAGCACAACTTGGCATATATAAAAGGGCTAGGACCTGGTTCGGTATCATTTGGAAGGGTGTAGTTGGGATCCCATGTACATTTGTATTTCATATGGGAACAAATTAATTATGAATGACTAACAGCTGGTATTTTAAGAGTAGGATTAACCTTTTATACAGCTGATATTTTAAGAGTAGGATTAACCCTTTCTGCAGCTGATATTTTAAGAGTAGGATTAACCTTTTATACAGCTGATATTTTAAGAGTAGGATTAACCCTTTCTGCAGCTGATATTTTAAGAGTAGGATTAAATCCTTCTGCAGCTAATATTTTAAGAGTAGAATTAACCTTTTCTACAGCTGATATTTTAAGAGTAGGATTAACTCTTTCTACAGCTGATATTTTAAGAGTAGGATTAACCCTTTCTACAGCTGATATTTTAAGAGTAGAACTAACCTTTTCTACAGCTGATATTTTAAGAGTAGGATTAACCCTTTCTACAGCTGATATTTTAAGAGTAGAATTAACTCTTTCTACAGCTGCTATTTTAAGAGTAGGATTAACTCTTTCAACAGCTGATATTTTAAGAGTAGGATTAACTCTTTCTACAGCTGCTATTTTAAGAGTAGGATTAACTCTTTCTAGAGCTGATATTTTAAGAGTAGGTTAACTCTTTCTACAGTTGATATTTTAAGAGTAGGATTAACCCTTTAAAGTCGAGAAAACATCCGCATTGTCAGTAAGTGCGTGGATGAACGCCTTGAGATTACCAGGCCCTGTTGAAACATCTTAGTAGTAAAGTAACATGATGTTTATTCAAGAATACTTGGAATGGTTTTCAGGATTTACGAAGAAGAGCTGTTCAAGATACTATCCTTCCTCTAGAGGGTGCTCATTGTAAGAGACGGGAGTACCCTGGTTTCTCCTACCTTAACAAGGTGATGTGATAGTAGGTTTTCCGTTCTGATGTCCTAAACTATTTCACTGCAAAAACAACACTACTAGTTTTGGCAGATCTTGCAAGCCTATGCAAAATCAATGCCCAAAGCGATATTTAGGAAAACTGAATAAAATTAAGAGTAGCACATTTCTAAACCATCCTGTATTTTTATATTGCAGAGTAATATTCCAGCTTTTTTATCAAGAACTTTGTTTCCTAGGGCAGCCTGTGGTTTCCAAGTAAGCTGCCGCAACCTACTCCTTATCCGATATTATATTTATGCTTCAACGTCATCACAACAGAGGCGGCAGAGAAAAAAAAGTCAAGATTTTACAGTTTCAGTGAAAATTGATTGAGGATATGATAACAGATGGTCTTGATGTGGAATATGAGGACGCCGTATTTTGTATTCGATAATTCACGTAATAATTCAACATACAGGTATTTCTTTTAGTTTTACAGGAAAAAAGGAAGGAGGAGGAAGGTATGGGTCATAAAGGCTACAAAAAAAGACCCATAAATATTTTGGTAAACTTTCTGATCAAGGACAACAGAAATGGCAGAATAATAGCCAACACGCGAAAACAGGATCTATCTGTCGTAATAGATTTGCCATATAACGATCAGCACACGAGCATTATGCAACGTCACATGAACACCTTCAAAAATAGGAGCACATGTCATGTGACAAGAGGAGAGGCTAGGAGCAGGAGATTCACTCTGACAGGTGCTCCAGCGTGCTTGAGGTAGCTTGGCAGGTGGGGGTAAAGGACTCAAAGCTTTCATGCGTGGACTGATTCAGCGAATCATCAAATACAAAAGCAATCTAAAAAGTCGACAAACCTGCAGCCCACGTTCTATCGAACTGGTTCTCGTACCACTAAGCATATGTAAAATTGTGTATCTGGCAACCCTGATAACATAGTTAGTTTAACATCTACAACATAGTTAGTTTAACATCTACAACATAGTTAGTTTAATACCTACAACATAGTTAGTTTAACATCTACAACATAGTTAGTTTAACATCTACAACATAGTTAGTTTAACACCTACCTACTACAGCTAAGGGCAGAGAAAAAAGACGAAAAACAGGAGTTTGCAGAAAACCCTTGCTTATATTAATGTGTCTTGGGAAAGAGAGAGAGAGAGAGATTTGTCCACACAACAGTCTAATTACCGGTCCACACGCCAATCCATGGGCCTTCACACACTCACACAAACAACACACATACGCAAAGACTACATACCAACATACAAACCAACCTACAACAAAGTACGCATCTACTAACCAATCTACGAATCAAAACATCAGAGTCGACATTACTTAAGAAATTTGTGCATGTTTTCTTCAAAACGTCTAATCTCTGAATGATTTTGATTAACATTCGCAGTGAATCCATATCTGTACAAGAGTATCCTTAACCATAGTTCTTCTTATCTACCCTTGCTGAATGACACGCAGTTTCGAACTCCCAATGAACATTGATATCGTAAAGTTATTCACTTGTAGCTTGATATCATGCATTTTAGGACCTATTTAGATAAGGACCTACTGCCATCGTCTATCGTAGTGAGATTTTCAAATTCATCCGGGTGTGCCACAGTCTCTCAGATATAGCAACGTTCATGAAGATGCAGTCCGAAATGGAAGTCAGCCACCTGTAACTGAGTTGTTAGCATCAGTGTTGGCGAACAATATCAGCATCATCATGTGCCTTCACCAGAACGAAGGTTTGTGGTAATGAGTCCCCAGTTTCTTCTCTCCCTCGTCTCTATGGTGCAGTCAGCCAGACTGTGTCCTGTCCATTCTCTATGTTATCTTCCCATCTGCATCCGTGTATGTCTCTCGCTCTTTTTTTTTCTTTCCTTCCACCTTTCCTGTTAGTATAGCATTCATTATATTGTTATTTCTTTTGATATGGCCAAAGTGTTTTGTTTTCTTGAACTTTACTTCTTTGAGAAGTTCGCGTTGTGCTTGTAGCTGTTTTAAAATGTGTGCATTTGTTCTTTTCATTCTCTATGATACATGCCTTAATTTTCTGTAGAACAGAAAGGGCAACAAAGAGAGCAAGGACAAAGAACGAAAAAAACTAAATAAAAAATACTAAACAAAACAAAAAAAAAACCTTAATAATCACTTATTACAGAATCGATTACTAGCGTGGAATCGAAGCAATATTGTAGCATCGAAACAATATTGTAGCATCGACCACTTGAGTGGAATCAGTATTATTATAGCATCGATTACTAGGGTGGAATCCGAATATTATTATAGCATCGATTACTTGCGCGAATACGAGTAAATTGCCACAGCAGCTGACATTCTATCATGGCCGAACCATGGCCGAGCAAGAAACTGTTCTACTTCTCCCTTGCTACCTCCAGTAACAGGCTTAGTGGGGCAGGGATCGTCGTAGTCTCCATGGTGGTGGAGTCTGCTAAAGAAACATTGCACCTTCGGGGGTGGAGTCTGCTAAAGAAACATTGCACCTTCGGGGGTGGAGTCTGCTAAAGAAACATTGCACCTTCGGGGGTGGAGCCTGCTAAAGAAGCATTGCACACCCCTCGTATGTTACCCGCTCCCAAACCGACACCACACTGTGCTTCAGCATCTTCACTATATCCACGGACAGAACTTCAGTGTTCCCGGGGGGGGGGGAGGAAGTAGTAGTAGTAGTAGTAGTAGTAGTAGTAGTAGTAGTAGTAGTAGTAGTAGTAGTAGTAGTAGTAGTAGTAGTAGTAGTAGAAGAAGGAGAAGAAGAAGAAGAAGAAGAAGAAGAAAAATTAGTAGTAGTAGTAGTAGAAGAAGAAGAAGAAGCAGAAGAAGAAGAAGAAGTAGTAGTAGTAGTAGTAGAAGTAGTAGTAGTAGTAGTAGTAGTAGTAGAAGAAGAAGAAGAAGAAGAAGAAGTAGTATTAGTAGTAGTAGTAGTAGAAGAAGAAGAAGAAGAAGTAGTAGTAGTAGTAGTAGTAGTATTAGAAGAAGAAGAAGAAGAATAAGAAGAAGAAGAAGTAGTAGTAGTAGTAGAAGAATAAGAAGAAGAAGAAGAAGAAGTAGTAGTAGTAGTAGTAGAAGAAGAAGAAGAATAAGAAGAAGAAGAAGAAGAAGAAGTAGTAGTAGTAGAAGAAGAAGAAGAATAAGAATAAGAAGAAGAAGAAGAAGTAGTAGTAGTAGTAGTAGTAGTAGTAGTAGTAGAAGAAGAAGAAGAAGAAGAAGAATAAGAAGAAGTAGTAGTAGTAGAAGAAGAAGAAGAAGAAGAAGTAGTAGTAGTAGTAGTAGTAGAAGAAGAAGAAGAAGAAGAAGAAGAGGAAGAAGAAGAATAGGAAGAAGAAGTAGTAGTAGTAGTAGTAGAAGAGGAATAAGAAGAAGAAGAAGAAGAGGAGGAGGAGGAAGAAGAAGAAGACATGGGTGCTTTGCTTCGTATGTAGCTCAGGAAGAAAATCCCGAAGGGACTTAATGCTGACCGTATGACCCTGGCATGTGCCGACTGGTCATGAAACATATGCCCGTTAACACAATATTCCCCCAGGTGCCTCAGAGACAAAATATTCCACCCATTTCTCTCCTTCCTGAAGTTTCTCATTGCCAACTCTGTCTCGGTGAAAAGAAAGCCTAATTCCGATTGTGTATTCTGGTCGCATGCAAAAATATTGATCAAGTTATGCCTTATAAATCTTCAGCCGAGAAAGAATTCACAAGAACAGTGCAGTAAAAACGTTGTTTCTCATGCAGATAACTGTAACTTGTTTGGTGGATTCTTCTGTTGCCTCTTTCTTCATGTTATCAGGTTTTATTAAACTGGACTTGTGTTATGCTTGCCTGTAAACAGTTCTTATGTTATGCTTGTCTGTAAACAGTTCTTATGTTACTCTTGCCTGTAAACAGTTCTTGTGTTACGCTTGTCTGTAAACGGTTCTTATGTTACTCTTGCCTGTAAACAGTTCTTGTGTTACGCTTGTCTGTAAACGGTTCTTATGTTACTCTTGCCTGTAAACAGTTCTTGTGTTACGCTTGTCTGTAAACAGTTCTTATGTTATGCTTGCCTGTAAACAGTTCTCGTGTTACACTTGCTTGTTAACAGTTCTCGTGTTACACCTGTCTGTAAACAGTACTTGTGCTACGTTTTTTATGTAAACAGTTCTTGTGTGACGTAAAGAAGTATATTGTGTCTAATACGGCACCAAATAAAGACGTATGTGCCTTCTTCTCGGCGCCAGTTAATACACAGTAATGACAACTGAAACAACAAGAACTATGCCTAATCTCGGCAGTTCAGAACTAGAGTAGTTGCCTAGTGGTTTGTTTCTTCTTGTAAGAAAGTTTCTTCTGTATACAACTTCTCTGAGATCTAAATTAGATATCTTGACTTCTTTTTTCTATGTTACACACTTAGAAACATGCATAAAAACTACCCAGCCACGCAGCTACAACCTCCAGGACATCATCGAAACAATATGACTTATAGTTGGCAGAGTCTCAGGCTCCAATACTTGACATGTCAAAAAACAAAGAGAGGCATCGGTGTAGAGTAGACACAAACAAGGAGTTTATTGATGAGGAAAATGAGGATAAATTAAGTGAGGATGAGAAACAAACACAACTGCCACACGGCAGAAATTGACAAAACAATCAAGGCGTGGCTTCCCGGCAAGAACTCGTTTGCCAGTGGGAAGCAAGACAACTAATCAGCAAAAACTAAGCAACTCAATACTTACAATTCTGAGAAACACTCTCCGAATTAAAACAACACTTCAAAATTTTACTTAATAAACTCCTCATGCTGAGGAAAAACCACGCTCAAAACTATACAATGAAAAATAAGAACACTCACCTATACTGTTTTGTCCTGAAAAGTACAAAGTTCCAACTACATCCACGAAACAGACTGACCAAATACCTAGTTCACATTCTCTCTAACTGAGTCTCTAACTACCACACAAGAAAATCTCCAATGTTCTTTCTATCACATGACTTTCTCTCTCTCTCTCTCTCAAAAAAAAAACTGATCTAAGCTCTGCCCTCATAATCTAATAATCATCCTAAAATCCAATAATCCGATAATAATAATAATTCTGTATCTTTCTTAACTAAACATTGATTTTTAAAACCCAAGTTACTGCCTACAAAATCCCATGATTTTACACTTCGCTCGCACGAAACTCACTAGTAAATTTAAACTTCTCTTTTTTAACCACAAAATCCCGCGCGACAGTAAACTTTCTACCCTTTGTACTCCGCAACCTAACCTTGAGACTTGAACTTTACTATTCAGAACTCTCCCACGTCCAAAGGTCAGAGAGTGAGACTTGTCTGGCCAAGAGATTTGTCTTTTACTCTACTAATACTTAATCAAGTTATCTCCTTTGGACTATGGCCATACCGCCATATACGCCCGCCCGTAAATAGTTACTATGTTACGCTTGCCTGTAGACAGTTCTTGTGTTACTCTTGCCTGTAGACAGTTCTTGTGTTACTCTTGCCTGTAGACAGTTCTTGTGTTACTCTTGCCTGTAGACAGTTCTTATGTTACTCTTGCCTGTAGACAGTTCTTATGTTACTCTTGCCTGTAGACAGTTCTTATGTTACTCTTGCCTGTAGACAGTTCTTGTGTTACGCTTGCCTGTAGACAGGTCTTGTGTTACTCTTGCCTGTAGACAGTTCTTGTGTTACTCTTGCCTGTAAACAGGTCTTGTGTTACTCTTGCCTGTAAACAGTTCTTGTGTTACGCTTGCCTGTAAACATTTCTTGTGTTACTCTTGCCTGTAAACAGTTCTTGTGTTATGCTTGCCTGTAAATAGTTGCTGTGTTACTCTTGCCTGTAAACACTTCTTGTGTTACGTTCGCCTGTAAACTGTTCTTGTGCTACTTTTGGCTTTAAACAGTTCTTGTGTTACGCTTGCTTGATCTATTGTTACACTCGACAGCATAATAGTCGAGTTTAGGAGTTTACACGTACGTAAATAGTCACTCATTTTACACAGGCCTGTAAACGGTTTTGGTGTTGCTGTATCTTATATAGTTATTGTTTTCTGTTACTAGCAATCAGTTTTTATGTTATTGTGCCTGCAAATAGCTTCTAGGAGACTTTGGTTGAAATCATGTAAGACGCAGTCTCTAAAAAGATGACACTCTGAATCGATAGTTTCTAGACGAAACGCTATAGCGTCTAGCACGGTGAAGAAGGAAATTATACACGATTGGACGAAATGCAACTTCCTTTTTTGCTTGGTGCGATCATATCTTCTATCCATCTTGACATATTTTTTAACAATACTATTTTTGTACAAGACTATTACATGACAAATATATAATGCACTATGTAAAAAAGATATAGCATTCAGGTATTTGGCCAAAAGAATGCAAAAGAACTGTATTCATACCACTGCCAAAAAAAATGGTAATTTTAAATACGACAAACTGCAGATCTGTTGTCCTTATTGGTCATGCCAGTAAAATTCTATTAAAAATCATAATGGGTAGACTTCGTAAGAAAATAGAAATCAATATTGTTCAAACTGGTATTAGACAAGGAAGAGGAAAAAGAGATCACATATTCAATGTAATATTAATATTAGAAAAATGCAGAGAATTTAATGTGAATCTATATTTACCTTTTAAAGACTATACAAATGCATTTGAATGTGTACAACACCAGAAACTTTGGGAAATAATGGAAAGAATGGGATTTCCAACACATTTGATACAATTAACATCACTGCTGTATCTAGACCAACAGGCAGCAGTAAGAATAAATGGTGAAACAACAACTTGGTTTGACATAAAACAAGGGGTCCGTCAGGGGTGCATATTGTCGGCTTATTTATTTAACTTATATACTGAAAATATAATGAGGAATGTTAGAGAAGATGTAGATAAAGAATATTACGAAGCCATAACAATTGGAGGTTATGAAATAGCAGAGATTAGATATGCTGATGACACAGTATTACTGTCCACAACACAAAAAGGAATGGAAAAACTAATATCAGTCCGTAAGAACAGCGAAGAGCAAAACCTCTATCTTAATGCGAGGAAAACTAAATTGGTGACACCTGACAAAACAAACAAGGCAGCTGAAATATGTATCAATGAGGAAAAATTGGAAGAAGTGGAGAATATTGAATATCTTCCATCATTAGTAACTAATAATGGAGATACAATGAGGGAGATTAAAAGGAGGACATCTGTCGCTCTATAGAAAGTAAAACAACTAAAGAATCTGTGGAGAGGAACAGACAGAAATACAAAAATACGAATTTAAAGGGCATGCATCTTTCGCATTGCAATATATGCCTGTGAGACCTGGACACTTAACAGAACAGCTGAGAAACTCATACATGCCTTTGAATGTAAATGCTACAGAAGAGTTCTTCAAATATCTTGGACACAAAAAAGGACAAATATGTCCCTACTACAAGAGCTTAATATTGAAGAAGTTTGGCTAGTAAAGAAGATTAAACAGAGAAAACTTAAATATTTGGACATATTAAACGTCATGAGAATTTAGAGAAAAGTCTTTGAATGGTACCTAATGGGAGAAAGAAAGAGAGGAAGACCAAGGCGAAGACAGATGTAAGACATCGTTGATGATCTGCAAATGGATGCATATGCAGCAGAACATCTTGCTTATAACCGAGAGCCCTACAGGAGAGCTGTTAGGGAGGCAAAGTTTCCCAAAGGACAGGAAAATGATTGACGGACTCACTGACTACATGATATGAGTTTATGAACAATGAATACTTAACACTTTAAAAATCATTCAACAATAACGACAAAAACAATAACAATATCAATAACAACGACAAGAACAAAATAACAGTAATGGCAACAGCAGCAACAGCAAAAACAACAGCGGCAAAAACAACAACAGCAAAAAAGACAGCAAAAAAAACAACAGCAAAAACAACAACAGTAAAAAAAGACAGCCAAAAAAAACAACAGCATAAACAACAACACCAAAACAACACAGAAAAAAACAAGAGTAAAAACAACAGCAGCAACAAAACACAGCAAAAAAAAAACAACAGCAAAAAAATACAACAGACAGCAAAAACATCTTAAACAACATTCATTCATTCATTTCATGACTCTTGATGAATTTGCCTCCCTAACAGCTCTCCTGTTGGCCTATCGGTTGTAAGGAATAAGAGCAACAGCAATAAGAACAGCAACAACAGCAACAAAAGCAGCCACAGCGACGGCAATAAAAACGATATCTATATCAATAACGATAAAAACAAAAACAAAAAAAAACGACGCCGATAACTTATGATGATAACGGCAGTTCTAACAACGATAAAGACGATGACTTGAAGAACAACAAGAACAGGAAACACATGGATAAAAAAAATAACAAGAATCAAAAACAAAATATGAGAAACACACAGAAAAAAACACAAAATCAAAGTATAAACCATCAATTTTATCGGTGTATCCGAATATTATTATCTCATCGATTACTTGTCTGGAATACGAATATTATTATCTAATCGATTACTTGCATGGAATACGAGTATAATTTTCTTATATAAAGATACTGTGGAGCAAAATTACAATAGTCGACATTCTATTATTTGTAGATAAATATCACCATCATCTCTTTTACTCGCAACCCAGCCTTCTGTAGTTATCAATATACTGAAATCGCTAGTAATGGCAGCGTTTTGGTATACAACAGTTTCATCTTGAAAGAAAAAAAAATGTTAAAAAATACACACACAAAAAACAGATTCATGCTCCAACCTACGGCTCACCGAGTTACGGCCATTCATATTTACGGCCAAGGGACCGTAGTACTGTCTATTATGGTGTGATTTATTTAATGACTAATTTACAGTACATTTGCTGTTCTACATGGACTATAAATTCACCACAAAACAAGTGAATGAGATGAACCTTCACATTTTATCATCGTTTGATGAGTACACAATGTGCAGCATGTGAGCATATCTGCGCGTGTGTACCTTTCTTTGTGTGTCACTGAAAAGTTATTGTAATATGATTTTGTTTTATTTATTAAGCTGTCGTTCAAATTTTGTGACTAATTTCCAAACAATTACTATGCTAATTTACATTCTGTTACTAATTTAAAATGATGGTAAATATGGCTTTTCACGTCTAAACATGTAAACTATGCTTAGTGTATGACCTCGCACTATAACGGCCAGGATACGGCCTAACCAACTTACGGCCCAACCCTCGGTATTTTATCGGTAAAAGTGTACCTTTCATTTGGACACATGAAGTGAGGAACAGAGGCAAATAATATACTTAGCATGAATTTGCCCGTAATAAGTGGGAAAACTCGCTTCCTTGCTCATGATAGTGACTGCCGTAACCTAGCAACAAGGTGTAAGTAGGTGGCGCCGTGTGGTTGCGCACCAGGCATGCTGTTCTCGTAGTCTGAATGCTGAATGACTGTGACTGAGTGAAAGCTGTGTGATGAAGGGCAGAATGTTAGACGGGCCTGCGTGCCCAATTCTTAACCTTTTGAACATAAAATATGTCAGTTCGTAGTCTCGGCCTAGCCCGGATATGTTAGTCTTGCGCTGCGCGTAATGTTTTATGGTAACTGATGTTCATTACTGATTAGCCTGTTTACAATTGCACTGATAACTGTAGCTTTGCACGTGTGTGTAAATTGTGTGTATGCATACATTGTATTATATATGTAAGTATGTTTTGTAAGCATGTATGTACGACGTATGTTTGTATGTACGAGGGTGTGTCAGAAAATAACAATATGCTCTTTTAACAAAATGTACAAACATGACTGAAAACTTCTGAGCACTTTGTGAACATATTCCCCTTGGCATTCAGTGTAGGTCTATCATGGCTTCTCTAATGCCTGAATTACTGGGAAAAAAATCGTTGGACTCACCCTGTAGCAAAATATACTCGGCGTTTTTAATCTCTTCATCCATATTAAACTTCTTCTCACCTTGTGTCTTCTTGAGGGGTCCACACACATATTAATCACACTGTGCAAGATCGGATGAATATACAGGATGTGGAAGACACTAAAAAGAAACACACATTCGTAATTTGCTGAACTCTTGCACGTGCTGTGTGAGGCTGCGCTTGACCACGCTGTAACAACAAATACGAATGAGCAGACTGTCAAGTTTTAACCTGATTGCAGGTCTCAAGTGGATATCTAGCAGATCACAGTGCGCTTCGTTGTTCATGGTGGTTCCCCTGGATATGTAATTTTCTAGGATTAGGTCTTTACAGTCCCAGAAGAGGGTAAGCATCAGTTCTGCATCCAGCAGAACTGTACAGAACTTCTCTGGCTTCTCAGGCTTTGCCGAGGAAGAATGTCGCCTCTCCGTTCTGGCTCCTTTTGTCTCTGGCTGGAAATAATGTACCCATTATTCGTCTCCATCCACTGTGTGTCGTAGAAAAACCACTCTCTTCAGATTAAAAGTGTTAAACACCTAAGAAACAAATAACTGTGCTCTGCTCTTCTCTCGTGCATGTTTCTGACTGAGCGGCCATCTTTGATCTGTTCTGCTGACACTATTTTCCAAAATGCTCTACGTACTTCATCATGCGTACATCCAGAGAGTAATATCATAAGTTATCTGTACTTCAGCTGTCTACTATTTTTAAAGTAAAATTAGAGTTAGACACCACATCCCATATATGCATTGTACTTATGTGTGTATATGTGTATGTATATATGTATGTATATGTGTATATATATATATATGTATGTACCCATCTTAGGGATTGTCATACATCCTTAATTATTGAAAACCTTAGCAAATATATGAATCTGTTTTTTTTTCTCTTCCATACGTTTCAGACTATTCTGAAGTTCTATGGAAATTTATTTCTCATTAAAAGAAAAAAATCTCCCGAAAAGACAGCAGCAACAAAAACAAAAACAAAAAACAATAGAATACCATTAACGGAAACAGTAGCAACAGCAGGAAAAACACCCTCAACAGCAAGAGACGCAAGAACAGCATCAACAACAGCAAGATAAGCAAGAACAGTATCAACAAAGACAGCAAGAACAACTAAACTAACAACATTCACTGTCTGCTGTCAGAATTAATTAAAATTTCAAAACTTATCGTTCAACAGTTTCACTAGCAGCGACAAAATACACAAAAGAGGAATGGGCGCAAAAGAAGATTTACACAGAACATCACGAGAAAGAAAGAAGGAATGAATCGATCCAGACCTTAAGGATCTCTTGATCAATATGGCTTTTGGCCTTTTGTTTTGTACTAGCTGATTACCCGACGTTGTCCGGGTATATATTTATCCCAATCAACAAAGTTCTATTCAGTTCCACAATCTTCTAGACGTTTCTACAATGTTCAGTTCATTTTCGCAACCTGCCAGAAGGTTCTACAGAGTGTAGATAGTTCTACAGAGTTCTATTTGTTCTATTCGACTAAATTGTCACCAATCAGCTTCGCGACCCCGAACACTATGGATTCGACACTAATTTCGGTGAATTTGTACATTTTATCTTTAACTACTTCTCATCACCTCCCCCCCCCCCCTTTCTGCCAATGGAGGCTGAACTTGCGAGTGCAACTATTCATCTCAGCAACCCCGAAAACTATGGATTCGACACTAATATCGGTCGTTTTCGATTATTTATACATGTTACCCCATCCCACCTCCACTCCTAGAACCCCATGCCGATTGGGGCTGAGCTTGGACGTAAACGGGAGTGTCACTAGTCATCTCACCGACCCCGAAAACTATGGATTAGATAATAATATTGGTCGTTTCCGATGATTTGTAAATGTCACCTCCATCCCACCCCAACTGCTAGGCCCCCCGCCTATGTGGTTTGTGGCTGATAAACCACTGTATGGCGCTCTCTGTTGTGAAATAAACACTCTGGCGATTTTCTAAATGAACGATGAGGTGAACAATAGTAGGGTGTCTTTCGTGAATCAGAAACCTGCTCCGTGTATCATGTTTCTCGTTATCGATGCCAAAAGTTCGGCACCTCAGCAGATATAACGTCATCGATTTGTGCGGGCCGACCTTTGTCCGTCACGGCCGACAATCCAAAGCAGGCATAACTATCACGGGAGTTACTTCCCATCGTTCAGTTGGGTATTGTTTGCATCGGTCAGTTTCGATCCCACCACATAGGCCCCCCTAGCTGTCCTAGGGATAATCTAGCCCACACGGTCCATTGTCAAGATTGTAAGTCATATGTGTACCTAGTTTGGTTGAAATTGCTCCAGGCGTTCCAGCGTGATGCTCTAACACACACACACACACACACACATAAGATAAAAGTACCAGGTGTTGCGTAAATGGTTCTATGCCAAAAATCCAGACATTGCTTTAAAAAACATACTGGGTCATGTGAATTTCAGGGCAAAAAACAGTTGGTTATCATGACGGGAATCTAGATAAAATAGTAATCAGAAAGAAAAAGCACCTGGCAATGGGCATTGCTGATGCAGTTAGCCCTGGCTTCTAAACGTCAACGAAATTCCCACCCCACCCCCTACCCCCACCCAGTATAGGATTTAGACTTGGTGAGGCCCCCTAAGCTGCAGTGGTGGATTTAGATTTAATGGGGCCCCCTAAGATCAACAACAGCAAGAGACACAAGAACAGCATCAACAACAGCAAGAGACGCAAGAACAGCATCAACAACAGCAAGAGACGCAAGAACAGCATCAACAACAGCAAGAGACACAAGAACAGCACCAACAGCAGCAAGAGACACAAGAACAGCATCAACAACAGCAAGATAAGCAAGAACGGTATCAACAACATCAACAAAGACAGCAAGAACAACTAAACTAACAACATTCACTGTCTGCTGTCAGAATTAATTAAAATTTCAAAACTTATCGTTCAACAGTTTCACTAGCAGCGACAAAATACACAAAAGAGGAATGGGCGCAAAATAAGATTTACACAGAACATCACGAGAAAGAAAGAAGGAATGAATCGATCCAGACCTTAAGGATCTCCTGATCAATATGGCTTTTTGGCCTTTTGTTTTGTACTAGCTGATTACCCGACGTTGTCCGGGTATATATTTATCTCAATCAACAAAGTTCTATTCAGTTCCACAATCTTCTAGACATTTCTACAATGTTCAGTTCATTTTCGCAACCTTCTAGAAGGTTCTACAGAGTGTAGATGGTTCTACAGAGTTCTATTTGTTCTATTCGACTAAATTGTCACCAATCAGCTTCGCGGCCCCGAACACTATGGAATCGACACTAATTTCGGTGAATTTGAACATTTTATTTTTAACTACTTCTCATCACCTCCCCCCCCCCCCTTCTGCCAATGGAGGCTGAACTTGCGAGTGCAACTATTCATCTCAGCAACCCCGAAAACTATGGATTCGACACTAATATCGGTCGTTTTCGATTATTTATACATGTTACCCCATCCCACCTCCACTCCTAGAACCCCATGCCGATTGGGGCTGAGCTTGGACGTAAACGGGAGTGTCACTAGTCATCTCACCGACCCCGAAAACTATGGATTAGATAATAATATTGGTCGTTTCCGATGATTTGTAAATGTCACCTCCATCCCACCCCAACTGCTAGGCCCCCCGCCTATGTGGTTTGTGGCTGATAAACCACTGTATGGCGCTCTCTGTTGTGAAATAAACACTCTGGCGATTTTCTAAATGAACGATGAGGTGAACAATAGTAGGGTGTCTTTCGTGAATCAGAAACCTGCTCCGTGTATCATGTTTCTCGTTATCGATGCCAAAAGTTCGGCACCTCAGCAGATATAACGTCATCGATTTGTGCGGGCCGACCGTTGTCCGTCACGGCCGACAATCCAAAGCAGGCATAACTATCACGGGAGTTACTTCCCATCGTTCAGTTGGGTATTATTTGCATCGGTCAGTTTCGATCCCACCACATAGGCCCCCCTAGCTGTCCTAGGGATAATCTAGCCCACACGGTCCATTGTCAAGATTGTAAGTCATATGTGTACCTAGTTTGGTTGAAATTGCTCCAGGCGTTCCAGCGTGATGCTCTAACACACACACACACACACACACACACATAAGATAAAAGTACCAGGTGTTGCGTAATGGTTCTATGCCAAAAATCCAGACATTGCTTTAAAAAAACATACTGGGTCATGTGAATTTCAGGGCAAAAAACAGTTGGTTATCATGACGGGAATCTAGATAAAATAGTAATCAGAAAGAAAAAGCACCTGGCAATGGGCATTGCTGATGCAGTTAGCCCTGGCTTCTAAACGTCAACGAAATTCCCACCCCACCCCCTACCCCCACCCAGTATAGGATTTAGACTTGGTGAGGCCCCCTAAGCTGCAGTGGTGGATTTAGATTTAATGGGGCCCCCTAAGATGCAATGGTGGATTTAGATTTAATGAGGCCCCCTAAGATGCAGTGGTGGATTTAGATTTAATGAGGCCCCCTAAGATGCAGTGGTAGATTTAGATTTAATGGCGCCCTATGTGACGTAAAGCTTCGAGCCTGTTAAGTAAAAACATTAATAACTTCAGCAGGTGTGTGACGCTAAGCAGAACCACATTTTACATTGAAAACAAACTTTCTGTCGTATCTTACTAAAACAAACTTTCTGTCATATCTTACTAAAACAAACTTTCTGTCATATCTTACTAAAACAAACTTTCTGTCGTATCTTACTAAAACAAACTTTCTGTCGTATCTTACTAAAACAAACTTTCTGTCGTATCTTACTAAAACAAACTTTCTGTCATATCTTACTAAAACAAACTTTCTGTCATATCTTACTAAAACAAACTTTCTGTCGTATCTTACTAAAACAAACTTTCTGTCGTATCTTACTAAAACAAACTTTCTGTCGTATCTTACTAAAACAAACTTTCTGTCGTATCTTACTAAAACAAACTTTCTGTCATATCTTACTAAAACAAACTTTCTGTCATATCTTACTAAAACAAACTTTCTGTCATATCTTATTAAAACAAACTTTCTGTCATATCTTACTAAAACAAACTTTCTGTCGTATCTTACAAAAACAAACTTTCTGTCATATCTTACTAAAACAAACTTTCTGTCATATCTTACTAAAACAAACTTTCTGTCATATCTTACTAAAATAAACTTTCTGTCGTATCTTACTAAAACAAACTTTCTGTCATATTACTAAAACAAACTTTCTGTCATATCTTACTAAAACAAACTTTCTGTCATATTACTAAAACAAACTTTCTGTCATATCTTACTAAAACAAACTTTCTGTCATATCTTACTAAAACAAACTTTCTGTCATATCTTACTAAAACAAACTTTCTGTCATATCTTACTAAAACAAACTTTCTGTCATATCTTACTAAAACAAACTTTCTGTCATATCTTACTAAAACAAACTTTCTGTCATATCTTACTAAAACAAACTTTCTGTCATATCTTACTAAAACAAACTTTCTGTCATATATTAATAAAACAAATATTTCTCTTAATAGAATTTGAATATATTAACAGTAAAATAAAATACAAAACGCCATAAATCACTGTTAATCACAACGGAAATCCATCTAGCCTTAAAGCGCATGTGTGCCGAGATAGATATTTGTTTTCCAAGATGTTACTGCAGTTTGAAAAGTCTGAGAAACACTGTATTGAAAGATTAAGACTGACGGTCATAAATCAGAGAGAGAGAGAGAGAGAGAGAGAGAGAGAAAGAGGGAGAGAGAGAGAAAGAGGGAGGGAGAGAGAGAAAGAGGGAGGGAGAGAGAGAAAGAGGGAGGGAGAGAGAGAAAGAGGGAGGGAGAGAGAGAAAGAGGGAGGGAGAGAGAGAGAAAGAGGGAGGGAGAGAGAGAAAGAGGGAGGGAGAGAGAGAAAGAGGGAGAATCAGCTTCGCGGCCCCGAACACTATGGAATCGACACTAATTTCGGTGAATTTGAACATTTTATTTTTAACTACTTCTCATCACCTCCCCCCCCCCCCTTCTGCCAATGGAGGCTGAACTTGCGAGTGCAACTATTCATCTCAGCAACCCCGAAAACTATGGATTCGACACTAATATCGGTCGTTTTCGATTATTTATACATGTTACCCCATCCCACCTCCACTCCTAGAACCCCATGCCGATTGGGGCTGAGCTTGGACGTAAACGGGAGTGTCACTAGTCATCTCACCGACCCCGAAAACTATGGATTAGATAATAATATTGGTCGTTTCCGATGATTTGTAAATGTCACCTCCATCCCACCCCAACTGCTAGGCCCCCCGCCTATGTGGTTTGTGGCTGATAAACCACTGTATGGCGCTCTCTGTTGTGAAATAAACACTCTGGCGATTTTCTAAATGAACGATGAGGTGAACAATAGTAGGGTGTCTTTCGTGAATCAGAAACCTGCTCCGTGTATCATGTTTCTCGTTATCGATGCCAAAAGTTCGGCACCTCAGCAGATATAACGTCATCGATTTGTGCGGGCCGACCTTTGTCCGTCACGGCCGACAATCCAAAGCAGGCATAACTATCACGGGAGTTACTTCCCATCGTTCAGTTGGGTATTGTTTGCATCGGTCAGTTTCGATCCCACCACATAGGCCCCCCTAGCTGTCCTAGGGATAATCTAGCCCACACGGTCCATTGTCAAGATTGTAAGTCATATGTGTACCTAGTTTGGTTGAAATTGCTCCAGGCGTTCCAGCGTGATGCTCTAACACACACACACACACACACATAAGATAAAAGTACCAGGTGTTGCGTAAATGGTTCTATGCCAAAAATCCAGACATTGCTTTAAAAAAACATACTGGGTCATGTGAATTTCAGGGCAAAAACAGTTGGTTATCATGACGGGAATCTAGATAAAATAGTAATCAGAAAGAAAAAGCACCTGGCAATGGGCATTGCTGATGCAGTTAGCCCTGGCTTCTAAACGTCAACGAAATTCCCACCCCACCCCCTACCCCCACCCAGTATAGGATTTAGACTTGGTGAGGCCCCCTAAGCTGCAGTGGTGGATTTAGATTTAATGGGGCCCCCTAAGATGCAATGGTGGATTTAGATTTAATGAGGCCCCCTAAGATGCAGTGGTGGATTTAGATTTAATGAGGCCCCCTAAGATGCAGTGGTAGATTTAGATTTAATGGCGCCCTATGTGACGTAAAGCTTCGAGCCTGTTAAGTAAAAACATTAATAACTTCAGCAGGTGTGTGACGCTAAGCAGAACCACATTTTACATTGAAAACAAACTTTCTGTCGTATCTTACTAAAACAAACTTTCTGTCATATCTTACTAAAACAAACTTTCTGTCATATCTTACTAAAACAAACTTTCTGTCGTATCTTACTAAAACAAACTTTCTGTCGTATCTTACTAAAACAAACTTTCTGTCGTATCTTACTAAAACAAACTTTCTGTCATATCTTACTAAAACAAACTTTCTGTCATATCTTACTAAAACAAACTTTCTGTCGTATCTTACTAAAACAAACTTTCTGTCGTATCTTACTAAAACAAACTTTCTGTCGTATCTTACTAAAACAAACTTTCTGTCGTATCTTACTAAAACAAACTTTCTGTCATATCTTACTAAAACAAACTTTCTGTCATATCTTACTAAAACAAACTTTCTGTCATATCTTATTAAAACAAACTTTCTGTCATATCTTACTAAAACAAACTTTCTGTCGTATCTTACAAAAACAAACTTTCTGTCATATCTTACTAAAACAAACTTTCTGTCATATCTTACTAAAACAAACTTTCTGTCATATCTTACTAAAATAAACTTTCTGTCGTATCTTACTAAAACAAACTTTCTGTCATATTACTAAAACAAACTTTCTGTCATATCTTACTAAAACAAACTTTCTGTCATATTACTAAAACAAACTTTCTGTCATATCTTACTAAAACAAACTTTCTGTCATATCTTACTAAAACAAACTTTCTGTCATATCTTACTAAAACAAACTTTCTGTCATATCTTACTAAAACAAACTTTCTGTCATATCTTACTAAAACAAACTTTCTGTCATATCTTACTAAAACAAACTTTCTGTCATATCTTACTAAAACAAACTTTCTGTCATATCTTACTAAAACAAACTTTCTGTCATATATTAATAAAACAAATATTTCTCTTAATAGAATTTGAATATATTAACAGTAAAATAAAATACAAAACGCCATAAATCACTGTTAATCACAACGGAAATCCATCTAGCCTTAAAGCGCATGTGTGCCGAGATAGATATTTGTTTTCCAAGATGTTACTGCAGTTTGAAAAGTCTGAGAAACACTGTATTGAAAGATTAAGACTGACGGTCATAAATCAGAGAGAGAGAGAAAGAGGAGAGAGAGAGAAAGAGGGAGAGAGAGAGAAAGAGGGAGGGAGAGAGAGAAAGAAGGAGGAAGAGAGAGAAGGAGGGAGGGAGAGAGAGAAAGAGGGAGGGAGAGAGAGAAAGAAGGAGAGAGGGAGAGAGAGGAAGAGAGAGAGAAAGAGGGAAGGAGAGAGAGAAAGAGGGAGGGAGAGAGAGAAGGAGGGAGGGAGAGAGAGAGAAAGAGAGAGGGAGAGAGAGAGAAAAAGAGAGGGAGAGAGAAAGAGGGAGAAAGAGAGAGAGAGAGAAAGAGGGAGAGAGAGTGTCACTGAGCAAGATGCCAGATAATAAACAGGTGAAACAGGAAACTATTTAAAAAAGGTAGCCCTTTGTCCGAGTTAGTTGTGTTCGTTGTTTGTGTTCTCTTGTAAAGTTGTGTTCGTCGTTTGTGTTCTCTTGTATAGTTGTGTTCGTTGTTTGTGTTCTCTTGTAAAGTTGTGTTCGTTGTTTGTGTTCTCTTGTATAGTTGTGTTCGTCGTTTGTGTTCTCTTGTATAGTTGTGTTCGTCATTTGTGTTCACTTGTATAGTTGTGTTCGTCATTTGTGTTCACTTGTATAGTTGTGTTCGTTGTTTGTGTTCTCTTGTAAAGTTGTGTTCGTTGTTTGTGTTCTCTTGTATAGTTGTGTTCGTCGTTTGTGTTCTCTTGTATAGTTGTGTTCGTCATTTGTGTTCACTTGTATAGTTGTGTTCGTTGTTTGTGTTCTCTTGTAAAGTTGTGTTTGTTGTTTGTGTTCTCTTGTAAAGTTGTGTTCGTTGTTTGTGTTCTCTTGTAAAGTTGTGTTCGTTGTTTGTGTTCTCTTGTAAAGTTGTGTTTGTTGTTTGTGTTCTCTTGTAAAGTTGTGTTCGTTGTTTGTGTTCTCTTGTATAGTTGTGTTCGTTGTTTGTGTTCCCTTGTAAAGTTGTGTTCGTTGTTTGTGTTCTCTTGTATAGCTGTGTTCGTTGTTTGTGTTCTCTTGTAAAGTTGTGTTCGTTGTTTGTGTTCCCTTGTATAGTTCTGTTCGTTGTTTGTGTTCTCTTGTATAGTTGTGTTCGTTGTTTGTGTTCCCTTGCAAACTATAAAGAAAAAAAAAAGAAAAACGTCATAGTTTATTTTTGTACAACAAAACCTCGCAGGTTAACCATGCTTGACACATACACATGTATGTAGGGTGCATTGAAGTATATATGTATAAAAGCATGTATGTGTGTAAGCATGTACACATGCACAAAGATAAGCATGAATATACGTATGTACGTATAGTATGGTGCTTACGTCCATGTATGTTTTGTTTCTCGCTAGATCAAGGCATGCGTCGGAACATTTGTGGCAAAAAAAAAACCTGATTTTCATTTGTAGTAAATGTTATTGCGGAAATAGTCCACTTTCCAACTCATTGTTGTTACGTTTTGCTTAAGTTGACGGCCTCTTAATTGGGCCAAATGATCTCTATAAATACACAGAGAAAGGTTATGAGAGAGAAAGAGAGAGAGAAAGAGAGAGAGAAAGAGAGAGAAACTGATGACCATATTTATATATGATATACATAGACAGATATATAAGATGGCAAACAGAGAGACTGACGTGTAGATATAAAATAGTAGATGATAAGTAGATAAATGGGCAGACAGAAATACAGATAGAATAGCAGACACAGATAGGGACAGATAGACTGACAGACAGACAGACGGACGGACCGGACGGACGGACGGACGGATGGACAGACAGACAGACAGACAGACAGATAGATAGATAGATAGATAGATAGATAGACAGACAGATAGATAGATAGATATAGATAGATAGATAGATAGATAGATAGATAGACAGATAGATAGATAGATAGATAGATAGATAGATAGATAGATAGATAGATAGATAGATAGATAGATAGAGATAGATAGATAGATAGATAGATAGATAGATAGATAGATAGATAGATAGATAGATAGATAGAGATAGATAGATAGATAGATAGATAGATAGATAGATAGATAGATAGATAGATAGATAGATAGATAGATAGATAGATAGATAGATAGATAGATAAAACAACATCTCACTTACTAGGTATAGAAATCTAGTTGACTCTTCTCCGTTTCACAGAATGTATGCTCCGTGCCGGTGTATTAACGAAAGTAACAGAAATACAGTAACAGATAACAGGACTAAATCTCTCCATACAACGTTATGTGAAGGACTTGATTTGTCCTGCAGTAACCTTTATAGAAAGAAAAAAGATCTGCAACCGCAGCCTTGGCAAGACGTGCTCTGGTACTGATAACAAAATATTGTTTAACCTGGAAAAAAAAACTGTTCTTTGGGACGATTTGAACGAGCGAATAAGGAAGACAATTAGAGGTTTTAGAGCTGAAAGAAACTTACATATGCAGGGGCGGACCTGCTTATGTGAGTATGGGGGGGGAACGAGGCTAGAGGGTAGGACCAAAAAAAAAAAAAATGTGTTCTGACAAAAGCGCCTCGCGAGGTGGCACTCACACGGGATCAATATCACACTACCAGAATAGTGCTAGAAAGACTTGTTACTGCTACATGTCGGAGTTTTAAACATCAGGTAACAATTTTAAAAGAAACGGACTTAAAGGCTGCGCATAGTAAAATGCTGGACGTAGTAAAGTGCTATTGTATCGTCAATATTCCAAAAGAAAAGTAGACAGAGCGCTTTAGACGTGAGAGAAAGAAAAAGTAGCAAAAGATTTACCTGCACTGTCTACTATTTGTTTTTTTGGAGTGTTGACGATACACCAACACTGTGCTACATGAGAATAAACTGCATCAGAGCTCCATTGTTTGAAAAATGTGTAGGGAGGCCATAAAGCCCTACCTTCAAACATTTACTGCACAGAAACCATGCAGGTACGGACACGTGCTTTGTTATTTAGTTTTTTTTTCTACAAATTTTATTAGAATGCTTAAAAAGTTTATTTTACTTTATTCGTTCACTTCAACGTGTCCTCATTTTCTTGCCTGGAGAACGTGTGACACTGGATTTCTTGTCATGTGATCTCCAGCATCTCTTTATTCACCGTGGCTAAAGAATCAACTATTCTTGCCATCCGTTTCATTATCAGGGGCTGGTGAGGTGGACACTTTGTCCGCTAAAAATAGTCAAAAAGAATAATGTCTGGTCAATATGGTGGCCATGCTGATGAACCATTCCTAATAATTCGTCGGTTTGAAAAGTTAATATTCAAGAACTAACGAATTGCTTAATCACTTGTTGAAAGCCATGGCCGAAACTTTCTGTGTTGAGAAAAATGTGCACGTCTGTACTTAAAATAGTTTCTGAGTAACGAATGTTTGATGTCAGTGAAAGACTTTTTTGGTTAACCTGTATATCAATGAATGAGGGAAGTTCGTCAGAAACACAGGCAATCACGCCACAGTACGGTTTAAGCAAAGAAAACAAGTTAGGGAATATAGCGTTAATAGGGAATATAGCGTTAATAGGGAATATAGCGTTAATAGGGAATAGAGCGTTAATAGGGAATAGATCGTTAACACTGGATAGAGCGTTAACTCTGAGGTGTCTAGATAGGCTAGTCGAGTAGATAGGGACGCGCGGTCTCTAGGTCTGTCTCGAAAGTAAGATAAAGGTATGAGTTATGAACCAGCGTTTCTGTAAGTTAATATGATGATGAAGAAAACTGTTTTTTTTTTTACTTTCTGAAAATTAATATGATGATGAAGAAAACTGCTAGTTTTTTTAGTTTCTGAAAGTTAATGTGATGATGAAGAAAACTGTTCTTTTTTAGTTTCTGAAAGTTAATATGATGATGAAGAGAACTGCTGATTTTTAGTTTCTGAAAGTTAATATGATGATGAAGAAAACTACTGTTTTTTTAGTTCCTGAAAGTAAATATGATGATGAAGAAAACTGCTGGTTTTTTAGTTTCTGAAAGTTAATATGATGATGAAGAAAATTACTGTTTTTTGTTTGAAACAGAGATGCAATACATCCCTAAGCTGTATGCTTTAGTCGTCCCAAGAGTGTATGCTGTAGTCGTTCCAAGAATGTATGCTGTAGTCGTTCCAAGAATGTATGCTGTAGTCGTTCCAAGACTGTATGCTGTAGTCGTTCCAAGGGTGTATTAGGAAAAAAATTAAAATTGTCGGTTTTCCCCACAAAACCCAGACAGCTGACCACGGCTAATATTATCATTAAGGAATTAATTCAAATCTGAACAACTGGAATTTCGACAGGACCTATAGTTTTCAATAAGAAAATCTAGAATGTTAATGTCGACTTAATGTTAAGTTATGTCAGATGGCAAATATGAATCTTTATAGCTGTTATTTCTATTATTACGTCGTGCATCAATAAGAGTTGACAAAAATCCGGCCGTGACTCCAAGCTCTCTTGACATTGCAAGCCAAGTTCGAATTTAAAAAGAAAAACTATACTTACAATTCTCAGGCCAGAGTAGAGATAATTGTTAGTACAGCTTGGCCTATTTAAGTGGGTTTATGTAGGTCGGAAGTGTCCCACTCAACCCAGCAGGAGAAAAAAGAACTTGGCTCCTCCTCTTCCTCCTCCTGGAGCTAAGGATAAGAAAGCTGCTGAGGATGATAACGAGCATGTTAACCGTTAGGGCGATGGTAGATTAGAAGATAATGTAGACACTGAAAATATATCATCTATATGGCTTAACAGCATAGAAAACCATCATCAGCTTCCTTCCAGGCGCGTTGGCTAGTATACTTCTCCAGAGTACACGCTCCTTCATGCAGGTTGGTGATCTCCTCTCATACCATCTCGTCAGACTGTCCAGTATCATTTCTCTCCATTGGCTCTGAAGCCTCACATTAGAGTACGTAGATAATACTTCTCTTAGAATAGCTTAAGAAGTAGAGTTATTTAGAAAATGCTTGTATGTTTGTGTCTGTTTCTGGTAGTTTACAAAATGTATCTGCCTTTTATCTACATCTTATCTATCCTTTGTCTGTCGTTCATCTACATTTTATCTGCCTTTTAACTACTTCTTATCTGCCTTTTATCTACCTATCTACTTTTTATTTGCCTTTTATCTGCCTTTCAAGACAAATTAAATTAAAAGTAATCCTGTGATGCCATAGGGGCAGCTAGTGGTGTGCTAAGTGCCCATATTTTTCTTTAGAAGTCGGTATACTAGAGATGTGGTCAGCATCACTCCTGGCTGCCTTCACTTGTCCTGCTGCAAGAGGAGTCAGGTACCTATTTGTATAGATGGAAGACTGGAGCACCTCCGGCTGGACTTGAACCTGTGATGTGGGGGTGACAGGTTAAACATTTCCTTACCTAGGAAGTCTTTGGAGACATAAATGGCGCAGCTCAATCAATTGGGAAGCCTTTCAAGCCAAAGATGACAATGCTTCTTCTGTCTTGGAAGCTTCTAACTTTCTTTTGAAGTAAAGCAAGTTCAAATGATTTCTTATAACTGCAATAGGAATGAGAACAAAGGCTCCAGTCCTCTATGGATCTCTCTCTATAAATGTTCTATAAATTTGCTAGTTTAGAATGAATGTGAGGATTTAATATTAAGTTTATTTGATGTAGTTACATAAATCAGAGTGTGGAGTGTATGGACAAAGATATAGTATATTATTTATTTATGTAATCATTTAATTGTATCTTCATGATTATTATGCTCACTAACAAATGCTGAATTACTGTGACTGAGTGAAAGCTGTATGATGAAGGGCAGAATGTTAGACGGCCCTGCGTGCCCAATTCTTAACCATTTGAAAATAAAGTATGCTTGTTCATTCGTTCTCTCTCTCTCTCTTTCTCTCTCTCTCTCTCTCTCTCTCTCACACACACACACACTCTAATACATACAATATATTAGACATCCTCGGGTCAGAGTGAACGAACCATAGCTGCCCCAAGACCCAGTTTCTGTTTGCCCTGGTCTGGCTAACTAGGCAGGGAACTCCAAAGACCCCAAAGCGATGGAATCTACTAAAGAAATATTGCTAAAGAAACGCTGCTAAAGAAACATTGCTAAAAAAAACGTTGCTAAAGAAACGTTGCCACTCTATGCCTTTTTTAGCTTCTCCCAGAGACCGAAACATTAATCCGTTCCCATGACAACGCAGTGTTGTCCCTGTCTTCACCACCACAGCGGCAAAGAACACCATCTTGCAGGTACAGGGAGATAAGAGAAGTAAAAGATATATTACCCAAACAAGCACGAAGCATTTCAGTATACATACACAGACCAGGCATGAAAAGTGATCGATTTACTGAGAATGACGGAGGTTGACCGTATTCGAATATAAAGATGGCGTCAACTGGAACAAGGTTTGGGGACTGCATGAACGAACTGGAAAATATATAATAAAAATCCCTGAATGTGATACCTGACATTCTTTATCCAGTCTCAGGACAAAAGAGTAGGGTAAAGATTTTGTACAAGCGGCAATGAAAGGAAAATAACGTAACAGTTATGGCTGTGAGACGACAGAGATAAGTACATGAGAACGTGGGCAGAGATTCTGGTCTGGTTCTTCATGTCTCAGTGCTCGTGTCTGGAGAAGTCAAGCCCACAAATAAGACAGACTTGACGAGAGAGAAGGAGAGGCCAGGATGTACCGCGGGGCCCTCGAACTGTTGAGGGAGCCCTTGATTTATTTTATGGGAGTTTATGAGAGGTACTTTCCGTATTTTGATTGGGGGGGGGGGGGGTGACCTCGACAGTAACTTACCCGGGGCCCAATCTGCGTCTCCACGGCGCTGTTTTATGTAAAGCCTACAGTAATCAGCTTAGCCGCTTATACAGTGGCGATACATGGCCCACATGCACCATACAATTGTGATATATGGCCCACATACCCTATACAGAAGTGATACATGGCCCACATACTGCACAGGGTAGTGATGCATGGTCCATATCCCCTTTATAGTAGTGATACATGGATTATATACCCCATACAGTAATGATACATGGCCATCATACCCCATACAGTAATGATACACGGCCAACATACCCCGTACAGTAGCGATACACAGGCCATATACCCCATACAGTAGTGATACGCTGCCCACATATCCCATACAGGAGTGATACACGGCCCACATATCCCCATACAGGAGTGATACACGGCCCACATATCCCCATACAGGAGTGATACACGGCCCAGATATTCAGTGCATTGAGATACATGACCATTACAACCCAAGCAGTAAAAACACCTTTCAGCTACCACTCTGTTTAAACAATAGTTCTGCATGATAAAAGAAATAACTTTTAACAGATCATATCACACGAAGCCTTGAAGAACGAACACATAGTTTAGCCAGTGCTGGCTTAGACGCCCGTTAAGCTAAAGATAAGACGTAAATAGCAATATTCTTTTTATAGACTGTAGTAAAATAGTTTAGGACAAGAGTGTTCAAAGGGTGGCCGCGGATTACATGCGGCATTCTTATGGGATCCGCGAGGGCTGTTATGAAAATGTAACATTTATTTTACTAAAGTTAATAGCGTTGGGCAAGAAATGACGAGCTGTAGTTTTGTCCTGCGGAAGGAAGGAATGAAATCCAACCCATTGTGGACTCATTAGTAAAAGTACCGGAGCATGTTTAAGTAAACTGGTCGATTCAGATGCTGTGGACAAAGCTGTGGGTCTTGAGTTCTGTCAAGATGGAAACCAATTGTTTATGGGGATACATTAATAAGTAAGGGAGGCAATGAAGATGGTCTTAGACAGCGGATTTCGCCAGCAGAGGCTAAAATGAAGGCTTTTCATGTCAGTTTCCCATGGCAAAAGAACAGCTGCGATTCCCAGAGGTACCCAGGACGGGGGGGGGGGGGGGGGTAGGGGGGTTGATATCAGGTCTTTGGATGTACACTCAGTTTCCTTGGAGAAGTGTTCTACCGAACTCTTCCGCTTGGAAATAGACCCGGAATTACTAGGTCAAGAGACGCTCCCACAAGCGACCGGGACTTCTGAGAGAAATTTTGTAAAGATGGCGTAAAAGTTATTTTCAGACCAACTATGTTAGTCGTTCTAATTCTAGCTACTACTGGTACTTCTTAAAATAGTGGCAACCAATCAGTCGCCCCAGCAGTGCACCAACTGACCCAAGTCCCGTTGGACCTGCATGCGACAGTCGCAGAGAAAGAAATGTTCGGCAATAGAACCGTAAATGTTTTATGTGAAAATTGCGTGATCACGTGGGCAGATATGAAGCTTAAGAATATTACTAAACATAGAAAATAACTAAGATGAAGCCATGTATGGCTCAGACCGATCTACAGGTGGAGGCGATTGAGCCAAATAAGGGGGTTCAGACTTATTTACAGGTGGAGGCGATGGAGCCAAAGAAGGATGATCAGCTAGAGTTACATATGGAGGCTCGAAGCAACATATGGAAACTCAAATGATGCAACATATGGAGACAGTTTGAGTCACATGTGGAGTCTCAGATGGAGTCACATATAGAGGCTCAGAATGTGCCATATATGGAGACTCAGCTGGAGTCATTTCAGATGGAGCCATATATAGAGACTCGGTGTCACATATAGAAGCTCAGATGGAGCCACATATGAAGCCTCGGAGCCACATATAGAGACTCACGTGCAACCACATATAGAGGCTCAAATGAAGCCGTATATGGAGACTCAGTTGGAGTCACGTATAATAGAGGCTGAAATGGAGTCACGCGTGAATATTTTCAACAGATCTTTCATGCATAATTTGATCTACTCAAGTGTGACTACAGCAGTGCTTTCCACTGATATTCTGACTAAAAAGAAAATGTTAACCCATGCAGGAATTTCTTAACTTATCATGTATATCATCATCATCTATATGTTTTTTTAACAGACTCAGTACTTCGTTTCAGTGTTATTATCTTCCGCATCTCACATAATTATATATCTTGATGTTTAACCAATGATCGAATGAACTAGCGATTATTGTTATATTACCAGCCATAAAAAAAGAGTAAAACCGGAACTTTTGGAGGGCATCGTTTACCGTAACCGGTTTATAATATTAAAAAAAAACCTAGTAAAAAAGCAACCAGTGAAACTGTTTAGAGAATAATCAGCTCAGTAGGATAATGAAGATTGTCAGTTTTGCGTGGAAGAGATGTCAGTTTGCGTGGAAGAGATGTCAGTTTGCGTGGAAGAGATATCAGTTTGCGTTGAAGAAGAGATGTCAGTTTGGAAGAGATTCATCCAGTTTTGATTTTGTTTCAGCATGTGAACACATTGTAAAGATTAAATCTCGCCGCTAATAAGATTTTTTAAAAGTTCACACGAACATTTACTTTCCGCTGGTGATTTGCAGAGTGTTCAGTTTTACATTTAAAAAGCATGAAGTACTGAATGTTGTCTTGAGAAAACCAGTCATTTGGAAAGTACTTCAGACAAACTGAAAGAGAAGTGTAATTGTACAGGTTTTAAGAAATCCTAGTGTTAACACTGTGTCACTGCGTATATAATCTTTATAAAAGGTCTTTTCTTTGTCTAAAACCCGTTTACCCATTGCTTCTTCTCGTTTGTGAAAAGATCATACAATTTATACAAGAACGAGCTTCGGGGTCAAACTGTC
Source organism: Achatina immaculata (assembly GCA_009760885.1). Lineage (NCBI taxonomy): Eukaryota > Metazoa > Mollusca > Gastropoda > Stylommatophora > Achatinidae > Lissachatina > Lissachatina immaculata. Next base: position 15,232,104 of record CM019697.1, on the reverse strand, counting down.
ATATTCTTTGTCAAATCCTTCTCAAAATAACCCAGCTGAAACATTCAAATCCCGTGTCAAAAATCTTAGCAGGTTAGGAAGAAAAATAATTACTGCAGACACAAATAAAAGAAAAGACTACTCTGACCTTTTTTGTATGTATATACAAACCGTGCAATAAAGGGATTTGGGAATATGGTGTATGTGGTCGTACTTTCCTTGACCTGACAGGATACTAGATGACCACGTACGAGAGTTTCACCCCAGGTAGCATTTGATATGTTGAACTATCTTCTGTAAATTAAATTGCAAACCGAGTGATAAAAGTTGCAAAAGAAGTGATAAAAACATTGTCTTACTTTACTTTTACTTTATCATTCCTCTTGTACCGTGGCATGTCTAAGGAAGAGTCAGTCGGCGTTTTTTTTTTTTTTGGGTCATATGAGTGGTCTCATTGATGTTCATGCGTTAATTTGTGTGTTTCTTATAGCTCCATCTGTCCCTCTTTGACAGGGTCTTCATCTTGATTTTAGTCCTGTCGCTCTATGGTTGAAGGCCCTCGCGGTTGGCTTATGGTGTGGGTTTATCCAACGTGGCCAACCATGACAGTCAACCAGGGTCACTCTGAAAACAACTGGCTAAAGGGTCTCTGGTGACGCTGCGATAGACCCAGCAAGCCGACAGTGGCTTTTCTCCTGCTACAAACTTAAGAATGGAGATAAAGTGGACAGACTTACCCGGAAAACGGACTGGGAAAAAAACCCATCGCAATAAAGTAAATTAGGGAATGAGAGCACTTTAAACGTTAAGTTCGAAAAACAGTCAAATTTGTTAATGAACAGAGAGTTAAAATACTACACGTTTCTACACTCGATTTAGGTTTCGGTTTATTTGTCAAATTTCTTAGTATTAATTCAGCAAGGAATAGGGGGAGACAGATCGCTAAACATAGAAATAGCCGAAAGAAGTTGTAAATGATCTGGATTCTTCAGAACATGTTCGTGTTTTCAAATTTGTGGAACAGAATTTGGTACGCAGGAAGTTATATAGAGAAAGGTGTGTCGTTACTTGCAAGTAAACGTTATCCATTATTGATCATGAGTCTTCTTCTTCTTCTTTTTCTTCTTCTTCTTCTTCTTCTTCTTCAGCATATTTGTAGAATGCCTGAAATAGAGTGAAAGCTCTATAATGCTCTATTCTGTCAACTGGGACTGCCTGCCAAATTCTTAGCCTTTTGGAAAAAAGATCAATAAATCAGTCTTCTTCTTCTACTTCTTCTTCATCAAATGCTATATAATTGTCAGTTAGATAATTCCTACTAGTCTCAGGTGTGTTCTTCATTTGTTCTGTTCTGTTTACACTTATCATACCAGCGTGGTGGAATGTTCTCTAACAACCATTCTCCTTTCTCACACATAGCGCGTCTATTCTCACGATATTTACTTTCCATCTTTGCCCTTCTTTGCTTAATGAATGTAGATCGTTAAATTGCTGACACACATAAGTCTTCTGTCTTCACTGCAGAAAAATATGTTCAAGAGAGAGAGAGAGAGAGAGAGAGAGAGGGAGAGGGAGAGAGAGAGAGAGAGAGAGAGAGAGAGATGAGCAAGTAATCCTGGCTAAAGTAAATACATTGATTCCTTTTCATACAACTTGGCACTGAAAAGCACACACTACTGCAAGACATGTCAAACATGAGACTGAGATGACAAGGAATTCAATAATGCTCCAGAGTAATGTGTTCTGTCTCAGGCTATGGACATAATTCTACGCATACAATGCTATCACATTTCTAGATTTCAGAGATAATCGACAGAACTCTGTGTGCAGTTCGACCGAAGAAATGTAGAGAGTTACTGAAGATTAAAGAATCTAATTTGAAAGTAGTGTAATGCATTGCCCTGTCAAATATCGCACATATGCGTGTCCTCTTTCTGTCCCGATAGCTATCACTAGTATAGACTTCATGACCACAGCTCTTGCTACTATTTTTGTAATGCTTACTACAGCATTTGCTACTAGCGATGTTATGTTTACTACAGCAGTTGCTACTAGCGATGTAATGTTTACTATAGCAGTTGCTACTATTTCTGTAATGCTTACTGTAGCAGTTGTTATTATTTCTGTAGTGGTTACTACAACAGCTGCTACTACTACTGTAGTAGCAGCTGTTGTAGTAACCTGCAGCTGCACCCTTCTTTGATTGGAGCAGACCACAGCTACCACCAGCACAACTACCACGCCACGGTATTACAGCTATAACGTCCAGAAAATCCACCTCTCTTCTGCAGCCATCGCCACCACACTAACACTTTTCCAATCATCACCATCATCTTGCTACAACAACAACTACAACTAATGCTGCTGCTGCTACTGCTACAATCAATATTACTGCTTCTTCATCAAACCGATCTCGTAATTTATTCTCATGTAAACAGCTCAGCCTGGTTATTAAACTTACGAATGTTACAAAATGTCATCCCGCATATCACAGTGGGGTCTCAGCTGTTACCATCATTGATTGTTACTTTTAAAAAGTATTGTAAAGGGTAATCTAACACAACCTCTCAACCAAGAATAAAAATCACATCAGCAACTGAATTGACGATCCTTGAATTAATGGATACACGGAAAAATGACACTCATACAATGACATGCACCCGCGAACGACGCAGATGACGAAATAAAGACACTTTCTATCAGCAACTACAAAACTCATTAACAAAGTTCCTAAACTTAGCTGTCATAGGAGATTTTAACGCCAAGGTAGGAAAAGATAACACCGACATCGAAAAAAAGTAATGAGGAAAGAAAGGATTGTGATACTGTAAATGAGAATGGAGAAAGATTAATTGAATTATGTCTAACAGAGGGCATGGTCATTGGAGGAACAGTATTTCGACACAAAGAGATACATAAAACAATATGGATATCTCCAGATGATAGAACCGGAAACCAGATAGATCATTTTTGTATTAGACAGCAATTCAGAACATCTCTGATAGATGTAAGAGCAAATAGGAGTGCAGATGTCAACAGTGATCACAACCTGTGTATTTGGAATATAAGACTAAAACTGAAAAGCCAACACAAGAAAGCAACACTCAGAAAGATAAACAGTCAAAGAATACAGGATGAAAATACTAAGAGTAATTTTAATCTGGAACTTACCAAACAGTTTGCTGCATTCAATGAGGTAGAGGAGACAGATATAGATGACTTATGGCATTCATACAGCACAGCTATAATTACAGCAGGTAAAACAAGCGCTGGACTGCAAACAACAAAGAGAAAAGCATGGATATCAGATAACACATGGAAATCCATACATGAAAGACTAGCAGCAAAATTAGCCATGTTGAATGTGAAAACAGATCTTGAAAGAGATTTGGCAAAAGCAACATACAAAGAATTAGACAAAAAAGTTCAGCTAGAAGGGATAAAAGAGAATACATAGACAATATAGCGAAAGAAGCGGAGAAGGCAGCAAGAACAGAAGACAGTAAAACTCTATATAACATACAAAAAAGGCTAACAGGTACCATTGCATCCAAAGAAAGACCAATCCTTAGCAAAACTGGAACACTATTAACATCAAATAAAGACCAAAAGCAAAGATGGGCCGAGCACTTCCAAGAAATACTTAATTGACCACAACCAAAAGAACTGATAGACCTTGGAACTGACTTACCATTTCCACAACTAAATTTAAACCTAGATGAAATTACATTGCATGAAATTGAAACACCAGTAAATCTAATGGCTAACAATAAAGCTGCAGGTAAAGAGGAAACAGCAGCATGTATATTTTTAATAGTTAAAAGCTATTAATATAGACAACATGAAACAACTACACAGAATGTTCAATAAAGTTTGGAAAGAAGAAAAGGTCCCTTCTAATTGGAAAAAAGGAATCATTGTTAAAATACCGAAAAAAGGCAACCTTAGCGATTGCAACAACTGGAGAGGCGTAACCTTACTATCAGTTGTGTCAAAAGTATTTTGCAAAGTTATTCTGAATAGAATTAAAGATATAGTGGATGGTGCAATGAGAGAATAACAGGCAGGATTTCGAAAAAGGAGAAGCTGTCACGACCTGATCTCTACTCTAAGAACAATACTTGAAGAACATATTGAAAAGCAAAGACCGTTAATCCTGAACTTCATAGACTTTAAAAAGGCATTTGATAGCGTACAAGAGAATCATTATGGAGGATTTTAAGAATATATGGAATACCATCAAAGACTGTCAACATCATTAGAGACCTCTACAATGTTTATCTTTGTACAGTCAACACAGAAGAAGGGATGAGTGAATGGTTCCAGACTGAAACAAGGATGTATATTATCTCCCTTGCTTTTTGGAATTGCCATAGACTTCATAATGAAAAAATGGTGTAAAGGTAAAACGGTCATTGATTGGGTACGTGAGACCCAACTGGAAGATCATGATTATGCAGATGACATAACTCTTATCAGCGATAATATGAAATCAATGCAAGTAAAAAAAAGATACCCTGTCTTCAATGGCTATTAAAATAGGACTTGAAATTAACAAGGATAAAACAAAAATAATGAAAGTTCTCATTAACGACGAAGGACAAATATACGTAGAAGGAACAACTGTTGAAGAAGTAAACCATTTTGCATATCTCGGCAACTACATGGATCATGATGGTGCCACCAGAAAAGAAGTTGGAATTCCAGTTGCCAAAGCAACATTGACCTTCAAGAATCCTGAGAACATATGGCATTCAAAGGTTATAAGCACAAAAACAAAGACTATTCACTTCAAATGTAATATCCACCCTGATTTATGCGTGTGAAAGCTGAAAAACAACTAAAGAAATAGACAAGAAATTAGACTCTTTTGAAAACAAATGCCTAAGGAATATACTCTATATCAAGTGGAATGAATTAAAAAAACAATGCAGAGATCAGCCAGATAACCAAAAAACAACCTGTCTCATGGTTTATCAGAAAAAGAAGATAGACATATGTCGGTCATGTGATGAGAAGAAACAATCAGAGAATCCCAAAAAAAGTTATCAAATGGCACACAACAGGCCGAAGAAAAAGATGTCGACCACTTTAAGCTCTAAAGAGGACATTGTTAAGAGAAACCAATTCAGTGGGCATAACATCCCTTGATAAGACTGAAAAACTCGCCGAAGACAGGGCATATTGGCGAACTACCATGTGGGCCCTATGTGACGTTTAACGGCACGGGGAGAATGTAAGATGTAAGAATTAATGCCAAATCATATATGCAACACCATGAAGCTGATAGTTGTAGACTGCTATATCTATTCTGCATTACTGTATGAAGGAGAAACTTTGACTCGAAGCAAGAAGTCAGAGAGAAGGATTAACTCTGATGGAACGTGGATCTACAGGACATTAGATTATATTTTATGGAGAATAAGAAAGAACAAATGTACATTTTTTAGAACAACTTCAAGTGGAAAGTTAACTTCTCAAAGAAAGAAAGAGGAATTAAAATAAAGAGGAATTAAACAAAATACTTTGGTCGTATCAAAAGACATAACAATATACTGAAAACCATTCTAGTTAAGAGACAAGTGGAAGGGAAAAGAGCGAGAGGTAGACAGAAGTGTAGATGGGAGGATAAACATACGAGACTTGGCATGACACAGCCAGGCTAAGTGCACTATCAAGGCGAGGGGAGGGGGAAACGAGATTCTTAGGACGGCACATGATGATGCTAATGATGAATTAATGCAGATAAAACCGAGGGACAGCTACTCTCTTAGTTAGGATCTTCTGTACTGGCCTTGGGATTACAATAATCTATTTCTGTCTTTGAGCTTCAACACGGCATTGGTCTCTGTCTCAGAAAGGTTTTCTTGTCTTGTTTCGCTTTTGTTGCAGAATGCCTTGTCTTGTCTTTTTCTTCGTATCCTTTTCAGTGTTGAGGGGACAAACATACTTCTTGGTAGGGCTGTAATTTAACGTTTTATAGTCTATTTCCGCTTATATCAGCCTGTCTATTCTTCCTGTTTTTTGTTTTTTTACGGGAGGTAAAGGGAACCACCGCCGGCTTGCTTGGACAAGTGCAGTTTAGGAGAAGAATTCAACCCAGGGGAGCCCATCTTCTCTGGTGAGTCAGAGCCTCAGTTAGTCAGCGGCCTCCTGGTCATCGTCCTCAACCAGCTACAGTTTTTACTTCCTCTAAATATGAAATAATAAGCGTCGTACACCACATCTCCGCCGATAACACAAACTAGACTTTTTTTTTACAGAATGTTTAGTAAAAATACAAGAACTTAATATTGAAGAAGACTGGCTAATAAAGAGGATTAAACACAGGAAACTTAAATATTTTGGACACATTAAACGTCATGAAAATCTAGAGAAGACCGCCTTGGAAGGTTACATAGTGGGAAAGAGAGGAAAATCAAGGCGAAGATGGCTGCAAGACATCGTTGATGATCTGCAAATGGATGCACCCAGCTGCAGGCCATCTTGCTCACAACCGAGAGGCCTAGAGGAGTGCTCTTAGGGAGGCAAAGTTCCACAAGGGACATACAAATGAATGAATGAATTAGTACAAAATAAAACGGCTGTAATAGTGTTCTCTTTCTCTCTTTCTCTTTCTCTCTCTCTATCCTTTCTCTCTCTCTCTTTCTCTCCATCGCTTTATCTCTTTCGCTTTCTCTCTCTCTCTTTCTCTCTATCCTTTTCTCTTTCTCTTTTTCACCCTCTTTCTCTCTATCCCTTACTTTCTCTCTCTCTGTCTCTTTCCCTCTCTCTTTCTCTCTATCTCTTTCTCTATCTCTCTTTCTCTCTCTCTCTCTTTCTCTCTCTTCTCTCTCCCCTTCTCTCTCTCTATCTCAATCCTTTCTCTCTTTCTCTCTCTCTCTTTCTCTCTCTCTCTCTCTCTTTCTCTCTCTCTATTATTTCTCTCTCTCTTTCTCTCCATCGCTTTATCTCTCTCGCTTTCTCTCTCTCTTTCTCTCTATCCTTTTCTCTTTTTCACCCTATTTCTCTCTATCCCTTACTTTCTCTCTCTTTCTCTCTGTCTCTTTCCCTCTCTCTTTCTCTCTATCTCTTTCTCTATCTCTCTTTCTCTCTCTCTTTCTCTTTCTTTCGTTCTCTCTTTCTCTCTCTTTTCTCTTTTTCTTTCGCTCTCTCTATCTCAATCCCTTTCTCTTTTTCTCTATCCCTTTCTCTCTCTCTTTCTCCCTCTTTTTCTCTCTTTTTCTCTCTCTCTCTTTGTCTCTCTCTTTCTATCTTTTTTCTTTCTTTTTCTCTCTTTCTCTCTTCCTTTCTCTTTATTTTTCTCGTTATTTCTCTCTCTCTCTCTTTCTCTTTCTCTCTCGCTTTCTCTCTCTTTCTCTCTCTCTTTCTCTCTCCCCTTCTCTCTCTCTTGTTAGTACTAAATAAAACGTCTGTAATAATTTTCTCTCTCTCTCTCTCATTCTGTGCACTTTCTTCAACAGTTCTATACAGAAGGTTACATGATAATGGACAAAATATTAGATGGACCTTCATAAGTAATTCTTCAATCTTTAACAAGTGAATAAGATTCTTTTTCTCTACCTTTATCTCTCTCCCCTCGTCTCTCTCAATGTCTCTCTTTTTCTATCTATCTCTCACACATACTCCCTCCCCCTTCTTCCCATTTATCTATCTCTATCTATCTATCTATCTATCTATCTATCTATCTATCTATCTATCTATCTATCTATCTATCTATCTATCTATCTATCTATCTATCTATCTATCTATCTATCTATCTATCTATCTATCTATCTATCTATTTCATCAGCAGCTGAAACGCCAACTCTGAATGTTGCAGATCTGAAAATTTCTTAATAAAGTATATTCAGTATAGATAAAAATCATATTATATTTTGTTTTTTTTTGGAAGTAATAAATAGAAATAAAGGTCTACAAACTTGGCTTTTATTTTATAAGTCAATCTCTCTTTATTTGAGACCCAGAGAAGCTTAGAAATGAATCGGCATGGAAGGGGTTCTCTAAATAATAATGCACCTTAGTTCTACAACAGTGATTCCCAAGCGCAGTTGTCACCAAGCTACAATAGTCCCCAAGCCACAATACTTCCCAAACCACAATAGTCCCCAGGTCACAATAGTCCCCAGGTCACAATAGTCCCCAGGTCACAATAGTCCCCAGGTCACAATAGTCCCCAGGTCACAATAGTCCCGAAGTCACAATAGTCCCCAAGCCACAATAGTCCCCAGGTCACAATAGTCCCCAGGTCACAATAGTCCCGAAGTCACAATAGTCCCCAAGCCACAATAGTCCCCAGGTCACAATAGTCCCCAAGCCACAATATTCCCCAAGCCACAATAGTCCCCAAGCTACAATAGTCCCCAAGCTACAATAGATTCCAAGCCACAAAGTTTCCAAGCCACAATAGTTCCCAAGTCACAATAGTTCCCAAGTCACAATAGTTCCCAAGTCACAATAGTTCCTAAGCCACAACAGACATCAAGCCACAGATCCCTAGCCACGATAGTTCCCAAGCCACAATAGTCCCCAAACCACAGTGGATCTCAAGTTCAGGTCATGAACCAAGAAGAGTTCATCAAGATGGCAATAGTTCCTGGTGTGTTTGAGATGAAAAGTTTTCACTCCATGGAATTACAGAATATCATCATTCCACTGAATATCATCAATTCCCTGAACAGCAAAAAAAAAAATAACTAACGGAGAATGATTAAGAAGAGCTGGAGAGACACAGAATCCTGTAAAATAATTAAGAGAAAGGCAATATACTTTCATAGGACAAGCAATGAGAAGAAGGGGCCAGTCTATGTGCCATGCCGCCTGGCGTAGGCGATCATTTCTCTCCACAATTCCTTGTCTTTTAAATTGATTGTAAACTCCGCCGGTGATTTTCTTCCTAACCACATTGACAGCCCATCTACTAACTTCTCTCTCTGTCTTCCTCTGTCTCTACTTCCCTTAATTTTTCCAGTTGCTACAATGTGTTCCAGTTTTCCTCTTCTCAGAAAATGTCCTACAAATCTCGCTTCCCTGCCTCTGATCTTTGCTGTAATTTGCCTTCTAACTCCAGACTCTCTTAAGACTTCTTCGTTGGTTTTCTTAGCTGTCTATGGTACCTTCAACATCCTTCTTATAAACCACATTTCCATGGCCTCCATTTCACGTTGTACTCTCATAGACCATGCTTCACATCCATAAAACAAAATTGACTCAGTGTAACATTTAAATATTCAGAATTGATATGGATCTGTTGCACAAGATGTTTCTCATTTTCTGGAATGCTGACTTGGCCTGAGCACGTCTGCTTTTTATTTCATTGTGACATTTCCCATCAGTTGTTATAATTGTTCCTAAGTACTTGAATCTATCAATTTGTTTCAGATTTATGCCATCGATGGTAATGCTACATTTTTGTGGTATTCTTTTCTTTGAGATGACCATCACTTCAGCCTTCTTTTTGTTTAGGCTGGGACCTTTACTCTTGCTTTCACGAACCACGATGTCCAGAAGAGCCTGTAGCTACCCTTCACTTTTAGCAATCAGAACTGTGTCGTCTACTACATCTTAAGTTGTTAAGGTTGTACCCGCCATTTGATATTCCTGGCATGCTCTCTGTATTTCTCATTATGCTTTCCCTGAACAAGGAGAAGAGGGCAGAATATAGAACACTGTATATATATATATATATATATATATATATATATATATATATCTGAACCTTAAGTGCCCAGGGCACATGGGGCTTCCGCAATGGTTTTCCACAAATGCCTGTCCTTCGCCTTTTTTTCTGCTCTTGCCCAGGTGAGCCCAAAATATATATATATATTGATTTTAATGATTGCTGAAATTTTCCTATGACAACGAAGGTTGATATGAGTGAGAATTGCTGACTTGCGTACTATGTTTCTGTAATGCATTGCTATGCTATTGCTTTCTATGTTACATACACACACACACACGCACGCACGCGCGCACACACGTAAGCACACACACACATTATGTAGTGATGAGTGGCTTGATGTCATGATAAACTTATTTTGTTAATTGTTTTACACACTGATATATCTGTGGCTTTTTTTTTGTGTTGGTATTTGGTATGAAAGATGATAAGAAAGTAGAGTAGACATAATATCTGTAGGTTGAACTGTTGGCTAACAGGGATCAAGGAACCGGGATGTTTGTGGTCAGATTTCCTTCAAAATTAGGGTTTGGGGGTCACGTTTGTACCATTGGAAGAATTTAATTACTTAATTACCACTCTCATAAGTCGCTCACTCTCTTCCTTACAAACACACATTAATCAGTGTATGAGTATAGAACTACACACGAAGCACTGCAGTAAGGCTGTGGTACCAAAATCTCTTAACTTTATCCCTTCTCTCTAGTTCTTCGTCCTGTATTTCTTTGCACGATTAGGCCTCACTCCGAAATGTCAGAACTTTGTGGTCGTTAAGTAATAAAGCTGTTCCTACTTTTTTTTCCTACATTATACATTCTCTTCCTTACATATCTGTTGATGAGAGAATGAACCAAATTTTCTCCTGTCTGTCTACTAGTGATGGGAAAATTAACCAAATTTTCGCATGTCTATCTGTTTATGGGAGAATGGACCAAATTTTTGCCTGTCTGTCTATTACTCGTGGAAGAATGGACCAAATTTTCACATGTCAATCTGTTGATGTTGGCGCCCCATTTGTCTGTATCTTTTTCTTGGACTTTTTTCCTCATAGTTTTCAACTTCTCTAAATGTGAAATAACAAGAGTCGGACACGAAATCTCCACGGACAACACAAAGTGTAAACTTAGCAAGTAAAATTTTACAGACTAAAAAACTAGATAACTAAACCGATACTAGACCTTTATTTAAGACAGACAGCTACAAATAAAGTATCTCACAGAGTTAATCTTTCCTATTTATGCCTTATACTCAGATAGTCAGATATTGTGGGATTATGAAAATGGCGATGTACAGACAGAAGTGGGAGAGATTGTGAAAGTGAATATGCCAAGTTATTTATGAATACCAGGTGCTAGTTGGGGTGCTAGTTGGCTAAGTCGATAGTAAGCTGTTCTCTCGTGGCTAGACGGCTGCTCGTCCTACCGGAGTCCGTGTTCGAATCCCAGGTAATTCTCTTGTGATTTTTCTTTCTCTCACGTCTCACTAAAGTGCTTTGTCTAGGATTTTTTCGAGGTCTAATCATACAAAACTTGTTCTCTTACTTTACTGTACCAAAGGCTCGTAGTTTCCTATTTATAAAAAATTATAAAAAATTGTTCATTTATGAATACCATAGACCCAAACGATCAGAGCGTTCTCCCAATATCCTAGACCGAGACATGCCTGAGAAGAACTAGTGGAAGAGGAAGGGTTGTACCTCAGGCTCCTAGGGTATTAAGGAAGTCCAGCGCCCCTGTTTGGAAGAGGTGGAGAGTTCTGAATTTCTTGGATCATTACTAACTAATAATGGAGATACAATGAGGGAAATTAAAAGGAGGACATCTGTAGCTCTTCAAAAAGTAACATAAATAAAGAAATTGTGGAGAGGAACAGACATAACTACAAAAATAAGATTTTAAAGGGCATGTATCTTTCCTATGGCAACATATGCCCGTGAGACCTGGACACTTAATCCAACAGCTGAGAAACATATAAATGCATTTGAATGTAAATGCTACAGAAGACTTCTTCAGATATCACGGGCAGAAACAAAAAATATCCATACTACTTAATTTTGAAGAAGGCTGGCTAGTAAAGAAGACTAAACAGAGAAAACTTAAATATTTTGGACATATTAAAGGTCATGAGAATTTAGAGAAGACCGTCTTAGATGTGTAGACAACGGGAAAAAGAAAGAGAGGAAGACCAAGGCGAAGATGGATGCAAGACATCGTTGATAGTCTGCAAATGGATGCATCAGCAGCAGGGCGTCTTGCTTACAACCGAGAGGATTACAGAAGAGCTGTTAGATAGGCAAAGTTCGGCAAGGGACACGCAGATGACTGACTCAGTGCGCCCCTGTTTTTCTTATCTTTTAAAAATTTATTTAAGACAAAATTTAAGACGTAACCGAACCTGGCTCCTCACGGGCTTGGAGCAGAATGTACTTACAAGGAGAAATGTCACAGTGACAAACGTATATTGATATTGATGTGCCCTTGTAACAGCTCACCAGTCAGCTAGAACACGTGGTACAAGGGTACAGACTACGTACCACAGCCAGGTCTCTGCTTTGAGCTAAAAGAAAATCCACTTCACGAAAAGATATAACCTAATTAACAGCTCTTGAGACCACGACAACATTCATGTTATAGACTAGTCATCTGGGAATTAATATAGAGAAGGAGGAAGAGACGAAGAAGAAGAAGAAGACGAAGAAGTGGTAGAAGAGGAAGAAGACGAAGAAGCGATAGAAGAAGAAGAAGAAGAAGAAGAAGAAGAATCACCTAATATTTCGTAGTAAAGCTTAATAATACTGTCTAAAATCCTTGGCTGTGAAGATTTGTGTTTTTCAGCTTTCATACTTTACTATCTTAAGACTGCCACTGAATTTTAAATACTGAAAAATAAAACAAAGTATGAGAGTCAAGTAATTTAGGATTCACGTTTAATAAAAAGAGAAAAAATTCTAAACAGAACTCTGTAGAAGTCTGCGTATGTGTGTATGTCAGTGTGTAAACGTGTATGTATGTGTGTGTGTGTGTGAGAGAGAGAGGGAGTATCTGGTTATTGAGTCCTGGACTTCAGCTGGGCGAGTACACCGCCTGGTTACGAGGCTACGGAGCACATAGCAGCGACGGAACCCTTCCAAAAGCTGCTCCTGTTTAAACTCTTCATTGCCTGGCCAAAAGATTGCCGTCGGAAGGGGAAGACAACTCCACGTACAGGAAGGAGAAACAACTACACGTACAGGAAGGAGAAACAACTCCACGTACAGGAAGGAGAAACAACTACACGTACAGGAAGGAGAAACAACTTCACGTACAGGAAGGAGAAACAACTTCACGTACAGGAAGGAGAAACAACTTCACGTACAGGAAGGAGAAACAACTTCACGTACATGAAGGAGAAACAACTTCACGTACAGGACGGAGAAACAACTTCACGTACAGGAAGGAGAAACAACTCCACGTACAGGAAGGAGAAACAACTACACGTACAGGAAGGAGAAACAACTTCACGTACAGGAAGGAGAAACAACTCCACGTACAGGAAGGAGAAAACAACTACACGTACAGGAAGGAGAAAACAACTACACGTACAGGAAGGAGAAAACAACTACACGTACAGGAAGGAGAAAACAACTCCACGTACAGGAAAGAGAAACAACTCCACGTACAGGAAGGAGAAAACAACTACACGTACAGGAAGGAGAAAACAACTCCACGTACAGGAAGGAGAAAACAACTCCACGTACAGGAAAGAGAAACAACTACACGTACAGGAAGGAGAAACAACTACACGTACAGGAAGGAGAAACAACTACACGTACAGGAAGGAGAAAACAACTCCACGTACAGGAAGGAGAAACAACTACACGTACAGGAAGGAGAAAACAACTCCACGTACAGGAAGGGGAAACAACTTTACGTACAGGAAGGGGAAAAGAAATCCACGTACAGGAAGGAGAAACAACTACACGTACAGGAAGGAGAAACAACTACACGTACAGGAAGGAGAAACAACTACACGTACAGGAAGGAGAAACAACTTCACGTACAGGAAGGAGAAAACAACTCCACGTACAGGAAGGGGAAACAACTTTACGTACAGGAAGGGAAAAGAAATCCACGTACAGGAAGAGAGAAACAACTACACGTACAGGAAGGAGAAAACAACTCCACGTACAGGAAGGAGAAACAACTACACGTACAGGAAGGAGAAACAACTACACGTACAGGAAGGAGAAAACAACTCCACGTACAGGAAGGAGAAACAACTACACGTACAGGAAGGAGAAACAACTTCACGTACAGGAAGGAGAAAACAACTCCACGTACAGGAAGGGGAAACAACTTTACGTACAGGAAGGGGAAAAGAAATCCACGTACAGGAAGGAGAAACAACTACACGTACAGGAAGGAGAAAACAACTACACGTACAGGAAGGAGAAACAACTTCACGTACAGGAAGGAGAAACAACTCCACGTACAGGAAGGAGAAACAACTACACGTACAGGAAGGAGAAACAACTTCACGTACAGGAAGGGGAAACAACTTCACGTACAGGAAGGGGAAAAGAAATCCACGTACAGGAAGGAGAAAACAACTACACGTACAGGAAGGGAAAACAACTCAGCGTAAACATTAGCAAACAAACTGTTGAAGGTTTTGTATTTTACGCAAACGTAGGCACACGGTCTCCTGCAAATGTCTAACGTATACAAATAACACGTTTCTTAATACTCTACTGACCGTAAGCCCGACTGTTTCTGTCTATTGTAAACGTAAACGAGCTAAAGAGTGAAATAATACCAGCGAGTATGCGAATCATATAATTAAACTTTGTCAGCAAACAGTGCGTGTGGGTGGGTTCTCTAACGCGTGCGTTATGAAGGCAGAGGCGGTGATAAAATGGGGGAACCATGAAATCTGAGGAGGTTCGGGAGAGTGAGTCAGCCTGAAGCATGAAAGAGGAGGGAAACAGGTGTTTCAGAGGAGTAAAGATAGAAATCACTCTGTCAGTGACTCCGGAAGGCTGACAGAGCATGAATATTGGATAGGAGTTCATATACATAGTTTAATGTGTAGCAATAAATCCAGCTAGGAATTACAAACGGTTTATGAACTGGGTAATTAATCCGTTCCATAACCCTTACAGTAAGTCAGTTTTTACGCATGTTTATGCAGCAGTAGATTAGCCATCATCAAGCCCCATAGGTAAGGTAAAAGGTAAAATCTCCGTTTCCATGAAATTAAGGCATATTAGGGGATACAGTGTTAGGCCCGTATTTACAAGACATTGGACACATGAAAGTCTGACGTGGTCAGTTTCACGCATGGCCGCATTTACCTTCCCGGATTTCTCTGATACCCATTTTCTTTTTAGGCTGAGTGGACTCTGGGGTCTTTTTTTGGGATCCATAGGCTAAACGTAATAAGGTCCCAACCCATCTCTCGTATACCATTCATCGCCTAATATAAAATGAATGAAGCAATAATCTGTGTTTGCAGAGATTTTTGTTTACTGCTTGACGTAGGGGCCCCCCTTTCCTTCTAGGCTCTTAGGTTTAAGCCGGTTCTGAAGTATGCGGCCTTGGGCCTAGGCCAGGAACATCCTTGACCCACAATGCTCACAGTTAGTATTCTCTTCTGGTGTCCAATGTCCAGAACACACGTCACCGCTTTTAACAAAGGGTTAAACACTTTTGTCGGCCCCTGAAGACTTCTCGACCGGTAACCGCTCATGGGAGCGAAGGTGCACGTGAACGATTAGACTTTGAATTAGACCAACGTTTATTTGGATTCTTACAACAAAGCAAGAAAAAGAAAGAGAGGAAGACCAATGCGAAGATGGCTGCAAGACATCGTTGGTAATCTGCGAATGGATGCATCAGCAGCAGGACATCTTTCTTACAACCGAGAGGCCCCCATAAAAAGAACTCTGCGGCCGATAAATCCGGTGACCTTGCCGGCCAATGAATATCCCCAAATCTGGAAATAAGACGATTGGGAAATGCTTGACGCAGCATCGCCATGGACTGACGGGCTGTGTGGGCAGTTGCTCCATCTTGCTGAAACCATATTAGTCTCTTATTTCTATTGGCCCACTCTGGAATGAAGTATTCAGTTAGCATCTACACATAAAGATCACTATTAACAGTAAGAGGATGCCCGTCTTCGTCTACAAAATAAATATGAGCCAATGACGCGGAATGATGCAAGGCCACAACACACTGTTACTCGTTCACTATGGAGCGGTTCTCATGCAGTAATTGTGGATTTTCAGCTGACCAGTGTCTGAAATTCTGCTTGTTCACACTTCCTGACAACTCAAAATCTGCTTCATCAGACATTATGAGGTTAATGAGCAAATTTAGATTTTCTTCAATGCGTGGTAGAAAATCGGTAGCAAAGTCAAGTCTGTTAATTTTATCCAAATCATTCAGTTGCACAACTTGCAACTTCTAAGAGTGGAAATGCAGGCGATTATGAATGATGCGACGTAGCGAGCGATCAGACATACCAAGTGCCAAAGCGTGCCTAACAGCTGATCGCCGAGGGCTACGAAGCACTGCATTGTGGACTTCTTGAATTCGTTCAGGTGTCTGTTGAGATCTTGGACGACTAGTAGACTTGGTATTAAGGCAATTAGCGATTTCGTAAATTTTTTGACCAATCTCAAAGTTGTTCTCCGATCGGGAACATTACACGGGGATGCAGCTCAAAATGGCGATGAAACTTTCGTTGTACAGTAATAGATGATTCTCCACTTTTAAAATAAGTTTCAACGGTGAATGCTCGATGTTGTTTGCCAAGAAGCCATTGTTAAAAATTACCGTTTGTCTGCTTCATCTCTAACGTCATGTTTTTTTTCCACACGAATTCAGTTTCTGCGCACTACATCAGTTAAATCAACCTGTGCTCTATGTAGGACTCTGTACATGTTTGAGTTGGCAAGGAACTCTTATATGTGTAAGGGAGTGTGGCTAACTCTTGATTAGTAGTGAATATGCATTTATATGTTGTTAAAGAAAGCAAGAGTTTTGTAGAGATATTGAACTAAATAGTAACGTCACTTGAAGTGATGCTTTTGGTTTGTTCATGCTGATGTTCATGGCATTCTCATATTTTCCATGTTGTTGTTACCTGTTGAAATGCATGTCGTGGGTTTTTATATGTCATCTGGTGCAAACGTATGTGGCGTCTGGTGCTGTGATTAAACCTAACATTTATTTACCTTGATCAATGTATGCCTTTTGAGTAGTTATTATATTGTTTTTGGTGGAGCTGGAGACAAATGAGATGTTAACTTGTTGTCCAGCACAAAGTCATTCAGGGGAGCTTATAGAAACATCATCTGAGAGGCAAGAGCCTGGGTTGTGCATCGTCAGGAGCCATTGCAGTAATTGAGAGTGTCCCAGGCACAGCTGTACTTCATTGGGCACGAAGCCCATTACATAAATGCTAGCGATTTAAGCCATAAGCACAAAGAACCTCCTTTCGGTGATAAAGGTAAGAAATAAAGAAGCAAGATGGAGAGAGCGATTGAAAAGTTTAAGCACTAGGTAATCATTCATAATTCGTTATATTTTACGCAGTGGATTAGTTCAGAATAGTTTTATGACTGTTTCTATGACACCTTTTTTTTGCTGTGGAAGATTGTGCACAGTCTAGAATTGGGGTTTCCAACTTTTGTGGTCTCAAGTACCACAACTGTATGAGGAAATGGAGTGGCGAGCCACATTTAAATCACCTAATTTTTACATAAAAATGAGAATAGGTTACATTTGTGAAGTAAAGTTGAACTGATTGTTTTTTAAGTAACTTTTTTATGTTTTTACACGTTTTATTAATAAAAAAAGAATAAATTGCATGTTCATATACTCAGGCTGGCCGCATAAAGGCTTAGCCGGCTGGATGCGCCCACGGGCAGGGAGTTGGACACCCCCTGGTCTAGAGTCTAGGTCATCCTTTGTTCACCTGTTGTCTCACTAACACATCCTCTGTCATCCTTTTTTCCGTTTATAATTTTTCTCCGCCTCTGCTCTTTCATATTCTGTAATTTGACCTCAGTTTACGAGCGTATACGTGAGAATGTAAAACAGATGTGATTTATACATTATATTGTTGGATGAATAAATGATGGATTGTACGCAACAGATGTATAAATCATAGCCTTTTATTATCCTTTACGTCTTCTGACGGCCTGGTTGCCTGAGACATTAGGCGTTCGGTTTGCTAATCCGGTGGTACAGGGTTCAAGTTCCATCAGTAATGATTTTTTTTTTCTCTGTAACTACCAAACCCAAAAGGCCCCGGGGTGCAGCCACCCACCCTCTAAAAACGGGTACCAGAGAAATCTGGGAAGGTAAAAGCTGCCAGGCGTGATACTGACCACATCACACTTTCATGTACCGAAGGTTTTGTAAATACCGTATCCCCAATATGCCTTAATGGCATGGAGACGGGAATTCTGCCTTTTTTATGTCTTCTAATCCTCGTGCTAAACTGACATTGAATGAATGTATTAGAACAGTGATTCTCAACAAGGGAAGCAAGTGACACCCTTAGAAGGGGTGTCAAGTCTAAGAGGATGAAACATGCCACCGTAAAAGAACATATAATGGTCCAAATTCTTTCTGTGCCACCGTAAAAGTTCGTATAACGGTTAAAATTCGTTCTGGACGAGGATCTAACACATAGGAGAAGATTCAGGACAGCTTGGATAGAGAAAACGAGGACTGGGGCCTGGGACTTTGATAACCTCTGCCTCACAGTGAAAAATGAGCGATGAAATGACAGAATTTTAGAGGGGCCCGCGTGGCAATTTCTTCATTCTATGAAAGTAAGTTTCTTTCCCTCCTCCTGCCTCTGTGATATTGTCTTCTTTTATCTTAGATTTCCAAACCTTTCTATTTATTTGTGGAGGAGCAACGACTGTGATGGCGTCACGTCGCAAAGACCCCGTGCGACCCCTTCGTTACGTTGAAACTTATAAATCTCATAAGGGGAAAGGGGAGTGGACTGATGTTCGTGGAGGTGTCTTGGCCGAGATGGCTTTGTTTTGGGCTCATTAAGGTCTGTAAGGCCGTTACAGACATTTGCTGTCCACATGAAACAATGACTGTGCTAAAACATCATCATGGAGAGTAGCTACAGAGAATAACTGCTCGAAAGTTTCTATGCAGATCGAAGACAGAAAGAAAGAAAGAAAATGATGGAGTATGTCTCATTCTCTAACCGGCTGCTAATTCTGAAAATAAATAATCTTTAGACTACAACTCTTGAATCTGAAATCTAATAACGAAGCAAACAGCTGAAAATGAAACTTGATGACAGATAAAACTAATAAGACATACAAGGCAACGAAATCCAACTACGACAGTGATGATTAAACATATTAAAATCATTGTATAAAACAACTAACACATTTTAAACAAATTTCATTATATTGAAAGATATTGCTTTACGGCAAACTGAGGATCAATGGGCAAGTTCTATTTAAAAGAAACGGGGCTTGCACGTCCCTCTGACATTCTGTCATCGAATGAACCTGGAAAGTTTTTAGAAGTAATCTAGACGTGAGAGAAATAGAAGTTCCAGAGGACGAATTAGAACAGAATCCATGACTCCAGTAGGACAAGCCTGGACAGTAAAGAACAAAGCAAAAACCACTCACTCAAAACTGCTTACCTGGGGCTTAGGTCCTCTCCAATTAGACAGTCACTGACCCATAGCTGACATGCTAGGTCAAGGCCAACCACAGCAGATCATGACGCTATCTCACCTCTCCGTTGGTACCCCCTGTAACAGGACTAAGCTGGCTAAGAAGGCAGGGATTGCCATAGTCCCAATGGTGGTGGAGTCTGCTAAAGAAGCATTGCACAACAGCTGTTATTTACCTCCACACAGTTACTGAAAAAAGCAGTCGCCATAATCTGCTCTTAATCCGACACCAAACTGTGCCCCAGACACCTTCATCGTATCAGTTGAAAAAAAAACATGATCGCAGTTCTAGAGAAGAAGAAGAGGAAGAAGAAGAAGAAGAAACGAACTTAAGGTATCATAATATGTTTTGACTTCCCGTCATTCTGGCGCCAATTTTCTTTCCCTCCTGTTTAAATGCTTCTTACTTTCTTCTGTTATCTCTTACCAGCCATGTTCCTGTCCTTTACCCTTTCCTATCACACTGAATATCCAAAGATTCTCAGCAATTCTTGATAAGCACAGCCGTCATGTTTTGATCCAAGGAAAGAAGATCACCAAGTTAAAGTATATAAGTAATTTTATTTGCTACTGGGATTTTTTTTAACACAGCAATCAAGGAGACTTTCGGTATGGACGGAGTTCCTGTCTTCCACAGCATGAAAATAAATGAACAAACTTATTATCTTGCGCAGACTAAATCCAAGTAAGCAAACCTACTATCTTTCACAGACTCAAACTAATGAGTATTTCGTAAATTTAGGAACAAGAGAAGGCGTAAGTAGTCCCCCGCAGACTTCCATGTTGTCTTACAACAAGAGTCCGGATACATAACGTTTTCAGTTCAACAACTTGTAGGACATTTTCTAGTTCTGTTCAGCTTCCATTTGGTCTACAGCCACATTACGAATAGCTTATCGCTACTAAGTGAAAGATCGATATTTGTTTCATTGTGTTTCTTTATGAGTTTGTGGCGACGTGTATGCGATTTGCTTTCATAATTGGTGCAGTTTCAGGAATCGATTTTCACTTCTCTCGCGGCGCACAGGTGCGATAACTTTTGTGTCCTCAAACCCTGAGAGATTTGCCTGTCTGGGCTTTAAGCGCGTTTATTTGCTGATGTCTTCTCGAACATTGCTTTAAAAGAGTCTATTTGCTGGTGTCTTCTCGAACACTGCTTTAAATGAGTCTATTTGCTGGTGTCTTCTCGAACATTGCTTTAAATGTGTCTATTTGCTGGTGTCTTCTCGAACATTGCTCTAAGTGCATCTATGTTTTGCCGTCTTCTCGAACAATGTTTTTTCGGTGAGATTATTCACTGGTGTTTTCCGGAACAATGGTTTTCAGTCATCGGTAAATGAGAGGATTTGTGATATTATATAAAGTTTCTTCGAATCAAAAGGTTAAAAACATGTTTGCTCAATAAAGTAAAATTGGATCGTCTGAAAAATATAATGTATTTCCAGTTTCATTTGACGAATGTCTGTTATACAGATGTTGCTTTTACATCTTGTATATTCTATTTAACTTACCGGACTTAGAGCGGCCTGGTGCAGAGTCCAACACACATTTTATAGAAAGAGCAAAGAATAGATGGTTGTGGAAATCAGTGCCTGACTGAGGGAGAGAGAGTGAGAGAGAGGAGAGAGAGAGAGAGTGAGGAGAGAGAGAGGGAGTGAGAGAGAGAGAGAGAGGGCAGAGTGGTTAAACTACTTTAGACTATGCTTAGGGATGCATACAGTCCATATCAAACAGATGTTGGCAAAGTTTGAAGTTATAAGAACGAATATTACTTATAAATTTTGCATGAATTGGTAGGGCATTATATAAGTGGGCAGCTGGGTAAGAGAAGCTTTTCTAAACATGTCAAGCCTTGTTTCTGGGAGAATTCATTTGCTTAAGCGTTGACTGTGTGCTGCATGTTTGTCATCTATAAGCTTTACTGCTAGTTTTTGAAGTGAGTAAAGTCCTTTCATGTTTGACATGGAACAACCATCCCAGACTGTGAAACAGTAGTCCAAATTTGTTTGTATATGTGATATGTAGTATATAATTCTGGTGTCTATGTCAAGAAAATGTTTAATTTTAGTAAATTGGTAAATTTTTTGTGCAGTGAGTTTGATTAGATTGTCTACATGATGATTCCAGCTGAGGTGGAGGTCAATCATGAGACCTAGAGTTTTATGTTCACTAACATTCTCTATCTGTGAAGCTCCAGCATGGAGCTGTAGTGTTGTTGTTGGTGAATTTGTTAATTTCTGTCTTGTTGTAATGAACATGGATTTTGTGTTGCTAGTGTTTATGAGCATTCTGTTGTTATTGCTCCAGTTAATTAGACTGTTTATTTCAATTGAAGAGTTCTCTCAGTGTTAATACAGTCATTGTCACTAGCGTAAACTGGGCAGTCATCAGCAAAAAGATCATAAGATGATTGTTTGAGATGAACTGGAAGATCATTGATGTAGATGGTAAACAGAATATGACCAAGAATAGATCCCTGTGCAATTATAAAACACAGATGAACTTAAGTTTTTGAGGCAAACTACCTATTGTCTGTTGGAAAGAAAAAGTTTAATAAATTTTGTCAAGTCAGGGTGTAATCTGAGAGAGAAAGGAGAGGGAGAAAGAGGGAGAGAGAGAGGAGAGAGAGAGAGGAGAGAGAGATAGAAGAAAGAGGTAGAGAGAAAAGGGAGAGGGAGGAGAGAAAGAGGTATATATATATATATATATATATATATATTATATATATATATATATATATATATATATATCAGGCCTTAAGAAAAAGGTGCCGTCCCGACTGGCGTTGGCTATTATGCTTCTCCAGAGTACACGATCCTTCATGCAGGCCATCAGCTCAGTTGATGATCTCCTCTCACACCATCCCATCAGACTGTCCAGTATTATCTCTCTCAGTATACCCCTGGCTCTTCTTCCCTCTATTTTCCCTCTTGTTACAATATTTTCAATTCCCCCTCTTCTCACTGCATGTCCTATCAAATTACATTGTCTCTCTCTTATTCTTTGTGACAAGATTTTTGCATCTCTGGCTCTTCTCAAATGTAATATCCACCCTCATTTATGCATGTGAAAGCTGGAAAACAGCTAACGAAATAGACAAGAAATTAGACTCTTTCGAAAACAAATACCTAAGGAAAATACTCTATATCAAGTGGAATGAATTCAAGAACAACGCAGAGATCAGACAGATGAGCAAAATGATCTCATGGTTGATCAGAAAAAGAAGATGGACATATGTCGGTCATGTGATGAGAAGAAACAGCCAGAGAATCCCCAAACAAACTATCAAATGGAACACAACAGGTCGAAGAAAAAGAAGGCATTGTTAAGAGAAGCCAATTCAGTGGACATAACATCCCTTGATGAGATCGAAAAACTCGCCGAAGACAGGACATCTTGGGGAACTACCATGCGGGCCCTATGTGACGTTTAACGGCACGGGAAGGATGTAAGATGTAAGACGCTCTTCTCAAACATTCTGCATTAGTTATTTTTGCTTTCCATGGAATTCGCAACATTTTTCAAATAAACCATATCTCTACTGCTTCCAATGATTTTTGTGCAGACCTGCCTATTGTCCATGATTCACTTCCATATAATAAGATGGTTCAATATAGTACTTTAGCGCTCATTTTCTAACATTCATTGATAAGGATGTGTTGCATAATATGTTTCTCATTCTCTGAAATCCAGTCTTTGTTTGTTCTATTCTGTTCTTATTTTCTGTTCTGAAAAAGGTAAGCTTTTATCACATTCGAAACAGTGACGCTTCCGTAGAGCGACAGAGCACAGTGACGTGTGGAGCACAGTGAAGTGACAGAGCACAGTGAAGTGACAGAGCACGGTGAAGTGACAGAGCACAGTGAGGTGACAGAGAACAGTGAAGTGACAGATAATAGTGAAGTGACAGAGCACAGGGAAGTGACAGAGAATAATGAAGTGACAGAGCACAGTGAAGTGACAGAGCACAGTGAACTGACAGATAATGGTAAAGTGACAGATGATATTGAAGTGACAGATAATAGTGAAGTGACAGATAATAGTGAAGTGACATAGCACAGTGAAGTGACAGAGAATAGTGAAGTGACAGAGCACAGCGAAGTGACAGAGGGCAGTGAAGTGACAGAGCACAGTGAAGTGACAGAGAACAGTTAAGTGACAGAGCACAGTGAAGTGACAGAGCACAGTGAAGTGACAGAGAACAGTGAAGTGGTAGAGCACTATAGCATGACAGAGAACACAAAACTTACAGAAAACAATGAATTGGTAAGGCCCGTAAATTGACAGAGCCCAGAAAAGTGGCAGAAAACAGTGAAGTGGTAGAGCACAGTGAAATGACAGAGTACAGTAAAGTGATGGAGCACAGTGAAGTGGAAGAGCACGGTGTTGTATGACCAGCTTCGAGAAAGAGTAGACAAAACTCTTTAGAGACAAGGGAAACAACAAAATAAAAAATTAAAGTAGTGAGATTCGAACCCACATCATCTGAAGGGTGAACAAACGCCTCGTCAGAGAGACTAAAGCAACATCAAATAGCTTACCATTTTATAAAAGAAAAGGCAACATTTGTTTCATGAGCTGATGAAACTAACGATAAGAAAAATAAAATTGGTAAACTTCCTTACACACCAGTTGACATTTTTATTTTTCGAGCATTTCTACCTTCCGTCCTCTTCTCCCAATCACACACACTCACACACACACACACGGCACGGTCTAACAACGAATTTCACCGTTTCTTTTGTAAGTAAAATATTGAATAAATGAGCGTACCCAATGCTGTGTTGTATAAATAACTGATACAAATACCTCCGTGTTGTATAAATGATACAAATACCTCCGTGTTGTATAAATGATACAAATACCTCCGTGTTGTATAAATGATACAAATACCTCCGTGTTGTATAAATGATACAAATACCTCCGTGTTGTATAAATGATACAAATACCTCCGTGTTGTATAAATGATACAAATACCTCCGTGTTGTATAAATGATACAAATACCTCCGTGTTGTATAAATAAATGATACAAATACCTTCGAGTTGTATAAATAACTAATGCAAATATCTTAGTGTTGTATAAATAACTAATGCAAATATCTCAGTGTTGTATAAGTAACTGATGAAAAGTCCTTCAGTGTTGTATACGTAACTGATGCAAATCCCTCAGTGTTGTATAAGTAACCGATGCTAATCTCTCAGTGTTGTATAAATAACTGATGCAAATCCCTCAGTTTTGTATAAGTAACTGATGCTAATCTCTCAGTGTTGTATAAATAACTGATGCAAATCTCTCAGTGTTGTATAAATAACTGATGCAAAATACCTCAGTGTTGTATAAATAACTGATGCAAATCCCTCGGTGTTGTATAAGTAACTGATGCAAATTCCTCAGTTTATTACTCAAATTTTTGAGAGCAATGTAAATGTTTTCTAAATGTTTTATGAAAGGTGTCAAAGACAAATTAATGCTTTTTCTTCTTCTTCTTCTTATTATTATTCTGCTCTCCCTGGAAATTTGAACTGATGTTCTTTGCAGCCGGTGAGTCGAGGATGTTGATGCATAGCATCATGTCGGATTGGGAGCGGGTTACAATAACTGTTTTTTAACCAGTTTATGAGTGGGAACTAACAACCAGGGAGTTGGCTTCTTTAGCAGCCCCCCACTGCCATCGGGACTACAGCAATCCCTACCTGGCTAGGTCTGTTACTGGGAACAGAGTTAGATAGATGGGGCAGGGTCTTGGTCAGCTATGGTCCATCAGCCTTGATATCTGTTTATCAGCTCCCAGGAACGGGCCGCGTGCTAACTCCCACACTGACGAGATAGACTTAAGTAAACTCCTAATAGCAGATTGTACATATGTACATCTAATAAGATATTGCACACAGACTCTATCTATCTGTCTGTCTGCCTGCCTGCCTGCCTACCTACCTATCTATCTATCTATCTATCTATCTATCTATCTATCTATCTATCTATCTATCTATCTATCTATCTATCTATCTATCTATCTATCTATCTATTTAAAAACTGATTCACTAGTGCACTGGATACCGTCACAGAAAACACGGCACAGCAAAGAGCTACACAACAACAGAAACACACTAGCACCACAATGCCTGTAAAGGCAGCACTAGAAAATATAGCTTAACCTGTTGATGTACACACGAGTAATAGTTTCAAGCTTTACAAGACATCCCCACCAACAAGAAAGCAACAAGGTCCCAAACACATATTTCATACAAGACGTCCACTCACCAGTCACGCTCCCACAAAAATCATCAAAAATAAGACACACAACACACACAGTAACAACATCAAAAAATATACAACACACTTGATAATCGTAAATTCCTTACTTAAAGGAATCTATGGTGAGCGGATGTCAGTGGCCTATGAAGACACTATCTCTGTCATGCCAGTACCTGGAGCTGGTATTGTAAAACTAACTCAGACACTGTCCAGGTAATGCCAGTAGCTGGAGCTGGTATTATAAAACTAACCCAGACACTGAGGCAACTTGATGTTGATGAGAGAGTGAGGAGAACGACCGTACATTAATGACTGCAAGAACAGTCGGTATCTTCGCCCTTCTGATATACAGGATTTGATATCAACCATCAAGAAGAAGAAATACTCCAACACCTCCATAAACATTTCGTCCATCATTCCACCTTGTTCTGGGCCTGGTCGTCGCATAGTGGATATAAACAACAAAATACTACAAACATCCTGTCTATAGAACACAAACATTTTTATAAACAAACACGCCATTTTCTGTTACTCCATCCACAGCTGCTCCTAAAAAAACTCCTTTACAGGGACCACATCCACATTAACAAGACTGGCAGCAGCATCTTACAGGGACCACATCCATATTACTGATGCAAATCCCTCAGTTTTGTATAAGTAACTGATGCTAATCTCTCAGTGTTGTATAAATAACTGATGCAAATCTCTCAGTGTTGTATAAATAACTGATGCAAAATACCTCAGTGTTGTATAAATAACTGATGCAAATCCCTCGGTGTTGTATAAGTAACTGATGCAAATTCCTCAGTTTATTACTCAAATTTTTGAGAGCAATGTAAATGTTTTCTAAATGTTTTATGAAAGGTGTCAAAGACAAATTAATGCTTTTTCTTCTTCTTCTTCTTCTTATTATTATTATTCTGCTCTCCCTGGAAATTTGAACTGATGTTCTTTGCAGCCGGTGAGTCGAGGATGTTGATGCATAGCATCATGTCGGATTGGGAGCGGGTTACAATAACTGTTTTTTAACCAGTTTATGAGTGGGAGCTAACAACCAGGGAGTTGGCTTCTTTAGCAGCCCCCCACTGCCATCGGGACTACAGCAATCCCTACCTGGCTAGGTCTGTTACTGGGAACAGAGTTAGATAGATGGGGCAGGGTCTTGGTCAGCTATGGTCCATCAGCCTTGATATCTGTTTATCAGCTCGCAAGAACGGGCAGCATGCTAACTCCCACACTGACGAGATAGACTTAAGTAAACTCCTAATAGCAGATTGTACATATGTATATCTAATAAGATATTGCACACAGACTCTATCTATCTGTCTGTCTGCCTGCCTGCTTGCCTACCTACCTATCTATCTATCTATTTATCTATCTATCTATCTATCTATCTATCTATCTATCTATCTATCTATCTATCTATCTATCTATTTAAAAACTGATTCACTAGTGCACTGGATACCGTCACAGAAAACACGGCACAGCAAAGAGCTACACAACAACAGAAACACACTAGCACCACAATGCCTGTAAAGGCAGCACTAGAAAATATAGCTTAACCTGTTGATGTACACACAAGTAATAGTTTCAAGCTTTACAAGACAGCCCCACCAACAAGAAAGCAACAAGGTCCCAAACACATATTTCATACAAGACGTCCACTCACCAGTCACGCTCCCACAAAAATCATCAAAAATAAGACACACAACACACACAGTAACAACATCAAAAAATATACAACACACTTGATAATCGTAAATTCCTTACTTAAAGGAATCTATGGTGAGCGGATGTCAGTGGCCTATGAAGACACTATCTCTGTCATGCCAGTACCTGGAGCTGGTATTGTAAAACTAACCCAGACACTGTCCAGGTAATGCCAGTAGCTGGAGCTGGTATTATAAAACTAACCCAGACACTGAGGCAACTTGATGTTGATGAGAGAGTGAGGAGAACGACCGTACATTAATGACTGCAAGAACAGTCGGTATCTTCGCCCTTCTGATATACAGGATTTGATATCAACCATCAAGAAGAAGAAATACTCCAACACCTCCATAAACATTTCGTCCATCATTCCACCTTGTTCTGGGCCTGGTCGTCGCATAGTGGATATAAACAACAAAATACTACAAACATCCTGTCTATAGAACACAAACATTTTTATAAACAAACACGCCATTTTCTGTTACTCCATCCACAGCTGCTCCTAAAAAAACTCCTTTACAGGGACCACATCCACATTAACAAGACTGGCAGCAGCATCTTACAGGGACCACATCCATATTAACAAGCCTGGCAGCAGCATCTTACAGGGACCACATCCATATTAACAAGACTGGCAGCAGCATCCTACAGGGACCACATCCATATTAACAAGCCTGGCAGCAGCATCTTACAGGGACCACATCCATATTAACAAGCCTGGCAGCAGCATCTTACAGGGATCACATCCATATTAATAAGACTGGCAGCAGCATCTTACAGGGACCACATCCATATTAACAAGACTGGCAGCAGCATCTTACAGGGACCACATCCATATTAACAAGCCTGGCAGCAGCATCTTACAGGGACCACATCCATATTAACAAGCCTGGCAGCAGCATCCTACAGGGACCACATCCATATTAACAAGCCTGGCAGCAGCATCTTACAGGGACCACATCCATATTAACAAGCCTGGCAGCAGCATCTTACAGGGACCACATCCATATTAACAAGCCTGGCAGCAGCATCCTACAGGGACCACATCCATATTAACAAGCCTGGCAGCAGCATCTTACAGGGACCACATCCATATTAACAAGCCTGGCAGCAGCATCCTACAGGGACCACATCCATATTAACAAGCCTGGCAGCAGCATCTTACAGGGACCACATCCATATTAACAAGACTGGCAGCAGCATCTTACAGGGGCCACATCCATATTAACAAGACTGGCAGCAGCATCTTACAGGGGCCACATCCACATTAACAAGACTGGCAGCAGCATCTTACAGGGGCCACATCCACATTAATAAGACTGGCAGCAGCATCTTACAGGGACCACATCCACATTAATAAGACTGGCAGCAGCATCTTACAGGGACCACATCCACATTAATAAGACTGGCAGCAGCATCTTACAGGGACCACATCCACATTAACAAGACTGGCAGCAGCATCTACAGGGACCACATCCACATTAACAAGACTGGCAGCAGCATCCTACAGGGACCACATCCATATTAACAAGCCTGGCAGCAGCATCCTACAAGGACCACATCCATATTAACAAGCCTGGCAGCAGCATCATACAGGGACCACATCCATATTAATAAGGCTGGCAGCAGCATCCTTGCCAAAAATATCAAATATCCAGCAAGAACTGAGCAGAACAAAACAACACACTCAAATATCCAGAAACAGTTTAAACAGCCACCCACATCTCGTAGCTCCAGCAGCACACACTCTACACCAACCACAAAGCTCCAAGAACCCTCAGAAACATCACCCTCTGCCTCTCTGCCATTGCCCACTCCAACCACTGGCCCACTATACGATTCCGTGTTCCCGCCCCTGCCTACACGGCGAGCACAACCAGTCAAACCAACAGTTAGTACAGCGAACGACATCGAGACACTCGCACGATCACGGCTTAGGAATAACACAACTGTACAGGACACAAACACAAGAAGCCCTCATGTGGAACTTGCAACTGCCATATCTGATGCAGTTTAATCCCGCAGATTTGAGTCACGCTTGTGTGATTTGTCCATACTGCACAATCAACATGTAACACCCACATACAGACACCAGATAGTTTGATAGTCAGTCAATACATAACACCCACATACAGAGATAGTTTGAAACTTCCAGCACCTTTTAACTCCTGTAGATAAACCTAACTGAGCTAAAATCTAAACAAACAAACAAACACACACACACACACACACACACACACACCGACCGCACACAGGCACGCGCACACACATACACATACACACAGAGAACTTCTTACAGCAGAACACACGTCTCTTAGTGCTAACTTACAGCAGAACACACGTCTCTTAGTGCTAACTTACAGCAGAACACAAGCATCTTAGTGCTAACTTACAGCAGAACACACGTCTCTTAGTGCTAACTTACAGCAGAACATACGTCTCTTAGTGCTAACTTACAGCTAATATTGTCATTCAGTTTTTTTACAATTGACAATTACTTAACGTTCATTCCATTGTTGGTTTTTGTACTCTTTTTCCCTTATTCGTTTGTCAGTGTATTATAAACTTATTTAGATTCATTATTTCTGCTAGCTTGAACGTACAATTATATTATGCGTATAATTATGTTACTGAAGTCTGGTTGCTGCACGAGTAAGTATGACTGACCTGTTACTTTATTTTTACTGAAGCTTTTCCCACATAAATGTGTAGACGTGAGAGTCCTTATTTTGAAGGTTTTGTTATTCGATAGTGTATTTTATATTTGAGCGTTTACATAGTTATATTGTTACTATTCACTAACCTTTTACATAGTTATATTGTTACTATTCACTAAGCTTTTACATAGTTATATTGTTACTATTCACTAACCTTTTACATAGTTATATTGTTACTATTCACTAAGCTTTTACATAGTTATATTGTTACTATTCACTAAGCTTTTATATAGTTTTATTGTTACTATTCACTAAGCTTTTACATGGTTATATTGTTACTATTCACTAAGCTTTTACATAGTTATATTGTTACTATTCACTAAGCTTTTACATAGTTATATTGTTACTATTCACTAAGCTTTTACATAGTTATATTGTTACGGTTCACTAAACTATTATATTTTATGTGATTTAGAGCAGGAGGATCCCACTTAGAAGCCGTTTCATGACCCTTTACCTCTGTCACTTGTTATTTAATGACCCAGAAAGCGGAGGAGTGGCTGCGACACGATGGCCTACGTGTTGGCCACTTAAATGTTTATCATTTCTTAGGAAAACTCCTTGAGGTTACACATATACTTCAACATTTTCATATTTTTGGCTTCTCTGAAAGCAGATTACATTAAAAACATCACTGATGATGGCATACGAATAGATGGTTTTAACTTGACCAGGCGCGACCCAGCTAGGAAGCTAGAGACAGGTTTAGTCGTTTATATACTGACATAATTAAATATTGTAGAAGAGAAGACTTGGAAACACAAGAGGTTCAGAGTATCGTATTAGAAATTAAAATATCAAATTTTAGTCCAATTCTAATTAGTTTTAAATACCGAAATCCGAATGCTTCAGCCGAGTGGTATGATCACTTTACGACCATGGTGGATGATGCTCTAACCTATAAATTCAGGGACATAATCATTCTATGACTTCAGTATAGATTTCACTCAGTCCAATCCCACAAGGAAGACTATTTTAACATCCTACAACTTCTTAAAAACTGTCATCAAACCTACTAGGGTAATTTAATCATCATCAACATTAATAGATCATGTATATGTAGGTCGCTCAGGAAACATTACTGAGTGAAATTACCCTCATGTGTCTTTGAGTGATCACTATTCAGATGTGCTGTACGTGGACACATCATCATCATCATGTGCCGTGCCGACTGGCGTTGGCTATTATGCTTCTCCAGAGTACGCGATCCTTCATGCAGGCCATCAGCTCAGTTGGTGATCTCCTCTCACACCATCTCGTCAGACTGTCCAGTATCATTTCTCTTGGTCTTCCTCTTGATCTTCTTCCTTCTATTTTTCCTGTTGTTATAATATTTTCAATGCTCCCTCTTCTCATTGCATGTCCTATGAAAGTACATTGTCTCTCTCTTATCTTTTTGACAAGGTTTTTTGTCTCTCCAGCTCTTCTCCTACATTCTTCATTAGTTAATTTTGTTATCCAGGGGATTCGCACCATTCTTCTAATAAACCACATTTCTGTGGACACATGAGGGGTATAAAATACCTAAACACAAACACACCACCATCAAATATAGGAACTTAAACTTTAACTTGGAATTATTTTTAACTGATCTAAAAGTTTCGGCTTGCGGAAGTCCCATGTACCCTGGGAATTTAAGGTTCAGAGAGAGAGAGAGAGAGAGAGAGAGAAAGAGACAGAGACAGAGAAAGAAAGAGAGAGAGAGAGATACAGAAAGAAAGAAAGAAAGAGAGAGAGAGACTTCGTCCCTTACGTACGTTTACCAGTTAACCAACCTAGATGAGACTATCGAGTACTGGATTAAAATCTTTCGAAATATTTTTGACAAGCATGTCCCCATCAAAGAAATGAGAGTAAAACACATAACAAAATCCCCGTAGATAACTCCTGATATCTTGCAACTCATGAGGACACGGGATGAAGCTCACAAAAGCAGAAATTTCACTAGCTATCGTTCACTTAGGTGCAGTATTTAATGAGGCAGGAAAAGAAAAATTACTTCAGAAATTTAGTTAAAGACACAACTGATAGTAAATCAATTTGGAAAGCGAAATAAAAGGAAGCAATCTGACCCACAAACACTTAATGGTGAACATATTTGTGAACATTTTAGGGAAGAAATTAGTATTCTAAAATCTTCATTCTTATCTTATATGTTATATCCTTCCCGTGCCGTTAAACGTCACATGGGGCTCGCAAAGTAGTTCGCCAATTTTTACTGTCTTCGGCGAGTCTTTCAACCTCATCAAAGGATTTTATGCCTGTTAATTTGGCCTCCCTTAATAATGTCCTCTTCAGAGTTTCACGCGGTCTGCCTCTTTTTCTTCGGCCTGGTGTGTTCCACTTGATAGCTTGTTTTGGGATTAAATCTTCATTACCGACCCCTAATTGCGACCTGAGTGTGGTGAAAACTTAAAGCGACAGTAAATGTGTAAAGCTTAAACAACTAAATATTCCTTTCCTCACAGTTATTAAGTTCATAACTATATAAGGTCCTTAAAGATCACTAACTCAGCAGAGTGTGATAACATTAGTAACAAGATACTACGCTACCTGCACCAGTTATTACAAGCACACTAACATACTTATACAACTTGTGCATTGATAAACATTATTTCCCTGACGCTTTTAAACTCGCCAAAGTGTTTCCTCTTTTTAAATCCGAACAGACTAGTGACTTCTCAAACTATAGACCCATATCATTATGTCATCATTATCTAAACCTCTTGAAAAACATGTACAAAAGTTAACACTGCTACACATGCAGGAAAACAATCTACTAATAGCCAGCCAGTTAGGTTTTAGACCAAATCACTCCCATCACACAGCATTAACTAAAATGACCGAAATGAGATATAAATGATGATAAATTGTGTGGTGCTGTCTTTGTTGATTTCAAGAAAGTCTTCGATATGATTGATCATAATATTCTTACAAAAAAGCTGCAATGTTATAGATTACACCCTGACCTGACAAAACTTATGACATCTTTTCTCTCAGGTAGAAAACAAGTATGTAATTTACTTCAGAAATAAAATATCTCACTCATTTACAGTTGATATTGGTATTACTCGAGATTCCATCCTTAGTCCTCTTCTCTTTGCTGTCTATATTAACGATTTACCACTACATTTAAAGCACTCTTCATGTGATCTTTTTTGCTGATGATTGCAACATTTACAATACCGACTATGACATAAATAACCCACATAAAACCTTACAGAATGATATAAACAGTTTGATTAAATGGAATAATAATAACTGAATGTTTATAAACACCAACATAACAAAATATGTGCTCATTACTAAAAGACAACAACTGCAGAATGCAACAAAAACTACACTACAGCTTTGTGCTGGAACTATACAAATAGTGAACCGTGAACATAAAACTCTCGGGCTCATCATTGATCAACATTTAACTTGCTATTCTCACGTACATAATCTAACTTGATAGCATAGAAAGTTTACTAACTAGCCATAATTAAACACTTTATTGAGAAAGACATACTACATATCACATATACAAACATATTTAGATTACTGCTCCACAGTCTGGGATTGACGCCTTCATCTCAAACACAAAAAGGCTCCACTCACTTCACAAACGAGCGTTAAATCTGATTTGTGGCGAACACCCAGTACAGACTTCAGATCAGCACAAAGAACTAGAAATTCTACCCCTCAAATATAGAATTATTTGTAACAAACTCAAGTTTGTTCATAGAGTTTTGTCGTACGATGCCCCGCCGCCTTACTTGTGGCCATTGTTTACTTCCGGCATCAAACATAGAGAACGTTTAAGAAACTGTCTTCTTCCTAAACCAGGACTAGATCTGTACAAGAAAAGCCTTGCATACTCTGCAGTAAACCTCTGGAACTCCCACCCCTACCATCTAAAATCCGTTCGTAATACTTTATCCTTTAACTCAAGCCTTTTTCAATATTTACTGGCATGTAACTATATGCCTCTATAGAATATCTCATACCATAGCTCGCCAGCCACCGAGTTCTGTTCTAAAAGAACATAGTTCTAAACATAATTTGTTAGATCTTGAATCTTGTTAGAAGTTATATTAGTAAATGTGCAAGAGAGGAATGTCAGAAGAACTCCATTAAAAATGTATGTGTGTGTACGTACGTGTGTGTGTGCGCGCGCTATCTTTTTAGATCAGTTACCTCTTATGTAGTTCATTATCCTATATTTGTGAATGTAATATTTTCATCTTGCATTCTTGAATATTTTTTATGCAATCTATATAATTTAATACAATTTCATCTTGCATTCTTATATATGTATATGTGTGTATGTATGTATACACACAAATATATGTGTATGTATGTATACACACAAATATATGTATATATAGTTGAAAAAGCACAACAGATACGATGTTGCGATTTAAACTAAAGTTTTCTGATCAGACAAATGCAAATTGCCTGAAATGTTCACTTGGACATCAACTTCACGTGCTGACCTGAATTGTACTCAGCAGATGATTCATGACCATGGAAAAGCGACACTAGTCAAAGCAGCATTTTTGACAGTAACTCATGACGAGTTCAAGAAAATCCCCGTGAAACTTACTGAACACAAAACTCACTGACCATGTTATTGAATGCCTATAAAAGACTGACGCTCCTCGAATCAGTTCATTTGAAAATTCAATACGCAATTATGGCTCATCTCACTACAGATCAACGACTCATCATCACTGGACGTATATAGACTGGACAGTCACAAAGTGTAGTAGCTAGACAATTTAATGTTGTTAGAAGCACCATTAATCGCTTTTGGAGACGATTTCAAGA
Organism: Achatina immaculata; assembly: GCA_009760885.1. Classification (NCBI taxonomy): domain Eukaryota; kingdom Metazoa; phylum Mollusca; class Gastropoda; order Stylommatophora; family Achatinidae; genus Lissachatina; species Lissachatina immaculata. The sequence continues at coordinate 15,197,242 of CM019697.1, read as the reverse complement.
AACTGTCTCAGTTGCAGACCGGCCGCGCAGTGGAAGACCCATAGTCACAACTCCTGCTTCATACGGCTGCATCACCTCAGGAAACGATTTGCATCTGCGTCCTCAACAGTCCAGTCAATGAGAGCAGCTCGTCGAATTTCAGATCAAACGGTCAGGAACCGGCTGCATGACGCTGGTCTTTGGTCTAGAATACACTACAGTGGTCCTGTTCTTACGGACCGACATCCCCAGAACCGACTACAGTGGGCGAACCAGCATCGTCAATGGACCGTTGTGAACGATTGGAGAAGGGTTTGGTTTAGTGATGAATCATTCTTTCTGCTCCAGCGACAGGTTAGACGGAGAAGAGTTTACCGCAGAGTCCATGAGCGCTACGCCAGTAACTGCTTGGATGAGGCTCCTCCACATGGTGGTGGAGGTGTGCTGGTGTAGGGAACGATCAACTTCCTGGGAAGAAGTGACCTGGTGCAAATTGAAGGACGCTTGAATGCCTAAAGATACGTCGCTGAAATTCTTCGTCCTCACGTCCTTCCACTTCTGGCTGCACCAGGTTGATTTTTCAGCAGGATAACGCTCGACCTCACGTGGCACAACTCACCACCCAGTTCCTCGTTGACAAAAACGTCCAGACCATTCCGTGGGTATCCATGTCATCAGACATGAACCCAATAGAACACTTATGGGATAAAGTCACCAGACAGACAAGTCCACCAGCGAGACGTGGCGCCAACCAATTTCCGACAGTTGTCTCATGCACTCCAGGAAGAGTGGGCAGCCATCCCACAACAACAGATCCAACGGCTAATCGGATCCATGTCAAGGAGATGTCGTTCTCTGATATAGGCCAGAGGGGGCCATAACCTTACTGAAACGGAGGCCTCAGTCGCAAAAAGTAAAAGTCCTAATAAAATTTAATGAACATTATTTCATTGCTAATGTACTAAAGTTTCTTCATGCCAAGATTCAAACACTAATTTCGTAAAATAAAATTTTGATACAAGTTTGATACAGTTACAGTAGTGTTGCGTTTCTTTTTTTTTAACAATATATGTATGTAGTGGTTAAAGAAGATAATGTGTTCAGTTCCTAATGGGGGTAGAATTTTTTTTCAGACGGACTAGTATATGGGTCAACCCAGCTTCTATGTGATATGAACCTTCTGTGTCTCCACGCGAGTAACATGGGGAACGTGGCTTGCTGGATATTGTATTAAAAGCCCATTTCTATTTGCTCCTTTTGGAGCATCCTTGCATACGAATAGTAAAGATCATCTTGTGCAAATCGAGGAAGGAAGATCAGTACTCACGCAGTGGTCACAGAGGCAACAACTGTATTCCAAAATCGACTGGCGGGCCGCATCTTAACTAATATTTTGGTGGCCAATTTACACAAAAATGAGAAAAAAAAATTGATAGTTTTTAAGTAAAGGTGACCTGAGTGTATTTACTCACTTGTTCGGGATTTTAAAAATATTTTTATACGTGGTTTGAAGACAATAAACCATATGGATTACATTTTCATAATAACCTCGCTGGCCGCACAAAACGTCTAGTGGGCCGCCATCTTGACACCCTTTCGATGGTGGTTAGATAATCTGAATGTGACCGCATGTACTAGAGGTCGTGAAACATATCTCACCGGTAGTGTTCATGATAACACACTACAGCATGACCGAGATCCAAATTAGAGGTCACAACCTGAGTGTAAAACTGCACCATGAGGAAAGCGGATGTGTATGGTTGCAAGGCGCAGCGCAGACATCACGGGATAGTATTGCCATTTTGAGGTCGAATGTAGAAGCTGGAAAATGAACTTTTTGGGAAATTTAATAGACTACAGGAAATGTGAAAAAAAGAGATTGGAAAGAATTCTGTAATCAGCTTCAGATTTCATCTCACTGGTTTTCTTGAAACGTGAGCCCATGTTGTCTCCGCTGCTGCCAAGACTCTCACATGGAAGAAGATGTAATAAACGCAGGTAGTAAAAAGCACATCTGGCAAGCCTCTCATAAGACAGACAGTAAGACATCTATGGTGTTTTATTAGTACGCAAGGTCTGCCTAACTCAGTCAATCATTTGCATGTGCCTTGTGGAACTTTGCCTCCTTAACAGCTTTCATGTAGGCCTCCCGGTTGTAAGCGGGATGCCCTGCTGCTGATGCATTCATTTGCAGGTTATCAACGATGTCTTGCAGCCATCTCCGCCTTGGTCTTCCTCTCTTTTTTCCCATTATGTACCCTTCCAAGATGGTCTTCTCTAAATTCTCCTGACCTTTAATATGTCCAAAATATTTAAGTTTTCTCTCTTTATTCCTCTTTACTGGCCAACCTTCTTCAATATTAAGCTGCCTTGTTTGTTTTGTCAGTTGTCATCAATTTCGTTTTCTTCTCATTAAGATAGAGCTTTTGCTCTTTGCTGTTCTTACGGACTGACATAATTAGTTTTTCTTTACCTTTTCTGCTTAACTATAAAAGCCACAGGAACAAATTGTTCTACACGAACTTCGTAGCCAGGAAGATAGTTTATACCATTCTTATTTCTCCAGCGCACAAGAGCAATGTAATCACAAGACTAATGTAATCACAAGAGTAATGAAGAGCAATGTAATCACAAGCAATATAGTTACGTGCCAGAGATTATACTCCATTTCCTTGTGTATAGCGGGGATAAGACCTGGACTAGGATAGGTAAAGCCTCAGAATGGGTAGGATTTCCCTAAAAAATGACAACCACTTAGACATCCAGTTACACATTTGCAAACCACAGCGATACAGGAACGCAAACTTGCGTTAAGTGGGGAAACCATGGAGTAAAGAAGAAGAAGAAGACAGAGAAATAAAACTTGAGGACAATAAATTAGCCATGACCCGTGAACCCACTGAGCAGTCCGCTTCGTAATGTACGGGACCATTCAAAATATACGTCCGGGTTTAGGTGGACTATAATTTTCAGACCAGAAACAACAAAATAAAACTGTTTACGGAATATGTAACTTGACATGGCTGTGCTCGCCACTGCGAGGCCAGGGAGAAAATATGGCGCCATATCTGGAATTGGCCGCTACTCGAGAGAAAGCAGAGTGTATACTTTCATGTATCGACACAAATTCGGTTATTGAAACGCAGCGTTGTTACAGGACTCAGTATGGCAAAGATATACTTTTAGAAAATGCTACCCGATGTTGGTTCTGCATTTTTCAAGAGATTGGATAGTGTTCTGTGTGTCAAGAGACTGGCAGTGTCCTGTAAGTCAAAAGACTGGTAGTGTTCTGTAAGTCAAACGACTGGTAGTGTTCTGTATGTCAAGAGACTGGTAGTGTTTTGTATGTCAAGAGACTAGTAGTGTTCTGTGTGTCAAGAGACTGGTAGTTTTCTGTATGTCAAGAGGCTGATAGTGTTCTGTATGTCAAGAGACTGGCAGCTTTCTGTATGTCAAGAGACTGGTAGTGTCCTGTAAGCCAAAAGACTGGCGGTATTTTGTTTCTGAAGAGACTAGTAGTTTTCTGTATGTCAAGAGACTGGTAGTGTCCTGTAAGTCAAAAGACTAGTATTTTTCTGTATGTCAAGAGACTGGTAGTATTCTGTATGTCAAAAGACTGGTAGTTTTCTGTATGTCAAGAGACTGGTAGTGTTCTGTGTGTCAAGAGACTGGTATTTTTCTGTATGTCAAGAGACTGGTAGTGTTCTGTGTGTCAAGAGACTGGTAGTTTTCTGCACCGAAAAGGAACGAAAAGACATAGAACTTTCCAGGAAAATATTGGCAGAATCCAGAAAGCGTTTAATCGAAGCCAATAAAAATCAAATGATGAATTTCCTCACGGTTAGGTATATCACGAAGAGTCTTCTCTTTATAGTTTGTCTGTAATCGCCATCACCTTCATAGGCACAAAGTGCAGCCTTTAAAACTGGAGATAAACCGCACCGGTCCCAATTTCCCGAAGACATTTTGGTCAAACATCGAAGGTGATGAAAATTATCTTCGGAGCTGGTTGTTTAGTGATGACGGAAGGTTTACGCATCAGGAAGGGTAAGTCATTATAAGTGCAGCATATGGGGATCAAAAAAGCGGTCAAGCTATTCGAGAAGTTGAAGGAGATAATGCCATGCTGAATGTCTGGTGTACTTTGGCATGTTCACAACTTTCGGGCCCTTTCTCTTTGAAGAACGAACAGTGACAGAGATGGACATGCTACAGATGTGCCTGTTACCCTAGTTGGAAGATCAACAGCCATGTGTGGTTTTCTATCAAGATGGTGCAAAACCACATTAGGCTAGTGTTTGTAGTGAATTTTTGACATGAATTTTCTCAATTAGGGGTGGCGGACTTATTCCCTCGCCCCCACGCTCACTTGATATTACACTGCTTGATTTCTTTCTGTGGGGGATACGTTAAGGATACTTTAAAATACCCGAGCGACCTTCCTCAATGAACAGAAGATTAGAAGTGTTGCTGTGATGGAAAAGTTACACCCCAAATGCTGGATAACACTTGGAGGGAAACTGAATGTGGCTTTGACATCTTACGTGTCACGAAAGACACGCACCTTGCAATTATTTAGCATTCTGCAGTAGTGATTCTGCAGGTATTAAAGTTTTTCTTTTAGCTACACTTTCATATTCCACTGTAAGATGGGAGAAATCAGAAAAGACTAGTAAACCTAGGTTTGTTAGCAACACACGAAGCGTAGGAATAAAAATGGGCAAGGGATTGGTCAGTCTTGGAGGTGCGCAACTCTGAGAAAACTGGTCCTACTTACTCAGTATAAAGAAGACGCGGGAGAATTTTAATAGGTCGGGATATGTACGTTAAGAACGTAGGAAGATGCTAATGCATCGGAGGTCATGTTTCGTTTGCGCACGAATGAGTATGTTGATCTCGTCCATGGAAAAGCATTTATGTGTTGGGTTAGTATTGGTTTATATTCTGTGATGTGGGCTACAGAAGAGTTCTTCAAATACCATGGACACAAAAAATAACAAATATACCCATACTATAAGAATTTAATATTGAAGAAGGCTGGCTAGTAAAGAGAGAAAACTTTAATATTTTGGACACATTAAACGTCATGATAATCTAGAGAAAACCATCTTGGAAGGGTACACAATTGGAAAAAGAAAGAGCGAAAGACCAAGGCGAAGATGGGTACAAGATATCATTGATGATCTGCAGATGGATGCATCAGCAGCAGGCCATCTTGTTTACAAATGAGAGGCCTACATGAGAGCTTTAGGGAGGAAATGTTCCACAAGGGACATGCAAATGAATGAGTGAATGAATAAATGAATGATGTGGGCGCGTGCAAGCTGTGCTGTCGATTCTTCCGATCGATCCAGACTTACTCAGGTATGACTGAGATCATAGAAACAGTACCTGAATAATCGTAATTACATTATAACATAATTGATCTACGTAAGATTCTGATGTTTTAGTAATGTGCAAATGATGATTTATATATACATATAAAATATGTCTTACTGAATTTATGTAAATGCATGGTGTGTACATAAAATCCTTTGATGAGGTTGAAAGACTCGCCGAAGACAGGAAAAATTGGCGAACTACTTTGCGAGCCCTATGTGACGTCTAACGGCACGGGAAGGATATAAGATAAGATAAGATGGTGTGTACAATTCGTGCCAGTTAGTTAGTTTTGTTACAATCAGAATTTCAGTCATTTAAGGATGATAATCTGAGATTATATGTGGGACGAATTTTGTTGCAAATCAAACTAACCCACAATAAGCTGTTGTATTGATTTCAGTTATGCTGTTGCTGGTACCTTTTGAAGGGACCAAAATATTGAAAGAAATTTATTTGATTTTGTTGATAACAATATAAATTGATGATCAACTGATAAAGAACCGTTATTTGTGTTTTCCTTCCTTATGTGTAATGTTTTGATGTGTAGGAATGAATTAGAAACAGAACAGAGCGAAGATCACAGGCCAGACATGATATGGTATAATCTCTCATGTAAGAACATACAATCATCAGTCTCCTGTACCGTTAACATGCAAACACGTATAAATATAAATAGAGAATATATACTTTTATTTTTTTCATTATTTCCTACACCACAAACAGTTTTATTTTGTTGTGTCTAGTTTGAAACTTATGGGCACTGGAAACCCCAACAATAATTTTGAATCAGCCTGCACTAAGGACCTACATCCGCATTCGTTGTAAGCACAGGCTAATGTTCAAGACTAATCTTATCTGTTGTGCTCCATTGTTAAGTTTTCGCATTTTGATTGTCTTTTGTTAAGTCCTCTACACAACTATAAAACAGCCATACGTAGGACTAATGTTACAAACATGTTAATATTGCTAGAACGAGTTTAGAGAATAGAAGCCAGAGACTGTCTCTAACTAAAAACTGCGTGGGACAAATGTTACTTGTGGGGGCACAGAACAACAGATATGTCATACAAGCCCGGACAATGAGGACACTGTTTCTGATTAAATTACGTGCAACATCTCGAGAGGCCGCATTATTATTATTATTATAAGAAGCTTTTCTTTAATAAATTAAAAATATTAACACTGTTTTCTGCAGTGGTCAGGTGCGTTGATGTAGCAGCTCTGCACAGAAGAAGAATTGAGATCCTCAGACGAAAAAAAAACCCACAGCAACTTTACATGACGGCATTAGAAACATTTTCTAGAAGCCTATTTGTTACAAAACATAAAAATAGTAGCTCTAGAGAGATTCTGGGACATTCGGTAGCTGTTAGTTAAAAGGGCCGGTTTAGCGAAGCTCATAGTTCGATTCTGTCCATATGTTGTCCCTTTACCTGTTCTGAAAAAAAAACGGTTATCTCGGCCCTGATTAGGACAGCTAACCCGTTAATGCTGATCGCAGCAATATCTAGTACGCTGATAGCGCACAGAGGTTATTAGAACTAACTGTAATCTCTACATGCCGCAGGCATACAAAGTGTGACATTAAAATGAAAGCAACAGATGAATACCGAATATATGTTTATATAACGATGTTTATGTAACAATGATGTTGGCTAATCAACGTAACTTACATGTTCCAAAGTTTAAGCGTATAAATTCCTCTATATACAACACGTTCCGGGACTTGCATGTATCACTCAATGGTCGGAATTGTGAAACACAGCACTAAAAAGTACAGTGGACTTGAAACCCGGGGCGGGTTACAGTTCACCAATAAGACCAGAGGCGGCACTGCATACATAAATCGGTAGGCGGAAGTGTAAACAGTGATATAGAAACCAGCAAGTGTAAAAACGTGGTCTTCTAAGGTGCTGAAATTCATAGTTACGCCTAATATCGTCTTCATTTCTTCACTCGGGTATCTAGAAACATTAGTTCTTTATTTATTTTTGTGTGTGTTTATTTTCATTAGATTTCTTAACAAGTACAAAATCTTTTCTGAGAAAGAAAAGGTTCCAAATGTTACGAATATGCCGTTTTTTTTTCAAAGTTGGTTCACTTGCTGTCGCTTCCACCTTTCGGACACACCGTTGCCTGTATCGTCTTGAGAATTTATTTCTGATGACGGGACTGGAAAATTTGTATTCCTAACTTGTTTCTTAGGTTTATTTACCCTAACCAGTCTATGTGCTCTAGTTACATTGTAAAGTTTCCTTAGTTAAACACATAGAAAGAGATTATACAGAAGTTAATGAATTTATTAATATATACATAAAAACAGTTACTAATTTTGGTTAACTATCAGGGATGCTTTTTTCATAACTCAGAGAAAAAAATCTTCTAATGTTCCGATATCTTAAGGAAAATATTGGCAATAAACAAAAATGTCCAGAAATATGTGCACTAAAACTATTTGTAAAAAGATCAGTGAACTAAACACCATATCTTTAAAGTATGGGCAGCAAAGATCATATCCAGAAAGTATAAGCACTTGACACTATATTCACAAAGTATAGTCACTAAATACCATATCTCGAAAGTATGGGCACTAAACATCATATCCTGAAAATATGAGCACTAAACACCATATCCAGAAAGTTTGGGATTAAACACTATATTTTGAAATTATGGGCACTAGACACAAAACCCTGAAATTGCAGGCACTAAACACCACACCCTGACACTATAGGTGTCAGTCAGTCAATCAGTCATTTGCATGTCCTGCGGAACTTTGCCTCCTTAACAGCTCTCCTGTAGGTCTCTCGGTTGTAAGCAAGATGCCCTGCTGCTGATGCACCATTCACAGATCATCAACGATGTCTTGTGGTCATCTTCGACTTGGTCTTTCCCTCTTTCTTTTTCTCATTATGTGCTGTTCCAAGACTGTCTTCTCTAAATTATCATGACATTCAATATGTCCAAAATATTTAAGTTTTCTCTGTTTAATCTTCCTTATTAGTCAACCTTCTTCAATATTAAGTTCTTGTAGTATGGATATATTTGTTCTTTTTTGTGTCCATGATATCTGTAGAATTTACATTCAAAGGCATTTATGTATTTCTCTTTTGTTTTGTTTATTTTGGTTATATTCTTTGTATTTTACACGCAATTGCTGATTGGTCTGTTCTTATATGGTTCTTAATCAGCTGTGTCTGACCTGTGATCTGTTCTTCGCTCTCTCCTATTTCTCATTCATTCCTACACATCAAAACATCACATGCAATAAAACACGAATAATGAACATTCATATAAAGAGTATCATGTTACCATATGAACGATAAGTTCAGCCTTTAACCATTTCTTTCTACATTTTTTACTCCTTCTTAAAAATACAAACAATGGGATAACTGAAAACCAAAAAACACCTAGTACATATTATGGTGTTAACATGATTAAATCACAGTCTTCCCACACATAATTTCCAGCTATAATCCTTAATGATCGAATGTCTGATTGTAATCAAAGAACTAATTGGCAATAAAGGTATAACAAAATGCATATACATAAATTTCAATGATACTTACATTTATGTGCACATAGTAACCATAAAAATGCATATTAACAAATTATGAAAATCTTACATACAATGAATATTTATTTAAAAAATAACTATTCATGTCAGAGAAATGAGGAAGAAAGAACAGAGATCATGATCAAAGCAAATATATATGTGTGTATATATGTGTGTGTATCCATAAACGAAAACGTAATTTCCTTCCTATCTGTTGGTACCTTCCATCTCTTTTATATACTGGTTTAGTCGGTACCGATTTTACTCAGAGTTGCGCACCCGTGAGCTGACTAGTCCCTGACGTTATTTTTGTATGCTTCTGGTGTTGAAAACAAACCTAGGTTTAATAGTCTGCCCTTATTCCTGCCTATCTTACGTAGGCACTAGACACCAAGTTGTACATATGTCTCTAGGGCAGGAAAAACGTAAATGTTTTTTTTTTCTTTTGTAGCAGACTCCTCTAAAATAAGACATATAGTATGTTATCTTGAACATAATTTACGTCTCATTTTAGAAGAGTCTGCTACAAAAGAAAAAAAAAGTATTTTGCTCAGTCTCCTTTTAACAGTCCCATAAAGACGGGACTGATGCAAGAAGCTGTTATAAATCCACCCTAGCTGCTTTGAAACTTCAGGTAAAAAAAAAACGGCCCAAAAGCTGGTAAATGAATCCAACAACACAAATAGTTTACTTTTTTTTCTCCATCTTTAGTAAGCGTGGGGGTATCAAAGGTGATAGAAAACTTGCTTTCTATGTGAAGATAGTAAGTTTAAGAGCCGTTAGTATGCAAATAATGTACCCTACAGATGTAAAATGAGTATGTGATAAATGTATGTTGTGAAAACATAAAAGAAAAGAGATTACCTGAAGCAGGGATGGGAAGGGGAAGGCCGGGAGGTATTTTAGAGAGCGTAGGAGTATACGTGTCTGGCGGTGCATTAAATGAAAAGCAAGATATTGCCGTCAAAATCAGCCTCATGTATCCATGTCCATGCCAGCGGTGGGGCCTCAGAAAGTGGAGCGATCTCTGACCCGACAAATCTGGAGATAACTCTTGCCTACGTATCTCATTACAAAAAAAAAAAACATAAAACTTACGCCCCTTAAAATTACCCTTTATCCTTTGTCGCCTAAGTGCAGCCACTAAAAGTAAAATTATTCACATAATTACTTGGTACAAAGTTGACCAACTACAACAACGTAACAAAAAATAAAACGCTGTTTTTAAACTTCATTCATTCCTTTGCATGTCCCTTGCGGAACTTTGCCTCCCAAACAGCACTCCTGTAGGCCTCTCGGTTGTGAGCAAGATGGCATGCTGCTGCTGCATCCATTTCCAGATCATCAACCATGTCTTGCAGCCATCTTCGTTTCGGTCTTCCTCTTTTTCTTTTTCCCATTATGTATCCTTCCAAATTGGTCTTCTCTAAATTATCATGACGTTTAATGTGGCCAAAATATTTAAGTTTTCTCTCTTTAATCCTCTTTACTAGCCAGCCTTCTTCAATATTAAGCTCTTGTAGTATAGATATATTTGTTCTTTTTTGTGTCCACGATATTTGGAGAACTCTTCTATAGCATTTACATTCAAAGGCATTTATGTGCTTCTCAGCTGTTTTGTTAAGTGTCCAGGTCTCACAGGCATATGTTGCGATGGGAAAGATGCATGCCCTTAAAAATCTTATTTTTGTGGTTCTGTCTGCTCCTCTCCACAGATTCTTTATTTGTTTTACTTTCTAAAGAGCAATAGATGTCCTCCTTTTAATTTCCCGCATTGTATCTCCATTATTAGTTAGTAGTGATCCAAGATATTCAAAACTCTCCACTTCTTCCAGTTTTTCCTCACTGATACATATTTCAGTTGCCTTGTTTGTTTTGTCAGTTGTCATCACTTTAGTTTTCTTTGCATTAAGATAGAGGTTCTGCTCTTCGCTGTTCTTGCGGACTGACATAATTAGTTTTTCCATTCCTTCTTGTGTTGTGGACAGCAATACTGTGTCATCAGCATATCTAATCTCTGGTATTTCATAACCTCCAACTGTTATGGCATCGTAATATTCTTTGTCTACATCTTCTCTAACATTCCTCATTATATTTTCAGTATACAAGTTAAATAAGTAGGGTGACAATATGCACCCCTGACGGACCCCTTGTTTTATGTCAAACCAAGTTGTTGTTTCACCATTTATTCTTACTGCTGCTTGTTGGTCTAAATACAGCAGTGATGTTAATTGTATCAAATGTGTTGGAAATCCCATTTTTTCCATTATTTCCCAAAGTTTCTGGTGTTGTACACAATCAAATGCCTTTGAGTAGTCTATAAAGGATAAATATAGATTCACATTAAACTCCCTGCATTTCTCTATTATTAATCTTAGATTGAATATATGATCTCTTGATCCTCTTCCTTGCCTGAAGCCAGCTTGGACCATATTGACTTCTTCTTCTATTTTCTTTCGAAGTCTACCCATTATGATTTTTAACAGAATTTTACTGGCATGACTAATCAGGGCAACAGTTCTGTAGTTGGTGCATAATTTCAGGTTACCCTTTTTTGGCAGTGGTATGAATACAGTTCTTTTCCATTCTTTTGGCCAAATACCTGAATGCCATATCTTTTTACATAGTGCATGATAGATTGTTGCACACTCTTTTCCTCCTGCTTTAATAAATTCAGCGGTTATCTCATCACATCCTGGTGATTTACCATTTTTCAGACTCTTTATTGCCCATAAAACTTCTTCCATTGTCGGCTCGGGTTCTTTCTCCTCCAATAATAATTCACACTGTTGATTTCTGCTTCCACAGTCGGTTGTTTCATACATTCTTTTGCAATATTCCTTCCATCTTTCCAGAATTTCCTCTGTCTCTGTCAGGGTATTCCCCATCTCATCACAAATTACATTTAGCTTAGGTGTGACATTTCTCGTCAATGTCTTCATTTCTTTAAACATTTCACTATCTCTTCCACACCTCTGATGTTCTTCTATTCTTTCACAACAATCTTGTATGTATTGTTTTTTGTCTTTTCTTATGTTTCTTCGTACTTCTTTTGTTAAAGTTTTATATTTATCTTTGTTGTTGTTTGTCACTCTCCATTGCGTCTTCATTTCTCTACATTGTTTTATCAGTTCTAGTGTACCTGCTGTGATCCATCTATTCTTTTGTGTTTTCTTTACTGGAACCATGTCTTTAGCTGTTGTTACTAAGATATCTTTGGCCTGTGTAGCCAATTCATCTGGTGTCATCTCTTCCTGTACAGACATCAGGATTTCGAAACGGTTCTTCACTTCTATACCGTATTATTCTGGTAGATTTGTAAGGTCAAAGCGGAGTGGTCTTGATCCCATAACTATCTTTTTTATCTTTATCTTCATGTCTGCTATTAATAACTCATGGTCCGTGTCACAATAAGCACTTGGTAAAGTTTTTGCTGATGTTATGCTTGACCTCCACCTTCTCTGCACTAAAATGTAATCTATTTGATTCCTGGTTTTCCCATCAGGTGATGTCCATGTGTAAAGTCTTCTTGGATGTTGTTTAAAAAGTGTGTTAGCGATCATTTTTAAACTTAGAGAAAGCAAATATTGTACTCTACTTTTGAGACAGGACGATCCGGTCACGTTAACCCTGTGACAGTTGTCATATTTGACTAATCTAAAAATGGCCGTTTGATGTACCCAATCAAAGAAGAGTTTGCTTCTCGTTGTAGGAAGTTCCAGGACGACCGACGCCGTCTGCAAACACTTGGTCTGGGGAATGGAATAGAATTAATTGAACGGATGAACTTAAGGAATACAAAAATGGGGAAGGCAGAACAAAGGAATTTTACAAGATTGTGAGAAACTATTTTCAGGCCTGCCACCTGCTTTTCTATTGCTATTCTGTTTTCATCCAATAGAGGCCCCCACATCAAACAGGACATGCCATCAAGGTCTCAAAGCGATGCACCCGGTACATCCGTCATCACTGGACTTGTAAATGAGACACGTTCTTCTTTTTTTTTCTTTTAAACATAAGAGAAAACTCTTTCACATCTTCACCTGCTGTGAGATACAGCCTATGTTAACGGGACTGATTTTGACTTTTACGTGACGTTTTGTTTTCTGTTAACGGACCGACAACAGTGAGTACATGTACTTTCTGTTGATTCCGTTTCGAGGATATAGTACGTTTTAGAAGCAGTAACTATAGTACTAAAATAACAAAGAAAAGTAAAGGCAGTTCAAAGATTGCCTTGTTACCACAAACGACGCAAGCTGACACAATGCAGCACGAATGAAATGGCTGATGAGTAGTTCAAACACGCACAGCGCAGCGCTCTTAATTTACTCTAGCTGAAACCAAAGTCAAATAAACATAAGTGCTGTGCTCCATGACTGCACCGTTATTGGAAATCACGTGAGGTTTCTTTGAGCAGTGGGAGCACGAGCTACTGAAAGTCAAAGTAAGATGTTGGCTCAGAACGAATGTTAAAAAAAAAAACTGCGGCAGAAATCTGCAGGTTCGGAACAAGGAAAAGGAACGTCAAAAACGTCCTGCTGCACCCTGGCTACGCACGTCCGTACGCAGAGCGGGCCGCAGAGATCGTGAAACTGCAGCAGCTATGCCCTGAACGTTCCTCTTACAGCTCTGCTCGGGCGCCGAGAGATTATCACGTCTTCTTTCCACTTAAAGGAGGCTGTCGCAGGTTCACCTCTGATGATGAGGTTAAGAAAGCGCTGCAAACCTGGATTCTGGAGAAGCCGTCAAACTTTTTCTCCAAAGAAATTAAGAATCTATGGGACGATGCCTACATGAGGACTCTAAGGAGAAAGGATACAACCGTTCTGTTCATCTGCTCACAGCTGTTGGTATTAAAGGGTATATTGCCTTCACTTTTTTATTCTGCCTTGCAGCTAATGTATCATTTATTGTTATATACATGAGTATAGGCTTCAGCTGTCCTGTAGCGGTTCTCACACCTACAAACAAGTCAGTGTCCATATGATTACTCGTGTACCGGTATTTAAGACAGATACAGGCAGTTCCTGACTTACGAACGAGTTCCTCTTTAAGTCTGTTCGTAAGTCGAATTTGTACGTAAGATAGAATACTTAGAAGAGGTTCGTACTTAACGTCAGTTATAAAGAATACAGTAAACAGGGAACCTTTCTGTGCATTAAAAAGAATAATAAAGAAACTGAGGAACCGCTTTTGACGCCCAATGTTTTGATGTGCCTCGCAAAGTAACGGCAGTTTGTTACTATGAACCTATAACAGTCTTTACAGGGGGGGGGGGGGGGTTGGGTTCGTAACTACTGATTGTATATAAGTCGAACTTTCGTAATTCAAAATTACCCCTGTATAGGGAATAAATCTCCACAACGGGAAAGGGTTATAAAATGACAGAGACAATTTAAGAGATTTAAGAACTTAGGAGAAGATGGTCTAGGTGTAGGACATTAAAAAAAAACCGGAATTAACATAACTATAGTTGCACTTGCCTTGTCCAGAACAATAAATAGACAGGCAGATAAATAGTCAGAAGCACACTTAAATGGACAGACAGACATATGGACAGACAGGTATATGGACAGACAGACATATGGACATACAGACATATTGACAGACACACCAGCTAACATAACGACAGGCACACAGGCGAAATACGAATGTATTTATAGACGTAATAATGGGGGCGGGGGGAGAAATGATTCAGTGTTTCTCAACCTTTTTTTCACCCATGGAACCCCTTCCAATCTTGCTTTTATTTCTGTGGCCTCCATCAACCAGGTTCCATTATTTTTGAAGAAAGACACTTTTTAAATAAACAGATCAATTGTATGTTCTTATTCATATTACTTTTAGTAACGCAGTTGGCAGCACACAATTACATACACAAGTTTACTGTTAGTGTCATTTATTACATGGTTAATGTGTAACGTAGTGCCTTGTAAATTATGACTGTAGTATTATTATGGGCTTGTAAATTAGGATATTATTACTGTATTATTATTATTATTATTATTATGAATGGTATTATTACTATTAGTATTTTCATTATAGTTATTATTGATAAGTAGAAAGTAGGTAAGAAACGATAGAGAAACCGAGAACACTCCCACGATATTAGTAATATTACGACAGAATTAAGCAGATAAACACAAATACCAGATATAAGAAGCTGAGGGAAAGGCACATTAAAGAGGTACAACCAGATTATAATAGCCATAACACGACTAAACTGAATGGTTAAATCAACAATATGGACATAGACAAACAGACACTATGTAAACAGGTATCCCTACAAGTATCGCAAAAACGTGATACCGAAGAGTTTACCCAAGCGAGGAAACTGAATAGACGGATTTAAAGCAACATATTGAATGACAGGTAAGGCATATTCGCTAATCTCAGGACCCAGTTTGCACACATGAATAGTCCAGCGGATCAGTAAGATGACCAAAGGAAGTGGACCGACTATCCCTAAGTTCAGTCAGTATGTAGTCAACCAGCTGACCAATAGAAAGATCTAGAGATGTGTCCTCTTGGACAACTGACTAACGATATATAAGCTATGCATGCAGTTTTGAATAAAAGGGAAGACAGAGAAGACGGAGAATAGGGAAGACAGAGAGAACTGAGAGAAAAGAAGAATAGAAGGATTGATAGGAGAGTACGGACAGACAGAAGAGATGGACAGTCAGAATAATAGACATTCAGGGGACAGAGAAGCAGTTTAAAACCAGCAGTTGTTTAGGACAGAGAGAGGAAAGCATTTCAAGTTGAAAAGTGATTATTAATGCTGGGTGAGACATGCATCAAAAGCATTCACCCCAGATGGATCCATGCACTTCAGTATCGGCAGCATTCACCCCAGATGGATCCATGCACTTCAGTATCGGCAGCATTTACACCAGATGGATCCATGCACTTTAGTATCAGCAGCATTTACACCAGATGGATCCATACACTTTAGTATCAGCAGCATTTACCCCAGATGGATCCATGCACTTTAGTATCAGCAGCATTTACCCCAGATGGATCCATACACTTTAGTATCAGCAGCATTTACCCCAGATGGATCCATACACTTTAGTATCAGCAGCATTTACCCCAGATGGATCCATGGACTTTAATATCAGCAGCATTCACAGCAGATGGATCCATGCACTTCAGTATCAGCAGCATTCACCCCAGATGGATCTATTATCATCGCCGGAATATCCAATCTAGCGGACACAGAAACGATCATCCATATCATAGTTTTCGTTGCATCACGTGGTCCACATACAAGAGTATGTTATCTTCTTTTAACCGAGAACTTCTTCCCGCCAAAGAAGTAAACCGGACAAGTCCCCGACGTCTAAGATTGTGTGCATAGTTTGTTTTCTATGGAGTACCGTAAGAATCTCTTTGAACGATAAACTACGTACTCCGATATTTCTTCTTTGCAAAATTACCCATGGCTGATCAGGTAAGAAAGCAAACACAACGGCAACTCATACTATTTTTTATATATTGATATTTGTGCTATATAAAATAATATTTAATATAAAATTGTTTCGGATACCAAAATTACATTTGAACACATGTAAGATTCACTGCTCTTTTAAGAAACTGTACGAGATTAAGGACGCCTGTACTAAAGCAACAATAAAAGACTATATTCGATTTTGAGTAGATTTTTTTTTGGCACTGATCTACTTTATTTTTTTTTAACAGGATCCTGGACGTGAACTTCATTGTGTGGTTTGTTGAGCAGAGAGGTAAGGGCGACTTAAAGAGTTAAAATTTACTCGCAAACCCTGGATGCAGAGTTCAAATGGTCTCCACAAAAGTTGAAAACCGCTAGAAGCAAGAAAAAGAAAAAAGCATACAGACCAGGACTTTCCCCACAGACAGCCTGACAGCAGACGACTTGACTACAACGAGTAGACCGGTGACGATCAAGATTTTCTGTTTCGGATACGAAGAGGGAAGAGAGTAACGAGTACGTTGTCTGAAGCCATCAAGACAGTACAGTTTAATACAGTTTGTTTTCATGTTGGTCCCCTCAAAAAGCTCCGTACCCTCCGTGTTACAAGTTTTTCATCCGTGGCTCCTTCACTTATCGTGTGGCTCCAGGGACCATATAGTTCCAGGTTTAGAAACGCTGGATTGAAGGATAGATGTGTGGACAGATTCATGTGTAGATGAACGGCAATGCTGATGAGAGTCATCGTCATCATCACACACAAGAAATATATACAGATACTGAAGTAGACAGAGAGAGAGAGAGAGAGAGAGAGAGAATGCAAAAAACTAAAACATTCAGGCTATCAATCACAGACATACAGATAGAGACAGACAGACAGACAGATATAACAGTATATAGAATGTTAGAATGTAAGATAAATAACTCATCTGAGAATTGAAAAAATTAATATAAAAAGAGTTATCTTCTAAAGCAGTCATTTGTTTGTGAGTAGAGTCCAAACAACATAGGACTAAAGATCAATGTAGGAAAGACAAAGTTAATGAAGCAAAATGTGAACAACAGAAATGTACTCAGAGTAGATAACAAGTTAGTGGAGGAGGTCAACGAATTTGTATACCTTGGCAGCAGAGTAGTAGAAAATGGAGACAGCACAGAGGACATCAACAGCAGACTTACTAGAGCAAACCAGGCTTTTGCAATGCTACAGAATATATGGAAATCAAATAAACTAAGCATAAATATAAAAATCAGGATATTTAAGAGTAATGTTCTAAGTGTACTACTCTATGGAAGTGAATGCTGGAATATCACCAAAACCATAGAAAACAAGTTGAATTCTTTCCAGACTAAATGTTTACGAAGAATTAGAAAAATATTTTGGCCAAACACCATAAGAAATAACATCTTATTAGCAGAAATGCAGATGAAACCACTGACAACAATTACCGAGGAAAGACGCTGGCGATGGTTGGGACATGTGCTCCGAATGACTGACAACTCACTACCAAAAATAGCACTAAGATGGACACCACAGGGGAGCAGAAGTAAGGGTAGACCAAAAGAGACATGGAGAAGAACAACAGAAAGGATGCTGAGCAATAGAGGGCTCACCTGGGCAAGAGCAGAAAAAAAGGCGAAGGACAGGCATTTGTGGAAAACCCTTGCAGAAGCCCCATGTGCCCTGGGCACTTAAGGTTCAGAGAGAGAGAGAGAGAGAGAGAGAGTCCACTCGCGTTGTCTCAATTTTCACGTGCGATTCATGGGTCACGGTTAAAGTATGAAATAGTAAGGTCAGGTGAGAGAGAAATCATATGACTGAGGGAGAGTTGTGTTTTGTGTATCGTCTGGACAAGGCGTAGATTTAGATTGTTAGAAATGTAGTCGTTAAGGAAAGAGTTGTAGAGTAGTGTGTGGTAGGATGTTCTGATGGCGACAAACGTCTGCCGGGAACACATGTTATGTCGTGGAAGTGTAAATTACGTCCAGTCTTGTGTTCACGGAGTTTGTTGATGCTTTGTCGTCCTCGTCATATCGCTCATCGACTCATCGTCACCATGTGCATCATTAAAGTCACTTCAGATTATAAACTTGCTGTTTCTGTATTACTATTGCCACAGATTGATTGATTGATTGATCTTTATTCAGAGAGAGGATGAGCGTACCTGGGAGCAAGTAAGTCTGCGAAGTGAATAACAAAACAGACGCATAACAACATAGAACAGTGGTCGACTAAAATGAGATAAAAGTTAACAGTAATGTAAGAAAGAAAGTTACTACAGTGGACAATAGTGACATGGACAGAGAGGTGAATAACTACAAGCAACAAGCTTACGTCTGTACATAAGCAGACGAGTAGAAGATGGAATCCCAGAGGATCCAGACAGACAGACAGACAGGTAGGCAGGCAGGCAGGCAGACAGACAGACAGACAGCCAGCCAGGCAGGCAGACAGACAGACAGGCAGCCAGGCAGGCAGGCAGACAGACAGACAGACAGACAGACAGAGGGAATATTCTTATAAATCATTGTTTTATTCTTTACTGAATAGCAAATTTGAATTGTTTTTTTTTTCATAACTGACAGCTGATATTTGTCAATCAACATACGGGACTGAACGTGCGGCGCCAGTTTAAGAGAGGTACTTCATCATTCAAAATCCCTTCTTTTTGAGCTACCCTGAAAGTCCAGGGGGATACAGGCACTGTTTATCAGCACACCAGTGTTCTGAGGCGGACACGCAGCGGCATACAGGCACTGTTTATCAGCACACCAGTGTTCTGAGGCGGACACGCAGCGGCATACAGGCACTGTTTATCAGCACACCAGTGTTCTGAGGCAGACACGCAGGTTAGCAATCGCTGAGCTATCGGGTTTAGGGCGACCCAGTACAATAGACAGCATTTTATAACATGTGACTTGTCTTTATTCGTGTGACTTTTCCTCTACCTAAAATAAGCTTTTTATTTATTAACATAGTCTACTGAGAGGCCTACAAGAGAGTTGTTACGGAGACAAAGTTCCGCAAGGGACATACAAATGACTGACTGGCTGATTAACGTATTCAGGATTTTATGAATTCTGGCCATATTTGTACACCGTACCTACAATTGTGTTAGTTATTTCAGTGAATACAGAACCTCTCATAATTCAAGGCCGGAAGTAGAGAGAGAGAGAGAGAGAGAGAGAGAGAGAATAGAGTGGCACACAATCAGTCAGCGAAATAGCAGAGGAAGACAGGGTATAAGGGTCAGGGGTTAGTACCAATGTTGATCTGGCTTTTAAAGGGCGTGAGTTCCAAATATTTCTTCTGTATTTGTATCGTAGTGGTACTCAGGGATAAGGGAGAAAGAGGGATATAGGGCTGCCGAAGATTTAAAGATACAACTATGCAATACCCTGATTTACAGCAGTTCGTTTTACGAGAGCTTAAATATAAATCTGAGCGTAGAACAAACTGAAGATTCTAGTGCACGAGACCTTTATGCTTGAAAGCCTGTAAGGATTTTGTAGACAGTATCACCCACTTCAGTGTACCGTGTTACGTTGTGACGCTTCTCAAAATGTAGGCCAAGGTCGGTCCTATTTCTATGTCAAGACTTTACTTGGTGGAACTTGTGCCAAGTTTTATTTTATTTTATGTTTTAAATCAATGTCTTTGAATGAGGCATGCAAACAGTGACAAAAGTATTGCGCACTTATGGGAACTAACTTCTTTTTTCTTCTGTCTCTTCTATCTGCCTGGAACTTTTGCTCTTTGCAGCCAATGCAGTGAAGGTGTTGAAGCACATCATAGTGTCGGATTGGGAGCGGATAACTTTCCTTTCAGTCACTGAGTGGAGATAAATAGGAGAGAGTGTGCAGTACTTCTTTAGCAGGCTCCACCACCCTGAGGGCTATGGCAATCCCTGCCCCGTTAGCCTGGCTAGGTGTGAAGAGAGGTGACGGGTGACAAAGATGACGTAAAAGTTAGCACTTAAATCTGGGACTACCTGGTGCCTTTATTATGTTGGCCATTTCCAAGGAAGATTGGCTTGTGCTGCCAGAGATGGGAGTCACTGAACAAGCTGATGGGAAACCATCAAGGATCGTGTTTATCTGAAGAAGAATGATCATCAAAGCTGTGCTTCCATTATCATCATCATCGTCGTCATCGTCATCATCATCATCATCTGTCTTGCTGGTGGGGAGGCGGCCTTTACTTTTTCTAGAAGGGAGTAGCAGTAACTGAATAAAAAGGTAGTTAGTCAGGAGGGTCCTGGGCCCCTATAACAGGAGGGTCCTGGGCCCCTATAACAGGAGGGTCCTGGGCCCCTATAACAGGAGTTAACACCGTCATGGATGCCAAAAAGATAGCAGATTTTGACACAGAATATAACACACGGTTTCTGGTTGAGAAAAGAGAGGGCTCCCCATTGTTAATTGGGGCAGGACAGGAAGGAGTATGTTGAAATACTATTACATTTATACCCGAGTTAAACGGGCCGCTGCACCGAATCCACGCAAAAACAAAAAAAAATCTTTTACACTGACGCACTGAAATTAAGGGGAATCAACCATGTGTGACATGTTATTACATTAATATCATGGATTTTGTCCCCTGGATATAAAGGTTAAATTATGAAATTTGTAACAAGATAAACTTTTAAAAGATTGAAAATATAACAATAATCCAGAGTGCAAAGATGATAATCGTAAACAGATATAACTGTACAAAAGGTGTTTTTTAATAAACAAATGTCTAAGGAGAAAAACAAGTGGTAAATAAAATACAGAAATAAACGATAGTTTAATTTTGAAATAACTCGTGATTTCAATTTTTGTTTTGTTTTGTTTTGTTTTGCAAACATAAGCTGGGAAACCAAAGCTTAACACAGTAAAGTGCTCTTAAAAAATAATCATAAGACGAGCTAATAATAAATACTAGGAAAGGAACATTGCATGAAGAGAAGTGAAAAAATATAAGAGGCGGACATGGAAATTAATATTAGGCACTTCTAGAACGAAGAGAGACAACCAAATAAATGTTTTAAACTATGGTGAGAATATTCCAAAAACGATCATTGGAGAAACATGTATAAAAGTCGGAGGATACAATATTAACAACCTTCTCTATGCTGACTACACAGTACTGATAGCTGAGAACCAACAAGACCTGCAAGATCTCTTGGATAAAGTCGCCAAAGAAAATGAACAGAAAGGCCTTACTTTTAACACCAAAAAGACAGAGACTGTGGTTACATCTAAGAAACAGAATCCACCAGCATGCAGTATAAAATTAAACGGAACTATTCTAAAGCAGGTGCAGAAATTTAAATACTTTGGAGCAGTAATAACTTCAGGTGGGAAATGAAAATCATAAATTAAGAACAGAATAGGCCAAACAAGTACTGCATTTCAGAGAATGAGAAACATATTAGCCAACACATCCTTGATCAATGAATGTTAGAAAATGAGTCCTAAAATGCTATATTGGACCCATTTTGCTATATGGAAGTGAATCATGAACAATAGGCAGATCTGCACAAAAGTCATTGGAAGCAGCAGAAATGTGGTTTATTAGAAGAATGTTACGAATTCCCTGGACAGCAAAAATGACTAATGGAGAATGTATGAGAAGAGTTTGAGATAGAAAAAGTCTTGTCAAAAAATGTAAGAGAGAGAGACAATGTACTTTCACAGGACGTTCAATGAGAAGAGGGGGCATTGAAAATATTATAACAACAGGAAAAATAGAGGGAAGAATAACCAGTGGAAAGCCAAGAGAATTGATACAGGACAGTCTGATGAGATGGTATGAGAGGAGATCACCAACTGAGCTAATGGCTGCATGAAAGATCGTGTAATCTGGAGAAGCATAATAGCCAACGCCAGTCGGCACGGCATCTGATGATGATGATGAAACTATGATGATTACGCTGGGCGCAAAGACATTGTTTTTACTACAATATAAAAAAGTGAGTTTATTATATACGAAATTTGGCCTATTTAAGTTTTGGCATAATCTGACAAACTCTCACGGGAGTACACTTAATTCTCTCATACAAAAACAGACGTATCCACCAGGAGTTTCTAAACAACATTGCAGACACTAACCACTGGGGACCATACCTATTATTAAAGCCAAACTAAGAAGAATTACATCAAAAGAAAGACCAATCTTTAGCAAAACTGGCACACTATTAACATCATGTAAAGACCAAAAGCGAATATGGGCCGAACACTTCCAAGAAATACTTTATCGACCACACCCATATGAATTGATAGGCATTGAAACTGACTTACCATTCACACAACTAAATGTCAACCGAGATGAAATTACATTTCATGAAATTGAAACAACAGTGAATCTAATGGCTGACAACAAAGTTGCAGGTGAAGATGAAATAGCAGAAATGTTAAAAGCTATTAATATAGACAAAATGAAACAACTCCAGAGATTGTTTAATAAAGTTTGGAAAGAAGAAAAAGTCCTTTCTAAATGAAAAAAAAGGATCACTGTTAAAATATCGAAAAAAGGAAACCTTATCGATTGCAACAACTGGAGAGGTGTTACCTTACTATCAGTTGTGTCAAAAGTATTTAGCAAAGTTATTCTGAATAGAATTCACGATGTAGTGGATGCTGCAATGAGAGAAGAACAGGCAGGATTTAGAAAAGGGAGAAGCTGTCTCAACCAGATCTTTACTCTAAGAATAACACTTGAAGAACATATTGAAAAGCAAAGACCATAAATCCTGAACTTCATAGACTTTAAAAAGACATTTACTAGCATACACAGAGATTCATTATGAAGGATTTTAAGAATATATGGAATACCATCTAAGATTGTCAACATAATTAGAGACCTTTACGATGGATATGTTTGTGTAGTCAACACAGAAGAAGGAATGAGTGAATGGTTCTAGATGGAAACATGCGTGAAGCAAGGATGTATGTTGTCTCCCTTGCTTTTTGGAATTGCCATAGACTTAATAATAAAAAATGCTGCACAGGTAAAACGGGCATTGATTGGGTACATTAGACTCAACTGGAAGATCTTGATTTTGCAGATGACATAACTCTTATCAGTGACAATGTGAAATCAATACAAGTAAAAACAGATACCATGTCTTCAATGGCTAGTAAAGTAGGACTTGAAATTAACAAGGATAAAACAAAAATAATGAAACTTCTCATTAACCACGAAGGACAAATATACGTAGAAGGAATAACTGTTGAAGAAATAAACCATTTTGCATATCTCGGCAGTTACATAGACCAGGATGGTGACACCAGAAAGGAAGTCAGAATTCGAATTGCAAAAGCAGCATTGACCTTCAAGAATCTTAACAACATTTGGCATTCAAAAGTTATAAGCACAAAAACTAAGTTAAGATTCTTCAATTCAATTCCCCATTTATCCCCATTTATGCATGTGAAAGCTGGAAAACAACTAAAGAAATAGACAACAAATAAATAAGAGTCCTTCGAAAACAAATGCCTGAGGAACATACTTGGTATAAAGTGTAATGAATTCAAGAACAACGCAGAGATAAAATAAGACAGATGAACAAACAACAAACTGTCTCATGGGTTATCAGAAAAAAAAGATGGGCATATATCGGTTATGTGATGAGACGAAACTATCAGAGGATCCCCAAACAAGCTATCAAGTGGGACTCAACAGGCCGAGGAAAAAGAGGTCGACCACGTGAAAGTCTAAAGAGGAAATTGATAAGAGAAGCCAGTTCAGTGGGCATAACATCCCTTGATGAGATTGAAAAAGTCGCCGAAGACAGGACATCGTGGCGAACTATCATGTGGGCATTATGTGACGTTTAGCGACACGGGAAGGATGTAAGATGTAAGATGTATGGAGATTTGATTCGTGGTACTCCCTGGGCAACCTCCCAGTGTGCTCATGCCTTAACACGGCAGTAGTGTGTACTGCTTATTCTGGTGCGCCTCGCCTTACAGGAATCTAAATCTCCATTTTCAGCGCTATGTAACTCCAAGCGGAAGTACTAGTAATCTTTCGCACATCAAAGCAACAATCTATGGCACAAGAGACTGACTATATTAGTATCTTACTACATGTGTTTTGACAACCACAGTTCTGCTGCGCTACTCTTTCGCTCTACTATACCGTAAGGCCGAGTAAGCTATCACTCTGCTCTACTATATTGTAAGAAAGAAGTAATTAAACGTAGAGTACTACAACAGCCATCTACCCCGTCATCCACCAAAGTAAGACAACACGTCAGTGGAACCGCACAACAGCTGAAATACGAGGCTGTGTAAAAACAGCCTCAAATCAAGGGACGCAACAATTGAAATTAATTGCAGTGTCTTTCTGACTCGTGACTTTCCTCCTTAAACGTTTCTTGCTTTAGTGACTTTCCTCCCTAAACGTTTCTTGCTTTAGTGACTTTCCTCCCTAAAAGTTTCTTGCTTTAGTGACTTTCCTCCCTAAAAGTTTCTTGCTTTAGTGACTTTCCTCCCTAAAAGTTTCTTGCTTTAGTGACTTTCCTCCCTAAAAGTTTCTTGCTTTAGTGATTTTCCTCCCTAAACCTTTCTTGCTTTAGTGACTTTCCTCCCTAAACGTTTCTCTTGCCTTAGTCACAATCCCCCTAGACATTTCTTGCCTTAGTCACAATCCCCCTAGACATTTCTTGCCTTAGTCACAATCCCCCTAGACATTTCTTGCCTTACTGACTTTCCCCCTAGACTTTTCTTGCCTTAGTCACATCTCCCCTAGATATTTCTTGCCTTAGTCACATTCCCCCTAGACTTTTCTTGCTTTAGTCACATTCCTCCTAGACGTTTCTTGCCGTACTGACTTTCCCCCTAGACTTTTCTTGTCTTAGTCACATTCCCCCTAGACATTTCTTGCCTTAGTCACATCTCCCCTAGACATTTCTTGCCTTAGTCACAATCCCCCTAGACATTTCTTGCTTTAGTCACATTCCTCCTAGACGTTTCTTGCCGTACTGACTTTCCCCCTAGACTTTTCTTGCCTTAGTCACATTCTCCCTAGACATGTCTTGCCTTAGTCACATCTCCCCTAGACATTTCTTGCCTTAGTCACATTCCCCTTAGACATTTCTTGCTTTAGTCACATTCCCCCTAGACATTTCTTGCCTTAGTCACATTCCCCCTAGACTTTTCTTGCCTTAGTCACATTCCCCTTAGACATTTCTTGCTTTAGTCACATTCCCCCTAGACATTTCTTGCCTTAGTCACATTCCCCCTAGACATTTCTTGCCTTAGTCGTAGCGTCCTTAAATCGCCTATTCATCTTTTCACTTAAATCACCTCTTCCTTTAACTATCACTTCTCTTGGCTGTATTTATAATTGCGTCTTCTCTTATTAACCTCTTCCTGCTAATGCTTGCTCTTCTATTCACATCTTTTATTAGTCACCACTTCTATCAGTCACCACTTCTCTCAGTCACCACTTTCCCTCAGTCACCACTTCTATCAGTCACCACTTCTCTCAGTCACCACTTCTCTCAGTCACCACTTATATCAGTCACCACTTATATCAGTCACCACTTCAATTAACGCCTACCTTCCACTTAAGATGATATAAAAAAGCTATAATACAGTACTTTAACTGTACACAGGGAGTATTATAAATGCTTTATTTTTTATCTATGAAGTAAAGAATGTTTATTATGATAAAACAGACATCTATAATCGTAGCTATCAGAAACATTACTGCCAAACATTCATAAACATTACTATCGAATGTTCATAAACATTACTACCAGACATTCATAAACATTACTGCCAAACATTCATAAATATTACTACCAGACATTCATAAACATTAATGCTAGACATTTATAAACATTACTACCAAACATTCATAAATATTACTACAAGACATTCATAAATAGTACTACCAGACATTCATAAAAATTACTACCGGACGTTCATAAACATTACTGTCAGACATTCATAAACAGTACTACCAGACATTCATAAAAATTACTACCAGATATTCATAAACATTACTGCCAGATATTCATAAACATTACTACCAGATATTCATAAACAGTGATGTAGCAAACGTATCTAGCAGTCATTTAT
Organism: Achatina immaculata; assembly: GCA_009760885.1. Taxonomy (NCBI): domain Eukaryota; kingdom Metazoa; phylum Mollusca; class Gastropoda; order Stylommatophora; family Achatinidae; genus Lissachatina; species Lissachatina immaculata. The sequence continues at coordinate 15,170,792 of CM019697.1, read as the reverse complement.
AAAAATGTCTACTAGACATCTGTAAACGTGGGTTTCAGACACATAAACATTACTACTAGACTTTCATAAGCGATCACGTAAGAACATATTCAGCAGTCGTTTATAAACACTGCTACTAGACATCTGTAAACGTGGCTGTGAGACACATAAACATTAGTACTAGACTTTCATAAGCAATCATGTAATAAACGTATTCACTGTCGTTTATAAACATGTTTACTGGACATCTGTAAACGTGGCTATTAGACACATACACATTACTACTAGACTTTCATAAGCAATCATATAACAACGATATGTAGCAGTCATTTATAAACACTGTTACTAGACATCTGTAAACTTGGCTATAAGACACTTATAAATACTGCTACTAGACATGTGGCAATAAGTAAATGCAAGTACATGATGTTTTTTTTTAAATCACATATTAACATATTTTTCTATGATCTTTTTTCCCCACAACACTAATATCCATAACTAGAATCACAACAAATATATCCTGACGGATAGCATGTATTTGATCTTCAAATGTTCAGAATGTGGCGTAGATTATGTACATATCCGCGTCATCTCCGTACATCAACAGCTCCCTCCCTACAGCTGGAAGATGAGCAAGGAACTCTCATTCAGCTATTTCTGGCCAAGAGTCATGGCCGTCATGAAGCAGAATCAGTCATTCGTGGTAGTTTTTCTTTGACATTCTCTTCTCTTCTCTTCCTGACATGTGGGAATCATCTCAGTTGCCAAGATCTGTTGATTTCAACGCATTTACAACGTGTACAGTATTCCGGGTATTACTACACTACCAGATCTATGTTCAGTTTCTTTGTATCGTGCGGTACACATCTTTTGCACAATAGTTGTAGATATTCAGCGACGTACTTGACTCATGCCATATTTGCTCTAAAAGAATATCTTTATAGATACACAGATCTTTTTTTCTCTGCAAATGAGAGCCTTCTTTGTCTATTTCAGAGTGTGAACAGGTAAAGGTGTATGCACGGTGCGTGTTATACACGTGAAACCAGTCTAACCATGTTTGGAACAGGGGTTGATAGCACTGCACCGAATATCCAAATATCTTATGGAAAATAAGATATGCCTGTCAGAAACACAAGATAACATCAATATGGAACTTGCAACTTGATGATATATACGAATATATATATATATATCCAAATCTCACCCATGCAGACATTTACAAACACACAATCAATCTCAAAAATAAACTTTTCAAGAAGTTTAGGTTGAGAGGCGTGGCCGAGTCAGCTGAGTGTCCGTCGTTCGGAGAGAGAGAGAGAGAGAGAGACAGAGAACAGAATACCATCTCATGGCAGCTTTTTGACAGTTTCATCAGAAAATTCCGCACTTTTCCATTGGGTTCATGTAGCTGTTCTTCGTGCACTGGAAGGCGTCTGAGAACTTGTCACAGCTCCTGAGAATACCATTTACCCTGGACAGATAAAGAAAGTTAAAAGTTTAATGTTTCCATAAGGGAGTTTTGCATAAGTATAATTTAAATGTTTTATGGTTCCATGTGGCAGATTTATATATCTAGTTTAATGTGCTATGGTTTCATGTGCGAGATTTATATATCTATAGTTTATGGTGCTATTGTTTAATATGGGAGATTTATATATCTATAGTTTATGGTGCTATTGTTTAATATGGGAGATTTATATATCTATAGTTTATGGTGCTATTGTTTAATATGGGAGATTTATATATCTATAGTTTATGGTGCTATTGTTTAATATGGGAGATTTATATATCTATAGTTTATGGTGCTATTGTTTAATATGGGAGATTTATATATCTATAGTTTATGGTGCTATTGTTTAATGTGGAGATTTATATATCTACAGTTTATGGTGCTATTGTTTCATGTGCGAGATTTATATATAATATATATAAATGCATGAAAAAAATATGACAGAGTGGTGTAAAGGTTAATCATAAGAAAGATTTCTTTCTAGACTACAATGAATGAAAGACAAAATAAAATTTGTCACAATGTCGTCTTCTTCTTCTTCTATCGCTGATCTCATTACTGTCTTCCTTTTCTACTATGGTGCTATTGTTTACTGTGGGAGATTTATATATCTACACTTTAATTTATGGTTTCATATGCGATATTTATATATCTATAGTTTAATGTGTTATGGTTTCAGGTGGGAGATTTATATCCACACTTGAGTGTTTTAAGGTGTCGCGTTAAAGTGACTCATTATTAATTACTATATTAGATATAAGAGTTTAACACTTGATTGAGTACAATGATTAAGGTGAAAATGTTTCTAGTTTAAAACATCATCCGTGTCTGATCGTGGTCTTATGTTGTCAGCATTAGATCATTTCTCTTCAACCATCCCTCATTGAGGAAGCTTCTTGTGGTAGAAAATCCTGGTTGCAAAGTAGGCGCTACGTACCCTCTGTGGCGGTGTAGCTTACTCAGAAGCTTACTTTGATAAATAGGGAAGATTACCTTTATTTCCTTTTTCATTATCCGGGAAGATTACCTTAATGTGCAACTTCATTATCAAGCAAGATAGCTGTGTTACAATTTTTTTTGTGTACAATGAGCACCAGTCTGTGGGACTAGCGTTTGCGATTATGGGGAAATTTTCAACCAAGCAAGAGCTAATAAAGAACTGCCATTTTAATTAGATTTATGTTCGGTCTATGCTGCATCAAGACATTTATTCTGCCTGCTGAATCTTTACTGTTTTAAAAACTTTTATTAGTTGCGTTGTCTTGAAAGTAACAATCACTGACATGGATATTTAGTCATCAGGGCGAAGGGGAAGCGAGGAGAGCAGTCTGTGGCGATGTGTCCTCCAAATCCGTAGGCCACTGGTCTATGACTTGCTATACCGTATTTTGTAAACCCCATGCATATGTCAAAATGGTTACCCCACACATTTAGTGATGGAACATATAGTCTGAGCATGGGAAGTATATGCTTACAAGGACAGAAACACATGGCTATATTCACTATTTTCGGTAGATTAAAGAGAAATATGACAGAGTGTGATGGTTAGTCATACACTGATTATTGTCAGTGGATGAAATAGAAATATAGCAGAGTATAATTTTTAGTCAGACACTGATTATTGTTAGTGGAGGAAACAGAAATATGACAGAGTGTAAAGGTTAGTCATATATTGATTATAGTCAATGGATTGAAAAAAATATGACAGAGTGGTGTAAAGGTTAGTCATAAGAAAGATTTCTTTCGAGACGACAACGAATGAAAGACAAAATAAAATCTGTCACAGTGTCTTCTTCTTCTTCTTCTATCGCTGATCTCATTACTGCCTTCCTTTTCTACTTCATTATCCATACTTCTATTACTGAATCTAACTGTCGTCTACCTACCGCTGTTGGCTTGGAATGGACTGAAGCAAGTCTCCGCTCACATAATGCTCCAGAAGTCCCCTTTCGCTCACTTTCTCACAGTGTGTCTGGCAGGTAAAAGGAAATGAGTATACCTGTCACATGAAGCAAACTGTGGCTGGATTTATCGTTAACGTTTAACTATCTTACATCTTACATCTTTCCCGTGCCGTTAAACGTCACACAGGGCTCGCATGGTAATTCGCCAAGTTTTCCTGTTTTCGGCGAGCTTTTCAACCTCATCAAGGGATTTTTATGCCTATTAATTTGGCCTCTCTTAACAATGATATTAAATTAAAGCCTAATAATAATATTGGCTCCTTTCGTATTGGAAGATGGCTTGAAGCTTGTAGAAGAAAGGTGTGTACATACGCTGCTGAGAAACTTTTTCCTAGGCAGTTTCTATCATAGATGATTTTGCCAAACTGGTTAGTGGAAATATCATCCACGCAAGCAGGAAAACATATTTCTCATATAAGTCCCAGTATTGTGGCCAAATTTTGGCTTTCCTTTCTCTCTCAAGAATTTCGTGAGTAAACGAAGCAGTTAGTGCTCTAGACTTTCACGCCAAGAGTTGCGGTTTGTGTCCCGTCGCGGGGATCCTAGTCATCGAGCTGTGAAAATTGGTGCCTGGCTCGGCTCAGAGAATGAAAGGGGGAAAGACTTAATGCTGGTCATGTAACCTGCCAGTGCGTATCGGACGGTCAAGGAAAATAGGGACACGAATGCCATATTTTCTCCGTGGTATTCTGGCACTACGGAGTTACTGTTATTTAATCTCCTTCAATTGTATTTTGGCTGTTCATCTCAACCACTGTGTTCGATGGGTTAGTCTCAACCACTGTGTCCGATGGGTTAGTCTCATCCATTGTGTCCGATGGGTTAGTCTCAACCACTGTGTCCGATGGGTTAGTCTCAACCACTGTGTCCGATGGGTTAGTCTCAACCACTGTGTCCGATGGGTTAGTCTCAACCACTGTGTCCGATGGGTTAGTCTCAACCACTGTGTCCGATGGGTTAGTCTCAACCACTGTGTCCGATGGGTTAGTCTCAACCACTGTGTCCGATGGGTTAGTCTCAACCACTGTGTCCGATGGGTTAGTCTCAACCACTGTGTTCGATGGATACTATATAGACATCCTTGTATCCCAGGTTTGATCTGCAACATGACCTCATTCCCTCCAGAAGTTTGCCATGTGATACTTTTGTTACAGAAACACAGAGTGTACTATCAACTCGCTACTCAGATACTCTCCATGGGTAATACTTCTGTGATAGTGTTAACACTTGGATCTGCGATAATGTTAACACTTGGGTCTGTGATAGTGTTGACACTTGGGTCTGTAATAGTGCTAACACTTGGGTTATTCTTGCATCAGATAACTATATCTTTCTGATATTTTGAGTCTTTTCATCGTTCCCAAAGCTTCTACTCCCGACAAAGACTCCAGGTGTTCTCAAACTGTTTTTGAACATGACCATAAACTAGCACTGAGAAGTGACCCACGACCCATGAGAAAAAAAAGGACAATTAAAGACAAGAAAAGTTATCTTCTTTAATATTTATCTTCAAAAACAAATTTATACGATTTTTTTTAAACCATGAAATTGTTTTTCTGTTTTAATATTTACTACTTTTGTGTTCTTTTCTTTTCATATTGTTCTTAATAACACCATGTCTTCTCAGAACCTACCTCAGCCCCCCCCCCCTCTCCCCTGAACCTAATTTGGGTCTCTAGCAGAGGCTTAGCCATATCAGGTGAGGCCTTTTACACCCATGTCATAATTTTTGAAACAAGTGGATCTTTATCCAAAAAAAAAGAAAAGAATAGGTAATCATCATCATCATCATCATCATCATCATCGCCTTTCACTCCTTTGAGAGCATAGGCCACGGATAAAGGCTCTCCAGTCATCGCTGTTCTTGGAATTATTCTCTGCTTCCTTCCATGTGCATCCCTTGTCTCTGTTCATAATTTCTCTTCTCCAGGTAAGTCTAGGTCTTCCTCGTTTTCTATTCCCTTGAGGATTCCATGTCAGTGCCTGTCTTTGCTATGCTGGTGTCGGGTTTCCTCAAAGTGTGGCCAATCCACCTCCACATGGGTTCTTGTCCTGCCATTTAATGTTTAAAACCCGCATCAAGCAGTAATAATAATTAATTATTAATAGTATTTAATAGCAATTAATTATATGATGAACAAAACAATTAGTTATCAGTTCATGTATTGTATTATATTATCATTTATTTATCTGATAAACAGGTGGTAAAAAAAAAGGTGGACTAGAAGAAAAAAAAGTTCAAAACAAAGTGGCACGTAAATGAAACAAAATGACTTTCAGATAAATTATATTTGATATTACGTCTTCGCTTTGGTTAACAATGAGAAAATGTTATTTATTTGCATTGATTTATTTAGTACAATCTGTTGAAAGGGTTATGTTTTTGTATGATTTCTGTAGCATAAACTGTTGAAAGGATTGTGTTTTTTCATGATTTATTTAATGTAAATTGTTGGATAGGTTAATTATTTGCATGGTTTCTGTAGTGCATAATCTGTTTAAAATGGATATAATTTTTGGGATTTGTTTTTAGTGTAAACTAAGAAGGGTTAGATCTTTGTTTGACTTCTGTAGTATAATTTTTTGAAAGCGCTTTATTTTTGTATGATCTTTTTAGTATAAACTGTTTGAAGGGTTATATATGTGCATTGTTTCGTCTAGTGTAGGCATCTGTAAGTTCCTAAGAGCTTTCATGCCATTTGTATAAGAAACAAAAGGTGGAGCATACTAGGCACCTGTGCGAAAGATATGAAGAACATTTGTGGACGAGAAAACGTCAACCCAGGGATGAAATGATCAGAGTCCACACTACTATCTTGTTGCTGCCAGGCCTGAAAATAAAAAAAATAATTAATATCAGTTGGCGGCCAAGTCAGGAGCGGGAATGTCCGAATCAGCATCGAGCGACCTTTAGGACTGACTCTTGTGACTCCTGGAACCTCAGCATCGAGCGACCTCTAGGACTGACTCTTGTGACTCCTGGAACCTCAGCATCGAGCGACCTCCAGAAGTTTGCCATGTGATACTTTTGTTACAGAAACACAGAGTGTACTATCAACTCGCTACTCAGATACTCTCCATGGGTAATACTTCTGTGATAGTGTTAACACTTGGATCTGCGATAATGTTAACACTTGGGTCTGTGATAGTTTTGACACTTGGGTCTGTAATAGTGCTAACACTTGGGTTATTCTTGCATCAGATAACTATATCTTTCTGATATTTTGAGTCTTTTCATCGTTCCCAAAGCTTCTACTCCCGACAAAGACTCCAGGTGTTCTCAAACTGTTTTTGAACATGACCATAAACTAGCACTGAAAAGTGACCCACGACCCATGAGAAAAAAAAAGGACAATTAAAGAGAAGAAAAGTTATCTTCTTTAATATTTATCTTCAAAAACAAATTTATACGATTTTTTTTAACCATGAAATTGTTTTTCTGTTTTAATATTTACTACTTTTGTGTTCTTTTCTTTTCATATTGTTCTTAATAACACCATGTCTTCTCAGAACCTACCTCAGCCCCCCCCCCCTCTCCCCTGAACCTAATGTGGGTCTCTAGCAGAGGCTTAACCATACCAGGTGAGGCCTTTTACACCTATGTCATAATTTTTGAAACAAGTGGATCTTTATCCAAAAAAAAAAAAATAAAAGAATAGTTAATCATCATCATCATCATCATCATCTTTCACTCCTTTGAGAGCATAGGTCACGTATAAAGGCTCTCCTGTCATCCCTGTTCTTGGAATTATTCTCTGCTTCCTTCCATGTGCATCCCTTGTCTCTGTTCATAATTTCTCTTCTCCAGGTAAGTCTAGGTCTTCCTCGTTTTCTATTCCCTTGAGGATTCCATGTCAGTGCCTGTCTTTGCTATGCTGGTGTCGGGTTACCTCAAAGTGTGGCCAATCCACCTCCACTTCCTAGACATTATTTGTAGGTTCATGGGTTCTTGTCCTGCCATTTAATGTTTAAAACCCGCATCAAGCAGTAATAATAATTAATTATTAATAGTAATTAATAACAATTAATTATATGATGAACAAAACAATTAGTTATCAGTTCATGTATTATATTATCATTTATGTATCTGATAAACAGGTGGACTAGAAGAAAAAAAGGTTCAAAACACAGTGGCACGTAAATGAAACAAAATGACTTTCACATAAATTATATTTGATATTACGTCTTCGCTTTGGTTAACAATGAGAAAATGTTATTTATTTGCATTGATTTATTTAGTACAATCTGTTGAAAGGGTTATGTTTTTGTATGATTTCTGTAGCATAAACTGTTGAAAGGATTGTGTTTTTTCATGATTTATTTAATGTAAATTGTTGGATAGGTTAATTATTTGCATGGTTTCTGTAGTGCATAATCTGTTTAAAATGGATATAATTTTTGGGATTTGTTTTTAGTGTAAACTAAGAAGGGTTAGATCTTTGTTTGACTTCTGTAGTATAATTTTTTGAAAGCGCTTTATTTTTGTATGATCTTTTTAGTATAAACTGTTTGAAGGGTTATATATGTGCATTGTTTCGTCTAGTGTAGGCATCTGTAAGTTCCTAAGAGCTTTCATGCCATTTGTATAAGAAACAAAAGGTGGAGCATACTAGGCACCTGTGCGAAAGATATGAAGAACATTTGTGGACGAGAAAACGTCAACCCAGGGATGAAATGATCAGAGTCCACACTACTATCTTGTTGCTGCCAGGCCTGAAAATAAAAAAAAATAATTAATATCAGTTGGCGGCCAAGTCAGGAGCGGGAATGTCCGAATCAGCATCGAGCGACCTTTAGGACTGACTCTTGTGACTCCTGGAACCTCAGCATCGAGCGACCTCTAGGACTGACTCTTGTGACTCCTGGAACCTCAGCATCGAGCGACCTCTAGGACTGACTCTTGTGACTCCTGGAACTTCAGCATCGAGCGACCTCTATGACTGAATCTTGTGACTCCTGGCACTGCCTGTACTGCCTCTGTTCAGTGGAGACGATGAGATCTCCGTAACGTAAGGATATCGGAGCACATGTGGACTTCATGTAACGTAAGGATATCGGAGCACATGTGGACTTCATGTAACGTAAGGATATCGGAGCACACGTGGACTTCATGTAACGTAAGGATATCGGAACACCTGTGGATTTCACCAGAGTGTAGAATACTGTCCTAATATTTTAGCACGTTTTACTGACCATAATGTAGAGTTCACATCAGCGACCAAAGTAGTAATACTAAAACTATCAGGGAGTAAATCATAGGGTAAAAATCAGTTACTGACAAAGTATAGAGTTATTAATACTTAAGAACCTAAATCAGTTACTAAAGTAACAGAGCACGGTATTGTACGGTTAGACCTTTGTTGTTTCCTATTTGTAAAAATCAGTTATTGACACAGTACATGGTTAGTAATATTTAGTGATAAAAAAAACGGTGATAAATATCACACATTTAGCATTTTGTAGACATTTTGTCTAGCCTCACTTTGTCTTTCCAGGACTAGTCTCGTTGCCTCTCGAGTTTCCTTTGCTAGACTCACATTCCCTCCCCACCAAGTTCTACTCCTCCCTCTCCTTTATCTCATATTCCACAACCCTCTCTCGGCACTACAGTGCAAACTCCGTACCACAAACCACATTCATCTATCCCATCCACATTTTTCTGGGCTTGACCCCCGTTGTATCCTCTCTCTTATTTTTTTCCCGACTTTCCCCGCCCCTTCTTTGCTACCAACCTATAACATCCCGAAAGCTCATTTTAAACATTCACACTACTTCCACCACACGCACTCTCGGATCCAGCTTCTTGTAAGACACAACGCTCCCTTCTTTTCTTCTCCCCCCCCCCCCCGTGTTCTTATTTGTTGCATATCATTCATGTGGGTTTGTATTTTATCTTCTTTCCCTGTTTCTTTGTCCTCTATGCATTTCTGTATGGCAGGTGTAAACCGAAACGTTATTTTAACTGTGCACTCATTAACTAACAAAGCCCTTCCCACTTTTGTTTTGAACAGTCGTAGTATCGTGTTACCACAGCTCTGCTGCAGTGGCTGTGTGTTTATTTATATATTCTGTCTTGTATATACTTATACCCCACAAGTTGTTCTGGCAGAAACGTCTTTCACGTGGGACTTTATGTCAAGCAGGACTTCCACATTTCAAACCTCATTTCACATGAGGGCCCTAATCACTCACCCGCGTTGAAATAACCCACACTGTTCGCAAGAAACATCATTGGGATATATAACATATATAACAGGTTCTTGGTCATCTATGGTTCGTTAACCATGATGGAAACACTGGGTTGGCTAGCCACTATCTCATTCAGCCTGAGTGCTGTGTCTTTAGTCCCGTGTCTAGCCGCTACATAACCATGCTCTCTTGTTGTCTTCTATCTTCCTCATCGCGGTGCCGCCTCTGATTTCTATACTGAGCTACATAACCATGCTCTCTTGTTGTCTTCTATCTTCCTCATCGTAGTGCCGCCTCTGATTTCTATACTGAGCTACATAACCATGCTCTCTTGTTGTCTTCTATCTTCCTCATCGCGGTGCCGCCTCTGATTTCTACACTGAGCCTGCCCAAATTCGATCTCCTCATGAACGGAATGAGGCTTAAGAGAGGGGGGGGGGTATTAGCCTCTGAGCAAAATCCTTATAGAAAGGCACTTCGAGAGAATGGACCCCATAACGATAAGATCAGTGTTAATCCCAGGGTTTCTTTTCCTTCCGGAACCTGCCCTCCTTTCTTCTTCTTCTTTCTTATTCATTTCCACATTTCATTAGCGACTTCTCAGATGGTCGATACAGGAATTAATGTACTCGGTCACACTATGGAAGGTGTGAGAGTAAATCTTGATTTAGTTATTGTCCGAGCGGTCGATGGAGAAAGCTCTGGGGTTTTTCAGTGTTTTCCTTGGCCAGTTTGACCCGAGAGTAAAGACCCACCCTGGACGCAAGAGGATCAGCAGTTGCTGGGTTTCTGATAACTACAGTATCAAAATGTTTACTGTTTACAATGAACAAGACTGTTTGTTGTTGTAATTTTCTTGTTCTTCCCCTGTTTGTTGTTGTTGTAATTTTCTTGTTCTTCCCCTTTGTTTGTCATCCTTTAAACAGCCAAAAAAGAAGACAAAATGGAGAGAAGAGAACATCCATGTAGCATTTACTATATGTGCATGTCCCGCTTTATCTGTGCATGTCCCACTTTATCTGTGCATCTCCCACTTTATCTGTGCATGTCCCCCTTTATCTGTGCATGTCCACCTTTAACTGTGCATGTCCCGCTTTATCTGTGCATGTCCCACTTTATCTGTGCATCTCCCACTTTATCTGTGCATGTCCCCCTTTATCTGTGCATGTCCACCTTTAACTGTGCTTGTCCCCCTTTATCTGTGCATGTTTCCATTTATCTGTGCATGTTTCCCTTTATCTGTCCATGTCCCCCTTTATCTGTGCATGTTTCCCTTTATCTGTGCATGTCCACCTTTAACTATGCTTGTCCCCCTTTGTCTGTGCATGTCCCGCTTTATCTGTGCATGTTCCCACTTTATCTGTGCATGTTCCCCCTTTATCTGTACATAAAAGCACATAGCATCCACTATCTTATTAACGACTAAGCACTGACAATTTACAGACTCTGTCATAAAAGCGACCCGTAGGTTAATGGACTAAAATGACTGACTTCAGGAGCGCCACGTTCACGAAAATCTCTACCTGCAGGGCGAGCCGCACTTGAATTCACAAGACAAAAGATATCAATTATTAAAATGAAGCTATGATATCACGTGAAGGTGAATCCGTGAATTAAAGAATACTGACAGAATAAGCGAAACAAAGAAAGAAAGGTGATTGATTAAAGGTCTCTCTCTCTCTCTCTCTCTCTCTCTCTCTCTCTGAGAATCAGAAAGATTGTTTGGTTGTTTCGCTCCCATGGCACAAAAGTCCAATATTCAGCGCGATAAAATCAGGGGAAGTCTCAAGTTCTGGGCCGTACCTGTATTTCTGCTATTACGACCTACAAGAAGTCAGTTTCAGAGAATTTCGTTTATTTTCTCTTATCTTAAATGACAGATGTCAAGACGGAGCTCCCAGTAACTATTATACGGACAGTTTTCGCTTTCCGACGGGATTTGCCTCATACGAAAGCGCCGTAAAGCGAAACGGACGTAAAACAAGTTTCATTAGGGCGAATACTTTACTCTCAATAGACAGGCATGTTTTAAAAGACAAAAAATAAACTAGAGCGGACCTATAATTTGCTCAGAAACTTTAAAATAAATAGCTTGTGCAATAAACAACAGCTGCATTCTAAAATAATATTTGTAAACTTGCAATAAGATCTGGTATTACTTTCAGTGGTGGACAGGTGGTAGAATAATCCAGTCGTAAAGCATAACGTTGGGAAAGACTGACTAATTTTTTTATTAATTTGATTGATTGATTGATTGATTGATTGATCTTTATTTCCAAATAATTAAGAGTTGGGCACGTAGGTCCGTCTTGCATTCTGCCCTTTATCATACAACTTTCACTCTGTTCCAGACATTCTACAAATATGCTGCTCATATAACCAACATAACTAACAGTGGAAAGATGAGAGGCATACAATAAAATAAAACATAACATTTACGTTTCCCTCTTGTCCATGTACTCAGTACAGAAAGTAACTACATACATATATAAATCACTACCTTCTTCTTCTTCTTCTTCTCTTCTTCAGGTTTCCGAGCTATTAAGGCTCACTGCTGCAGATAAAGTTCGCCTCTGTTCCTTTCTATTCCTAATCTTCTCTCTCTCCAGTTGGTGACATCAATTTCTTTTATATCCTCTTCTGTGTTGTCTTTCTATCTCCGTCTTGGTCTACCCCTTCGTCTTGTTTCCCTCATCTCTTGTGCATACATCATTTTTGTTTGTCTGTTCTCTTCCATTCTTTCTACATGCCCCAGCCAGCGTAGTCTGTTCAGTTTCAAAACATTTATAATTCATTGGGATTTAAATAAGTTGTTCAGTTCAGTGTTCTTTCTAGCTCTCCGTTCTCCATTGGTGGTATCCTTTATCGGCCCAAATTCTTCCCAGGGTCTTATTCTCAAAGATCTGCAATTGGTGTTCATCTTTCTTTGTCGTACTCCATGTTTCTGATCCATACATGACGGGTGGTCTTATTATAGTTTTGTAACATTGTTATTTTGGAGTTTTGGGACAGGATTTTGGATTTTAACAGGAGCTGCAAGGTAAAGCATATTTTACTCCCTATGTGTACTCTGCTTTTAATTTCCTCGCTTACTATGTTGCTTCTGTTGAATGTTGTGCCTAGATATTTGTATGTTTCTACTTTCCATATAATCATATCACCAACATTTATATAATCTAGGTCATTCTGCCCGTGGTATATCTTCATATGCACTCTCTTTTCTTGGTTGATGGTCAAGCCCATTTTTAGTGATACATCTCTCAGGTGTATGCAGGTATTGATGACTTCTTGCATAGTTTCCCCAACCATATCAATGTCATCAGCGTATCCTAGTATTTTAGCTTGTTCTTCTGTACTGCTTTCTTCTTTCGCTTTTCTGATTACCTTTTCTAACACCAGGTTGAATAGTAATGGAGATAATGTATCACCTTGTTTTAAACCAGTTCTTATAGAGAAGAGTTCTGACTTTCTTCCTTTATAAAATGCTTATCTATATCTTATAAATGACTACCTACCAAACGAAAACTTTGGTACTATTCAGAATAAACAATTAACTGAATTCAGTGTCAGTAAGAGCAGCCTAAAATAACTTTTAAAGTTTTACGATTCATGGAAGCATGTAGTCGACATCTAATAGATATTGGAAAAGTTTATAGTTGTAGGAAGGAGTATAGTGAATATTTTTTTTTTATACAGGATGGGAGAGTATTCCAAAGATGAGCAGCAGAATAAGTAAAGATTTTCTTGTAAAGATCAATTCTAGGTTTTGAAACACATATGTTGTTTAAGCGTTTTCTGCACTTTGGGCTAAATTTAAACAGGTTCCATAGATAAGGTGGAGCATGATGTGAAAGAATTGGATGTACCAACTTGGCTTTGTTATAGAGGAACCTGTTTTTAAGAGGCAGTATTTTGATACTTTGTGCTGATCAGTCTGTGCTTGTTTATTGTCACTAATAACTTTTACTGCACTCTTTGTATTTGACACTGAGCAACCATCCCAGATTGTTGAACAATAGTCTAAATGCGTTTGCACGTATATGTGAAATGTAGTATGTCTTCCCTGTGTCTTGATCGATGAAGTGCTTAAAAAAAGAAGGGACTATAAGTCGCGGGCGTTAAGGTGACTGTTTTGGAATAACGGTCAACATATTTGTATGGGTCACAGAGTCAAAGCTGACAAAAATCCTATCCCACCCCGTCGGTTGGGGCTCCTAGCAGCTTACTGAACCTGTTCAAAAGGGCAGGGATTATTACGATCCCTAGGCTGCGGAATATTCTCAGAAAGGGATACACCTGTTTCCTTCTTATCAACTTCAGTCGAGGTCTGTAGGTTATTCTCTGTAACCCACTTTCAGCTAGATAAAATGCTCATGCATTCATAGTCTGGGCTGTTAAAATATATCCAACCTTTCAGTTCTAGGAATGTAGAATAAATGTTTTCTTCTTGAAATTAAAGGTCACCTTCAAGTTACGCCCATCTGGAGTTTATGCTGCTAGCGGCCATATTCTCCATGACCTTTGGTACACTAGAGGGTGATGTGGTCAGCATCGCGCCATGACACCTTTCCTTCCCCAGATCCGGAAGAACCTGGGTAACCATTTGTACAGCTGGATACTGGAACTCCTCAAGCAGGATTCGAACCGCCGACCTTTGCCTTGAGAGACTAATGCACTAACCACCCTCACGATATTAGAGGTAACCAAAAAAACCGCACATAGGAATGTTATGAAACTTCCTGCAACATGTCTACGTTAGCCATGTAATCTCCAGTACATGCCTCTCACCTGGTAGGACATCTGCAGCGTCAGTTGGTCCTTCCACTGTTGACCTTTCGTAGCCTCACCGTCTACCTGCGGAATGTTAACATTCCAGGTAAGAATCGGTTATTACAACGTTTCATTTGAAGAAGAACTAGTGCTGTAGGAATGTCATCCTTAAACAATATAATGCAATATAAAACACATCCTTAAACGATATAAGGCAATATAAACACGTCCTTAAACAATATAAGGCAATATAAAATACATCCTTAAACAATATAATGCAATATAAAACATATCCTTAAACAATATAACGCAATATAAAACACACATATTGTGTTTCATCACGGACACAAGCTCTGTCAACTATGAAAGCGTAATCAATCCATAAGAAATGGTAGAGCTGTCAAGGTCTTTATGGTCTATTTACGCCGTCCATTTACACCCTTCACTTGATCCTGCTTAACGAATGGGTAATTCGACACTCCGTTTTGAGAACAACCAGCCTTCGATGACTGATAATATTTGCCTTACACGGCGAGACGGACTGGAGTACACATGGCTACCATAAATGAGAGACGAAAAATGCTTTTCAGGAAAAAAATGCCTCATAAAATACAGGAGTTTTCCCGCCTCACGATGGCAAATAATAAAAGAATTTAAAAACAAACGTCCGCCATGTAGGCCTATGTAAAACAAACAAACACCTTCTGGCATGATAAGCAAGAGGACCGTGGGTACTGCAAGACACTTGAAAGAGAAGGTAGATAAGGGAAAGGGCGACTGTAAATTGCTTTTTATCGTGAATGGCTTCTGCGACAACCGAGAGAACACAATTAAATGAAGCGGTTCTAAAACTACTTCTGAGTGGGATCCTTAAAAACCAGCAGTGGTACGTGATCCTTAACAATTAAAAAAGAAATATATATACATATTCGAAAGAAAAAAAAATTAACTGTTATTTTAGTGCCTTTAGCGGCCTGGTTGGCTGAGTGGCTTAGGTGCTGACTACTAATTTGGTGATACCATATACAACCTATAAAAATAGGTATCAGAGAAATCTAGGACGGTAAATGAGGCCAGAGCTGTTACTGGCCTCATCAGATCTTCATGCGCCGATGGTTTTGGAAATGCGGGTCTAACACCGTACTCCCAAGTATGGCATGGGGACACTGTACCCCCAAGTATGGCATGGAGACACTTACTCCCAGGTATGGCATGAGGACACCTACCCCCAAGTATGGCATGGGGACACTGTACCGCCAAGTAAGGCATGGGGACACTGTACCGAAAAGTATGGCATGGGGACACTGTACCCCCAAGTATGGCATGGGGACACTGTACCCCCAAGTATGGCATGGGGACACTTACTCCCAGGTATGGCATGGGGACACCTACCCCAAGTATGGCATGGGGACACTGTACCCCCAAGTATGGCATGGGGACACTGTACCCCCAAGTATGGCATGGGGACGCTGTACCCCCAGTATGGCATGGGGACACTTACTCCCAGGTATGGCATGAGGACACCTACCCCCAAGTATGGCATGGGGACACTGTACCCCCAAGTATGGCATGGGGACACTGTACTGCCAAGTATGGCATGGGGACACTGTACCCCCAAGTATGGCATGGGGACACTTACTCCCAGGTATGGCATGAGGACACCTACCCCAAGTATGGCATGGGGACACTGTACCGCCAAGTATGGCACAGGGACACTGTAACCCCATGTATGGCATGGGGACACTGTACCCCCAAGGTATGGCATGGGGACACTGTACCCCCAAGGTATGGCATGGAAACATCTACACCCAAGTATTGCATGGGGACACCTACCCCAAGTATGGCACGGGGACACTGTACTCTCAAGTATGGCATGAGGACACTGTACTCCCAAGTATGGCATGGGGACACTGTACCCCCAAGTATGGCATGGGGAGACCTACCCCCAAGTATTGCATGGGGACACTGTAATCCCAAATATGGCATGGGGACACTGTAATCCCAAATATGGCATGGGGACACTGTAATCCCAAGTATGGCATAGGGACACTGTAATCCCAAATATGGCATGGGGACACTGTAATCTCAAGTATGGCATGGGGACACCTACTCCCACGTATGGCATGGGGACACCTACCCCCAAGTTTAGCATGGGGACACTGTACTCCCAAGTATGGCATGGGGACACTGTACTCCCATGTTTGGCATGGGGACACCTGCTCCCATGTATGGCATGGGGACACTGTACTTCCAAGTATGGCATGGGGACACCTAACCCAAGGTATGGCATGGGGACACTATACTCCCAGGTATGGCATGGGGACACTGTACTCCCAAGAATGGCATGGGGACACCTACCCTCATGTATGGCATGGGGACACCTACCCCCATGTATGGCATGGGGACACCTAACGCAAGTATGATATGGGGACACTGTACTCCCAAGTATGGCATGGGGACACCTACCCCAAGTATGGCATGGGGACACTGTACTCCCAAGTATGGCATGGGGACACTGTACTCCCAAGTATGGCATGGGGACACTGTACTCCCAAGTATGACATGGGGACATCTACCCCCAAGCATGGCATTGGGACACCTACTCCCATGTATTCTCAAAGATGTGCAATTGTTGTTCATCTTTCTTTGGCGTACTACATGTTTCTGATCCACACATGACGGGTGGTCTTATTATAGTTTTGTAACATTGTTATTTTGGAGTTTTGGGACAGGATTTTGGATTTTAACAGATGTTGCAAGGTAAAGTATATTTTACTCCCTATCTGTACTCTGCTTTTTATTTCCTCGCTTACTATGTTGCTTCTGTTGAATGTTGTGCCTAGATATTTGTATGTTTCTACTTTCCATATAATCATATCACCAACATTTATATAATCTAGGTCATTCTGCCCGTGGTATATCTTCATATACACTCTCTTTTCTTGGTTAATGGTCAAGCCCATTTTTAGTGCTACATCTCTCAGGTGTATGCAGGTATTGATGACTTCTTGCATAGTTTCCCCAACCATGTCAATGTCATCAGCGTATCCTAGTATTTTAGCTTGTTCTTCTGTACTGCTTTCTTCTTTCGCTTTTCTGATGACCTTTTCTAACACCAGGTTGAATAGTAATGGAGATAATGTATCACCTTGTTTTAAACCAGTTCTTATAGAGAAGAGTTCTGACTTTCTTCCTTTATAAAATGCTTATCTATATCTTATAAATGACTACCTACCAAACGAAAACTTTGGTACTATTCAGAATAAACAATTAACTGAATTCAGTGTCAGTAAGAGCAGCCTAAAATAACTTTTAAAGTTTTACGATTCATGGAAGCATGTAGTCGACATCTAATAGATATTGGAAAAGTTTATAGTTGTAGGAAGGAGTATAGTGAATATTTTTTTTTTATACAGGATGGGAGAGTATTCCAAAGATGAGCAGCAGAATAAGTAAAGATTTTCTTGTAAAGATCAATTCTAGGTTTTGAAACACATATGTTGTTTAAGCGTTTTCTGCACTTTGGGCTAAATTTAAACAGGTTCCATAGATAAGGTGGAGCATGATGTGAAAGAATTGGATGTACCAACTTGGCTTTGTTATGGAGGAACCTGTTTTTAAGAGGCAGTATTTTGATACTTTGTGCTGATCAGTCTGTGCTTGTTTATTGTCACTAATAAGTTTTACTGCACTCTTTGTATTTGACACTGAGCAACCATCCCAGATTGTTGAACAATAGTCTAAATGCGTTTGCACGTATATGTGAAATGTAGTATGTCTTCCCTGTGTCTTGATCGATGAAGTGCTTAAAATAGAAGGGACTATAAGTCGCGGGCGTTAAGGTGACTTTTGGAATAACGGTCAACATATTTGTATGGGTCACAGAGTCAAAGCTGACAAAAATCCTATCCCACCCCATCGGTTGGTGCTCCTAGCAGCTTACTAAACCTGTTCAAAAGGGCAGGGATTATTACGATCCCTAGGCTGCGGAATATTCTCAGAAAGGGATACACCTGTTTCCTTCTTATCAACTTCAGTCCAGGTCTGCAGGTTATTCTCTGTAACCCACTTTCAGCTAGATAAAATGCTCATGCATTCATAGTCTGGGCTGTTAAAATATATCCAACCTTTCAGTTCTAGGAATGTAGAATAAATGTTTTCTTCTTGAAATTAAAGGTCACCTTCAAGTTACGCCCATCTGGAGTTTATGCTGCTAGCGGCCATATTCTCCATGACCTTTGGTACACTAGAGGGTGATGTGGTCAGCATCGCGCCATGACACCTTTCCTTCCCCAGATCCGGAAGAACCTGAGTAACCATTTGTGCAGCTGGATACCGGAACTCCTCAAGCAGGATTCGAACCGCCGACCTTTGCCTTGAGAGACTAATGCACTAACCACCCTCACGATATTAGAGGTAACCAAAAAACCGCACATAGGAATGTTATGAAACTTCCTGCAACATTTCTACGTTAGCCATGTAATCTCCAGTACATGCCTCTCACCTGGTAGGACATCTGCAGCGTCAGTTGGTCCTTCCACTGTTGACCTTTGGTAGCCTCACCATCTACCTGCGGAATGTTAACATTCCAGGTAAGAATCAGTTACTACAACGTTTCATTTGAAGAAGAACTAGTGCTGTAGGAATGTCATCCTTAAACAATATAATGCAATATAAATCATATCCTTAAACAATATAACGCAATATAAAACACACATATTGTGTTTCATCACGGACACAAGCTCTGTCAACTATGAAAGCATAATCAAACCATAAGAAACGGTAGAGCTGTCAAGGTCTTTATGGTCTATTTACGCCGTCCATTTACACCCTTCACTTGATCCTGCTTAACGAGTGGGTAATTCGACACTCCGTTTTGAGAACAACCAGCCTTCGATGACTGATAATATTTGCCTTACACGGCCAGACGGACTGGAGTACACATGGCTACCATAAATGAGAGACGAAAAATGCTTTTCAGGAAAAGAAAATGCCTCATAAAATACAGGAGTTTTCCCGCCTCACGATGGCAAACAATAAAAGAATTTAAAAACAAATGTCTGTCATGTAGGCCTATGTAAAACAAACACACACCTTCTGGCATGATAAGCAAGAGGACCGTGGGTACTGCAACACACTTAAACAAAGAAAGAGAAGGTAGATAAGGGAAAGGGCGACTGTAAATTGCTTTTTATCGTGAATGGCTTCTGCGATAACCAAGAGAACACAATTAAATGAAGCGGTTCTAAAACTACTTCTGAGTGGGATCCTTAAAAACCAGCAGTGGCAGGTGATCCTTAACAATTAAAAAAGAAATATATATATATATACATATTCGAAAGAAAACAAAAAAGAAATTAACTGTTATTTTAGTGCCTTTAGCGGCCTGGTTGGCTGAGTGGCTTAGGTGCTGACTACTAATTTGGTGATACCATATCCAGCCTATAAAAATAGGTACCAGAGAAATCTAGGACGGTAAATGAGGCCAGAGCTGTTACTGGCCTCATCAGACTTTCATGCCCCGATGGTTTTGGAAATGCGGGCCTAACACCGTACTCCCAAGTATGGCATGGGGTCTGTGCTTGTTTATTGTCACTAATAAGTTTTACTGCACTCTTTGTATTTGACACTGAGCAACCATCCCAGATTGTTGAACAATAGTCTAAATGCGTTTGCACGTATATGTGAAATGTAGTATGTCTTCCCTGTGTCTTGATCGATGAAGTGCTTAAAATAGAAGGGACTATAAGTCGCGGGCGTTAAGGTGACTTTTGGAATAACGGTCAACATATTTGTA
This sequence comes from Achatina immaculata, assembly GCA_009760885.1. Lineage (NCBI taxonomy): Eukaryota > Metazoa > Mollusca > Gastropoda > Stylommatophora > Achatinidae > Lissachatina > Lissachatina immaculata. The sequence goes on along the minus strand of CM019697.1, from coordinate 15,150,580 downwards.
TGGGTCACAGAGTCAAAGCTGACAAAAATCCTATCCCACCCCATCGGTTGGTGCTCCTAGCAGCTTACTAAACCTGTTCAAAAGGGCAGGGATTATTACGATCCCTAGGCTGCGGAATATTCTCAGAAAGGGATACACCTGTTTCCTTCTTATCAACTTCAGTCCAGGTCTGCAGGTTATTCTCTGTAACCCACTTTCAGCTAGATAAAATGCTCATGCATTCATAGTCTGGGCTGTTAAAATATATCCAACCTTTCAGTTCTAGGAATGTAGAATAAATGTTTTCTTCTTGAAATTAAAGGTCACCTTCAAGTTACGCCCATCTGGAGTTTATGCTGCTAGCGGCCATATTCTCCATGACCTTTGGTACACTAGAGGGTGATGTGGTCAGCATCGCGCCATGACACCTTTCCTTCCCCAGATCCGGAAGAACCTGAGTAACCATTTGTGCAGCTGGATACCGGAACTCCTCAAGCAGGATTCGAACCGCCGACCTTTGCCTTGAGAGACTAATGCACTAACCACCCTCACGATATTAGAGGTAACCAAAAAACCGCACATAGGAATGTTATGAAACTTCCTGCAACATTTCTACGTTAGCCATGTAATCTCCAGTACATGCCTCTCACCTGGTAGGACATCTGCAGCGTCAGTTGGTCCTTCCACTGTTGACCTTTGGTAGCCTCACCATCTACCTGCGGAATGTTAACATTCCAGGTAAGAATCAGTTACTACAACGTTTCATTTGAAGAAGAACTAGTGCTGTAGGAATGTCATCCTTAAACAATATAATGCAATATAAATCATATCCTTAAACAATATAACGCAATATAAAACACACATATTGTGTTTCATCACGGACACAAGCTCTGTCAACTATGAAAGCATAATCAAACCATAAGAAACGGTAGAGCTGTCAAGGTCTTTATGGTCTATTTACGCCGTCCATTTAC